>CM061047.1:3641275-4363803 GCA_030762985.1 Adelphocoris suturalis
GTCGTCGCTAGGGAAATGGTACTTCGTCATTTTTCATCCCACAAAACTCGTTGACCATTCGTTCAAAAGCTCTCGATTTATCCAACCATCTCTATCTCTATCTCTATCTCTATTATTTATAAGAATGAAACTCCGTCTGTCTGTCTTTCTGTCTGTCTGTCTGTCTGTCTGTCTGTCTGTCTGTCGTGTCTATGCACGGCCAAATGGCTGAGTGGGCCGGATCTACGAGTGAGGGGATCTTTTTGGGATTTTCCGATAGGGTGTATAAGCGAATTTAAAATTTTCTAATCCCACCCGAACCATGGGCCGTAGGGCGGGAGGGGGGTCGAAGTAATAATTAATGTGCGCTTTTTGGACTTCCCCGCTTCCCCTACCCCTCTAAACGGCCGTTGACAATTCCGGAAAAATACGGGTTTCGTAGGTTTTCCTACGAGGAAGACGACGGCGCGATTGGATCGCGAAAAAAGTATCGGGAAATGCGTTAAAAAAATGCGAGAGTACGGACCCGTTTTCTCGAAAAGTCCGCCGAAAAACTTGGTTTTTTTCCGATTAAAATATACCCCATAAAGGTACGTTTTTCGGAACGGTTTTCGCGGGCGAAATACAGCTTTGGGTCCGCCGAATCTGAATCCGAAATCGATATCGAAAAAAGTGACGAGAACTCGGTCAAATTGCGAGCAGAAGCGAGCAAAGCGATTAAAATGATTCTGCCGTGGACGAGAGAAGGCTCAAGAATTGACGTGAAGGGTTCGATGTCACAACGTTGCGAGGCGAGCAGGTATGCCTACATAGGTACCTACCTTGCGAGCGAAGCGAGAGCCATTTCAAATAATAAATACGGACTTTGTCCTACACATATACAGGTATACCTTGCGAGCGAAGCGAGCAACATCCCCGAATAAACTTTTCGTGGTTCCACGTAGTTTTATAAGATTTAAATTGTTTCCCAACTGAAAAAAACGTCTGCCAAGTTGGGTGGGCAGTATAACTTCCTCAAGCGAGCGAAGCGAGCAGCATCCCCTACAGAAGTTAAACCTACCCTTAGAGATCTACCGTTTGCGAGCGAAGCGAGCAGCATCCCCTACAGAAGTTAAACCTACCCTTAGAGATCTACCGTTTGCGAGCGAACCGAGCAACATCCCCTAAATGCCATACTTTGCGAGCGAAGCGAGCAACATTTTCTACATGCCAGACTTTGCGAGCGAAGCGAGCAACATATCCTACATGCCAGACTTTGCGAGCGAAGCGAGCAATATTCCCTACATGCCACACGTTGCGAGCGAAGCGAGCAACTTAATGGGGGGGTCCGGGGGGCTTGCCCCCCGGCTGGACGTGGAGGCGAGCGTAGCGAGCCGGAGCGGCTAGTATATTATGTTAACTACTGCGAAGTGGGTGGCCCAACAAGCTGAGTTATGAATAGGGTTATACGAATAATTGTATAATTCGCAGCCTTTGTATATATGCATTTTTCGTGTGAGGGCTCAAATGAAAGCTTATGACGAGGAGGTTTCAAATATGGCGCTGGTGATAAATAAATACAACAACTTGACATAGTAGTGATAAGATACACCGCAAAATCTGAGTCATTCTTATATGCGGGTTTCACGGGTTTATGTGAAACGCGTGAGCTAAAACACATTCTGTGTTTCAATAATTTCATTCGAAGTATGTGAATAGACGTAACCGGGGATCCAGGGGGCTTGATTTTTGCCTTACACTACATCAAAAATATACTAAAATGTACCTCATATTTTCATATAATGTGTTCTGAAGATATAAATTTTTAACAGGTTTTTAAGGAAAATCATGCCCCCCCCCCCCATCCTAAACTTAAACTTCTCCACCTTAGTTCATTTAATTTTAACTTTTGTCCACATTTTCAGAATCAGCGTTAAATTTTCTATAAGCTTGGTGCACTTCTATTCAGGAAAATTCCCATCTACTGACCACAACAACACCTCAAACAGAAACCTTTGAAAAAATAAAATTTCTGCAAATCTTTGAAACGCCACAACTCTTCCAAAAGAATTCCACGAAAATGTCAAATCTTAAAACTGCAACACTTCAGGATCTCTCCAGCCCCGTCATCACCAAGTTTTTCACTTCATTAAAATAGTTTTCACCTTAAAAACACGTACAATTTTTATTATGCATAGCAAACTAAACATTTGTGAGTCCAAGGGTAAAACTCTGTTATACCGGAGTTGGAGAGATCTGCAAGTGTCACCATTCGATTCAGCGAAAAAAAAATACGTAGAATCCGACCCTAAAGTGAGGGTTCATAGACGGACATGTTTTAAAAAACCCTCAATTTCATTGAAAAAAAAAAAAAACATTTTTGACATTAAAACGAGCTTTTTCCCTTAAATAGAAGATTAAAAGTAAATTTGACTATACCGTTGGAAAGATAATAAAATGGAGCAGTTTTCATGAGATTGGCCAGTTTCCTGGAATTTTTTTGGAAGAGTTGTAACGTTTTAAATATTTTCAGAAATTTTATTTTGTCAAAAATGTTTATATTTGACTGCTGTTGTGGTCTATAGATGGGAATATTCCTGAATAGAAGTGCACCACGCTGAATTTAACGCTGATTCCGAAAATGTGGTCAAAAGTTGAAAAATTAAATGAATCAAAGGGGAGAAATTCAAGTTTAAGAGAGAAAAAACTCGGTTTTCCTTAGAAACCCGTTTAAAAATAATATATCGAGAACGGATTGAGATAAAATTATGCAATTGACGGCATCTTACTCCGTTTTTGACGTAGTTTTACGCAAAAAAGGTTTTGGATCTACGAGCAGTTCACCCTATATATTCTCAGTATCGTTGTTGGTTAAATGGTCAATATTATAGAAAATGACTTCAATATGAGCAAATATTCACATTAAATTGGAGTGATGATACTGCAGTTAATATCAATGAATATTATGATTTTATGAACACCACAAAAATGGTAAAATTGGTTTTTCCAAATCACTGTCTGCTAGATATTCTAGCAGATATCTAGATATCTACTCATACCTGCCACCCTGTAAATAACATTCATGGTTTAATTGCCAAGAATTTATAATGATTTTGTGACCATGGATACCATATACATTTCGTGAATAATCATGGTTAATGATGTAAAATATAGGTATATGAATATATCGTATATTGTTCCATCCAAATTAGGGAAATTGTCTTCTTTATGAACGATCAACAAAAAAAGGGAAAGCCCCATTTGCTGTGGAATAGTGTTGGTTCTATTCGAACTCCATTTCATTTAGGCTCTATTTTTATTTGTGAGCTACAAATAAAGCATTGTGAATCTCCTTTGTATACAAATTTACGATAAGCTTGAGAGTGTTTCTGGTGGTACCTAATCCATTTTCAAATCAGCCGCCTCCCTACTGGACGACAGAAAAAGGCTATTAGCTGAAGAAGATTTGTGTGTCTTTACTGATAAATAATAGACAACAATAAGGGAAGTACATTTACATAGAAAAGGAGACAACAGGTTGATTATTGTCTCAAGAGAGTAAATTTCAAACAAAAGGCAGCACGCTCCCCACAGACAGATTGCTGTCCGGCCCTTTCCCTATTTCGGGATACCCCGTCGAGTCTCCGCTTTTTAAGTGAAATCGGCGACGAAGCTCACATTTCAAGATTCGATCTTCCCATTTATTTTATAAACCCTTTTCTCGAGATTAATCGGACCGGTTGCGGTTCTTATGTTAGAACAAAGGAAGCGCCGCTCACTTAGCGGTTTGTCTTCGCGAGACCAAAACCTCCAGCAGGATCCATGTCACTCTTTCCCCTTCTAATAAAAAGAGAACACTCGCGGGAATGCCAAAAAAGGGAAGTTTCCCTCATTTTTGCATATTGAGAAGTGCTAAAAAGATATATCAAACGGCTAGGGGAATTTTTGTGCGGCCCTACCGAAAAAAGCAAGCCTCTTCCACTTTTCTGCGAAGCTGGAGTTCACAAATCGAGGTAAAAAATGATGACAATGTAAATTTTTCAATGATATTGCAAACTTCGTAAACGGAAGTTAGTGGTAGTCGATCATACTATGGAAAGCTGCATGCTTATGGACTAAAGGGTGATTTGAAGTACTATGGATAGTTATATGCTATAAGTATCTTTTATATAAATTGAAAAATCATGCTTCTCGTTTACCGGAGAGATCGACAGATACAGAAAATTTAGTTTTAGTTTTAGTCAAGATAAAAGTGGGGCTCATAAATTAAAATTTTCTTGCGCCTACGAATATTGCGGTCAAACTGGTAGGAAATTCAGGGAAAGAATAGAAGAGCATCAGGAGGATTTCTGGGAAAATAAGGGCAGGTCTACATTTGCAAAACATCTTAAGGAATCCAATCATACTTACAATTTTGATTTGACAGATAGACAGTTTGTAGAATTTCTTCATTTTTGTCCAAAGGGAGGTATGTTGAATGTACTTGAGAAATTCGAAATTATCAAAAGTGACAGATCTGGTAAATGTTTAAATGAGGATATCCCTCAATATATTTCACCTCTGATAAGTCCATTTCTATAAAGCTTGGAATTATCCCTTCAAAATGTTGAAACCAGTAATTCTTCCTCTCCTTTCACTTCATCTGATTAGCTATAATCCCCCTTCACTTTGCTTGCACTTAATTGGTTGAACCTCCAGCCCCCTTTCCTTTTTCTCGACCAATGGGATTCACTCTCCCTTCACCTGTGACTGTATAACTGTGTCCTTTCTGGTGTGTGGTGTGTGTTATTGTTTGTTACTGACGATAGCCTAACCTTCGAAATCGATTTAACATTGTAACTACTTTTTCGTGAAAATAACGTTTTTCGCTAACTCCGTAAATGAAGGAAAAAAAGGAATGTACTAAATTTTCAATATCGTATCTCAAACCTTCCCCTGTAATTGCTACCTACTTCCGGCCTCTGCTCCTGGACTATTAGTGATATTGAAATCAATTTCCACAGCTTAAAAGCCCAAATGGAGTTCATAATAAATCGTTTTTCTACAATATATATAGATTTTTATCGGTATTAAATTATCATTGAAATCGCGGTTTTTGACAAATAACTCCGGCTCTTCGTGGATATTCTCTCTCAAACCTGGTGGGCCGTCAAAAACGGTAATTAATCATGAAATTAATACGGGGTCTAAGTGGTCGGCCCACGCCCCGAAGAGCACATCACGTCGGATCACGAACCAAATAAAATCGATTTGGTTATCTTCCCACCCGATCGACGCGCTAACAAGCCGAGTGGGTTATGCATATTGAGTGCAACGAACACTTTCCATTAGCGGTGGCGGCGATCTGCAACGGCAACAGATACACCCGCGTTGACGGCCAATAAATTCAAAATAAGCATGGAAAAAAGAAAAAAAAGCACCGTTTCATTGAGAATTTTCAACGCCTTGTTCGTCCACTTCGATGGACAGGTATTAATCGTAACATGTTTGCAAATCAGTCGTTTATGGAAATAACTGAACATTAACCGACCTTTTGAGGACCTACCAATCGTTTTACCGACGATTTATTCATAGCTATACCTTGTAATCCAATTTTCCGAAGTATGAAAAAAAAAAAATCAGCGAACTAGCTGCTGCATTTACGTACTCCACAATACACATCAATCATCTATCGGGGATATAATGGTAATCGTGCCTAATAATTATAATTTACGTAATCTTCAGTTATCGTGAATAAAATTACTCAATTATACTAAAGCAATCTGTTCTGCAAAATAAGGGATGAATATGGAATAAGCTGCACTGGCTGGTTTCACATGTTGGGGAAATAATGATTCCTTGAGGGAAAAAAAGAAGAGAAATTGTTTAGCTGTTTTGTCATAAATTTGGTATTGAAACATTTTGTAAGTAATGCATGCATTACAGGGTCGTCAATAAGAACGGATTGTATATTATTTTAATTGCATGAATGGACTAAAATGTCGATCGAACAAAAATAAAAACTGTCACAGAAATCAGATGAATATTTCTTTATTCCTCTATTTATTATACAGGCAAGCCCAATACAAAGATAGCATAGAATAATTATAGTAATGAAATTCGAAACTCCTGACAAATGTTCCAAAACTAAACCAAATTCATAATTTCATAATTGAAAAAAAAATCATGTTGTTAAGAAATGTATGCATAAATAGATTTTACATAATTTTGGTGAATATTGAAATATTCGGAAAAAGCCAGAAATATCATGACTTTCGGAACTATCCTTCCCCCTCTCATTCACTTAATCCACCGACAGCAAATTTTCATCATGAAATTTGAAACTACTGACATATTTTCCAAAACTAGACCAAATTCATAATTGAACAAAAACAGAATCACGAAAATCCGAAAATAGTTGAACCATGACTCATTACTATTGTCCCTCCCATAATTAAATTTGAAACGCTTGATTATAACGTTCCTAAACTAGACCGAATTCGTAGTTGAACACAAAAAAAAATCAAGAAAATCGGACGAGAATGCTTGAAACATCACGATTTATTGCTATTACCCCCTCCAGTCACCCCCTCCAATGATGAAATTTGAAACTCCTGACATTCGTACGTTCCAAGAACTCCTGACATTCCTCAAACAGAACGGAAGTTAGTGAAAAAACATAGTCTATTTCCTCGAAAAATAAAGATTTAGAATATTAAATCGATTTCGACGGTTAGGCCATTATCAGTAAATTTCATAAATTTTGGCCCAAAAGTTTCGAGAAAAGCTTCGGACGGCAGATTGGACTGTGACGGATTTTTTTTTTTTTTTAATTCGACTTTTGGCTTCTACGCATCTTGAAAAACGTGAACCAACAACTTTTGAGGGGGGGGGGGGGGGGGGTTACAATCTTTTCTCTTGGTCAATTATAAAGTTTCATTATTGAACAATAATGCACCGAAATGGCAGTCTAAGTAATACCATATGGTGTAGCAGACTCGGGTTAAGGTAGTACCACGGTATTAGTAAAAAAAGGAGAGCCGCTGTGCTTGTTATAAACAGTCCGCAGTCCGCATTCCATATGGTTGTTTTGCACAACATGTTTAACCGAACCTCTGAATTATGATCGCTCCACATCCGAGGTAACTGGTATTTTAACGTTCTCGATGGGCTCCATGTAGCTCGGTGTGCCTACTCCGTAGAAAAACTGATAATGCTATACAATTAGAATGCAGACGATTGTCGATCCGATATGCATTCACGAAGAGTAACAACCGAAAATATTTAGGTACAATACGCAGGGCTGAATGAGCAATTTGGCTTCCCCCCACATCCTTCAAGGTCGGTGGGGTGTCGGGTTTCACTAACATCTTTTTTTTCGATCTGAGCGTAACACAATCTCGCACAATATTTCCGAAGGTAGCTCGAGACGAGGGCGGCACGCGTGTTCAGGTGGATGGCGAAACGATTTATTCTCGAGCAGAGGGATTTATTCGAAGCGCGTTCCCTCGTGATCTGTGTGATGGACGCGGGATGTTTTCCGACCCACGTCCCGCAGTTGTAAGACCTAACAAGGCGTAAAATCCTGATACACGAATATTGTATTTCAGCAATGGCAGAAAGCCGCAAACATCATCAGCGTCACAGAGCGCTCAAAATTATAAGAAGAGCAAATTACACTACCTACCTACTTACCAAATTTAGGAGAGGCCTTCACCCACCCGGAGCTTGTTGGATTCTTACGTTAATTGATGAGCTGAATCTGAGGTTTTTTTTTTTTTTTTTTTTTTTTTTTTCTTCGTTTTTTAGCTCGTTTTTCCACGATACAGCTTGTTTTATCTTTTTTGTGAAAAACTTTTCAGGATTTTCATTGAACACACTTCCAGTTTAAATGCCTTCGAAAGGAACCTAACTTTTGTAAATTCATCGCTGATTTCGAAAATCACCTTAATTTTGGTTTATTATTTCCAATAATAAGCCTATGTGATCGTGTAGCAAAAAATTTTTATAACCCCCCCTCAAACTTTGTCACTTTACGTTTCAAGGTACGTAGAATCCAAATTTGAAATGTCCGTCCGCCGTCCGCCGTTCGCCGTCCGCCGTCCGCCGTTCGCCGTCCGCCGTCCGGGCCATAAAAGGCCTAAGAATTGACTTAAAAAACCCGTTCTTTCGCACATAGACTCCATTGGGGTCTAGTTGGTCCTAACGTTTAACCATCCCGATCGCTTTACTCTCGCATAGATGCTATGGGCCAAAAACGGGCAAAAAAGAGTCTTTTCGACGCGCTGGCACGCTTGGCAGGGGGTCACGGTGGGTGGGGGGGTGAGCGGGGGGGGGGGTGGAGTGAGAGGAGGCGCCGGCACCGCGGCTGGTGGTGGTTACGGCGCCGGCGTTCGTTCGAGGCATGAATATGTATTTTTCAAGGTCATATTTGTGTGTTAATACCAAAGCTTTTCCTACGCATATTTAATAACATATCCTCTCGACTTTTCGTACGAACTTAGATAATGATATTATTAAGGCAATAACTATTTGAATAGATTGGAGCTCAAATCGAGAAATAGAAACATGCTTATATAATTATAGAAGTATAGGTTGTGGCAACTCGAAGTAGGACACGCCGAGGAGTCTGGACGGGCCTTATGACGTACGCTAGCTAACTAAAACTACGATCATACCCAATTGAAAAAATAATAAACCTTTGTGAAATAATTTGCAGCGTTTTATAATGCATCGCTTTCGACCCTCCATTTTCTATGAAAAATATTTTAAAAATTTGCGAAAATCGTGGGAAAATCCCAGTTTTTTTGTCATTTTTTCTGCACATTTATTGAGCTAAGAATGAAAAATTAGGGTGGAAAATTTATTTTGGATCTGAATCTTGTAGAGGACGTTCTTCCGCATCAACCGCGCGTTTTTAGGTCTAAAAATGAAGGAGGTGCAATTCATTTTGTCAGACATTACAAAATCACTTCCCTCGACGAAACCGGGTTCAACTAGCTCATCCTGTCTATTATACTTTGGGAATTAATGCAGGCAGTATAGCTCAGACCAACCATATAATAACCTAGTTGTTTGTAGGCTGCTCAAGTCGATTGGATGAACAGCATAACAATAGTGAGCTCTGTGTTCCATGAGGTTTGTTTACGTAGGTATGTGGTGACCACTCTCGGCCTATTGGCTCGAAATACTTAGCTATTTTTGATCTTTGTATCTGCCATGTTTTCATCACATTTAGGTGCTCTTACTATATTTGGTTGGTCTGAGTATACATTGAGTGCATTGATTCCAGAAGTAAGGTCTAATTTGTTATTCTTAACTCATAAAATGAGCAGAAAAACGTAACAAAAACCTGGAATTTTTCCAGTCTTTTAGCAAATTTACGTATAAAATAAAGCTATTGCAATAGCTCCAAATATTTTAAAATAAAATTTAAAACATTTTCTTCAGAAAAATTGTGTTTGTTGAAATCCGATTTGAGGCATTCTGAAACGAATCCTAGAGTTTAAAACTTTTCCAAATAGGTATGTGTGTGTGTGTGTGTGTGTGTGTGTGTGTGTGTGTGTGTGTGTGTCCTTCCAGACGATAACTCTCCTTAGGATTGAGATAAAAATTCTGTTCTTGCGCCATAATTCAAGCTTTCTAAACGAAACGACGAGTACGCTGGGCAGTATTGTTTGAGCACATAAAATTGGTCAAATTTCAAAAAAGTGCTGAAAAAATTACGAAAAATGGCTAAAACTGGCAGAAAATCGTTAAATTTATATTTTTTAGCCGAATATTGCTCGAATAAATTTTATGAACTGTAAAATAGAACATTCAAAAATTTAAGTACAAAGTTATGCTGAAAAATGAACATACTCAAATTTCAATAAAATGTGCCAAAAAATCGATAAAAACTGCAAAAAGTCCAAAATCTATCTCTTACCAGCAGATTATCCATGTCACAATGTATCAGTGTTACATTGATACTCCACTAAGGTTCAATACATTCTTTAGGTATGATTACATTTGAATCCAAGCATCTTGAATTTTATTAGTACCTACTGTAATTTATCAATAGCACCGCACCTATTAGCACCTAATTGACAAATAATTTAAATTTACTGAAAATCAAGAAAGACTACCCAATCCAATTCATGAACACATGAATGTTTCTTTTCTCTCCTAAACTACATACAAAAAAAGAGTGTTGGTACACAAGAAGGGATTCGACCCCCAACTTTACGTAACAACTGTGACTGTTGTTAACATTAATGTTCACGTTCGTTTTCCTCGTTAAATCAACTGTTTTAAAAAGGGCTTGACCAAAGTGCGAAAAAGCCTTCGAATATCTCAAATTGCGGGATCAAGGATTCGCCGAGGCACCGAAAAAGTTGTCGTTAAAAGTAACAACCGAAAAAAGACCGAAACACGATTTATTTTATGCCCGAGAGAGTAATTAGTGGAGAGATATAGGATGAGTGGAGCTGGGGAATGCTGGCGGTTGACATTTCGCAATGGGGCATCGCGAAGACTTTGAGGAATGGGTCGCCGCCGCAAGACGGTAAAGACGTCTGGGGCTCGGATTTGAAAGTTCAAATGACAATGAATTTTACCGGTTCGCCAGTTCTATGAGGTTTCCAGTTAGCCATCATTCGTGCAGCTTCATGAGTAGAGCCGTAGAGGCGGTAATAGAGACTTTTTGCAGCCACCAAGAGTCGGCCTACTACGGTACTGTTTTCAACGAAATGGTTAATGCGCATGCGCGATGTACAAACAGTCCTACGTTCTTCCATGACGACTTCCCTACGACGAGTTCACACCGTGTTGAGCTACCTAACCTGACACTTCATAAACAGTACCTTTACTTATTTACTTCTTGTCGTTGTCTCAGTCCTCAGTGTTACATTTTAATTCATATTCATATAATCTCATCTTATCATATATAGCATTTCCAAGCCAAATGAAACCTTTTCCAAGTCAAATGAAACCTTTTCCAAACCAAATGAAACCTTTTCCATATCAAATGAAACCTTTTCCAAACCAAATGAAACCTTTTCCAAACCAAATGAAACCTTTTCCAAATCAAATGAAACTTTTTTCCAAACCAAATGAAACCTATTGAGAAAATGAGTGAACTGAGGTACCTAGATAGGTAGGTACCCACTCACATTCAACAGTCAGAAATTTCTCAAACTTACTTGTTTCCTATTCTACTAAGGTGAGATCCACTTCGGTAATCCTATGCCTGAAATTCATCGAATTTTCATTTTGTCAACGTCTTTCTATGATAGGTACAATTGCATCTACCTGCAACTTGCAGGGTACCTACCTATCTAGGTACCTCAGTTCACTCATTAGCGAATTTTTGAAGAAAATTAAGCTATTGTTCTCGTCTCAAAATTTGTAGAATGTGAATTTTTGAAAAACTTTTATGCGGAAATCCGTTTCAGGCTATTCTGAATCATATTCTGAAGCTTAACGCATTTTTTAATGTATGCATGTATGTTTTTTATGCATGTATTTTTTAATGTATGCATTTATATTTGCATGAAACACTGTCGAAATTCAGATTGAACTACTCTCATGTAGCGACTGAAATGTCGAAGATTTCTTCAAAAATTCGCTCATGGGGTCATGCTGCATGACTGGACTTTTTTCTCAATAGGTTTCATTTGGTTTGGAAAAAGTTTCATTTGATTTGGAAAAAGTTTCATTTGGTTTGGAAAAGGTTTCATTTGGTTTGGAAAAGGTTTCATTTGATATGGAAAAGGTTTCATTTGGTTTGGAAAAGGTTTCATTTGACTTGCAGAGGTTTCATTTGACTTGGAAAAGGTTTCATTTGGCTTGGAAATGCTATACCTACATAAAATAACATCATACGTATACATATGACCGTTCTGGTTGAGGTGCGGCTTAAACTACTAAATAAAAAATAAAATAAATAGTCACATCATATTAGTCAGTATCATATAATTACCGCATCAAATATATCATTCTACCATTTCTCGATAATGGATGAACCCAATCTCCTGCTTCGGCTTTTCAATGAAGGGGTGATTAATGGAGAGGATATGGACGAAGCTTTTTATAGACATATCACAGTTATACGTGGAGAGGAGGGTTCCACAATTCGGCGTGAGAGGTTTGGTGAGTTCAGCTCAGAGCAACTGACGGACGAAGAGATCGTTTTAATGTTTAGATTTGATTGGGAGAACCTACCTCTATAGCTAAATTTATTGGAAACACCTATGGAAATCATACTGCCTGGATGATACCGGATATTTGGGATCACAGCACTTAGTGTGATGCTGCGGAGACTGTCTTATTAAAAAAATTGGCAGTCAGCAGAATTGAAAAAAAACGATTCAAATTAAAAAATCAAATTAATCGGATTTATTTTATTTAAATAATATTATTGAAATACCTTATTTTCATTTTTTTAATGATCACACAAGGGTTTTGTTAAGTAAATTATGGTTGGTACGCGAAAATGGAAAAGTTCCAGTCATGCGGCATGATCGTACGAGCGAATTATTGTTAATTATCGTACTTCAATATCTTACATTGTTTGGAAACGTGAGCACCTTGAATGTAAATAAATTGTTAACTACCTAGTAGGTAAGGCTGAGTTCTGAAATTCGTGAAACTATTTGCTTCCGAGACGTACCAACAGTCTCAATCTGAAATTTATGGAACTCATTACCGCTCAAAGGTTTACATATTCCTACTAGGTACCTACTACATTACTACCTTTTTCACAGAAATTCTCGTGAGCCGAGCATCTTCTATTTTATTCTTTGTTCAATATTATCTGGTTGTAAAACATCGTTTACAAATCAGCAACACAAGCAATCATATACGAAGACCTTACCTGCAACCGTTCAGATGAAATCCGCATTCCTCCATTCCACCATCACATTATATCACTTCACCACTATACCTATTTTTCCTTCATAATATCCGTTTTTTCATCACTCCACACTAATTCAATATATTCATCAAGTTCTATAAACACCTGTTGATTCATTAGGGAAAATAAAATAACAATGATAAGACGTTATCTTTTCAGTGCCTACGGGATCCATTTCTTGTGGTGGCAGCTCATATCCTTCCTCCATATATCTCTTGTAGGGTCAGCTTGTACCAATTATTTATGTGTATCCTAGTTTTTCATATTTTAAATTAATGTAGGAAATTTTGTATGCCCTTTTTTTTGTATTATTTATATTGTTACAAGTGACTGTGAATGAGTTGTGATTTTGTGTTCTCAACACCCGCATCAGCTGATTCACCTTGCATCCCTGACTGGAACCTGCCTTGTTCTATCCGACATTACACTTCGTTCAACCGTTAAATTCAGACCTTTTATCATCATTCAAATAGTATCCTATAACATCCGTGCGTTATTAACAGTTATCCGGTTCGATTTTGGTACCAAATCGCTGCATATTTCTTCAACCTTCCCGAAATATCACTGGGAATTGCTGCCGGTGTGGATACTGCCACATATCTACTTGTACTTGGTTGGTTCATCATTTTCCAATCAGTGCCACCTGCATGCTGATCGATCTCCAGCTCAGGATTAAGAGATAATTGTGGTGAGATCTTTCTTTATTGCATCTTTATCTTCAGTTCACCTTAAGGTCTGTTTGGCTGTATCAATTCTTCTTACCTACCTTCTACAACTACCTATCTTCTACCTACCTTACTTGGAGTTGGGCCTTCATTCTTCATCTATCTACCTACCTCTTCACCTATGGAATGAACATTTCTGAACTTATTTAATATCTGTGATACTTATCTGTTACCTATATCTTCTTTCTTCTGTGGCCACTCTATAGGTAGGAAACTTCATCTCAACAAGTTACCTCACGTAGGTACATACCTACTGTTTAATAAATCTTCACAAGCTACTTATAATCACATATTTATTCAATTATCCTAATCAAATTATCACACTTTCTAGTCATTGGTTATTATAGTGCAATAATACCTAAAATTACAGTCCACTTAGGCACATGAGGTATTATTAGGAAACTAGGGTACCATAGTAGTTACCAGGAGCCTCATTGTGCTATCATTACCATTTTTACCATTCGTACTGTAGGGAGGGTTTTAGCTGAAAACAAACAGCAGGCTCTTGCTTAGGTACAAAACATTGTTTGGTCCGATCGAGACGGATAAGTACTAGTTTGTACATTGCACTGTGATAAATAACCAGTCTGTGATATTTTGTGTGAGGTAACATATTTGAATTTTCTGTGATATTTAGGTAGGCTTATTATTTATTTATATATTTATTACTCATTTATTGTTGTGTTCTTTATTGCATTGTTATATTTATCAAAATCTATTTTTCTAATCACCATCTAGTCATCTATTATAAGTAGCCATGGATGGCGGAGATCTCCTTGGGGGTAATGGCAATAGTAATGTGACGCTTAGGGGTCTAGTGAAAATCAGGTCGGCACTTGAGTTTGCTGCCCGTGAGATCCAAATGGTTAGGAATAGGGGGCTCACTGCTCTTACTCTCGAAGCTGATCGAATGGTGTTTAGGGGTATGGCTTCATGCTTAGACACTCTTCTAGCCAAGTTTCAAGCCAAATGGAACGAAGCTGAAGAGTATGCTGATACTCACCCTAATTCAGCATTTCCTACAGAAGGAGATTATAGATTGCTTGAGGACACCAAGCTTCAGTATTATGAGGCTAAGGGTTATGAAATCCATATCCTTTCTCTCACAACCCCTCCTGAGCGTTCCTCTCTTCCTGCCCTTGATGCGAGTCAGCTGTCAGCGGCTCAGCGCCCACGTGCCATTCTGCCGAAGATACCCATCAAAACCTTCAGTGGCGACTTTTCCCAGTGGCCAGCGTTTAAACAACTTTTTACGTCTCTAATCAAAACCGAACCTTCACTATCCCTTGCAGAACGGTTTCATTATCTGGTGAGCTACCTTCAGGGCCCAGCGTATGACGTCATCAAACATATACCGATGTTCGAGGAAAACTTTGAGCAGGCTTGGGAAGCTCTTCTTAAGGTTTATGATGACAAACGTAAAATCGCTTGTACCCATCTTGAGCGTTTGTTGTCTTTTAAACCATCACCTGGAAAACCTACTTATGCATCTCTCCAGTTGTATCTCTCTGGAGTGATGGAAAGCATTACATCCCTCAAAAATCTAGGCATTCCCAATTTGGAGAACTACCTTTTGTGTGAGTTGGCTCTTCGAGGATTGGACCCTGTCACCCGTGAGGCCTTTGAAATAGATAGTATTGGGTTTGACTTTCCTACTTATGAGGCTTTGGAGGAGTTCATTCAGGGTCGGTGCCATGTACTTAGGATAACCCAGGAACCTGTCGGCAAGCCTAGCACTTTGAGTGCCCTTTCCAAATCAGATCCCAAATCTTCTGGTAAGGCCAATAAAAATCCCAATAGGTTTGGTTGGTCTCGGAACCACCAACCTCACTCTGCACTCCTTGCACATACGTCCAAATCTACTGCCGGTCAGCAAGTGAAACCTGGCAGGCTCAATAGCTCTCAGGACATGGTCTGCTTTGTTTGTAAGGGTCCTCATTCCATCTTGTCTTGCCAACAGTTTAAGGCGGCTCAACCCCAGCAACGCTTGGATATGCTGAAGCAGTTTCAGGGATGCCGAAACTGTTTGCACCCTTTCCATCGTACCAGGGAATGTACATCAAAGTTCTCATGTAAAGAATGTGAAGGTAGACACCACACTGAACTCCACCTTCCGCAGTCAACTCCTAACAGCCAACCAGTTCCATCCTCCAGTAATCCACCACCAGGCTTCATTGGCGCAAGTACTTCTGCACAACCGCAGGCAGTTTTACTGGGTACTGTTGTTGCAGCCATCAAGGGTCTGAATGGAAAGATCCATAGTTTTAGAGGACTGCTTGACCCTGGAAGTATGTTCTCCTTCATAACTGAAGATTGTGCCAAGCAATTAGGTCAAACCACCCGACCTTTCTGTCATAATATTTCTGGTGTCAACCACACACCTCTCAAAAATGTAAAGGGAAAGGTGGCAATTACCTTCTGTGCTCCTTCTGCATCATCACCTCTTGAAACCGAAGCAGTTGTGGTTCCCACAATCACCCCACCTTTGCCGCAAATCTCATTAGATTCGGATATTTGGCTAGACTATAAATCATACTCATTGAGTGACCCGAGTTTCACCATACCTGGCCCTATCTCCTTCCTTATAGGTGCAGATCTGTACCCGGATATTGTAACTGGGACACCTGTGGTTATCCATGATCATGGACCACGATTGATGAATACTGTTTTTGGATATACTGTCCTTGGGCGGTGTGCTTGTGACACGTCAACTACTGGAGTGTCGTTGCTGACTCGTTCAGACATTTCACACTTGATCGAGCGTTTTCTGGGAGGTTGAGGAACCTTCATCAGTACGACCTCATGAGTCGCAGGAGAACATTGCCTGCGAGAAGCACTTTCTTGAAACCCATCAGAGGACCCATGATGGGCGTTACATTGTGGCCTTGCCCTTCAAGACAGGTCATGCTCCTACACTCCCTGTAGAATCTAATAAGGTGATCGGCCGCCTTTGCTCACTGGAGCGAAAGTTTGCTAAGGACCAGGAACTCCATGATGAGTACCACAAGTTCATGGATGAATATATATCATTGGGCCATATGTCACCTACCTGCTCTGAACCTAAGTATCTGATACCACACCATCCTGTTTTCAAGACCTGTGCTGACGGTTCCAGAAAACTTCGTGTTGTCTTCGATGCCAGTTTCCGAACACCTGCTGGATCACTAAACGATCATCTATTCAGTGGTCCAAAGTTGCAAGCTGATATCTGTGACATAGTCTTGCATTTCCGTTGCTATAAATATGTCTTGACATGTGACATTGTTAAGATGTTCCGTCAAATTTTAGTAAGGCCAGAAGACCATTGCTACCAGCAGATTGCCTGGAGATCAGACCCATCGCAGCCTGTGCAATATTATGATCTCAACACTGTCACATATGGTCAACGCTGCTCACCATATCTAGCACAGCGTGTCCTTCATCAACTTGTGATGGATGAGGGCAGTGATTTTCCTGATGCATCTTCCGCGTTGTTGCACCACACATACGTGGATGATATTGCTTATGGAGCAGACACACCTGAACGTCTATTCAATTTGAAGCATCAACTGATCCATCTCTTGTCTAAGGGTGGTTTTGAGTTGGATAAATGGCATACCAACTACCTTCCATTGTTGGAAAACACTACCATAACCCAATCACCAGTGGAAATACATTCCGAGGAGCCTTCTATCACCAAAATATTAGGTATGCAGTGGAATCCAGCCAATGACACTTTCTCATATCATGTAACCCCTCCACCGAACACCTGTACCAAGCGAAGCATCTCGTCAGTGATAGCGCGTCTGTTTGACCCCCTAGGATATTTGACACCTGTCATTTTCCAGGCAAAGTGCATCCTCCAAGAACTTTGGAAACAGAAGATTGGTTGGGACGAGGAGGTTTCAAATGAAATCATGGCAACATGGAACCGGTTCATAGCAGAGCTTCCATCCCTGGAGTCCATCGCAATACCTCGACAATTTCCACATCCTAATTCCACATATCAACTCATATGCTTTTCTGATGCTTCAGAAAAAGGTTATTGTGGTGTAGTTTACTTGAGAGCTTCTCAAGGTGATTGTGTCTCATTAACTATGCTCAAGGCCAAAACCAAAGTGGCTCCATTAAAATCACTCACCGTTCCACGTTTGGAACTTTGTGGAACACTGCTTCTAGCTCGTATCATAGAGTCTCTCTATCGTCTGAGGCAAACTCTTGACATCCAAGATGTGTTCTGCTTCACCGACTCCACCATAGTACTGGCGTGGTTGAGGACCCCAGCATATCTTCTCCAAACGTTCGTTGCTAACCGTGTGCAGCAAGTTCTGGATATCACCGATCTAAGCTCTTGGCATCATGTCCGTGGTTCGGACAACCCTGCAGATATTGGGTCCAGGGGTTTGTCTCCCAATGCACTTGGCTTTAGTGACCTCTGGTGGTCGGGGCCGGCCTGGTGTTATGAACCCATTGACTCTTGGCCAATATCAACAGATACCTCCAACGTCTTTGTACCTGAAATGAAACATGCTGCATTCTCACTTATCACTGTTAAGGACAGTTCTGAATTTATGCATTTCACTGAACGGTATTCATCCTTTACTAAGATGATCCGAGTATTAGCGTATGTTAAGCGCTTTATAATTAATTGTCGTATTCCTAAACGACATAGATGTGCAAGATCCACTGGCCCATTATCACCATTTGAACTTCACCGAGCAATACTTCATTCTATCCAGCTTGTACAACATGTTTATTATCCTGAACCTTTTGCCAATAATGTAAATCCTGACAGTCTACCACATGATCTTCGTCGGCTGGCAGTTTGTGTTGACAAGGAGGGACTGTTGCGTGTGGGTGGGCGCCTGCGCAATTCCCCCTTGCCCGAATCTCAACGGCAACCAATCTTGCTACCATCTCGATCCCACCTTACCACCTTGTTTGTAGACCTATATCACCGTCTGAATCATCATGTGGGTCCAACCCCCTTATTAGCCAGCATCCCACATGATTATTGGATTCCTGCAGCCGGAAATTTGGTAAGATTTGTTAAGCACAGGTGCGTAACCTGCATGAGGTACTCCAAGCACGTCTTGTCACCACTGATGGGGAACCTTCCTGCATCACATTTCAAGGCAGTGCGTCCATTTTTGCACACAGGAGTAGACTTTGCAGGCCCCTTCTTGTGTCGTGAGACCCTTCGCAGGAACTCAGGTGTCCGTAAAGCATATCTGTGCATTTACATATGCATGACCAGCAGAGCCGTCCACCTTGAGCTCGCTCTTGGCCTATCAGTCGCAGAGTTTTTGGACACATTCGACCGTTTCGTCTCCAGAAGAGGTCTGCCATCTGTTATGTACTCCGACTGCGGCACCAATTTTGTAGGAGCAGCTAACTACCTGAAGGATGTCTTCAAGTGGTTCCATGATGAGGAGACCACCTCAGCAATCATCAACAGCACTTCACACTTGTCCATCCAATGGAAGTTTAACCCACCACTCTCTCCTCATTTTGGTGGCAGCTGGGAGTCTGCAGTAAAGGCGGCTAAGTCGTTGATATTTAAAACGGTGGGCAACCAACCATTCACCTGCTGGGAGTTGGCTACCATCTTTGCTAAGGTGGAATGCATACTCAATTCCAGACCTCTGCAGCCCATATCCGATGCACCTGAGGACTTGGAGACCCTCACTCCAGGCCACTTCATCCTTGGTCATCCTCTTAATGCCCTTCCAGAGTTTGACCTCACAGACGTCCCTAGTAATCGCCTCAAGCGTTGGGAACTGGTCCGTGAACGAATCCAGTTCTTTTGGCATAGGTGGACTGAGGAATATATGAGAGGATTGCAGGATCGAGGCAAATGGACAAAGAAGACACCAAACCTTGATGTCGGCGACTTGGTCTTCATCAGCGACTCTAATCTTCCAGTCTCTCGTTGGCCCATGGCCCGAGTCATTGAGGTGCACCCTGGTGCGGACAGTGTTGTAAGAGTGGTGACACTCAAAACTGCCCATGGAACATACAAACGACCAGTTGTCAAGCTCATACCTCTTCATCTGTCATCATTGTAAGAAGTTGTACATACTCTTGCCCTTAGTTGCTGATTGGGGGGAGTATGGTTGTAAAACATCGTTTACAAATCAGCAACACAAGCAATCATATACGAAGACTTTACCTGCAACCGTTCAGATGAAATCCGCATTCCTCCATTCCACCATCACATTATATCACTTCACCACTATACCTATTTTTCCTTCATAATATCCGTTTTTTCATCACTCCACACTAATTCAATATATTCATCAAGTTCTATAAACACCTGTTGATTCATTAGGGAAAATAAAATAACAATGATAAGACGTTATCTTTTCAGTGCCTACGGGATCCATTTCTTGTGGTGGCAGCTCATATCCTTCCTCCATATATCTCTTGTAGGGTCAGCTTGTACCAATTATTTATGTGTATCCTAGTTTTTCATATTTTAAATTAATGTAGGAAATTTTGTATGCTCTTTTTTTGTATTATTTATATTGTTACAAGTGACTGTGAATGAGTTGTGATTTTGTGTTCTCAACACCCGCATCAGCTGATTCACCTTGCATCCCTGACTGGAACCTGCCTTGTTCTATCCGCCATTACACTTCGTTCAACCGTTAAATTCAGACCTTTTATCATCATTCAAATAGTATCCTATAACATCCGTGCGTTATTAACAGTTATCCGGTTCGATTTTGGTACCAAATCGCTGCATATTTCTTCAACCTTCCCGAAATATCACTGGGAATTGCTGCCGGTGTGGATACTGCCACATATCTACTTGTACTTGGTTGGTTCATCATTTTCCAATCAGTGCCACCTGCATGCTGATCGATCTCCAGCTCAGGATTAAGAGATAATTGTGGTGAGATCTTTCTTTATTGCATCTTTATCTTCAGTTCACCTTAAGGTCTGTTTGGCTGTATCAATTCTTCTTACCTACCTTCTACAACTACCTATCTTCTACCTACCTTACTTGGAGTTGGGCCTTCATTCTTCATCTATCTACCTACCTCTTCACCTATGGAATGAACATTTCTGAACTTATTTAATATCTGTGATACTTATCTGTTACCTATATCTTCTTTCTTCTGTGGCCACTCTATAGGTAGGAAACTTCATCTCAACAAGTTACCTCACGTAGGTACATACCTACTGTTTAATAAATCTTCACAAGCTACTTATAATCACATATTTATTCAATTATCCTAATCAAATTATCACACTTTCTAGTCATTGGTTATTATAGTGCAATAATACCTAAAATTACAGTCCACTTAGGCACATGAGGTATTATTAGGAAACTAGGGTACCATAGTAGTTACCAGGAGCCTCATTGTGCTATCATTACCATTTTTACCATTCGTACTGTAGGGAGGGTTTTAGCTGAAAACAAATAGCAGGCTCTTGCTTAGGTACAAAACATTATCTGTATTTTCCAGCTAAAAAGTTGGGGAAGCAATATGTTCAGTTGACGGGTATTAGAAACACTATAATATAGGTAGGTACCATTCACAAACAACTTCTCATTTTTAGCGAATGTTAAAAAAATATTTTCAGCTTTACTTGATTGCATTTGTTCTGATTTTAATTGGCTGATTTATTCGTTACCTTGGCTGTCCGATTTGGAACCAAGGTATATTCGGAATGTCAGTTGGACAGCAAAGAGTAACAAAACACGAAAAGACTGGCGGCCTTTGACTTCAAAATTCAGCCATTTAATTTTGATAAACCTCAAGCTTTAAGTCAAGCTAATCGTCTCTTCTACGGTCGTCGCGGTTGTCACAAAACCGTGCAAAAAACAAGGATCCAGTTAGGATCCATGTGACATAAAAACTTCAATCTACTGCAAATATCTACAGCTTGAAGACACCCAGAAGCTCAGGGGTGGCTTGTTTTCTCTAGTTATAAAATTTGAAAGTTCAAATGACAATGAATTTCACCTGTTTGCCAGATCTATGAGGTTTCCAGTAAGCACGCCATCATTCGTGTAGCTCATGTAACTCGAACTTCATGTACTTTGTCCAACTTGTATGTATGAATGTCGATATGAAGTATCGATGACATGAAGTATCGTAACATTGTATGTATCAATCGACATGAAGTCGCTTTTCACCGGTTCGCCAGTTCTATGAGGTTTCCAGTAAGCACGCCATCATTCGTGCAGCTTCATGAGTAGAGCCGTAGAGGCGGTAATGTGTAAGCGCATGGGCGGTATTCTACCGTTCGTGACACAAAACTTCAATATCTACAGCTTGAAGACACCCAGAAGCTCGGGGGTGGCTTGTATTCACTAGCTATAATATTTGAAAGTTCAAATGACAATGGATTTGAAGCTTCAAATGACAATGAATTTCACCGGTTCGCCAGTTCTATGAGGTTTCCAGTGAGTCAAACTGGAATGGGGAGGGTTCACGGGTAAAGAACTTTCAATAACGAATTCGACGATCCCAAAACGATTTCGGTGAGTCGAGCCGAGAAGCTTTTATTCGTAAGATACCTACCTACCTATTCAAAAACTGATATTCAAAATGCCTTATTAACTGCAGCGGTCGGAAATAGATTTAACGTAACTGAGGTTATAATGAGTTGGTTATTGAAGGGACATTTAGTTGAAAAATTAATTAGGTACAACTTGAAACTTGATTGCTGAAAGTTAAGTTGAGGCCTCTTGGGGACTGCTCGATAGAAATTACAAGGTAACTGGCAAAAACGACCCGCAGAGGTGGGTCCATGCAATGCAAGGGTAACCGGCTGGTCTAAATAAAAATCTTGATTTTTTTAGGGATAAAAAAATGATTTCAACGCCCTTCATCTTCCCGGCAGTCCATTTTTTTGAGGAAGGGTAGCGGACTGAAAATCTGCTGTCTTTCGCACTGGTCATCCAGTCGTAAAACTGTTTACCGACTTTAGCACAAAAATGACCAAGATTCCCTGTTTTTTATTTCATCCCCCTCACCGTTATCTGAACAGAAGAGTTTTGTTTTGGGCGATTTAAGATTTGCTGTATAAGTAGTTATGAATACAGGTGCCGATTTCGTTACAGCCCCAAATTCCCTTTGTCTCGTCCTAAAATAGAAGAAGTCTTCACCGCTATCGTCGATATGAGTCCCACGGTTGAAACACGTCAGTTGTCTGCTACAATACATTTGGGATGTGTGCAAAGTTAACTTGAACCGAATGAAGAGAATCTTATTTTTCACGTCATCTTATCTTATTACCTAGTTCGTTTCCGTGTAAAAAACATCAATCTGGGGATCATGGAGGAAGCATAGCAACGCAGGTAACGTTGTACAACAGAATGGGCAATTAGGTTTGTTTGGTTTGTAATTAGAGAGTTTTTGTTCTTCCCGTAAGATTTTCTCCCGTTGACGTGTAGAGCAGCGTCTAGAGCAAGCAGCTGGAGATGCTAGCTCTTCACGTGATTTTTATGCGTATTTCTACACGTATACGTGAAAAACCAAATGCTAACGTCACGTTAACGTCTCTATAAGTGTTTTAGAAGCTGTTGCGTATTCTTTTCGTACAAACTATTCTTATTTAAATAATTATTTGCTTTATAATTATTTATAAATACATAATTATAAATACATTTAATGCTTTATGATTTAATGCCTTAAATGGCTGAATTTTGTAGCGGAGCACTTCACTATAACCTCTCGACTTGTTGACCAACCAACGTGTTGTTGGCAACCACACAGTAGTTACCTTTGCTGATAACTGCGTAACTGCGGTTACCTTGGTCACACTGATTACCGGCAACTGTTGTTACCTTTGCGTCAGGCTATGATGACTACCCGTAGTCCCGTAGACCGAAATTCCAACGAATGCATTTTCCCGTGCACGTGTAGATAGGCCTTTTTCCCGTACACGCGTAGTTCTACACGTTGACGTGAAGATTCGCGCATGCGCAGTTGGTATTTCAGTCTTTTCACGTACACGGGTAGAAAATTACGGGAAGAACAAAAACTCTCTAATGATAAACGAACTGCTCGGAGCTCTAATATCGCTCAGAAACTTCATGAGCAGTTGTGTTATGGCTCATGAGGTCCGAATCCGTTAAAAACGTATTTCTCAAAAAATGGCACTTAGGTTATTTTGCATATGGCGGTCTTCAATTATCAATTACAGTTAAAGTTTTTAAATTATGAATATTTTTTCTGGTTTCCAATTCCAAAACTCACTACCTCCATTAGGACCAGTTTTACTTCCACCTACTCACCAACGACTATGAATATATAGCTATATATATATATATATATATATATATATATATATATATATATATTTTTTTTTTTTTTTTTTTTTTTTTTTTTTTCATTTTTTATCATAACTAATGTGTTACCTCAGATTTAATGGAAAGACAAGTTGATCCTAAATGGAGTCCGAGGCACCCGCTCAAAAGCCCAAGCCAATTTCGAGGGACTGTACCCAACAGGTTTTGATAAGATTTTTGGCCATGGATCCACGTGGGTTTCCGCCCAATAACATTTTATTACCTCGTAAATACGGCGTTGCTTCAAGGCCAATGCGAATCTGAAGGTGAATAAAATTTTATGGAACGACCATCGAACAATCTGGCTTTTATGTCGGGAAACGCTTGGAGAATCCGATACCTGAGCTGATGGAAAACTGAATTATTTCAATGGACATAAATATGATAAATCGGTTTAGAAATAAATTGTAAATGAATATCAGAATTGTAAATAGATAGCGGAAGCATTGTCTTCACTTTCGGGAGATGAAAAACTTATTGATTCCAAAATCAATATTTCTACTCGCATTTTACGTTTTAGACCATTCTGAACAACCCGTTTTTGTCCCGTTTCTGTATGTCTGTGCGTATTTGTCTGTTTGTGTGTGTCTGCATTTGTCCACAAATCCTTGAAACAAGCTTAATTTCCACAATTTTCAACCGAAATGATTGATGACATTTTCAGGAAATGTGCTGTTTGGGTAGTAGATAGCCCCCTATCTGTTTTAGTGATCCCAAATCAATACTTCATTCTGCGCATGCGTAAAAGTAAGTTCCATGAACCTTTTCTTTTTTCACACGCTAGTCGTCCGATCTCCCTCAAATTTGGAGGGTAGTTGGAAGAAGACAAATTGATCAACCAATATTAATTTCAGAACGGTTGTATCATTAGTAGCTGCTGTGGGTTTAATCTTTGTAACGAGCCTAATCTTCATCCAGTTTTGATAAAATTTTCGGGGTATGTGCGAGTTTGGCATTAAATCGTCTCCTACCAATTTTATGATTCTCAAATCATTACTTCATTCTGCACATGCGCAAACGTACAGTACTTCAAGCAATATTTTCTCGTTTCCTATAATGGACAGATATTGTCGTTTTACGCTACATCTTGATTTACTATTTTCCAAAGTGGAATGTTTAAGATAATTTAAAACTTATCAATCTCTATCTCTATTATTTATAAGATTGAAACTCAGTCTGTTTGTTTGTTTGTCGATGCTATGCACGGCAAAACGGCCGAGTGGGGGGATCTTCTTGGGATTTTCCGAAAGGGTGTACAAGCGATTTTAAAATTTTCTAATCCTACCCGAACCATAGGCTGGAGGGGAGTAGGAGTTTCTTTTGATCCCGTTCTTTTCGATTTCCCCGCTTCCCATACCCCTCTAAACGGCCGTCAAAATTCCGGACGAATAGCGGTTTTGTAGGTTTTGTACGAGGAAGACGAAGGCGAGATTGGTTCGCGAAAAAAGTATCGGGAAATGCGTCAAAAGAAAAATGAAAGAGTACGGACCCGTTTTCTAGAAAATTCCGACGAAAAACTTCGTTTTTTCTCATTAAAATATACCCCATAAAGAGACGTTTTTCGGGACGGTTTTTGCGGGCGAAATACAGTTTTGATTCCGCCGAATCTGAATCCGAAATCGGATATCGAAAAAAGTGACGGGAAGTTGGACAAAATGCGAGGGGAAGGGAGGCGAAGCGATTAAAATGAGAAGTTAATTGAGCCGTCAGTTTCGGAATGTTGCGTCGTGGGCCCTTTTTACGTGAAGGGGAACCTCTTGACGGAAGGAACCTTTCTGTTTGAAAGACATTTCAACAGAATAATAGACGGGGTTTTTCCTACACATATACAGCCATACCGAGCGAGCGAAGCGAGCAACATCCCCTACACACGTTAAACCTACCCTTAGGGATCTACCGTTTGCGAGCGAAGCGAGCAACATCCCCTACATGTTTCAATTGTAATACACCTGAATGGGGGGTAAAAGACCATCGCATGTATACAGCCACACCTCGGGAGCGAAGCGAGCAACTTAATGGGAGGAGGGGGGCCCGGGGGGGGCTTGCCCCCTCGGCTGACGTGGAGGCAGCGAAGCGCGCCAGAGCGGCTAGTAGTCTATAAATTCATGTTCCGTATACAAGGACGTTATGCGCCGCAGCCAACTTGGCAGAAGTTTCCACGAGTTTCCTTTTTTTTTTTATAATACGAGTAAATAAATTCACCTTGACCAACACTGAAAGCTGTGGGAAAGCTGAACTGTGGGTTTGGTTAACCCGGGAAGACGATGTAAACGACGGTTTTAGAAAACCCTAGGATAAAGTCATAAAAACCAATCAAACCGCCTGAATCAAGTCCTCCTCCCACCTTGTAGCGAATTTCTGGAGCCTGTGGCTTGACGGAATTTATTTCAACGTTTACCGTAATTTACGTGAAATAGAAGATGCCATCAAGGGACATTTAGACACGGATTCGATCCCATTAATAAACGACTAAAGTAGTTTAACGCGTCAAGACATTGAGTCGGACGAGTGGAGGATGGAAACCGTCCAGCCCATCTCCTAGAATATTAGCATATGCTAATATACAAGACTGTTACCACACCAGTATAGCAAGACGGGCAGTCGCTTCAGGCTAGAATACTAAGGTCAAATGTCCAGAAGTGCACCCACGTGAGTGACAATGCCATCAATTTATGATACCTGCCCACTGTTTGGTTTACTAGCGCCAACACCAAATAATGTAGTTCATAGACGAATCTAAAAGAGGAATCGCATAACAAAATAATTTTATTGGAACAAACCCCCGAGTTCCAGTTAGGTCTTGAAGAAAATGAAGCTGATAGGAATGGCTCCAAAAATGTTCAAATATAAATTTTCCAAACTTTCTTTCAAGGAAATTTGTTTTGAGGTATTGTGAAAAGATACAATTACCACAGATCAACTAGAACAGATTGGATCTTAACGATTCTATATGAAGGGTCGCGGGAAATAACGATCAGATTCACTTTTTCACAACTCTGCAAAATTCAAATTTTAAACATTCAAGTGTAATATTTTGGGTTTAGGGTAATTCTCAACTCCGAATTCAAGAAAAAAAAAATTATTGAAGAAAAAAAAATTAATGAAGAAACCAAAATCAAAATGATTTACAAAATGTGAAGAGAATGGGAAAAACTGATTTTTTCAAGAAAACGTCAGGACCTTGATCTTTCTTTCACGTTAAACTTCATCAACAAGTGAAGTTTTTTAGGACTCTGATGCTTTTTAGCCGTCAGCCAATGGACTCTGATCGTTGTTTTTTGACACCTAAAATCTTTCCCTCTGTATTTTGACGCTAACCTTCATCATTCTTTCCCGGAGCGATACACGCTTCTATTCGTTTCCCTAAGACCTGCAAAATAGCACCACTATCTCATTTCGGACCAAAAACTGAGTTTGATCGTTTTTTCCTGTGACCCTTCATATATTTATACAGATAATTTTATACAATATTTTTTGTTAATGTTTAACAATTATGGTTTTAATGAATTATTTTAAAATAGAAACAAATAATAATAATAATAATTCGATAAAGCTGTAAAACCTAAATTTACCTTCGTATTCTTTTAAGAAACCGAAGAAGACGTCCGAACTCACCTGTAAAAGAAACCAAATGAGAAATTAATTCAGAGTTAAATTCAAACTGACGAAGTTCAAACTGAGATCAATATTCACAATGCCAGAAATCAACTGTAGGTGCCTACTCTGTAAAAATTCTTTCTGGCCGAATTATGGTTATTTTCTGCCAATGGAAGGAGATGATGCTGAATTAACACAAGTTATGAAGGCAAGTAATCCCGTCACATCAGAACAAATATGTTATTTGTAAAATAATTATTAAAATCGGCGCAAATGATTGGAAAAGGCTCATTTGCGATAGCTGGTTGTAAAAATGTGTCATTTTAGTTATTTATTTTATTTGTTTTTAGCAAAGCTGTTAGGACTTTGAATCAGCATGAAGATTTCAAACGGGAAAACTAGGACAGGATAGAGTCAAATTATTTGAAATTCAGTCCACCCTTGCATGCATCTAAAACCATTCCGATCCAATATGCGAGGGTTCATTTTGCAAGGTTACATTGTGAATTTCGCTTTAATTTCGTATGGTTATGTTTTTAATTAACTCTCAGCAAGAGAAATTTTTATAAATTTTGACAGGCATATATCTGAGGAAAGGTCATTTTTGCGATTTCGGTTGATGATTTGATGATTCACTGAAGAGAAAGAATTGCCCACTCAATGGAAGACCGTATTCTTTGGTTAGCAGCACTCAAAGAGCCGTCAAGGCCGGAAATAGGTAGTAATTTCAGGTAAAGGTTTAGATTAAATTTTAAAATTTAGTCCGTTCTGAGTGAGAAAATCTTTATCTGCTATCTCGAACTTGGTAGAACACAGAATGGCAGCCCCATTAAGATGACTTAATTCGCCCATTTTAAAGTTTTCCTCTAGTAATTCCTAAACCATTCATTCTGCAGAACTTTTTATGTAGCTAAGTTGTAGAGTATAAAAATACGATGCGATCCGATCCAAAACGAAGATGAATTATTTCTCAAATTAGCGAATTACGAACAATTGAAAATCGGGCTAGTTCTGGTTCAGTACTTTCCTCCCCCCAGTCTAGACTTTTGCCCTTCAAAATCACCTAGCAGCTTTAATATTGGGCTGATTTAAGTCTGCCAAACTTCGTTCCATTCAGGGTTAAAATACTTTCCAGCAGACCTCATGAATTTTATGTCATTGCAAAAATCCTGCTCTTCCTAGTGGTGTATTCAATTATTTTAATAAAAACCTTTTTAAAATTTAAACTTTCTTTAAAAAATAAGACGGTCTCCTATCAGTTTCATCGTTCTTAACTATACGTCACTGTGCGCATGCGCAAACATAAATTCTACCAAGCACCATTTTCCCACGCCCTAGTCGTTCGATCTAGCTCAAATTTGGATGATAGTTGGAAGAAGATGATTTGATTACCACATATCAATTTAAACATGATTGTATCATGAATAGCTACTGCGTATGAGCCAATATGAAATCCTTGTAACGACCTTAATTTACAAAGTTTCCATCCAATTTTGATGAAATTGTCAGAGAATGCGCGGGTTAGGTTGTAGAAGGTCCCCTATCACTTCCATTGTTGCCAAATCAACACTACATTCTGCGCATGCGCAAACTTAAATTCCGTTATGCTCCATTCTAGCGAATTTTTGAAGAAAATTAAGCTATTGCTCTCGCCTCAAAATTTGTAGAATGTGAATTTGTGAATTTTTGAAAAACATTTATGCAGAAATCCGTTTCAGGCTATTCTGAATCATATTCTGAAGTTTAACGAATTCTTTTATGTATTTATGTATGTATGTATATATGTATGTACCTATGTATGTGTCATTCCAGACGATAACTGTCCGTAGAATTGTGCTAGAAACTTCAAACAAATTTTAAAATGTTAAGGACACAAAACGAAAGTTCAAGTTCGTTGGCCAGCATGATCGGATTACATCTTCGGGTTGAAATTTTCAAAAATGTAGTCAAAAATTTCAAAATAGCCTGTTTTTGCGATTTGTTGTGCGAAATAATTTTTTCAGCATACTAACATGTGGTACGTTCGGAATCAGCGTAAAATTTCCTATAAGAATATGTATCAAGTTTTCAAAAATTTCAAAGTTGGATACTGTTAAGATTTCAACTGCCTTCAATACTGACCACCACATTGGACATCGAAATCTATGAATATTTACCTACATTTGTCTTTAAATCTACAAGATTAGTTTAATAATAATAAAGTATGAGTACCTCCTAATTATTTTTAATAATTTGATTCCATGTTTGTCTATCAAAATCATAAACTAAAATTTCTCTACACGATCAATAGCGACTGAAATGTCGAAGATTTCTTCAAAAATTCGCTCATGGGGTCATGCTGCATGACTGGACTTTTTGTAGTTAAGTTAGTTTAGTTTTAGTGCCTAAATAATTTCTTCGGAACAATACGTAGGTAATGACCTATTTCGCCCAACTTGGCACACCTGTTATGATCATGTTCGTAAGGCGGTTATTACCGAGAGAGACATAATTATTTTGTTATTTGATTTTGCGTGAGTGGTTTAGTGCAACTAAACCGTAATTCGGGTGAAACGGAGCCTACGCAGATCAACTCACATTCAATAATGAACTGGATAACTTGTTGATTTTAAAGTCCTCGATTTTGAAGCATCCGCTGATCAAGCCGCGGATCGTCAAACCTACCTAATGACATTTGGTATTTGGCCGACGAATGTTCGCGTGTTGACCTTCGCCGATACGAGAGCAAAACTAGCGTGGAAAAAAAGGCTCCCAGTACGAGTTAATAGATTCTTGGGTGTAGTGTCCGTACTATTGAATCTCAACGGCTCGTGGCCAAAGTGATTAATTTTTTTCCCCTGTAGGCTGCCAACGTCATTTGTCAAATGGAAAGATAACGTTCAGGCCTGTCACGGTTTCTATTGGCAGTTCCGGATCATTTGAACAAACGTTCGCAGCATGTTATTTGTGAAGAATAAGTATCTTCGGATCGTTTTGAAATAGGCGTGTTCATGTGCACAACAGTCAGAGAGAGCTTCATAGGTTTTTATGGGCAAATTGGTTTCGTAGAGCGGAGTAATTCTCTATATCATCTTGCTGTAATGTGATTAACACTCCATTAAAAACTAGAAAATGAATAATTTGGACAAGTCTTTAACAGCCTTTAACAGATGAGTGTGTGAAGTAAGAAAGTGAATCAATACTCAATTTTCTTAGTAAATCAATTTTTCAACTCGAATCTCACTTCAATTAACAAAATTCGGCAACTTTATAAGCACAGTGATGTGCGGTGATACATAGGTATTTCACGATATCGCAACCTTGCTGGGTGTTCCAGCGTTTAAATTATCATAATTTGTTCAAAATTAGATGAAGAATTTTTAACTTTATTGCCTCCAAAGGAGCGTTCAGTCTTAGTGGCATGAAGCCATGGTACACATCTTTCAGTGGTAGGTAAGGCAGTGAAAAAAAGTTTTTGGTTCTAGTCCAACTTTTTCTATTTTCTTGAAGTGCTTCTGTGTGTAGCTTATGTTTCTGAATTCGCCGAATTTGACTAAATTCTCACAGCTCGAACGTGTTTAAGCGAATTTTCTTAGAAAATGAATTGCAATGGCTCCAAAAATTTTAAAATAAAAATTTTCCAAAATTTTCTTCATCGAAATCTGTTTTGAGGCATTCTGAAATGATTCCTGGATTTTAACGCTTTTTATGTATGTATATACGTTACGTAATAATAAACCGCCTCTCTTGAAATAAAACCTGCTGATGTAGGCTTCACCCACATCAGCCGAACCAGAAGCTATAAATAGGAGACACCGAGCGCGACTCGTTAGTCTTCCTCTGAACCCAGTCACGTAACCGTGTGTTCCTAGCCTCCACCTGTAATTTTCCTGTATAAATAAATCGCAACTTTTTTAAAAAGCGATTTATCCTTTAACCTATCATCACTGGCGCAGTCTATGAGGACGTGAAGAAACCAGGACCTTTTTGAGGGAATATCAAAAGGACCCGGACTCCACCAGACCCTACTACCCACGAAGAAGGTACCAAACAGGCACGCAGAAGGCATCAACAGGACCCGGCGGACAAATTTCAACAGAGAAGACTCCTCACGTTGGCAGATGACGGCTCCAGCGTGAGTAAACCCAAATCAATTAACATATTAACATTTTCCCCGAATTTGGAAGAAGAAAAAGCATATTTCTTTTTCCCAACTAGTGAAAAGCACATTCACTCTCCCAAATTTCACCGTCACAAAACCCCATTCGAAACATTTCGAATCAACCTTAATTTTCAAATCGTTCGAGAACGAACGTATCTCAAACAATAAGTCGCGAAGACTAAAACATTTTATCGTCAACTTGAAGGCATATCAAGTTGTCACCTCGTCACCTGACCCGCACGCAGACCGCTCTTGCTATCTGCACGTACACCCGCTTGCCTTATCAAGCCCTTTAAAAATCCTCCGTAATCTCTACCAAGAATTCCCGGCTGGAAGAAGACGCTCTCGGATCTCTTACGACCGTGACCTTCAGTTTACAAATAAGACATCTAATTTTAATTTTTCATTGTCTCATTTGCATGATTAATTAATGAATATTATTTGTATATTATAATTTTTGTATTACAGCTACAAACTAATCAATAACTGAAACCCACTCGAGTCGATTTATAAGACGAAATTTTCGTCTGAAAAGATAAATCAAAATTCCAAAACACAACAAAAAATTCCCTCACGCCAGCTTCCCCTGGCTTGATCTAACACTCTTTCCTAGAAATTTTCAAACGATACCCGAAATGGACGGAACTTCAGGAACCCAAAACGTTCAAATTCAACCGACTGACTATGTAGGAATTATTAACCACCAGACAGAACAGATAAGCCAACTGACCGCCCTAATACAGAATTTACTTGTAAACCAGGTGATTTCGCCTAGGGAACAGAGACCCACTAACAATGACTTACCCACTTTGAAAAAGGAACATTTGGACCTGATTCCGACCTTTAAAGGTTCCCCTGAAACACTAAATCATTTCTTGGAAATTACCCAACAAATCCACAATAAATTTTTCAACAACAATGACCCTCTAGACTTTCAAAATGTAATGATCATCAACGCAATTAAAGCTAAAATTGTATCCCCCGCCTCGGAACATATTTTTTCGGCAAATCTCACAACCTACGAACAAATCAGGCAGGCCCTAATTGAGACCTACACGGATCGTAGAGACGACGTTACCCTATTAATTGAGTTAGTCACGTCAAAACAGAATGAAGGGGAATCACCCTTCAAATTCCATGATAAAATAACTAAAACCCTAAATCTCCTAATCGCTTACCTCCAAACTCACGATGTCCCAAATCACGAAATTTTGATCATGAATTATAAGAAAGTAGCACTTCGCTGTTTCTTACTACAATTAAAAGAACCCCTTGGCAGCATCTTGAGAACGAGACAGCCCGCCGATTTGAACACGGCGCTGTCATGGCTAACGAACGACTATCAGATGCTTTGCAACAACAAAACTAAGACCCCTCAAAGTTCTCAAAATTCATCGCAAACCAGGTCATATAATCAGAACAAGCCACATCAAAATTTTTCACGACCATCGCCAAACACCTCACAAAAACCTAATAACCCGTCAAATTTCAGACCAAATCACGGTTATTCAAGCCAAAATTATTCCAATCGGAATACAAATAACCAGAACCAAAAATCAGCCCCTCAGGCAAATTCCTCAAAACCAAACTCGAGCCCTCAGCCTTCAAACCAAAAACCAAATGCACCGCCCACGAGACAAAACGTCCCTAACCCATCAGGAAAACCGACACCCATGTCTTGGCGCACATCTAATCCAAACTTCAACAACGTTGAAGTATCCGATATACAATCTGACGACCCCGAAATTTGCGAAGACACAACTTACGAAACGGACGTATACCAACCAGTAGAAGAAAACGAATTCGATAGCCCCCATTTTTTAGAGGAAAGCGACCCAGAATTCCCCAATACGACTTAATGAACTTAAACAAGAAAACCATTAGTGAACTCCCGTATATAGACCTACCAAAATTCAACTTGAAAATTCTAATAGACACCGGAAGCACAACCAGTTATGTAAACCCTGAAATCGCAGAATATTTCTTCCCAAATAAACGCAAATTAGAGCCATTTTTCGTCAGAACCGCCCACGGTTCTTCGCGAGGCAGCCATACTACTCTAGTGCCCTGCGGAGACGCTTTCAGACAGAAAAATCTAAATTTAAAATTCAACATATTTAAATTCCACGACAAATTCGACCTCTTGATAGGGATAGACAACCTGAAAGCCATAGGAGCAAAAATCGATTTAGTCGAGGACTACTTGCTCACCCCGTACCTAAATATCCCGCTGAAATATCTAGGCACTGAACATGCGGAAACCCACATGATAGATGCTAGATCCATCCAGCAAATCAAGATTAGAGTCAAAAACCTCGAACAAGGAGATGCTGTCCTCCCCTACTTAAAAATAGGAGAGATGGAAATCCCCGAGTGCTTGGTTCACGTCGAAGACTATGAAACCAACGTGCGAATTTTAAATCCAAAACCAACTTCCGGCAAATTCTCCCAAATTTCCCCCATAGAAGTAGAAACTTTAGATGAAATCCCTGTAGAATCGCTAAACAACATTTTCGATGAAAATTCTAAATTCACTTTTGACATATCTAAATTACGCCTAAATCACATGAATGAAGAAGAAAAGGTAATGATCACAGATTTAGTTAATAAATATTCCGATGTTTTCCATCAGGATAATGAACCCTTATCTTTCACCCACAATATTAAACATGTAATCCGAACCACAGATGAAATACCCGTTCATGCCCGTAATTATCGATTCCCAGAAATCTATAGACAAGAAGTAGACCGGCAAATCGAGGATATGTTAGAACAAGGAATTGTCCAACATAGCGAAAGCCCCTGGAACGCCCCAATTTGGATCGTCCCCAAAAAAGCTGACGCTAGTGGCAAACCTAAATTTCGAATCGTGATCGATTATCGAAAACTCAACGAAAAAACAATCGAAGACCGATACCCGCTACCTCAGATTTCGGAATTGTTAGATAAATTAGGCAGATGCCAGTATTTCAGTGTGATTGATCTTAAATCCGGATTTCACCAAATTCAAATGAGTCCCGAAAGTATTGCAAAAACAGCCTTCAGTACACCTACTTACCATCTTGAATTCAATCGTTTACCATTTGGCCTCAAAAACTCGCCAAGCACATTCCAACGACTGATGGATAGTGTTTTACGTGGTATCACGAATGAGTACTGTTGTGTTTACCTCGACGATATCATCGTGTACAGTACTTCTTTGCAGGAACACATCACCCGTCTTGAGGAAGTATTCAAGAGATTGCGCAAAGCAAACCTCAAGGTACAACTTGACAAGACCGAATTCCTACGCAAAGAAATTGCATACTTAGGTCACATAATCACCCCAAACGGCGTAAAACCGAACCCCGACAAGATCAAAGCCATTCAAAATTATCCCATTCCAACCACCACGAAAGAAATCAAATCATTTTTAGGACTACTAGGGTATTACAGAAAATTCATTAAAGATTTCGCGAAAATTACCAAACCCATGACAAAATGCTTAAAGAAAGGAAGCAAAATTGATACGAAAGACCCCGAATACGCGGAATCATTCGAAACCTGCAAAAATTTACTGACTAACGAACCCATCCTGCAATACCCAGACTTCTCAAAATTATTTCACTTAACAACGGACGCAAGCGGCATTGCGGTTGGAGCAGTGCTGAGCCAGACGGTTGACGGACACGATAAGCCGATAGCTTACGCGTCAAGGACTCTCTGCGATTCCGAGAAACGCCTCTCCACAATAGAGAGAGAACTCCTTGCAGTCGTTTGGGGCGTACAATACTTTCGACCGTACCTCTACGGTAGAAAATTTAAAATTCACACCGACCACAGACCCTTGCAATGGTTATATTCTATAAAAGAACCCGGCTCTAAACTATTCAAATGGCGCACAAAATTGTCAGCTTACGACTTCGACATTGTTTACAAGAAAGGAACGTTGAATTCCAACGTTGACGCCCTTTCTCGTGTTGAACTACTGAACAACAACGAAAACGAGCCCATTGAAGCCGACAAAGCAGTCGACGTATTTTTTGAAGCCTTAACTCCAAAATCCCTCCTCCGAATGACAGACAAGGACGTAGACACTCCCGCTTCCATAATCGTAAATTTTGACTCTGACGACGAATGCAATGATTCCCAATCCAACCCTAGCAGCACGATTCACTCTAACGCCATAGGTCATGCAATCGTAGCTATTCCAATTAGAGACGAACCAGTCAATAATTGTAACCACCAAGTCGTAATCAACTTAACGAAACTCCCGATGAAAGACCCTGTCAAAGTCGAAAAAATATTTGAAAATAAGAATAGAATCACCGTTTACTTAAATAAAAATAACTTAGAATCAGATACCATAAAATTCGTAAAAGAGTACATCCTACCCAAAATTAAATACGGACTTTATTTTACAGAAGACATTTATGAACAGTTTACGAATATCATGACGAAAAATTTTGCCTTTTCGGAAATAACAATGACAAAATACACCAAAAAATTAGAGGACATAACCGACGAAAACAAAAGGTCAGAAATAATCAAAAAATATCACGAAGGCCTAACCAACCATCGTGGCATTGAAGAAACCTACAACCACCTGAAGCGAACTCATTATTGGCCCAACATGAAGGAAACCATTCAAAGATTTATCAACAACTGCACCATCTGTGTAAGATGTAAATACGATCGGAACCCGATCAAAGTCAAATATAATGTTACACCAACCGCTTCACGACCTTTAGAAACCATACATATCGACAAAATGACCCTAGAAGGCTCAAAATTTCTAACCGTTATAGACTCCTTCTCCCGACATGCACAAGCTTATAACTTAAAATCATCGAACGCCTTAGACATTGTGGACGCACTACTAACTCACTTTACCAATTATGGAATCCCCAAAACCATCGTAGCAGACAACGGCCCAGAATTTCAAAACTCCATAATCAGAGAATTTCTGTTACTACACAACATAAACATACACTTCACATCTTCCCAACACCCAGACTCCAATGGTCTGATCGAACGTTTCCATTCCACTCTAATAGAACACATTAGGATATTGAATGAAAGAAATGAGCATAAAAAATCGACTATGAACACCAAAGTCAAATACGCCGTACTGGCTTACAATAACTCAATTCACTCGATATCCAAGTTAACCCCTTTCGAACTGTTATACGGACACGTAAAACCGGACACCTTACTAGACTTGAACATAGATCAAATCGTGGCTAACAGCTATCTTTCTTCCCACAAGGAAAAAATGAAAGCTCTATACGCCCAAGTAGGTGAAAAACTTCATTCTGCAAAAGAGAAATACATAGAAAAGAAGAATGAAGGCCGCGAAGAAATTCCCGCAATTCCACCGGAAATTTACGTAAAAACGGTCCAAAAACAATCCAAAACCAGACCGAAATTCAATCAGGAACACGTCAAAGCAATAAATCCAGAACTTAAAACTGCATTAATAATTCCCCGTCATCACAATACCCAAGAGAAAATCCACATCTCAAACGTACGACGCCCCAAAAAATTTACGGACTCAGTAGCAAACGCATGGGACCCTAAACTAGACAAAACTGAAATCCTTGCAAGTAAATTCGGACTAAAGGTGACACGCGAAGACTTGATAACCCTAAAAGACAATAACTGGCTGAATGACGTAGTAATTAACATTTACATGGAACTGATAGACGAACGAAGCCGACGCAACGACAACCTACCAAAATCCTACTCTTTCAACAGCTTCCTATACGTATCCTACAAATTTGGCGGTTACGAACGAGTTCGAAAATACACCAAAAAGTCGGACATATTTAGCAAAGACATAATCCTGATCCCCATTTTCAAATCCTCCCACTGGAGATTAATCGAAATTAAAACAAAAACAAAACAAATAAACTACTACGACTCTTTGAACAAGGACGGAACCGAAATTTTACAAGACATAATCCGCTACTTAGAAAGTGAACACCTAGACAAGAGGGGAACACCACTAGACACACAGAACTGGAAACTTTCGACTCCACCTAACACACCCCAACAGAACAACGGAAACGATTGTGGCGTTTTCCTATGCCAGTTCGCAAAACTCCTTACGATTAACGAACAACTCCCTAAAACTCTAGACGCCCAAACATTAAGAGAACAGATCTGTTACGAAATCCTAAAAACGGACTTACTCTAAATGTTACAGGAAAACCTTTTTCCTCGTCCATGGATTACTCGTCTTTCTCCTCGGACAGACAGACTCGACAGACCAGACCATCAAAAACATAACCCTCAACCCGGGATTACTAGCCAGCCGTCTGGGACCGACAAAAATAGTGGAAGGATACCACACACTCACACACCATTATGACCTAACCGAACTCATTTCTAGAACACAATCGATGAAAGAGACTTACATAAAAACCTTGCAAAAATCGACACAATCCACACTAGATCACAGTCAAACCCAACTCCTAATGCACACAATAAACTCAACCCTCGAACTAATTGAACAAAAACTGAGTGACATTCACATCCCGTGGACGCCCAAAAGAAACAAACGTGGACTAATCAACGGATTAGGATCATTGGTTAAATTCATAACAGGTAACTTAGATGCACAAGACGAACAAAAGTATAACTCCATCCTGGAACAAATTCAACGAAACCAAAAGGACTTCCATTCCCAACTAGAAGCTCAATTTTCAATTAACACCGCGGTCCAAGAAAATTTTGATAAAATAGTTGAAGCCATTGCCCAAAACAACGTTGAATTAAAAAGGGAACTGATTTCATTACAACATCAAAATCCAAATTACTCGACATTAGCGATAACCAGAGCGACGTTAGAACACCATCAAATAGTACTCAATATGATTGCCGATATAATTCAAGATATAGAAAATTCCTTAACAGCTTGCAGAACAGGTTCAATTCACCCTAGCATAATTAAACCACACTTACTTTTTGACGAACTTCAAAAACTAAGCACATATTACGGCAATAAATTTTTAGATTTCCAAGGAAAAAATTTGTTCGAAATCCAAACACACATCAGAGTTCGATGCTACGTAGGCATTGAAGAAATAATCTATTTTCTGGATATACCCATAGTAGACCCAAACGACTATGAGATGTACAGCATAGAATCAATACCCACTTTCATTGATTCCGAATATATGACCATAGTACCCACTCTTAAATATCACTTAAAATCAAGTACTAGAACCTATCCGTTGTCCCAACCATGTCCACCTGGACATATACGATTATGCCCAAACTTTCTAATTTCACCATTTCACCCCGAATGTGAAACAGAATTCCTCCTCACTGGTTCCACCACTAAATGTCAGTATGTAAAACTTATTACCGATAACAACCATGTCAAGCTCATGCTAGATATAAACAATTACCTCCTATTTTTTCCTAAAGGAGATGTTATTAGCATAGCCCAAGACAACACAGTAGAGACCAAAACCCTCCACGGTATTTACCTAGCCTCACCGGGTAAGCACCACTTGTCTTACCAGAACCAGACGCTTTTCGCCCCCCATAGTGAAACAGCCGGCCGACCACAATTAATTGTAGACGCCCACATAACGCTTACGGACATACAACGACCGACTAAGGAAATTCAATTTAAAAACCTAGAGCTTAAAAACATCAACCTACAAGACGTCCGCCCAATAACTCACTGGAGCTTAAAACCTTACTCGATCCCCAGTATTTGGACAGTACTCCTGTATATCATCGTAGGATCAATAATATGCCTAAACGCAGTAAAGTACTACCAAATCCTCAACAGAAACTCTAATAGCTAAATACCTAAATTGCTGTACAACGTCCATTTAAATAATTATGATTGTTATTCCAATCATTGTATTGTACTATTATCCTGATCGTTGTATTGTACTACTATTGTAGTATTGTAGTATTGTATTGTAATATTGTATTGTAGTATTGTAGTATTGTATTGTACTATCAATTGTATTCTTATAATTAATCCATGTTCATATTAAGTGAATCAATTTAATTCAAATACTTTTTACATTTTTACTTATCATATTGTAAAACACACGGATTAGGTAAACTTGATGTGGGGTTGCTCAATTCAGAAAATTTAAAATTCAATCAAAATTATAGAGTCAGATCCTTTTCAGCCTAAAATTTCATCCTAGGGGGGACGCGTTACGTAATAATAAACCGCCTCTCTTGAAATAAAACCTGCTGATGTAGGCTTCACCCACATCAGCCGAACCAGAAGCTATAAATAGGAGACACCGAGCGCGACTCGTCAGTCTTCCTCTGAACCCAGTCACGTAACCGTGTGTTCCTAGCCTCCACCTGTAATTTTCCTGTATAAATAAATCGCAACTTTTTTAAAAAGCGATTTATCCTTTAACCTATCATCACTTACATACATACATACATACATATATACATACATAAAAAAATGCGTTAAACTTCAGAATATGATTCAGAATAGCCTGAAACGGATTTCTGCATAATTTTTTTTCAAAAATTCACATTCTACAAATTTTGAGGCGAGAGCAATAGCTTAATTTTCTTCAAAAATTCGCTAATAAAGTGGTATAGGAACGGAGTGATGTAGGAGGCGGCGAACCTCAACGTGAGGGGTGGCCAGTGGTGCTGGAGCTCGCCAATTGAACATTAATAAACACGCACGAATAATACGGCCTGTAGCAGCAGGTCAACTAGGACCTAGGACACCGCCAGCCGCCCCGTTTCAAACCAGAACATAGTTTGTGGAACGGGATTAATTGCCTTCTATTTTCTGGGATGGGCGGGACGTAAATTTCTGGAGGACGTCCCCTGCGCTATGCCTCGAAATCTCGGAAGAGGCGCGAGAATCACAAAGCGAGGAAAGGGGACAAAAGGCCTTAGAATAACGGCGAATAGAACGATAATATAACTGGAAACCGTATTAGCGTCACTGGGAAACGGCGGGACTCGCCGAAAGGCCCTGGGACAACGCTGATTCTAACCAGCTCATGGTTGTCGGAGTGAAATGATATAATGGGGAAGAGGCCATACGACTGTGGCGGACAGCCCAGTCTCTCTCAGATTAGAGGATGATTATTGTTTGTAGGATATATTGTTGATGAGAGGGTAGGTATATGGTGGAAAGGGGGTTCATTGGAACAAAGGGCTTATACTCTGTGTGGCGAGGAGTTACTGGGGTTTCAATAGAATGTGTCAACTTGTCAATAGTTCGACTCAACTACGGAATATCATTAGATAATTTAAGAAGAATATTTAAAACTGAAGACATGGAAGGAGTTCATTTCTTTTTCCCAATCGCACTTGTCGAACAATAAGAGTTACTTTTTGTTTTATTAATTTTATTTTTATTCATTTTATTGACATTTCATGTCTTTGCTATGGCACACAACCAAATTTTCGTTATGTAACGTTACGTAACGAAATATGCTCAATGATTATTATGATTCGTAGAAGTGAGGTAGGTAGGTACCTATATGATTATAGCTGAAATTTGGCTATATGGTTATTATGATTTGGCTGGTAGACTCCTTAGGACGTGAACAATAAGGTGCAGAGGGTTTTGATCAACTGAGTGGCTCCTGAAGCTAACTTCTTTCCTATCAACCCTAGGAAGCTGAAATTTGGCTGGTAGCCTCCTTAGGACATGAACAATAAGGTGTACAGGGTCTTGATCAGCAGAGTGGCTCCTGAAGCTAACTTCTTCCCTATCAACCGTAGGAAGCTGAAATTTGGCTGGTAGCCTCCTTAGGACGTGAACAATAAGGTGCAGAGGGTTTTGATCAACTGAGTGGCTCCTGAAGCTAACTTCTTTCCTATCAACCGTAGGAAGCTGAAATTTGGCTGGTAGCCTCCTTAGGACATGAACAATAAGGTGTACAGGGTCTTGATCAGCAGAGTGGCTCCTGAAGCTAACTTCTTCCCTATCAACCGTAGGAAGCTGAAATTTGGCTGGTAGCCTCCTTAGGACGTGAACAATAAGTTGTACAGGGTCTTGATCAGCTGAGTGGCTACTGAAGCTAACTTCTTTCCTATCAACCGTAGGAAGCTGAAATTTGTCTCGTTAGGACATGAACAACAACGCTACTGGAGTAGATGATGTAGTCTGGCTCGAATACACAGAAGAAAATGTCCCAATGTGTTGCAGACTCGTATGCAAGCATTTATGATTCTTAGAAGTGAGGTAGTTAGGTACCTATATGATTATAGCTCCTAAACTTTTCTGATGATTTCCGCTTACAACCGAGTCGTTCCTAGGGAAATGGTACTTCGTCGTTTTTCATCCCACAAAATTCGTTGACCATTCGTTCGAAAGCTCTTGATTTATCCAACCATATTATGTTAACTACTGCGAAGTGCTTGGCCAAAAAGCTGAGTTATGAGCATGGTTATATGAATAATAATTGTTTACACACAGGTGATCATTCTCAATAATTGATATTGTGAACATGACTGCAACCGCTTGTTAATTTCTGATGATTTCGTTGAGCTGGTGTTTCGATGATTTGATTCATGGCAGGTGATCCGAATATTGCGAGAACGGTTTGATTTGTGAAGAGGTGGTCAAATCATTTTAATAGGTAATCATTTTAATAGACGAGTCTGTAACACATACGAGTCTGCAACTAAAGACATAAAATGTCCCAATGTGTTGCAGACTCGTATGAAAGCGTTTTCTGATGATTTCCGCTTACAAGCGAGTCGTTGCTTGGGAAATGGTACTTCGTTGTGCATACGAGTCTGCAACTAAAGACGTGAAATGTCCCAATGTGTTGCAGACTCGTATGCAAGCGTTTTCATCTTGGAATTCAAAATTTCTGAGTTTTTCACTCATTTTTGACATTTTATGTCTTTACTATGGCACATTAATGAAAAAGCGTCAAACGGGGAACGTCACGCGGGGAGCGTCACGCGGAGATTTGGTATGTAGCCCCTTGAGGGACTTTTCTGAACACAACTGACCGATCCCAGATCAGCTGAGTGGCTCTAGAATCCAGTTTTTTCCCTAATGATCCCACGATTCTGAGATTTGGTATGTAGCCCCTTGAGGGACTTCTGAACACAACTGACCGATCCCAGATCAGCTGAGTGGCTCTAGAATCCAGATTTTTCCCTAATGATCCCACGATTCTGAGATTTGGTATGTAGCCCCTTGAAGGACTTCTGAACACAACTGACCGATCCCAGATCAGCTGAGTGGCTCTAGAATCCAGTTTTTTCCCTAATGATCCCACGATTCTGAGATTTGGTATGTGGGCCCTTGAGGGACTTCTGAACACAACTGACCGATCCCAGATCAGCTGAGTGGCTCTAGAATCCAGTTTTTTCCCTAATGATCCCACGATTCTGAGATTTGGTATGTGGGCCCTTGAGGGACTTCTGAACACAACTGACCGATCCCAGATCAGCTGAGTGGCTCTAGAATCCAGTTTTTTTCCATAATAAACTCTAGCCTACACATCGTACTTTTCTCATCATCGGCCATTACTCTTCGTTACAAAATCTGATGATAATAATGATGTAATTATGGAATGAGTAAAACAAAATTGTATTTTGAAATTTATTTGAATGAAAAAAAATGTTTTTTTTTTTAAAACGTGTTTTTGCAATAAATTTCCACAAACAAAAGTACAATACGGGGTTTTATAGGAAGGGGAAAGGGGGCGCAAAGACATAAAATGTCTCTCGTGGTTGCGTACTTGTACGAAAGCTGTATCCACCGTATGAGTTTCAAGAGGTTCTAATACCAAGTTCAGATTTAGCGAATTTTCCTTGGTCGATCACAAAGGTATTTTAGCAGAATATTGCTCAAATAGTTTATTAACTATAAAATAGAACATTAACAAATTTATGTGCAAAATTATGCTGAAAAATGTACTTAAATGTCATTAAAATGTGCTGAAAAATTGATAAAAAGTCCAAAAAAGTTGAAGTTGAAGAGTTGAAGTTGGTTATAGGGGGTGCATGCATCAGCAAAATCATTATCTGTTCACCATTCTCACTAGAATCATATAGAAGCCAGACATTAGGGACGTTGCTGTAATGCATGCGTTACCTACCAATATATTTCATTTTACATTTTAAGATGGAAATAGATTCCATTCTAAGAAATTTGCCACCATCCGCACCTCTCTATGATGACTAGTTTTGCTTCTACGATTTTTCAGTTTTCTGCACTTATGACGTCACATCGGACAGAGGATCCCCCCCCCCCCCCCAGGCTAGAGAGATGCTTTGAAGTCATCAGTGCGCGAAATTGAAAAATCATAGAAATAGAACTACTCGTGGTAGGAGCGAGCCGTTGATGTCAAACTTTTTAGTATAGAATCTTCTTCCGCTCCAAATGCCGCTAATGACCTTTCTGGTTGAGGAGCGACTTAAACCATGAAATAAAATAAAAATTCTAGCGCTACCTGATTTTCCGGTCCCAGTCCGTTCGGGAAAATTTTACTAGCAAAACTAGAAAACTAATCAAGTTGAAGTTCCCACCGAGAAAGTTTATTTGCCTGGCTTCCCAACGCATCCCTAATTATTGGCGGTAATAACATTACATACGTACCTACCTATATAACGTTAAACTGGTGTCAGAACATTATCGAACCCACAAAGACCTGATCTCCTTTGAGAACATTTAAACTAAAATGGTTTTGTGAGTTTTTGCGAAGTGTTAATCATGATCGTGATCACGCTCGAAAGTAATGGCTACATCAGCGGCAATATTTCAGAACAATGAGTATTCCAAAAAGAAAGTGATGACTTCACATCGGTAAATGCTACACTACAAACGTCTTAACTCAGCAGAGTGCCAGTCTGAAATATGTGTTCAACAATTTATAACCAATTTACAAGCCAAAATAACATGATATTTAATAAAATATAAAATGCAATAATAAGACCCCCCGCTGGCAAACCATCGCAATATGATATACGGATGAACAACCACCGAGCGTCAGTCACCCGTCACTCCCTATCAGCGAGCATGCAAGATCCCATGATCCATCATTCAATCAGTGTTTCGGGGTGAAGGTTGTGAGAAATATTAAACCAGGTTCCAACGACCAACTTCTCCACCAGTCAGATAGGGAATATAAGTAGATTTTGAAGGAGAACCAATGTCCCCAATTATAAAACCAAACCATCTTGTCGACAAGCCATCTCATCTTCCTATCAATAAAAGGTCATTTTTTCATCTCAGTTTCCAATTTGCGAAATATTCGAAATATCAGAAAATTTCGCTTTTCTGTCAACATTTTATTTCTTTCTTCTAATATAGAAATTATGTAAATATTATCTCTGATTCGTGAATTCATGTTTTTCGTTTGACTTTAGTCAATATTTTCAATCTACAAGTTGCATTTGGTTCCTTAAAATGTTTTGTTTAAATTAAGTTGGGGGGGGGGGGGGGTAAATTCTTTTCAGATTCCAAATTATCCAAACTGAAGGAAATTCATAGTGATATTTCTTTCGAAGTTTTCACAGGGTTCTTATTTGAACTGGTGGTCATTTTAAAGGGGCACTTCCTTTCATCTCATTCTTCCTCCTCATCCTTCTGCAAATTCCCTCGTCCCTAGAGCCGGCGTTGAGTAAACCTGGGCGTCCTCCCCCACCTTTTATTTATTAATTTGTTTATTTTTCTATTTTATCAAATTTATCAAATTTGAATTTTCAATCAGAAATTTGAATTTTATCAAATTCTTCGGATGGTACGGTGGTGTTGGCAGTAGCCCACGACGCTTCGAAATACGATACTCATGAGCGTTATTTCCAAGCACTACTCCTTTGACTATCCCTCCCGCCAGTCGCATGCTAGCTGTGAACGAAGAGGAATACTGGATCTGGTCTGGATTTGATCTTGGTAAGTGACAACTTCATACCTTTGTATGAACCACCTTAGAAGGCCAGATAGGGCGATTTATATCCTCGTAGTGCAGATAAGAAAAAACGAAAAATGTTTGTATCACATGCAAAAAATCTACTTGTTTGAGTCTGTTGCAAGTAGTTCACTATTGCATATCTTGCTTTGATAATAGCAATTCCCATTAATGATTGATTTGTGATCATAATTTTTTATTGGACAACTTTTATTTACTCGAAATTATAAGTAGCTTAGTAATCGTTATAATAAGTAGCTTGATATGTAAATTATTTTTGTGAAGAACAAACCTATGTTGCAGTATAATCGTAAATAGGTACTTATTACAATATTGTATAATAAACTTAGGCGTTGTTATACTGTAGCAACTCAAACTATTAGAGAAAAAGCTGGGTTTGTGAGGACTTTACTGCTGTTTATCCCTTATCGGCACACCGCACCATGGGAGGGCCAAGTTTAGCTGGTTCTGTAATGGAATTCCCTATAGGTACTAAGCGGAACGTTACAGATTCTCCTGAGTGTTCCTTCAACTCGTTAATCCTATGAGACGCGTTCTTCTGGTGAAGACTGCGGACAGGGGAAGATAGAAGGGTGAGTCTTGCAGAGGGGTCAAACCCAAAGGTGCTTGCAAAGGGAGATGAGCTGACCGGTCTGTAGGGTGTCGTCCCAAAGAAACCGGACGTCCCTTTCTGGCCCGGCAAGTTCTCACGCCGCGCCGCCTCTCCGTCTCGTCGCTTAGTAATTACAAGTGCAATCGTCTTCTCACATCGCCAGACTTTCTCGTCAAAGTGTCGAAGATGCATCTCTTTAATACATGAATCCACCAAGTGGGTGTAGCTCTTCAGCTACCTAGTATGATTGTATCTATAAATATTTAAATTCATGATCCAGGTCCCACTGCCAGTGTCCAGGTCGCCATTCAATACCATAATCCCTTTGTCGTTGATTTTTCCACCACCATTTTCGTCACCGCCCTTTTTCCAGGCTTCCGTGCACCGCCAACCTCCTATTCCAGAGCTTGTCATCTTTGCCAGATCGATCTCTGCCATTAAAAATGAAATAATTTCTCTTAGTTAACTCGCTGTATCTTTATTTTGCCAACTGGTGGCATCCTAACTCAAATTCCTGATAATTCCACCAAGGTTAGTTTTATTTGGTGAGCGGTGCGATGGAAGAATTTTGTATTCGCAAGCGCATAGTTAGGGTCTTTGTCTCACTTTGGGGAAGAGGATTGTGGACTACAATCTCTTTAGAAGAATTATTTTTAAAAATTCCGTTGGGGTGGGGACTATATGAGTAATGCATGTTACAAGGATCCATGGATTGATAACACATACACAAAAAAAAAAAAAAAAAAAAAAAAAAGGTTAGGTGTGGAGAAACACATTTGTCCAAAACATTCCAAGCTAAAATATTGTTGGTTTCAGAGATCGAAAAATTGTACGTCTCCGAACGCGACAATTATTGCGCAATGTTGGACATATGTTTGAAAACAACTTTTTCGACTTTTTCATGATATTCAGAATATAATTTGGATAATATTAACGCACTCATCAGAAAGCCCACCACCCCACCCCCAACTCCCCAACTGATATTTATCATCTCTGTGACTCATTACAGGATACTCATTATAGTTCTGTTATGAGAATGTAATATTCGGTTCCCGCCGGGGTGGGGACATCCTCTGTATCCTCAAAACCATGCCATAACGTATAACTTTGTGATCAACTTTAGGGAGAAGATATATATGGTGACAATTACATTTTATCCAGAGGTTCCCAAGTTGGTATTGAGTTCAATAAAATCTTCAAGATTACTGTGAGAATGATTTATAAATTGTGGATCGTTAAAAAAGTTATTATAGGACACTAAACGTAATTTGGGTTGTAATGTTGGTACTGTGACATTAATTCTAGCTGAACGTAAGATGTCTAGCATTTTCTTGAGCTCACATTATGTTAAACAGCTCTTAGTTGCAGATAGTGGAGCAGAACGAAAGTGTTTAAAACGTATGGGATAGGTGTAGTGAGCCAATTCCGAGTTCAATGCGATATTCTACAGGTCACCCCACTCTCACCCACCGTTCAAATGGAACACCCATCACCGCTTGTGTAGTTCCATTTCCCCAACGCCTTCGAAGATTAATGTGGCAAGGAATTAGCGGGTAAGGGCAGGGCCGGTTCAAGCCCAGGGTCGGCCATACGTCTTGGGGGCGGTGTCCTATCCATAACGGGCGAATTATTATCGGGTAGGCGACAGATGAACATATAATATCCGACGGTCGTCGCTTAACTGTCAGATAGATAGGCCCGTTATGCTCCTTAACCGAGTTGGTATGCAGTTCTGACGATTGGTACCTGTTGAAGGGTTGGTACCTCTTGTATTGTGTGTCCGAGAAAACAATAAACCGATAGAACAATGGAGGGAGGATCTTCCGACCAGTTAGTTCTCGTGATTCACTGCGTTCCATCTATTAATTTCAGTGTAATATGTCTTGGAACTACCATATCACGTGGTAAAGTCAGTAACCAAGATCTTTATAATGGAGGACTAGAGACATCCGTAGCGAACATCTCCTTCGACCTAACCCGGAATTTAAATGGTTTTCTCAACTGAAGCCAAAGTCCTATCCCTCTGTGGTGATTCGGGAAGCTACCAATTTTGTGTTCAACGACCTATGTCTGTTTTTCCTTACATCCGTCTGACGAAAAGGAGATATTCTGGTTTCTTTATATTTTAACTTTTCTCTTCACAATTAAGGCATCGTAAGATTTAAGCTAAAATTAAGCTCTTTCCGGCGAGTGGTGAACTATTTCAGTTGGATTAAAACTGATGGAGTACATTTCCCTTAGGAACGGCTCCGTTGTAAGCGGAAACGCTGACAATTTTGAAAAAGGGCAACATTTTCGCGAATTTTAGTTTGAATCCAGGCCAAGAACATAAATATCCTTGTTAAAAGTATTGCGTATTGACTCCAGAAAATACGTGTTGGGATTGTAGGCGGGCAATTTAAATTCTCTTCCACATGTTCAAGTGTTTAATATATTCTGTCATGTCCGTCTCTTCTTCGTATAGAAATGTCCATACCTATATATATTATTATCCTTCACGACTCAACGTTTTTCTTGATTTCCGTGATTTGTACACCGAGTATATTTGATTCCTTCGTAATTCAAATGTGTGGAAAAAAAAAAAAAAAAAACAATAAACGAGGTACTTCTAGCTATTCAACTCAAGCAAAACAACTAGTTAGATGTGAAATTTAACTTGAAAATACTAACAGCTAAGTAAATTCACTTATATTCAAGGCAAGGATAACATTCTGATGTAACAATACAAGTAATCATTCGAACTACAGATGGAAAACTAAGCAGTGTTTACTACATTTGACGTTTTTGTTTATTAAAAAAGTATATTGTTTTCAATTTGTTTCCCGACGGAAATTTGAAGTATCACTGACTAAAATGGAGGAAAGGTATTTTGAATTGAATTGAATTTATAAAGATGAGAAAAGGAGTGAAATAAGTAAGTTCATCAAGTTTAAATTGTATGTAAGTAAGACAAATGCATGCATCATCACCGTAAGAGCGATTTGTGAAAATTTTTTGAAGTATATTTTTTATGTTGACTTGCTTGGAAATTTCTTGTGAACAGAAACTATCAACTTTATGACATAAAATACTTCTCAAATCATATTCGGCTACACAAAACATTTTTTTTTTTTAAATTTTACAGCTTTGAAGGTTTTGCCAACTTTTTAGCGCTTTTTAATAGCATTTTAGTAGCTTCAATTCTAATTGAAATAGATTCCATTTCTGTAAAAAATTCGCTATAAGTGTGTTTGTCTGAGTGCTGGTCAATCATCCATGATTGAATAACTAATAATTAATGTGATATGTGTTACCTGTCAAAGTTTGTGATCATTTCATCTTCGATATGCAATTAATTAATTATGAATTTGAATAGTTAATAATTAACGTAGAAATATGTGTTACTTATATGTATTTATGTGCATTTCATCTTTGGGATTAAATATTAACATAAGTACTTACATGAATTTAAAAAATGTTATGCGTTGTTTTTAATAATTTTCAACACGGAAATATTTCAAATAGCTGAATAATATATTCATAAAGTAGTTCAAGTGCTCGATTCAATTAATCTGAGGTTGCATGTTCTTCTATATTATTACTTTCGAAACATCAGAATGGCAAAAGGAAAATCGTCGCAAGCTTGGAATTATAATATCAACTCCTCCAAGTACATGACTAGGTACATATTATCATTGCCAACTAGAAAAACGTCTATGTATGTGCGAGTGTGACTGTCTATATGCGTCCGGTAAAAAGTAATTGCGAGAGCGAAATGAAAAAAGTCCTGTTTTGAAGTTTTGGAGTATCACTAAAAGTTGAATAAGTGCAGAATAAATAAGCAGAATAAATAGGGAAAATCCATGTAGTGTGATAGAACTATTTGAGTCAATTCGCTTATTTCCCTTATTATTCCCTTATTTATGATTGTGTGTGTGTGTGTGTGTGTGTGTGTGTGTGTGTGTTGGTGTGTGTGTGGTGATGATGTCTGTGTGTGTGTGTGTGTGTGTGTGTGAATGTGTATGTGTGAAAACACATGTATTTTTCTGAGAGTTATCTTCGGTTGTAAGAGGCATGATGTAGTTTAGTAAACAAGCGCTAAGTTACAACTGATGTTTCCTACTCCCCGGAACTTGGTATCTTAATAGAAGAAAAGTTCAGCAATAAGTCAATAAAAACCGGTATAAAAACCAATTCCACCATTTCAATAAATGTAGAAATGATTTTAAATGGCTTTTAATTTGGTACGGTCAGACGAAAATGTCTATAATTTATAGTCACTAGAAATGATATAATTCTGAAAAAATTAATTTAGTTATAAGCTAGATCATATTTTAATCAATACACAAATATAAATTCTTATGTACAGTATGTAGACAATATTTATAAATAATATTTTGCAACACAAATATGAATAATTTGATGTTTTGATATTGAAGATCATTTTAAGTCGATTTAAGTCAATTCACTCCGTTGTTAGCAATTTAGTTAAAACCATATCTTGAGAACAAGTTAGTAGTAATGATGTTTTTGGAACTGATTTTTTTGTTTGTAATGCTTGATTTTTTTGTTTTGTTTTTGCTTAAAGCAAAAGAAGAATTTGACTTGCCGACCTAGGCTCACATAGGTATCGCCTGGAATAATTACTATGTATACGTACCTATCTAAAGAGAATTAAAAAATTTGAGAAGCGTGTTAGAAGAAAAAGTTCAATTTGACTTTCATATAACCATGAGATGAGAGAGTAGTCCTTTTCAGATATTGTTAGTACATATCACATTAGTAAATATCACCTAGTCGAAACACCAACTCTTATTTTCGGCGTACCTCAAAACAGTCTATAGCGTAGGTATCCATAGTTTGGAACCGCTGATATATTTACTGATAAAGAGCTGACACTACTGGCTGTTTGGAATATTGAAAAAGTTCAAAATATTTTAGTACGTTTGAAAAATGTAAGCACGTATTTGTAAGATGAGACTTCTTGTAAACACCACAGCAATGATATATAAGGATAAGTATTCATTTTAAGGGCTACAGTGATCTACCATCTCTTAAATGCTCCTTAATTTCTAGAGTTTTAGCCAGAAGAAATAATTTTCTAGTTCTTGTATCAAATTTTTTGATTAATGTCATGTTTAGCATCCCTTAGATGAAGAAAGAATACCAAGTGAGAACTTATTGACTACCATTTATTGATATCGTTATTTTTATTTTTTCTATTTATTTTTTATTTTTAGAAACTGCTTTAGGTGCTGCATAAGAAGCTCATTTATACTCCCAATTAAATTTCAAACCATTATGTAAAACGTTTTAGATTAGTTTTATAAAATGAAATTATAACATTTGTGTATGTGCCGGGATATGGGGTGGGTTCTCACGATAACGCTGTAAATTGTTTTTTGACAATAGTATTCCAAATTTAAGGAGACGAAAACTATCAAAGACTGATTTGAGATAGAATACAGACATGTACTTGGTGTCACGATAAAGTATGGTAAACTGATATGTATTAGTAATAGTTGTAGTTGAGTAATAGTAGTAGTTGATAATTCAAATAACAGTGAAATTTAATCGATAATACGATAGGAAGATACCAAAAGCCAACATGAAATAGGAATAGGACAACAAGAACTGATGAAAACTATTTTAGGGAATTTTAATATGGTTTGACTCTAGAGGTAGTGTTGTGTAAAAGGCCTACTTGCCAGATACCCTTAAATATGAATTGTAATGACGATATTCATGTTTATAATGAATTGTTTAATAGATGTAAGATTCAGCATTTCTTATATTGGAAGTCGTTTCAATACGGTAAAAAGAGTTAATTAATTAATTTTTCCAAACCACAGCTGTCAATGCATCGAAAAATAAAGCACCTATTACATATACGTATTTGTATTGTTTAAAAAAAGTAGTTTACGAATCACGTATTTATAGAAGAGCGAACTGCTTACAACGGCTAATCATTCTATATGTTTAGTTATGATATTTTTTGTGTCCTTCCTTGGAAAAACGGGGCAAGTCAGTGCAGATCATAATGGAAAGATGTTTGGATTACTAAAATCCCTATATGATTATTTACTTATTCAATCAAATACTGGTAAAGCAGATATATGGAAACACAAAAGGAATGTGATCGAAGAGATTAGCACAAATAAAGAGATTAGCAAAAATAGATTAGCGAAGGGATCTACACGTAGTGGGGATAAAACGATAAGTAGAGAGCACCGCAGCCCCAGCATTAAAGTTTCTTTAGTGCTACCTATATCTAACAGCTTGCTAATATTGGACAATTGATTCGTTTTTGAATCTATGATGATACACCAAACTGCTCTTAATTGTTTTTATTGTTCAAGATTGATAGTCATGGATTTTGTTAATGGAAAGTACACTGTAGCCACAGAATAGTAAGTGGTAGAAGAATACCTAATAAGTAACCATAATTTGTACAAGCAGTGAACTTATGTCGTTTCGTGCAATGCATTTCTATTTCATTAAAAAGTTTTCCAAAACATCTCCGTGATTTTAATAGGGAAGTTTCTTGAGTTTGAAGTAATAAAACAAGTTCAAAAATAGTAATAAGAATAATGAGCGACATCGTAGCGTTTATCATCGTGATCGTTAAAATGAAGATTCATTCCTATTTCATTATTCATTGTTGAGTGTTATGTTGTGATCATATCAATTTTTAAGATCTTTCCAGTAACATAAGTTGTTACATGAAGCTTCACAGCTAGTTTTAATTTTTAATTATTGATTGAGTCGATGGTCAAATTAAAACAGTTTATTGCGGTTAAGTGCAGTGAGCATTATTAGAATTATGAAATGTTGAGCTGGATATCGGTGATAGAGCTTATTCATAACTGATTATACTTGTATTATAAGATTTTCATTAGCTGGGTTCTTTGGTTCAATTATAGAAATAAGTGGGTATATTTTGTCTGCCAACCCTATAAGAAAGTATTTGGTTTGATAATTCAAAACAACGACTAAGCCCGTTGATATGAAATATTTTCAGGGTGTCCAATTTTGAAGCAAAATTTTGGTATTTATCAAGTTAGGGGTATTTTATTTTGTATATGTAGTTGTTAATATACTATTCTATAGCAGAGCCTTGCTTGTTGATGTTGTTATGAGTGATTCCAGGTTAAATTCGAGTTGTGAAATTCTGTGATTGGTTTGGTTCGGTGTGTGTTACTTATTGTTCATCATATTGTTTATATCGAATGCGGAAAGTAGGATATATCTGTGATACCGAAGTGATGGTCTGCTAATGCTCCAGTATTGCCACTAATGAAAACAAAATTAATTCAACAGAAAGTAATTTGAATTCGTAGTATGTATTCAACTATCATCACTGTAATATTAGCTATCATCATCGTGCCGACGGTAAATATATTGCTCGCAGTTGGATGATATTTGTCAAAACTAAATGTAGGAACGCGGGTTTGGAGTAAGTGATTACCGGTCTATGTTTATGTTGGCATTCACATTACGGTGTAGCAGCATGTGTCTCATGTGTAGGAACAATTATTATTTGTTATATTAGTTTTATACATAAGATGAGATATTTGTTGAAAGTTTCACATTTAAGGCATCAGTATAGTTACACAAAAATTAATTGTACCGTGTATCAAACATGAGTCATTAGTATTGGTAGGTTTGGGACAAGGGGAAACGCGCACGAAGTCTCTGAGTTACTTGACACTTAAAAATAACAACATCAACAATGTTAAATATAAATTAAAACAAATTTAAAAAAACTGAAATATTTACCTTGATACGTGATATCCAATTTTATCCTGTTGCATTTATTCTGATTCACACATAATTTTACGGCACATCATTAACAATAATAAAACTGTACAAATGTAGTGAATTTTCGGCTCACCTGAACTCTGAGAAGCGTTGGCCCAAGGCGGAGTATTATTGAAGTTGGCAGATCTCCAAAATAATGGCCGCACAGATGGGGGGTGATCGTTCGGAAAACTTCACGATGACTAATAATAATAAAGCCCAGTCTATCTTATAAAAATATCACAACCATTTTGTATCACAAGTTTTCGAGCGATATAAATAATAAAAACTATCTAACGCCTATTTTTTCCCTTAGCGCTAATATATAATTTTTGATGTTACAAATCCTTAAAATACATTTCGATTTTTTTTTCCACAAGATATAAAATTTATTTATTTTTTTAATAAGGTTTAATAGGCCACGAATTACTATCAGACGACTTGACGATTTTTGGACGTCTAGGAAAAAAGAGAGTGAAAAAAGGAAAAAATAACCGCGATTTATATATTATATATAAAAAAAACTTTTTTTTTCGATAAAATTATTCAAAAGTCCAAGAATAACAAACAGTCCCTCTTCTAAAATATAATAATGGTAATAATAATAGGCACATTAGGAATATCATCAAAACTCTTTACCAAATAGTTTTAACTTTGAAAGATCACTAATTTTTACAAAGGTGCGTTCTCAATTATTATTGGTTGAGTCGATGAGAACGCACGCAATACCCGTCGAAAAAGAACTTTTTGTCAATAGTTCCCGATTTAGAATTTAGCTTTTTTTTCGTTGAGGTCTCTTTTTGAATTTTAACAAGGGTTTTTAATATATATTATATATAGTTTTTTAATAAATAATTTAGGGGGTTTATAATATATAAAATTATATTATATTATATATTTTTTGGATGTTTTTGAATCTTTGTGGAAGGATAACCGTTTTTGGAAAGTATATCGTCTCGGTAACGGGCCCGTTTGTTAACTTGTGGTTTGGTTGGGAGGGATTTGTAACAGGGAAAGGGAATGGAGCCTGTAGGGGTTGTTTAAGTTCTAGACTAGAGCATGTGAAGAATTAAGGCCAATTATTGGCCTTGTGTCCGCTGGCAGGGAGAAGAGTGTCTTCCCCTGCGCGGCAGAACGGTTTGAGTGCGAAGTTTATTGAAAGAACCGGAGTCGGTACGACTACATCTGTCCCGGCCCGGTCATCTTTACTGAGGAAAAAAAATTACCCCTGTATGGGAAAGGTTGAGGGGGAATTCGGGAAGAGGACACCAGGGGTGAGGGGAAGTTGGGAACCAGGAAACGGAAAAAAATTCAAAAAATAAAAAAAATAAAAAAACAAAACCGCCTAGTGCTAGTTTTTTGTTTGTTTGTTTGTTTATCTTTTGGTTTGTCCCGAGTTCCGGTTGGAGTTTTCGGTCCGAGCACGAGGGCTGTCCCTAATCACGCTAAGCCCGCGGGCGCTCCATCGCGGCACCTGCGAACACACAACGGAAAAGGTCTTTTGAAAATTCATCCTTGGAAAATCCAAATAAAAAGGGGGGTAGTTTTTGTAAATAGAAAAAAAATTTTGGGAAAAAAAAAATTTTTTTGTTGAAAAATTTGGGTGAAAGGGGGGGGAGTTTTTTGAAAATTTTTTGGTTGCCTACCGGGGTGAGATGATCAACTCCTGAAGGATGTAATCCGTTGTCCGCTTCTCAGTTGTGCTGCCTCCCGCGCTTCCAACTGCACTGGGATGCAGATTTCTAGCTACTAGCGGGAGCTGCAATTTGGCGCGCCCCCACCCATGTACCGCCCTCCGGCCCTCCCCCTCGCGCTGTCCGCGGACCCGTCCGTGTGCGTCCGTGTGTCGTCGTTGTGCCACCGTGTGAGTTGCGAAATCATCCCCTCCCAATCGTCCACCTCTTTCTGCCAATCCCCCCTCCTCCCCTGCTCCATCGCCCCTTTTCACCCAACTGTCCGATTTTAGGGGTGGAAACGCGGTGGGACGAGGGGTTGGCGAGGCGAGGGGGGCTTTTCCCTCCCCAATTTCTGACCGGTTCGCGAAAAATTTTCAACTCCCCCCTGTGATTCCCCTTCGGTTTCCCCTCTTTTCTGGGGCTTAACTTAAATTAATGACCGGACACCCCCACAATGGCACCAACGGACACACTTGCTCGTGGCGTGGGAAGGACCCTCTTGACGACGATGGACACAAAAAAAGTTCTGTGTGCACAATAAATCATCGGTGATTCTCCTTTTGAATATTTTTTCATTCAGGGTTCTTTTAGGTTTTGATCAAAACGAAGAACAATACAAAAAAATCCAGTTAGGTACAATAAGAAGAAAAAAGGGGGAGTTAAGAGGGTGGTAAAGGGCGAGACGAAGGGCCTTCAAGAAGAGGAAGAACTCGAAGGACTCAACCCCCTTCCGGTTTTCACCCCCTCCGGCGGGCGAAAGAGCAAACACCGTGTCGCTTCCTCACACCCTCATACTTGGGGATTCCTGTCCATCTCGCTCTTTTGGGTTACTACACACCCTTTCGCACCCCCATGCACCCCTTCTAACAACCCTATTAGGTTCCCGAAGCGGAACGTCCATGCGAAACTTCAGTGATGTTGAAGTGACCAACATTCAAAGACGAAAATGCCCGTAAACCTCTGAATATAGTAGGTACCGAATCAATGAACGATGTGGTGCTCCAGCATTTTAGCATGAATATGCTTTAGCCGTGACCTAACTACCGAAAAATGTCCCACGAGAGTGCAACGAAAGTAGCGCCAATATATTAACTACTGCGAAGTGCGTGGCCAACAAGCTGAGTTATGAGCATGGTTATATGAATAATAATTGTTTACACACAGGTGATCATTCTCAATTATTGATATTGTGAACATGATTGCAACCGCTTGTTAATTTCTGATGATTTCATTGAGCTGGTGTTTCGATTATGTGATTCATAGCAGGTGATCCGAATATTGCGAGAACGGTTAGATTTGTGAAGCGGTGGTTAAATTATTTTAATAGGTAATTTCTATACTTTACACTATAGGAAGCTGTAATTTCGTATGTAGCCTCTTTAGCCTCTTTCTATAATAAAGTGAATGTTTACTCGCGAGTTTCTATTAGGAGATCATCATCTCACAAGAGCTCAATCGTCGTGATCATTTCTATAATAAAGTGAATGTTTACTCGCGAGTTTCTATTAGGAGATCATCATCTCACAAGAGCTCAATGGTCGTGATCATTTCTATAATAAAGTGAGAGCGAGGAGCTAAAACATGATTCCATGTTTTAGGATTGATGGCAGAATGATAAACAGAGTTCAGAGGCCGATGGGGGGTCGGATTCAGAGAATCGACGAGGAGTGAGTCGTGTACGGCTAAAGCATATTCATGTTTTTTAATTTTAGCCGTCAGGCTCAAAGGAACTGTGGCTTTTTTAATATATTCTGGCTGAAAGGTCTCATCGAGAACGGGAATTCACTGAGTTGGGTTTGAGCGAACGGCTATTTACGTCCGGTAAGCCTACATCAGACCGACATATTTGGAAATGGGTCTAATACGAAGGGATTTGTTCATACAAAGAGTTCAAATGTAGGTATTACGTTCCACCAAATTTAAGACGAAACTAGTGAGAATCGTTAGCATGTGTTTAGTAAAGGACACTGACTCTGAAGTTGAGGCGGGTAGGTAATGAATAATAAGCGAAATGGAATATTCCATCTCATATAATATGTATAAGTAGTTGCTGCATCATCCCAGTTAGAGCTTTCATAATTGGAGAAATATAAATAGGTATTTAACGGCTGGAGGTAGGCCTAAATGGGTTTCAGAAAATTGATTTCGAAATTCCCCAATTGAAATTTTGATTTTTTCAGCCCTTTTGGGTTAATATGTAAAAAGATGCTTCACTCTATTTCTAAAAATTTGCTCTTGAGCTTAAAAAAGTTTAAACAATGTGGTATTATTGGTGAATTCGTATTGGAAATCTGCGAATGATCAATATCGTTATTTGGAGTCCAAGCCCTGCAGTTTTTTAGGGGACGCGCAACTATCGATTGGTTTAATTCGCTGCCCCGCGATGCGCTTAGCCGTCAGCGAAAAACCTCCATAAAGGGGGAGAGGGACTGGACCCCCCTTCACTCTCTCCATCCTTTTTTTATTCTATGTCTCTCAATCAACATTCGGCACAACTCCCCTCTTTCGTTCTGAATCGTCAAAAAGAGAGAGAGAGAGAAAAAGATATCTACTAATATTGGAAAAAAAGGTTACAGAAAAAAGCAGTGGTTGCAGGTGGCATTGGTGGCGCTATTTGGGTCTTCCCCTTCGTGGGGCTCAACGCCAGCGACCCCCCGTGAAATCGCGGAAACGGCGTCAACAAGTGCACCAGCGGGGGGGACCCTTTCCGGCTCTCTTCTAATAGTCAACCTGCCGAGCGGGTCATGTGGAAAAAAATGTCTACGAAGGGGTACGAAAGCTTCCCCACACAGCCTGAACCCTAGACGAACAATACTGGTTAGAGATCAGAGAAAGTATCGCTGCTCCATGCAATACGTATTGCTTGGTATAGGAAACGTACAGTATCTATAGGAAAGATGATAATATAAGAAAATATAAAAAAAGTAAAATAAAATATCTAAAATGAAAAAATAAATAAAAAAATTAAAATTAAAAAACTGCTAAGGCAAACCTAACGCATTATTACTACACACGTATTTTTATGCCTAAGCACACACAAAATTCCACAAAAAATATTATTTAAATACCTACTAGGGAAAGCGCACAGTTTTACCTATCGCCAACCCTTAGAGATTAAGGGAGTTGAGGAAGGTTGGGGACGGAAAAGGAAATAAAAGGACAAAAATCACCAGGAAAGACTTCATAAATAACACACGTGGTGATTCCACGAAGCACTCCTGCCGAAAACCCAACTTGAGGTTGCAGCCATGACCCTGATGTTTTTTTCACCACTCCTTTTAGCTCCGAAATCGGATGCCGCAGGCCAATTTTGTGAGAAAAATGAATTAATCTAGACATGCCAGTTCTGCTCCACGTCCACAATACCGCAGACAACCTTTGTAATCCAGAATAGTTACAGACCCATTGGGTGACACTCATATCATCTATCATCGTAGACCCAACTTTCTTGACGCGAAATTAACTCCTATCTGTTTGACAACAGCATGTTCGTGAACATTCCTACACCACATGATAAAGGATATTATTTTTAGCCCGACAGGTACGTCAGAGGAGTTGGCCGTGTCAGAGTTCAACATCTCGGGGTGAACAGGAAAGAATTTAGCTCACAGCTGATCAGGATGAAGCCCGCAATTTTACTGCTTCTTAATGTCCTAGTAATGCTCTCTATTTTACATCAATTTCGTAGGGTGAACAGGTGAGAATCTAGCTCACTCTGCTGATCTGGATGGAGCCTCTAATTTAGTTCGTTCCTTGATGTCCCCGATTCAATTATGACTTCCCGGGATGAATAGGAGAGAAGTTGGTTCACTCAACTGATCAGGATGAGACCCTTAATTTTAATTGCCAAGATATGTTCTTTATCTAATATCAACCGGCTCATCAGAATAGAGCCCTCATCCCTGCGTCGTCCACGTGGGAGCTAGAATAATAGTCGCCCACGTGGGGTCCACCAGGACCCCACTCACATTTCTGGCTGTGCCGCCCTATTGTTGCATGGGACTAGCGTCAAAACATCATGCAATCAATTGTGAGGTGTCTACGAGGATATTCTCCTAATATCGTGTCTATGGTAGCAAAGTTGCAGCTTGTAGCTCCGAAATTACGTCGGCCAAAGAATTTCCTCATCTAAGAAAACCAAAAACGCAAGAGAAAGAAATAAAAAGCAGAACGTTCAAGTCTTTTATTTATATCAGAACGAAATATAAACTTTAGTCAACTTTTTAGGCATATAAACTCTAAGAAGGCCCATTGTTTTTCAATAAAATACGGAACTTCAGCCAACACAGAACTTTTTCGAAAATTGCCTTTTCATATTGCCTTTTTGCATGGTGCCTACGAAAGTGAATTTACATTTAGTGAGCACCTCCGCTAATACGTATGACGTGAACCAATTGTTTGCAGTCACATTGCGATTGGTATTTTTCATGTTTTCACAACAAAGAACTCTCGGACACTGAGTCCTCGTTAGGCAAGATTTCGTCCTCCACTTCACTGTATACTAGTATGGACAAAAAACGACAGATTCACATTCCCAGTTTTTTCCATGGTGCAAACAGGAGAACTAAGTAACCACTACGTATGTATGCTCAAACGATTGAAAATTAAGACAAAACATGTGAGTGAATGTGCCGAAATTTTTTTTCACGGAAGTCCACGTGGGGTCTACTCAGACCCCAACAACGATTTTCATCAAACAGAAATGAATTCAAAAGGTACACTATCCTGGAGGACCATTGCTACCTCGCCAACCTCTGGAGCAGCACTGAGTAGGAAGCTACTCGAGGAGCAGGCAGTGAGGGGCAAAGTGGCCATAAGGGAGGGGGGGAAAGGTGCGCATGGGGTCCACCTGGACCCCACGTGGTCGACGTTGGGTTAATTTTATTCGTCCCTTGATGTCCCAGAAAGGGCCCCTACATGATTTTAGCTTCCCAAGTTCAACAGTATACAATCTAGCTCACTCAGCTGATCAGGATAGAGTCTGTAATTTTATTTGCTCTTGATGCCCAAAAAGTGCTAACTAACAAATTTAAACTGCCTATCAGGGTGACAAGGAAAGAGTTTAGCACATTTAGCTATTCAGAATGTAGCCCTTAATTTCGTATCCCCCCCGTAGTCCGTTTCTTAATCTCCTTCTTGATCTCCCAATCTTCCCCCAATGAGCTCGTGTTTCACTTCCTTGGTTAACGGAAATATAGCCCTTCCTAAATTCTAACGCGAAAATTAACCGTGTGCCAAAATAAGACATGGAAATGTTAAAAAATAAACTTTGCGTCATTCCCAAATTTCTCCTGGGATCCATATTTGAATAGTTTAAAATAGGTCGCATCCAAGATCAGAACCGCATCAACATCAGAATGAAGATAAAGTTATAGTAGGAATAGGTAGATTACTTTCAACAGCTTTGTACTCACTTCTCTACGTTTGTTATAAGGTAAATGGTTATATGTGGTCGAGCTACTACGGGAGTGGAAATGGATATGTATAGCGAAAATAACTTGTACAAGCAGGGTCACACCATGCCACTGATTATGCATGGGTAACCAGCTAGTAAGGTATACATTCAATGCGCTATTTAGAAACGACGTGTTTTAATTTCCTTCTATCCTGTTTTCACCTAAATCTAGCAGCATGCATTACTTGAACACTTTTTACTAGGTTGAGCCTCATAGTTCACACGGTACTTAAGTTGAAGTGTGTGCTAACTTTTGTGTACATGTTCGTTTTAAATGGAGTATAAATTTGGAAATGAAATATATATTCCATATAGATTTAATCTTGTCAACTGTCGCTTGTGCACATAAGCAAACATTACATGCAGGTCACACGCAATCTCCGTCCACAGTCATTTGATCTTGATGAAATTTCAAAATGGATACAAGATCTGTTTGTATTTAAATGTTTCTTGAATTCAACTAAAAAATGAATAAATGAACATGAATAGAATCATTGTCCAGACAGTGCTTTAACTGATGTTTACAGGTGCGCCTGTTCATTCACGGAATATCAGCGCTAGCTAAAATAAAACGTTCTGTGAAGAGAATGAAACTCCCTAAATTGTGTGCCGTCACGTCGGGCAATGGACACAGAAAAAAACCCATGAAAAATGCATATGCATTAGCGTTTCCCGCGCCTGGAGGAGGACTAAGGGAGCATTGATTGGTCCAATAAATCCGTTATTTATATTTATTGTTTTGAATGGAAAGACAGGAGGGATTTCTCTCGATCTGTCTCCCTTCCTCCCCCTTTCATTTTTTATCTCAAAAGTTTTGAAAAAATGACGTGACGCGCATGAAAAATGGGGCTTTCGGATGAATAGCGGATGTAGGGATGTTAGAGCTCTTGAAAGGACGAGCCTTCAATAACGAGTCAGAAAAAAAGCTGGTACTTGCTTTTTTTTTGGAAGGGGTTTTCAAAAAGTATTAAACACCTGTTGTATTGGTTGGGAAGGTTGGTTGTTGGTGGTTACTCTTGCCACCCCCCCCTTCTGACCAACTTCAAAACGTCTCCCGGTGTTAAAACGCGCACTTCTCACTTTTCATTCCGTGAAAGTAGAAAAAATAGAGAAACAAGGGTGTGTGGAGAAAAAAAAATCAATCGCTCCCCTTACCCAATCATCAACTTTAACTGCAGAAAAAAAAGCGATGAGAGCACTTTTTTAACTCCCCTCAATCGCTCGCTACTTCTTTTCACCCCTTTGGAAAAAAAAATAGGGAGGTCACCCCGTTTGTTTGGAAAGGAGATATCTGACAGTTTACCTCAACCGAAACCCGAAAAGGTTGGTGGGAGGGGGGGGGGGGTGGAGGGGGTAGTTTAACCAGATACTTGTTTTTCTCTTTTTTTCCAGACCAACTAGGGAAAAACTCTCTCCCTTGAAAAAAAAGAACAGAAAAAACAATCTTTCCCTCTTTTCCCGGTGGACTTTGTCCTCTTAACGCACCAACAGGTGTCCGGTGGTTACCCCTCTCAGTTTTCAGGGTAACTCCCAGCAAACCCCCACTTCCAACCGTTGCCTCTAAGTGGGTTAATTTATACACCTTTTAACATCCCCAGTTTCTCTCTTTTTTCCAAACTTTTTTGCCTCTTTTTTTTTTGGGCCTGTTCTTTTTTAAAGCTCATCCCACAAGTGGCTATTAACGAAAACGTAAACTCTCTGGTTTGCTTAGTCTCTCTTACTCTCTGTTCAATGCAATTCTAAGTCATTTCCGAGAACAGCTTCCGATTATTTACTATTTATTGTTTTTTTTTTCTTGATTGTTACTCTTATTGTTGATTTAAATTATAGTCTATGTTCCTTCCCTAACTTTCTTTTGTTAGTGGCTATTGTTGTACTGTTGTGGGGTTGTAGCACTGTTGCCTCTTTCCTCACTATAGTTTTGACGGAGGATTTTTTTGATTTCTATAGATTCTCTATTGTTGATGATGTTCAAGGTATAGTATTGACATTTTCTTCTATTTTTAGTTAGCCTTGATGCGCTGTTTTCTTTTGTTGACGCTTATGCCTGTTATATTTTATATCAAAGCTTTCTGGGTTTTTTAGCTGAAGAAGGTCTGTGACTACTGACCGAAACCGGTACAATTAAACTGACGCTCCCTCACAGGGGAAGAAAGGACTGAAGTTTTTTCATCTTCCCTCCCCTCGCCCCTGCAGGGACAAGTTCGCAGGATTTGCCACCTAATTAGATAATAATCAATTTCTTGACCTGCGTTATTAGGTATATATTAAGTAGGATGTAAATGTAATTGTCTAAATATAGTAAATGCACTCTAATCAAGCATATACACGAAACCCTTTGAATATTTTCATTTGAGTCCTAAAGCATATCTTAAGTAAAATCTCAGTAAACGAAAAGCATTGAGTAGATTTGTGAATCTTTTGTAAACATGAATAAGTTTTATGGGTAGACCTCTCTTAGCAATACTGTCAGGCTGTTTTGTTACTTCTTCTACAAATAATTTTTAAACGAGCTGACTTTCCTCCTGTTAACCCAAGGAAGTTGAAATTCGATAGGGTGACTCTTTTGGCCATTAAGAGACGACTGAAATGATGGATCAGCTGAGTCAGCAAAATCATCTCCTATTCACCCTAGAAAGTTAAAATTTTATAGGGAGACCTTCTGGATCATTAATGAAGCTTCATTAGAAACAATTTAAATGAAGATTCATTGCTTCTATTTATAGCACGTCAGGTAGTATCTGATAGCAATGTCAAGAAATTCTTCTATTCACACAAGAAGGCGTAAAGTTCCATATGTAGCAGCTAACAGGTTTAAAGAGGTTAGAAAGGATTGTTGTTGCTATGATTGCTAAGAACATATACTAGCTGTACCTGCTCTCTTCTACTGTTTATATATATATATATATATATATATATATATATATATATATATATATATATATATATATATATATATATATATATATATATATATATATATATATATATATATATACACTCCAATCAATTGTTCCGCATAGAGATATTTTTCAACGCTCAGTTTTCGAGTTATCAAATTTTTGAGATTTTTTTTCCGTGTTTTGGACCTTAAATCACTTAAACAGCAATAATTACAATAATTAAATAAGTATGTTTAAATTTGAGGATACCGTTAGAAAGAACATTAAATTTCCTTCCCATCTAATGCCAAATCAAAATTCTTTAATAGAATTTTTTTGGTGAAAAAACTGCTTGAACATGAAATTTCCACGAGAATGAGACATTCCAATTTTTTCAACTGTGTGTGTGTCCCATTTCCATGCTGTTTTTCGCGTACCTCATCTGTAAAAACTGGATCTCAGCTTTCTAGCGGCATAGTTAATTTTTATTTTACTTTTCTAAAAGTTAGAGGATAGAAGTATGTTTTTAGAATTGTAAGGTTGTAAAATTATAGGATATAAGTATGTTTGTATGCTGAAAAACATGGGATTTTCCAAGAAATCGAGGGTTTTTGTGAAAAAGGACCCTCTAAAAAAGTTCGAGTTTGGGGCCGGTTTCTACATTTTTTGTCACTCTGAATCGAATGGTAACACTAACTTGCGAATCTCCCCGACTCCGTTGTAACAGAGTTTTACACTTTAACTAACCCTTAAAAACATATAAAATTGAGCATAACAAATGAAGTAAAAATTCGTGAGTTAAAGGGTAAAACTGTGTTATAACGGAGTTGGGAGGATCTGTGTTAACCATGCGATTCCACGTCAAAAAATACGTAGAAACCGGCCCCAAACTCGAATTTTTTAGAGGGTTATTTTTCATTAAAATCCTCAATTTTTTAGAAATACCATTTTTTTCAACATACAAAAATATTTTTATCCTCTAATTAGTAAACTGAAAATTGATTATACCGCTAGAAAGCTGAGATGTTGGGCTAGTTTTTACAGATAAGGTACGTGAAAAACGGCACAGAAATGGGACACTCTCAACCGATTTAAAATTGGAGTTTCTCATACTCTAGGAAATTTCATGTTCAGGCAGTTTTTTCACCAAATATATCATATTAAAGAATTTTGAATTGACATTAGATAGGAAGGAAATTTAATGCTTTTTCCAACAGTATCCTCAAATTTAAACTTACTGTTTTGATTATTGTAGTTTTTGTGACTCATGGTCAAAAACACGAGAAAAATTTTAAAAATTGAATTACTCAAAAACTAAGAGTTAAAAAAAATCTCTAAGAGAAAAATTTCGATCGGAAATGAGGTCTAGAATCACACTCTGAAGTACTGACCACCTTATGCGGAACACTTTGTATATTCTACTTCACCCAGAGAGGATAAACGTTCATACTTTTATCATATTAAGTTAAATAGGAACTAAAGTAGCCTCAGAGCTCACTCTGCTGGTTTGGAACTTGAAATATCAGCAACCACAAGATCAAATTACCATCAATCAATTAATTCTACGCTGTCTATTATATCCAGTGATATTCAATCAGGCTTACAAAGTTCACAAAGAGGCTTACTCTGGCTGTTCACTCTTCAGACCCAAGCAGCTTATTCACAATAGCATAGTTACAGACTTCTTTGCTCGTCAGTAAATAGTATAGTCTGAAGTGGTTCCGAAAATCCAATGATACCACGAAGATGTGATGAAACCGATAGATTGAGTGTACAACATTATGGGTAGGCCGATGCGTTATTTCCCATACAATGCGTGAAATAATTCTAAAACACTTTTTCCAGGTGGAAGGGAGTAATCTGAGCTTTTAATATTCACACTGACTTATTTCCTAAAATGTCACTGTTGAAATGAAATTGAGAACATCGTTTGGAATCCTGAGGAATGAAAGAAGGCTTGAGGCCAGAGGTATTCCAAGTAACTACGTTGCTTTTCCAATTTTTAAAATAGAGTGGGTTTATTCATGAATACTTCGGGGTTTAAAGCACGGATCAGCCCCTGGTTACCATGTGGTAACGGGTTCGGGTTTGTTGTAGTTTGCTCTAGAAATTTACCCAGTGAACGGGTGGGGGTTAGAAGGAGATGAAAAGGTCAAAACACGGTCAGTTTTGTGGCAGGTAGGGTAGTGTAGTAGCAAGAGTTCCGATATTATTCACATAAATTGTACTGCGGAATTGATTGAGGTGCATTTCAGCGAGTTGTTATAATTCTTGCTCGAAGGATTAAATTCCTAAAATGGATCTCCCCTGTATCAAATCATGGAGGTTGAAAGTGTTATGTAGGCGTCGAGGTGGGTTTTGTCACGACAAATGATGACCGTGAGCAGTAGAAGTTGTTATAATATTTCAGGCCAGATTTTTCCTTACAAGAAGCAAATGATGTTTTGCCTGCTAGTGACGGGTAGATTAAAATTTATTGTGGGAAATTTATATCCGATCTGATGAATATTGAGGTAGCAAAGATAAGAGGGGTTCCTTCTAGTACCCTCCAGGTCGTTGGCCCTTTGCTCCATCTGAGAAAGTTAGTGGATAATGCAGACTCTGAGGATTGTGCTTCCATTTGGCCTCAAACCATCGGAATGAGGTTGAGTCCAACAAAGTATCAGATAATGAACCTCGTACAACTGATGATGGTTCAGATTAAACCTATCGATTTAGAACATGGGGAAAAGTGGTGGTAGTGCATCTTCACATGAAAATTTATTTGTAGGTACATAACGTCCTGCTCACACTTACATAACGTCCTGCTCACGTTACTGCTTCACGTATATGAATTCCGACGTGGTACACAGAGCTGTTTGATAAAATATGCCATACAATTCAAAGTTCCACTCCCATCCCAAGGTTTGTCAGTAATCACCATGAAATTGCAAGAAGATGTGCAGTTATGCAGTATGACCGCATCGATTATTTCATTGCATTCAACGATGAGCACAAATATAGATGTGCTAGCCAACTATGCAAATGTTCTGACCGATTCATCTATATAGGAAGCAACATCGGACCGTTCATTGCGGGCTACATACCACACAGAAAGAAATTAATCAGTAATTTGTGTTGTTATTATTTTGCATTTTCAAAACGACGTTGTATGAACTCAAAGTTAAGGGAAAATGTGATTCTAAAGAAGAAGATCCAAGAAGAAGAAGATCCAAAGATCACCGATTCGGAAGATGATCCAATTTTTCGTGGACCTTGTAAATTAAAAGTAATACCCAATACGTTTACCGTACGGTAACGGAAAATATTTCAATGAAAATTAGGTTGTCAAATTTGTAAAATAATTTTTGGCAACATAGTTGATGCATTTGAAGATTAGTAGCTGATTCTTACGAGAAAAAAGGAAAATAAATCGATTCGATGAATAGAACGAAACCGGGTTAACTAAGTGAGAGTCCCGTACGCGTAGAGAGTGGTTTCCGTTCTCACCAACCAATTACTTGCTCCGGCTCCCAATGTGCAGGCTTCCTCGAAATTGAATCATGACTTAGAAGAACGAGTTAGGGTTCGGTGCAAAGTAATAATTATTGTAAATAAACCCGTTCTTTACCGCCGTGACCATATTACCTTGCTTTAGGTTCGATGACAGTGGGAGTTCAGAAGTGGAACTTTTAAGAACGGAGACGAATCGTTCCGGAGCTATTGGAACCACTTTCAGAACTGCAAACGAACTGAGAATTCTATGTGCTAGCCCTCGGTGCGGCAATAAGTCTTGAGTTTTCTTGAGATGGCACGCTCTTGCATTATCTTATTACTTATATTTGCAGTTGAAGTTTCTATTAAATTTCTATAATTTTCAACTACTTCTACGGTTGCCCGATGTTGGAACTTCTCCACGAACCCGACCGCCTTCTTACACCCATTGCGGTGTTAACTTTATTTTCCTAACTACTATTAGTAGGGGGATAATGGGTTCTGAATTTTCAGCAACTCTCCATTGCGACTCAAGGGATCTATTGTGGATTCCGGTATTAGAGAGTTCCTAAACGATAAGTCCATTGGGATAAGGTGCTTGGGGATTTTATCATCTGGGGCGAGCCATAGCGTATGTTAGTGTTTTATCTTAAAGTAACGCTACGTATCTTCAAGTAACGCTGAAAATGAATATAACTTTCATGAATCATGAATACCAACAAGAGATGAATATCAAGGTCATCGGTGCGTAAGGTTACTTTGCGTTAGGGAGGAAGAGTTGTGATAGGTTGGTTGGGGATAAAGCGTCTTATATGTTTAGTCGAAATAAATTTGTCTTATCAGGGGTGAGGCGCCTCATCTCCCCGCACATGCGCAGTAGTGTTTTCCGTTCACGATAAGGCGCCTCATCTCTATCTCCCTATCGCTTTTGGAACTTTTTAATAACTTATAATTTTAACCTCAATCTTTAGAATCAACGAATGCATCTCACGTTAGCATTTTTTCAAAGTAGTTTGTAGTGTAGTTTATTTTTTTCAGCAATGAACCTTTCCAACCAAGATAAAAATATATGGATGACGAAGTCTTCATTTCGCCTGACTACCGCGGAATTTCTTTAACATATCTGTTTACGCTTCATGATGCGTATAAATAGAGAAATAAATAGAGAGAGAAATGCGTGTTTTTCTCACTCTATCTCTGTGTTTGTCGGCGAATCCTTGTAACCAGGTTAATTACTACAATATTCAACCGGTTCTTTTGAAACTTTCATGATATGTGGTGTGTAGTACTTGGAAACAAATGTCTGCCAAGTTGTGAGTGGCACATAAATATGTAGCTTCCTCGTTTCCGTATCATGAATGATTGTCAATATAGTTTATTGAAAAGTTTTCAATGATCTTGAAATGTTCTAAAGCGGAAAATAGTTGTACCTAAATCAGTACTTTATCAGTACTCAGTACTCATTCATCAGAAGGTTAAGAACGTATACGCAAGCTGAAATCTAGAAAGTGGAGTAAGGCATCACGTTATATTTCGCAGTAGGATGCACTCGTATCTTTCCTCTTTCATCACGTTGGATAATCAACGTTCTTCAGTGGATCATATTCGATGCCGTAAATCTCACACGTGTATATCATCCAATGTTGGACACTGTGTAGGATAGAGATCAATGAATCATCACATTTTCAAGTACCAGGCAGTTTGGCAAGTTGCCTTTTCGCCGATGTTCTGTTTACCGGGCGTCGTTTCCAAGACGGCTACTTCCCCCTTCAAGCGATTAGTCATCGTCGTCGAGATCACAATTTTTCAAGATGTAGATGAAGCAACTCCTTCTGAACCTTTCAGCTTCAAGTGAGGAATCCGCATTTTATTTTAGTTTGTTTTCAATAAAAATATTTTTTGAATTGCTAGATCTATTTAAAACTAATAGATTGGTAGTGCCCAGTGACGTAAGTCGTAATCGGTACCAGGCAGATCTACTACAGGTAAACTGTGAAGAATGAGCGTTATTCATTGGTATGAAAAACGAACTTTTCTATTTTTAAATGAAACTAGATCATCCTAAGATGCTTGGTTAAGTAGGAACTCCGGTGACGTCACACTGGGTAAAGGGAACACGCCCAAGCAGAGGGGTGCTTTGATATCAAAGTTACCCGAAACACGGAAAAATTTCCAGTCAAGATGATTGTATGGGCGAATTCTCGTAAATTATCGTATTAAATTTATGTTCCATTGTTGAAGAAATTGTTAAATCTCAATGTTATGGTAAAATAACTCGTTATAAATAATAATTTTTTTGCAAACTGATTAATGAAATTTAAATACAGTTTTTCGGCAAAATTTTGTCCAGGACGCCGTCCTTGCAAATAGTCATGGGGTCCCTCCAACTGGCATGAAGCAGCATCTCGCCATTCAGCCCTCCCCCGGGACCTCCAGTCTTCTAGAAGACTGTGACTTGAAGAGGGTGTTGAGGCTTGGGGATCAGGTAAGCCATTGCACTGGCCAGTATCAGGAAACAGCAGCTCCATCATGCCGCTTTAATGCCACACTCTTAGCCATTTTGCCCTGACCGATTGTCTTCATGGTGTGGAGTCCCCTGCTTTAATAATTGAGGATGTCTTCTGTCTGTGTCACGAATGCATCCGTCTTTGAGGCAAGATGTTGTCCTTTACCGTCTCTCCTCTTTAATCTGTGGTGGATACAGCCTTGAATAAGCTGCCAGCTGAAATAGGGCTCACCCCTGGTGTGCCGTGGTGTGGCGTAACATTATATGTTTCTCTGAAATGATTGGCAAGCTGTTGCTTTCAATGTTGATTTGTTGATGTTGATTTGCAAGGTGTGCTTTCTTGATCAGCTGAGTGAGGTAAGTTCTATGCTCACATTCTGTCATGGTAGTTAACAACATGTGGGTATTTAATAATATCTGGAAAAGAGACTATCAAATAATTACCTAATTGAAGTTTCTATTATCATCTGAGTGAGCTCCAGAGCGAATTTCTTTGCGATTCGACCTATGAAGCTGGAATTTTGTAGGCATGAAACATGATCCATTGTTTCGATCTAAATAAAAAATTCTTAACTTTTTCAATGCAATTTACCCAGCCTTTATTTCAATGAATCTCAGAATTTTTCTTTATACTCTTAAATTTGATATTAACTTCCTCTGAACATACAAAGTGCTCAAAAAAAAAAAAAAAAAAAAAAAAAAAAAAAAAAAAAAAAGGGCTTAAAAAAAAAAAAAAAAAAAAAAAAAAAAAAAACCGAAAATTAACTTATACGGTCATGCTGTTCAACTTGGAACTCATTACTTTTATTTGAGTATACCTATTTTTCCTCCACAAATTTCCCCATTTTTTTTACTAAGAGGAAGAATGAAACAAGAAAGTACCTTTAGAATGATTTTATTATTCCTATTTTATATGATCGGTTTCGTTCTTGAAATTTCCTCTAATTGGATTGGATTATTATAAAACTCACAGGAGTTAGTCGTCTCAGGGCCACTTTCACCAACAACATAAACGAGTTTAAGTTAGAAAAGATTAACAAATAATCGAGATTCCAGCTAATCGTCTTTCACCAAACCACTTTACGAGTTTAAACTCCTAACGAGGTGGCTTGAGGTTAATCTCCCAATCTCGGCCAGTTAACTCTTGCCAATCTCAGATTAGTGATAAAAATGATATCGAGCAAAATGGCCGCGCACCAACAGCTGATTCCTCATACCTCTACAGTTTGGTTCACAGTTTATTATTATAGTTTATATATAGTTTATTGTTATTCAAGTTTTTGATGATGAATTCACGCGATTTATCGCTCGGATTAATTTGATTCCTCGGATGAGAACGATGTCCTGCAAAGACGCCCAAGGACGATCCGACGGCGGGTTGGACGACGTCGAATTTCGGCGGAGATTCCGGCTCCCAAAACCGACAGTTTTGAAAGTCCTCGAGCTTATCGACACTCACCTGGAGTTCCCTTCGAACAGGTATAAGTTGGAAAAAGGCTTTTATACCATCAAATCGATGAATTATAATACGAAATTGATGTAGGATGGTAGGAAAATAAAGTATAATCGATGATGATTGCACGTTATAATACGATGTTGAATTGCTATCCCTTGTACAGTATGTACCTACCTACCTATACCACATAAAATAACTTATGTACATTTAAATAAGGTGATCAACCGTCCTGCTTCCGTCAAATGATGTGTCACACTTTCTTTGTTGGAAGTCAACGAAAAGTTGCGAGTAGATAGTAACTAGGTAACTAGATAAAAACGGCGCGGGTAAAAACGGGTCGTGGTTGTGATTCACTGGTTTATTGTCTTGATATGCCGGACACATGGCGGGTTTTCTAACTGTCGTTTCAAATTGTCCAATTTTTCATTGGACAGTTTCCGGAATCTCCGTTAGGGAAACTCGATTATTCCAATCTTGGTTTAAACGAATTTTGGGTTGGTGAAAGACGCCAAGGTTTGATCCTCGAGATTATATTTAATCGAGTTTGGCCAATCTCGGATTTATAAGTTGTTGGTGAAAGTGGCCCTCAGAGGTACCAATAGTATCAACTAGGTACCTCTAGTTCAAATAAAAGCAACATAAAGGCGTTTATGATAGAAATGCTATACCTATAAGAATAACAATCTTAAAATTTCAGAACTAAACAACTTTGTATGATGCTACTCCAGTTACAGCTTAGCATGATTAGGTAATATATTAGCTGTACCAATGACTAAGCTATGAATATACATCTGGGCGTTTCAATCTAGATCTTGAGTCTTAAAATTATAATCTAATAGTTTTGAAAAATATTTTTGCCTGATTTAAAATCGTTAATATTCAAGAAAAATATTATATAAAATTTGTTAATTTAAGGTGCAATAAAGCAACAATTAAGAGTAACATGCGCAATATTACCTAATATCATTGATTTGCGGTTATAGACTTGAGTACAACACCCTCTGGACCGAAGTACAACAGCCCCCATTTTTCGAAAAATTGCTGTGCAACAAATCGAGCCCAGATAAATGATTAAGCCGAAGACTATTTTTGCTGAGGTGTCGATCCTACGATAAAAATAACACTCTCATTATGATAAGGGGAAGAAGTGGCTTATGGTACAACTGGTTACCCTAATTTGGAAACTTAAAACTTCAAATTTGGGAAGGGGTTGAAATGGGTTCTCTGTTACAGAATACATCTATATCAAAATGAACCTGCATGGAATTTGAAAATCCCGATTAGAGAAATAGTAGAAGTTTAATGTTTCTTGAATCTAGAAACAAATATTTGGGTATTTGTGTGTTACGGTATACATATTTTACGTAGAAATTATACGGACCCCGTTCAAGAATAGTCTTCGGTTCCTAAGAATACGATTAGCAATCAGGATCGGGTAAGACGGAACTAATTTTGGTTGCAAATGTACTGATTACGTCTGTGAATAAGATATCTCAATTCAATGGATAGACCCAAGGGCCCGGGTGAATATTGATATGAGGTTTTGAATATTCACCGGGGCCGTGGGGTTTAGCGAGGTAGTTGTATGTTAAGGGTGCCATGTTAGAGGTGCCTTGTGCTCTGGGAACGGTCCAAGGCATTCAAATTAGACTTTGATGCAAGATCCCGGTAGCTCATATCTGCCTTAGAGGTTAATGGATGGTCGAGTTCGGGGGCAGGGAGATTTATTTGACAACTACGTCAGTTCCAGAGCCGATGGGAAGGGTCCGGAGGTTTATCCAAGAGGGCAGGGAGGGGAATCCCATCACAATAAATTTCTCTATCTCTTGTCCTTCTGCGAGAGACCAAAACCTCTCGTGGCGTTTCACCGCTGGCCACTCCTAGAGAGGTGGGACGTCGTAGGGAAATGGAAGGGATCAGGGTGAGGAACCTGCCCTATTTCAGAAGGCAGGTCCTCTCTCCACCTTCCTACAGCGCCACTCCTGCACAACACAAACCCTCATCCTTCAGCGTGAGTCCTTACCCCGTTCCCGCTGCCCTCTCTAACGCCTGGACTCCATCAATGATGGACGGCCTCCTACACTATTATGTACCCCTTCCTCACTTTGCCCCTTCACCGTGTCAATTCAACCTACCAACCTACAGCCCCTTCACGCACTCACACGGTGCCGCCCGTGAGTAAACTTCCCCAGTGTTGGTCATGTTAACATCGGGGACTTCACCTAGCGGTCCCGCTTGAAATTTGAGCCGGTCTCTATTACATAAATATGCAATTGTGATCAAAGAACGTTTTGAGCCAAAGCAATCCCTTCAGAAACATCAAATACCCTATGAAACCCTTTCAAGTTACGACAGTTTATTCGACAAAATTATGAAAAATCGATTATTGAATATGATTTGGGCTTTGAAAATATATTCGATTTCCGTCTTGATCATTCAATCATTCGATTCGTGCGCTTCAAAACGAATTGCATTGCAATATATTATAGATAATTTATATTGTCTTTCACATTAAAAGAAATACACGACTAAGGAACTCTCCAATATCAATTAGGCTCCACAGATAGGTATCTATAATATACATGACATACCTCGACGTTCAGGTTGTATTCAGAATCGAAGTGGATGCCGCTCAATTCACTTAACTTTTGAATTTGAGGGAGTCTGTAGTCTCCCTACCTGTAGATTGTTTTAATTCTTTAATGATTTTTGCTTCTTCACGGGAAATGAAGTATCTTAGACATCACTGAATAAACTAAGGACCTGATTGAATTAATATGTTGTGAATACTAACTTGAATCACAAACTACTTGAAATGTTCAAATCCGAACCATAACGGGTAATATGAGGGAGGGATGGGGGTGAAATGGGGGTACCTTGAACATCACTGAATAAACTGAGGACCAGATTAATAAAACATTTTTGGAATAACATTAAAAATCCACAGAGTACTTGGAAATTTTCAATTCCGACCCATAGGGGTGTTTTTTTGGGGGCGGGGGTTTGGAAAGGGGTATCTTTGACATCACTGAACAAACTGGGAACCTGATTGGGCGAAAATGTTTAGATTCCTCACCCCAACCTCAATTACAGGCTATTACAATTTTTTCTAGCCTCAACCATAGGGTGGTTGTGGTGTGGAAAAAAAGGAAGGGGGGAGGGGGTGGTCAAATGTAATAATTTAGTCATCACCGAACGAACTGGTGATCTAATGTTCGGACGAATGAAATTGGATTAGTCTGAACGTTCTTTTGGGTTACCCAACAAGAATATTTTTAATCTGTTTGTGGGGAGGGAGAGGGGATTGATCTCAGTAGTTTGGTCATAATAGGTAATTTATAAGTAAGTACTTTTATAAAAAATTTATTTATAACAATTTAAAAATAATTTATAAAAAATTCCTCACTTAAGTAAGGACTTTTTTGGATCAGATCAATAGAGGTGTTCCAAAATGTGATGGGTGAGGGAAGGCTTGCGTATATTCAAGTCTTGCAACGCACTGGTGAACCTAGTTGTTACATGCGTTTAGGTCTACATCCATGCAATGCAATTTATCGACGGCATCGAAGAATTTCGGTATATGATCACGAACATCATCTCCTTCTTGCATCTTGTGAAGAATCAATTGCTTCAGTAGAGACGCTTTTCGATAAGGACCTCTGAATTGGTAAACTGACTCCAATATAAACCATGGTGCTGTAGACGTCTTGCAGTCTTTTGATAGCTTCAATTCAGGCAATGACGGCGACATTGAAAGGATTATTTCAGCCCTAACCTTTCTGTATGCAGCATCCCATCATCATCCCAACATCAGCTAATGTTTGCTCTCTGTCAACCTTATCTCCTTCTATTGATGGTACTACTGGACGGACATTAATTTGTGTCATCGATATAACCAGTTATGCCGTTTTGCTCCTGTAAAGCTTTCACCAGGATTCGCCATGTATAGTAATTTTCGTTATTCGGGGTAGCTTCTGCACATTCCTCTTTCTTTTATTATTTCTCTTCGTTATTGCGGAACTACCTCTACTTTATTGAAGATGTAACAATTATGTGTCCGAATATCCTATAGCGTTACAATTTTCATTACTTATTAGATTGATAATGCTCTAATTTAGCAGAGACACGCAATTCACAAGGGAAACCATACAAGAGTGTATTTTCAACATCCATTTGAGACACCTGGGATAATTAACTTCAAGTTACATACTAAAAATCGCGGAGACGTTTTAATTTGCAATACATAATTCATGGAGTTGGTGCATTATCCAGTAATGGCGTAAGCCACATTTTATACACTGCATTCTGGCCTTCCTGGGGCTGAAATATGAAAATTCCTGTACAAAACTAAAGTTTTTGGATGTAGAATTACTGGTGTGAGTTTAATTTAAATTCGATGCAGAATTAGGTTCAAAAACGCCAAACTTAGCCATTTTATACAATTTTGATTTTTCTCGAAGCTATAAGGACCCATTCTGTTGAACGGCAAAATACGTGACGACTCATATTCGATGTAGAAAAATCCAGCAAATATTTCATTGGGATTGGCGACAGTCTTACCACGCACTCCCGTTGTTAGCTATCTTCTTTTGGCAACTGTTATTCATTACCAGCTCGTGTCGGCGGGATATTGCAAAAGTGTGTAATTTAGGCCACTTCTGCCTTTATCTGTAAATTATTGCAGCAAGAAAATCGTTTTATACCTGTAGATTAGAATAGTGTACCATCAAGTTTTCCATGCTGTTGACAACCTTATTCATTAACTGCCGATGTGATTTTGCAAAAGCGTTACGTAACGAGCCTGGAAAATACGAAGAAAAAGCTCCGATAGTTGGTGTGTACAGTACATGAAACGTTTAGGTGCCGCGTTTGGATAACACGGACGACGAGAGGACAGGGGTGTTGGACAAGGGACGGACTCTAATCTGATTTATAAGTAGCGGAAGAGCGTGGGCCGGAGGCCTGCTGCCACTATAAGAATTATTGTCGACCGATCTGACGACAACAAGATCGGTTGGGTAATGTGCCTGCATATGGCGAATCCCCCCCCCCCCCCAACCACTTCTTGCCGTTCGTCTCTGTTACCTAGCGACGATTAGTTTGCTAATCTTTGCAGGTATTTTAATATTCCGGACGGCCCTCGAGTGCGTCTGGTTTTGCGTTTCCCGCATCAGAGTTTGTAGGCGTATAAATAATGACGGTACATATTATAAAATTATATTAAATCTCCTACTTTTTTAAAAGGTAACAGTAACTGACTGGATGATCATCTATTGTTCATTCCATGCACATGTTACATAGAACTACTATTTCAAATAATTTTGATAACATTATACAAACCTGGTATTTCAGCCCAAAGAATGACGGACGGATGAAAATTTCCATGGAGTATCATAAAGATGGAGTAAATGTTGTTTTCGCAATCGTGAATCTTTGAACAGAATGCCTTATTATTTTGCCGGTTCTAGTGAAAATTTAACGACTACTATATCCACAAATTATGCGTTTTCTATTATTTGTAGACTCTTTTTGTGAGTTTAGGGGAACTAGTTTACACCTGATAGTTACTCCTATGAATGGGACTTGCGATAGGAATAAGGCCTTTCTCCTAAATCTGAACATGCCGTAGGATTGCTATTGAAACAAATTGAAAACATTGAAAGAGGAATAGTTGGAGATCAGGTGAATAGCGAGTTTACAATTCAGTTGATTCAACTAATCGTTTTCTCTTTGGTAAAGTCTTTGCTGCCTTGTAGAATTCATCGATGGTAACGTGAAAGGTACTCTTTCCAAAACTGTAATAAATATTCATGTAAAATGATTTTCAAATTAAAATGAAGAACTATGTTATTCCTATTGTTTAAACAATTGTTTATAATTTATTGTTTATTGTTTGAATTAATTAATTTTTATAGCCCACGTTCATAAGGATGTTTGTTATGGGTTTTCGATAGTATAACATTCATGGATATTAATTACCTATCACAGTAGTAGATATAAATTTTGGAAGCTTATGACTTTTAACCTAGGTGATCTGGACTTAAATGCAAAAGAACGTTACTGAATGACAATTGAATTATGCATTAGAAACATATGCGCAATGAACGGAAGATTTTCATTTTTATTTTATTTTATTTTATTTTATGTTTTTAATTAGAACCAATCTTTACTAGTTGATGTAAATAGTAAAACCGTTCACGATTGTTCGGATACCGTCACAATACATTTCACACTGTAATTTAAATTTTCTTAACGACCTCGAGGAGTAATGGTTACGTATCAGAACTATTCGCAACCTTATTTAATCTATGATGATTGTAGTGAGAATGTTGAATTAGTTGTATAATACATTGAAATCAAACTCGTGTTGTATCTTCATAAAGAAGCGCGAAAAATCCTATGATGTTAAAATTTGAAGGGAAATCTTCAACTGCTCTTTAGCAGCTGTGGCCTAGAAGCCAGTAGATAAAAGTAAGGCTTGGCGCTAACGTAGATTTAACTATAAGAAGCACTCGTGAACTTTATGTACGCGGTGGAAATATTTTATTAAGAACTATCTCGATTTAGTTTTTAAGAGAGAACGAAATATTCATTTATCAAGTATGTCGGCCTTATGCTTGACAACAAGGAAAAATAAATAACTCAGTAACTGAAGTCGAGATTGCATGTATAGGTTGGTTCATCTATGTAGTTTCCATTCAACACCCTCTCTCAATCGAAGACTTCCCGAGCTCCATGCTCGGCTTGCAGAGCATGAACTCGTTTCTTGGTAATGCCTTGATCAGCACATCTACAAGCATTTTGGCAGTAGGCAGATACGAGATCTTCTATCTTCCTTCTTACAATGCTTGGTTGAAGAAATTATGTCGGATATCTAGATGTGCTTTGACCTAGCATGATGTACCGAGCTCCCTGTCTGTCCGACTTGACCATGATCATACCCTATATTTTCGAATAGGTTTTATTCTGCTTCAACGCTGTTCAGAATGTACGTTCATTCTTCCTTGCTCCTCAAGAGATGGTAGTGCATGTGTATTTACACAACATGCCAGAATATGACCTTCTGTCTATTCCACAGTTTCCTCAGTCTGCATCTGCAAAACCTTCAACTGGTTCGCCATTTTTTCTGAAATGCAGTTTCTTATTCTTGGTCCCGCCCTCATATCTAGGAACCCACTTAGCTGTCAAACTGTCTAGCTGTAAGAGCTGTTGAATTTGCTGAACATATTAACGGCATAAGCAATGACTATATACATGAGCGAGCCAATAGAAGATCGATATGGGAACATTTTAATTATTCGTTCGTTTTTGATCTCAGGTCTTTCTAATCTCTTTCTAACTTCGACTGGCATCGCAATAGGCTTGCACGTTGTCATCTCATATTTTTCTAGAAGGTAAATGATGTGTCCAGAAGTGTCCAGGAGATCTGGACTTGTTAATCTTCTTGAATTGTAGCACTCTTGATAAAATCAGAAAATAATTCAAATGTGTATTCACCCCCATTGTCAGTTTGGAAATACTTAATTTTCTTTTCAATTAAATTTTCAGCCCAGTTTTCAAATTCTCTGAATGCATTTAGAGCTTCGCTTTTCTTCTTGAGAAAATGAATTTCAGTTCACCTAGACTTGTCATCAGTAAACGTGATGAAGTAACGAGCTCCTCCAAGTGAATTGTTTTGCATTGAACCGCAAATAAGAAAGTTTATCACAGTTTGAAGGAAAAGGGAATCAGGATATTTTTCCACATAGGCATATATCGCAAGTTGGTAATGGATCATTGAATGCACCCTTTTACCAACAAAACCTTATTTCTCTTTTGGTCATTTGAGATATCTCTAATTTAGGTGGCCGAATCTGTTAAGCGAAATTTCAATGAAGCGTGCTGGGCCCATAACCTCTTAGAGCAAATGCAGAATTAACTTTAGGAAGCATTCGAGAACTTTATATGAAGGCGGTGGAAATATTTAATTAAGTACTGTGTCGATACAATTTTCAAGAGAGAAATAGAGAATAATTTGTCAAGCATGTTGGGTATGAACAGGGAGTAAGGAGGTAACTCTGTAAGTGGAGTCGAGATTGTATAAATATAAAGGCAGGTTGATCGATGTAGCTTCCATTCAGCAGCATGTTCTGATTTTAAATTTTGGCCGGAAGGAGTGTTGAATTATGATTAAAGGGGTTCATTCCCACATGGAAAACCTTTATCAAAAAATACAATTTTCTTCATATTCACAGTCATTATACAATTTATTTGAATTTTCTCATTTGGAAAGCTAGCCGAGATATTTAAATTTGGTGAATGTACAAGTAAGTGGGTAGATAAGATAGCGCTCTGTAGCGCATACTTCCCATGAAATGGAGGATATTCAGAGATTTTGTAGCTGATATAGAACCGGGTTCCATAGGACTCACAGGGTTGAGAGGTCGGGGTTTTTTTTTTCTAGAAGTTGATATGAATTGTCTCTTCATACGATGTCTTGTCTCGCACCATACGTTCGATCATGTCATTCCATGTATTTTTGCATCCCTTCCTAGTTTGCTTCCTTAACTTTGCATAGCTTCATAGGTTGAGCAAAGAAATTAGCGACAGATCTCCCTCAGCTTATATGGGGGATTTAGACTTGATGGTTTGTTTCTAGACATCCTAAGTGTTCTCCATTCCCAAGTTTAGCTTCATAGGTTGGATAACAAAGATTTTAGCTTCGAAGCTCACTCGGCTGATATAGGGGGTCTAATAATATATGACTAGTTTCACGATGTCTCAAGAGGTCCTCATTTGAGATTCCTGCTTCATAGAAATTAGCTCCGGATCTTTCTCAACTGATCTGGAAGGCTCTAAACCTTATGATTTGTTTCTAGAGGTCCAAGGTATTTCCATTTCATATTTTAGCTTTATACTTGTAGACTAAATAACAAAGAAACAGGAAATTTCAAACTTCTTGTATACAAGCCTTGTTGTATACATGAGGTTGCGTTGTTTGATGGCAATTTTCGGCTTGAAGGTCTTCATAAAAACATATTTTACCTCATAAAGTACCCACTATTGCGTAACATTAACCCAGGATGTTGTCTTGGCCCTTTTGCTACTTCGAACTGACTGTTGTGGCTGACAGAGTGCTTTCCCTCGTCGAGTCGGTGGAAAGTAGATGGTCAGAGGGAACCTGTCCGATGAAACTGCGGTTATGTAAGCGAGATGTAGGCGCATCTACCGATGAATACCCGTCCAACGAGTGAAGAGTCGATGAAAAGAGAATGACTGACCGCGACACGGCTCCAAGAATTATAACTTCTCCGACCGCTTGTCACTCTTCTGATGGCCTTCTGTCATCACTTCAGAGGCAACTATGGACTTTCCAGCTTCAATGTGCACGAGATGCCTCTTTCCCAATTAGTACTTGCAAATAGAACATGGAGCACGCTAACTGAAATCTCTTCATATGGTATGAATGACATGGTATGGATTTCTATATGTCACTGATCTGTAGGTTGACTACCGTAATACTGTCAATAACTTCTAACATTCACTATATGGAATTAATCAGTTCAATACAATAATTTACTTTCGAACTCATTTTCTATCACTTAGTATTTCGTTCATTCACTCGTTATAGTTTGTTAATAAACTCACATAATCACCAATGTACTGTCACACCAGTCGCTTTGTATGCTTATAGTACCATGTTTTAGGAGAATTGTGGGTTAATGGGTAGAGCTGATCGCAGCGCATGAAGACCGACTACTGAAGTTAAGTAAGCAGTTTTGACGAGAATATTGCTTACTGCCAATAACATACCTGATTTTGGTTTATTATTTTCAATAATAATTATTTCCAATAATAAACCCATGTGATCGTGGACCAAAAAATTTTTTATAACCCCCCCCTCAAACTTTGTCACTTTACGTTTCAAGGTGCGTAGAATCCAAATTTGAAAGGCCTAAGAATTGACTTAAAAAACCCGTTCTTTCGCACATAGACTCCATTTGGGGTCTAGTTGGTCCTAACGTTTAACCATCCCGATCGCTTAACTCGCATAGATGCTATGGGCCAAAAACGGGCGAAAAAGTGTGAAAAAGTGTCAGTGTTAAACTGACGAACGCGCGCACGCCTTGTGGGTGGGAGAGGTTGGGCGGGAGAGAGAGAGTGAGAGGGAGGGCTAGGCGGAGGGATGGGAGGGGAGGGGAGATGGAGTGAGAGGGAAGAGAGTGTGGGGGAGGCGGAGGGAGGATGTGATGAAATTAATTCCAATTAGAAGAGATTGTTTATGAGTATGAAAATACTTATAATTATATTCTACGCTTTATGATATAAAGCTTAGCTTCCTTCGGGAGTCCCTAGACCCATTTATTTTTTTTTTCCTCAACTTTACTATAAAGCGTAAAATTATGGGGTCCTGGAGCTGTGACCCAGTGAACGAGTGAACCAAATATTGGAAGCCCCGAGTTTCGATACCTAGTAAATATACTATAAGTGAGGCTAAATAATTACGGTCAGTTTTCTACGTAGAAGGTCTGTATGATACAGAAATAATAAACCTTTGTGTAATAATTTGCAGCGTTTTTCAAGTATTACGACTGTAGTATTTATAGATTGGGACATGAAATGCCCTAGGGCCTCCAGTTTTGGAAGGTCGCAATTCAGGAAAAGTGCCGAGCTGTCGACTCCATTTACAGTTTCCTCTTAAAGTTCTATCTCAGCCTAAAGACATTTAAGTACGTTTTTCAGCATAATTTTGAGCAAAAATTTTTAGATGTCCTAGTTAACGGTTGAAAATTTAGTTTCGACTTAAATCCTGCTAAAAAATATAAATTTAACGATTTTTGGCCATTTTTTGTGACACATCCTTCGGTTGGAATGCTTGATTTTTTGGAGCAAGAAAGGTATTTTTATCCCAATCCTAAGGAGAGATAAAAAAGATATATATATATATATATATATATATATGTATATATATATATATATATATATATATATATATATATATATATAATACATATGAAAAAGCGCAAATTTCAGGAATCGTAAAGAATGCCTCAAAACGGATTTCAATGAAGAAAATTTACAAAAATTTAATTTTAATCTTTTCCGAGCCATTGCAATAGCTTCATTTTCTGCGAAAATTCGCTAAACTAAAATAAAATCTATTTTCTACTAAATAATTTATAAGGAATTTTGAGAATAATATTTATAGGGAATCTTCTTCTACTTGTCTTTCTGATAACGTACCATTCCCCCATCAATGTAAAACAGAAATGTTGTTGTTAGAATGACAGATAACTCATAAACAAAGATAAAGAAACCATAAATGAATGATACGGACGATTCCTGTGGAGACATAAGTAGCGCTGCTTGCGCAAGAGGTGGTAAAGCTTCCGTTTTAGAAAAACCGCTTTCCTGTAAAATTACATTTTTTCGGTGTATCGGAACACTTTTCTCCCAGACCGTTGGTTTGATTGCGTTCAAATCTTTACACAGTCAATATAATATGCTAGAAAGGGTCTGTGCCAAGGTACATGCACTTGAAGAACAATACTTTTCTAAAAACTGAGAACCAAGTTCTGTGATTTTTATAACTTTTCCAAATCGTCCGAATTCAACCAAATTTGTGTGAGATAACCTAAAATATATTCTGAATATTTTGTGAAATTTTGAAAGCATTCCAGCTCTTTGAAGCGACGATATGGAGTTAACAGTTGGCTTACCACTGAATCGGAACAGCGGAGCGGTTAGTCCCCTTAAGGCATTCAAAATAAATGCTCATTGGAACCAGTAGGTAAGCCAATATTGGTTTCATATACGCCCATATTTATTACTGCTCAGTTACAACCGCATCAAGAATTTCGGCCTAATTATTTGCAACCAATGCAAATCAGCAATATATGTTATCTGCAATTTTAAAGTCTGATCTGAGATTCAGCACGCCAAATGTGCTGAGAGACTCAAATATTTTGCATTTGATAATTTCGTACTGTAATCCATCCTAGCTAGTTTCCAACATGCTTACTTCTATGAGACTGGACTGGACGGCTGCGTGGCCATGAATTAGTTCGGTTTAAAATATACAGCTCGCAAGCGCATATCGAATCACTAACCTCGTGTTTATCTCAGAGATGTTGAATAAAATAGATCCTGTCACTCCTGCAAAGCTGGCACAGTATTTAAATAACATGCAATTGGTTTGTAATGTCAACAAAGTGCTTGCACGTAGAGGATGCCATAAATAAAGTAATTTACTTGCCGTTCTTTTCCTTTCTGTAATTTTACTGTGACTCCTCCTCAATATTCTATGTTGAAACCAGTTTAGTGACAAACATTTAATAATACATTAGCGACTCACTCCAGCCCATTACTGTCACGAAACGAATAATTATTGGTCTATTCTTAGACTCCGTGTTAATTCTTGAATTGGATCGGGATAAAACTTCCAATGGGGACAGGACAGCATACGAGTGATCGGTCAACAAAGCAGTAATCTAAAATATCCATAAGTTAATTCTTATAAAATTATGATATAACTAAATTAATGAACTCACATTATAAATTAACGCCCGATTCATGGAATGATGCCAAATCAAGAAGGAAGTAGTATCGATGAAATTGAACGATTGGTGTAACTGGGTGCTGTTACAGAGGGCGTTTTTATCTGTCCAAGTTTCTGATAGATGACAGTGATTGCTCATGGCTAAATATTTCGGATATGATCTACAAATACAAATATCTGCTTTAAAAGTTTCCAGTTTTCAGTATGAAAATACTATGAACATAGTGTTGTTGTAGGCCGAAGACTAAACTTTATCATCATCACAAAATGCGGTTTCTGTTTACTAAAACAAGGTAAATAGATGTGGTGGTGTTCACAGCTCAATAACTAGGTCAGTAGCTGCAAAAACCCAGGGTCTGACATACCCCTGATTGTTATATTCTTCAGTGGTGTTATTATCTCATTGGTATCTCAATCATACTTATTACATATTCAAAACTGGAAACCAACCTACATATTTTTCCATTTCAGAAACGGCACCAGGCAACCCCCTCCCCCCTCTCCTACAACCGCAAAAAAAAGAGGTCATGTCCTTGAAGAGACCTTTTTCTCAGCTCCCATTCAATAGATTATCATTTTTTTTTTACTTTGTTTTGTTTAGCATATTCTCAATTTTACACCCGCAAATCGCTTTTACAAAATACGCAGAGGAAAAGTGCCCAGGTGCCATTAATGATCTGTCACTTTTTTTCAACATCATATCTTTCTTTCTCCAACGTAAAGAGAAAAAGTCACCAAAAGGATCAGTCAATCTCTTCTCTCAAGACTCCTGAGCAAAATAAAATTAAAATAATGTGAATCGGGTCAGCGGATCCTGAGAAAAATTCCCCAGTTTATTGAAAAGCGTTGTTTTACAGGAGAAGCAAACAACGAAAGAGGTCCGTCCTTTTTTTCACGTCGCCGCGTATTGAAGTTAAATGGCTACTACTGTATTTGATTCAGTAGTTGATTTCTCATATGTTGTGTGTGCAAGAAAGTTCAGTCGTTGGGAAAACTTAAAAGTAAAAGAAGAGGAAAGTTAAAAGCCAATTGTTCGAGGTTTAAAGACATCTAGTTTGGGCGAAACTAGAGACAAACTATGAGAGCAAAGGTTTGCCTAGGAGGTTGAATTTGTTGAGAAATCAATTTTGTTTCGAGCTGAAGCAGTTCACCTCGATAGAATCTCAATCATATTCTCAGCTTATACCAAAAGATAGGGTCCATCAATGCTGGGTTTGAGGATGAGTTTTGGGGGTGATCATGTTGAAAGGATTGGGTGATGAGTACATGTCCATGATCATGGCACTCAAGAGCTCTGGAGCGAAGATCACTAGCGATCATGTTCGCACGTTATTGAGCCAACAAGATCAGCCTAAATTGGGGGGTGATAAAGCCGTAGCAGTCAAAAGAGAGTCAAAACATCTTGGTAAGTAATGCTTGCATTACAGGGAGGTAACTATGAATGGATTTTACATAATTTTGGTGAGGATTGAAATAAGAGAATAAGATAGGATTATGTTGAAATTTCTAGGGAATGATTAAATTAACCTCTTCCACCTATTCTCCAAATTTGAGCGAGATCGGACAACGGGGGCGTGAGAAAATATGGTTGATGGAATTTACGTTTGCTCATGCGCCGAGTGAAGTATTCATATGGGACGAACGAAACTCTTAGAGGACCATCTTCACCCTAACCCACACACACACCTTGGAAATTTCATAAGAATCGGTTGATTATTGTGGAAATTTAGCTTGTTTCATGAATTTGCGGACATACACAGATACACACACAGAGATAGAGAGAGAAAGACACGGAACGGAAGTTGTTCAGAATAGTCTAAAACGTAAAATGCGACTGGAAATTTTACCACTGTAAAAAAACAACAACCGTTTGATTTTAGTAGAGACCACAACTTTTAAATCTCTCGCAAGTGAAACCAATGCTTCCGCTAGCTATACGTAGACATGGAAGCAATTTAAGAGACAAAATTTAGCATTTAGGTACCAATACCTACTTCAATAGTAGCTACATCGCACTGATAACAGTTAATAAACTCGATTTACCAAAGTTATAATAAATTCCATTGGATCTATATGTCCTGATAATTTCAATATTGGCATTATATCAGCAGATATTTACAAGACAATTTTCATGTATTCCAGTATTACCATCTAGCGATTTTTTATTGGATTTCGAGCTTGATCGTCTTTTCAATAGATCCGCTAGCAGAGTGTGATTTCTCTATTTTCTGGCTCTTAGAAATTCGAAGATTTTTTTTCTGGATGTTCAAGCCTGTAAGGAAAGCAAATTATTCAACGTACAGCGTTGCGGGTGGTTTTAATCGATTCTTTGGGATTAAATTTATCATTGACAAGCAAAAAATTATAACTGTTATTTACAAAGTTTTGGTCTTGTATTTTCTTAGAGAAACCACGGACGGCGGACGGACAGATTTTTTTAAGACAGATTGAAACGTAAACCAAAAAATTGTCAGGAGGTGTTCAAATTTTTCTTTTCTTGATCGATTACAAAGGTTTAGTATTGAAAATAATAAACCGAAACCAAGTTGCATGCTCTAAGAAACCGGACTCAGCCAAAAATACTGGGCAGAAGCAATGAGTACTGTTATAAAAAATAGGTCTCCAACGTCTGCAGTGAAAGGGAAAACTCCCCGAAGAAGTATGGACAGGGAGGAAAATTGTGCTATCACATTTCCGAGTTTTTGGATGTAAAGCTTTTGTGCATGGTCCTAAGCAGAATAGGAAACAGTGGGATCCAAAAGGAAAAGAGTTTATATTTGTGGGATACTGTGAAGATACTAAAGGGTATCAATTAAGTAATCCCACAAATCCCACCATAGTGAACAGAGCATGGGACGTGGTGTTATTTGAAGCCCAAAAAGTGTGACCACGAAATTTTGAAAATGAAACTTCGGAAATTAACAGTGGTAAAAACATAGTGGGGATATCTAGCCTGGAGCAGCCTCAGTCAGACCAGCCATATGACGCGGAAGTTGAAATTTCCGACAATCCAGTTGAACAGTCCTTAGAAGAATCAGCGCAAGAGGTCTGGTTTCTTGTAGAACCACTGAACCCAAAGCTGAACCACTCGTCAATCAATCAGTTCCAAGTACAAACACAGTGGAAGTTCGAAGATCAAGTCGAATCCCGAAGCCAATGGAATGGCACTGCTGTGTAGCGACAGTGGGAGTTGAATTTGATGAGCCCAAATCATATAAAGATGTGATTAAAAGTAACAAAAAAGTGTGCACGTGACGTTCGTGTGCAGTATTAGGAATCAGACGAGATGATCGCAGATGGATTGACGAAGCCTCTACCTAGACCAAAGTTGGAGGTTCATCGGAACTTATTAGGTGAGTATTGAAGTTACGTTGCTACTACTGCATATGGTTCAGTATTTGGTTTCTCATATGTTTTGTATGTTAGATACAATAAAGTTCAGTCATTGTAACAACTTGAAAGTGACCACTTATCCTATTGTTTAAAAATAGTTTTGTAGTATAGGTAATCAACACAGTGAACAGTACAATTTCCATTGTTCAATTAACTGCTGAAATCTCACCAAATTTTTCTTTCCCGGTACTCTTTTGCTCGATTAATGTCTGATTTGAGTCTGTTTCCATAGAGCGAGAAGTTTCTAGTTTTATGCTACCATCATTCGAGTATTTCATTGAAGAAGAATAGATGAGTTTCTTTTAGATTCTGCTTTGTGTTGGTTTGTCGGTCAATTCCTATTCGAAGGGGTCCGATTGTTTCGTTCTCTACATACTAAAGAACGTTTATATATGTATATCTATAAATTTATGTTCTATACATTCTGTCTGTGCAAAAAAATAAATTTTTCGATTGCCGAATGCCCAAAACACGCAACCACTAAGTTCTATAAAATGATTTAAGAAACTTATCATAGCACTAGTAGTATTCTTATATGGCTAAAAAGCAGACTACCGTCAGTGTGTTACTGCTAGTATTCTATCACATGCCGATACTTTTGAAGTAATATGTAAGCATCACCTTATTTGTATGACCATATATTCAGAGTATATCTCTCAATTTTAGCTGAACCAAGAGGTTCATTAGGTAAATATTAGTTTATTAATGTTAGTTAATATTAGAGGTAATTAAATTTTAGTGACAGTGACAACCCATACTGTTATGGCTACTCTGTTCCACACTTGATCATCATTATTATTGTATTACTATATAGTAATTGTATGATTGTCAGGGAAAACATTGCTGGATCTTTTTAACACCAGAGGTTGTTTTCAGTTGTTTGCAGTGGATATTTGAATCACTTTTGGGAGTTTTAAAAACAAAATATCCTTCAAAATCAATCTTTTTACCAGCATATTTTGCTTAAGACCGTCCTGAACAATAAATTTCCAGTAACCTTTGTAACAAGTATCAATATGCCAGGTTACAGTCTGAATTTACTGACAATTTTAGGGTTTGTGGAGGTCAGACCCTAAATTTTCGCTTATGAATGGAAACATCAGAGCATGCGCATGCAGCAACTGACGTACGTTTTCCTTCGCATTTGATAAATTTTAGGTTCATTATTTCCAATGACGAACCTTTGTTATCGACTAAGAAACATTATACAATCAATACTCTTGTACGGTGCGGTTGCATTACCTGAGTGGAGGGAATGCAACGAAAGCAACGTTCGTTGCAAGTTTGTGTTGCGCTTTGCTGAGTTTTAGCAATAAATCCGACTGCGGTGTTTCATGTGACTTGTAGCGATTCTTCAATTATCCCGCCTTAAAATGATCTATAGAATTAACTAATCAAAATGCACTCAAGAAAGAACAATGGATAAAGTCTCGAAAAACGGCCCTATTATTGATACCACAGTGGAGAATTTCGGATTATTCTCGATGGATCAGTTCTCGGTAATAGATATTATGATAGAGATAATTATTGGATTATTCTCGATGGCGAGGTGCATTGTTCTAGATTCTAGGAATTTGGGGAAATCATTTGAACACATCGAGGACTCGGTTTCTCCTTACTACTGTCTCTGTTAGGAAGTACAATGATCGCTGTATGCTTAGCTGACGTACACGGCATGTTTTTCCAACGATCACATTTTTTTCCCAATAGTGTCGATTTTACGGGAATGGGCAAAGAGCCCAATTGAAAAGGCAGAAGTCTTTGCTGATCACCTTGAAAAAATATTTGTCCCGAACTCTAGCAATGTGAATGATGGAGAACTACCGACTATCACCCCCTCTACGGATTTAGAAGATATACAACCAGTTACACTAAGTGAACTTAAAGATGGGATTCGTGTCCTTAAAACGAACAAAGCACCTGGGTATGATCTCATTACTGGTAATGTAATTAAAAAACTTCCAGAGGAAGGCATACGAATGCTTCTGTATCTTATCAACGCAGCACTGAGGCTGAAATATGTACCACATTGCTGGAAAGTGGCGGAAGTTATCATGATTCTGAAACCGGGGAAAGACCCTAAGGACAAAACTTCTTATAGACCGATATCTCTGCTACCAGTACTCTCGAAACTGAGAGATTACTTATACGAAGACTGAAAGTTACTGTCGAAGAGAGAGAACTAATCCCCGATCACCAGTTTGGTTTCAGGGAAAAACACTCTACCATAGATCAAGTGCATCGTATCACTGATATAATAGAAAATTGCTTAGAAAGGAAAAAAGTTTGCGTAGGCACCTTCCTGGATGTTTCCCAAGCTTTTGATAAAGTCTGGCACCAAGGCCTTGAATACAAACTTGAGAGAGATCTACCAAAGCAATTCTACTTAATTCTGAAATCTTATCTCTCTGAGAGACACTTTAGAGTGAAACACGAAGGAGAGTATTCCAGTCTCAAGAAAATAAAGGCAGGCGTTCCGCAAGGTAGCATGCTCGGGCCCTTGCTCTATCTTCTGTTTACACGTGATGTACCCAGCGATGACGACACAACAATTGCAACTTTTGCTGATGATACTGCCCTGTTAGCGGTTGGCGATACGGTAGAGGAAGCAACTAGGAAATTACAAGTTATTGTTAACAATGTCAGTACATGGACAAAAAAATGGCGGCTCAAACTCAATGAACAGAAATCTACACATATTAACTTTACAAACAAACGTAACAAAAATACCAGTCATGCTGAATGGGCGTGAGATCCCCTACGCCAATACAGCAAAGTATTTAGGAATGACTCTTGATGCAAAACTAAGATGGAAGGAGCATGTCATTAAAAAAAGAGATCAATTAAATATCAAGTTCAAAAAAATGTACTGGCTGCTCGGCAGGTACTCCGATCTATCCCTTCACAACAAATTGCTTATATACAAGCAAATTCTAAGGCCAGCCTGGACGTATGGCATCCAGCTCTGGGGCTGCACGAAAAAGTCAAACATAAAGATCATACAAACTTTTCAGAACAAGGTACTAAGGAGTATTGTTAACGCTCCCTGGTACAAACGAAATGATGACCTCCACCGGGATCTCAAGATGGAAACAGTTAGCGAAGTGGTTAAGGACTTTGCTATTAAACACGAACAGCGGCTTCATGAACACATGAACCCAGAAGTTCTTCGTCTATTAGACAACAGTAACGTCATCCGGCGTTTCGACAGTACGAAACCTCTCGACCTCGTAACGTGATTTGACAAGACTTGTGAGAAAGTGATCCTATAGAGAGTTGCCATTGGGCTATGAACTCTACACAATGTCGAATATAGTATTAAAGTAAATTAACTTGATGGGCCAAGCTCAGTTGTTATGTTATGTTTCTAATAAAGAAATTTTGGAAAAAAAAAAAATAGTGTCGATTTTACTGATCATTATTCAGTTTTGGTCGAATGTGTTGACCCTGTGGGGTCCACGGACCACTTTGAGGCGCACCACCGGCTAAGGTTCGATTCTACTTCTAATTTGCGAATTTTTCGCACTATAACATATATTTTTTAATTCACGCTAAAGACCACTTTTTTCACTTTTAAGATGTTTTCGCGTCACTAAAACTATCATAACTCCTTCAATTTCCAGTCAAAACTCAAATTTGATTATACCGTTGAAATGAGCGTTAGATTTCCTATCTTTCTAATGGTTTTTTAAGAATGTTTAAATGGAATGAACTAGCGAAAAATAAGCCGTAAGTGAAAACTTTGTAAAATTTCGAAAATGTTCACTTTCTTCAGTTTGTCTCTCAAAAAGCCCAGGTTCGAAATTTTCATGCTGTAAGCCTAAAAGTTGCATCACAATCCCAGCTTTCCAACGGTTTAGTCAATTTTACTTTTACTCTGCTGAATAGAGGAAAAAACCATGTCTTAATGCGGAAAGCATTGCTTTTTCAATGAAATCGCTGGTGTTCTTGAAAAATGACCTATGAAAATACGAGTTTGGGGTAAATTTCAACGTATTTTTTACGCCGAATCGAATGGTAACACTTGCATATGTCCCGAACCCCGCTATAACCGAATTTCACACTTTAACTAATTAGTTTCACCCTCTAAACACATACTTTTCATCATACTAAATTAACTCAAATTTGTGTTAACGGTTAACTCAAAAGTTGGTCATAAAGGAGTTGAAAAGATATGCAAGTTACCATTCGATTCAGCTTAAAAAATACGTTGAAACCGACACCAAACTCTTTTTTTTTAAATTTTTTAATTGGCTTCGGTAACACCTTTCAGCCGTTACAAATTTCTTTACAAAAAAATTAATACTTCAAGTTTACATGCATAAATTGTTCAAATTGCATAGGTAAATAATAAAAGGTATAAAACATCAGAGTGAACGTTCGCTTTTGTCCAGGAAATCATTAATGCACTCATATGCTTCCAACTTCTCTTCTGCAATGAGTGTATCCAAATTGAAGGGACTTGTCGCATCTCTTGGAATGGATGATAGGAGATCATTTCTGTCCGCCTCGTACTGGTGGCACGCCAAGATGATGTGTGCCATGGTTTCTGCTTCCTCTGTGCAATGGGGGCAATCATGCAGTGTCAGTGGGTCGAATAAATGAATTCGAGAGTTGGTTCTGCCATGTCCTGTTCTTAAGCGAGTGATATTGCGGTAGAAACTTTTAGGTTTGGCGTCTCTTACTTTGTAAAACCAGGGGTTTCTCTTAAGAATCGGAAATAGATTTGTGTATCTGTTTCCTGGTATAGACGCATATTGGGCAGCCCATTCCAAGTGCATTTTTTGGGAGATTTTCTTCTTCAATTCTGTTGGAGGGTATTCAGCAGCAATTTGAGGAGGAGAGCGAGTGGTTGCTTGTTTTGCCATGCAGCCGACCACTTCATTTCCTCTTACCCCACTATATCCTTTTACCCAACAGAGTAATACCGAAGCGGCTGCGTTAGCTTGCGGCCTAAAACACGCCATTGACCTGGGAGCCCAAAATAAAACAGTAGTACTACTGAACTCCCGCATTGTTCCATATGAGGAAAAGATCCTGAAAAACATCCGAACCTTGAAAACCAACGGGAACCAAACTCCTATTTTCATAGAAGGACATTTTCCAAGAAAACCCTCGATTTTAATTTTTTTAAAGTTTCCGTCAAGCAGCATGATCGTAAGAGCGAATTTTTGTAAATTATCGTATTGTCTGATGTTATATTGTTTTGAAGTTTGAGCTTTTGAGTGCATGGAAATCGTTAACTAATAATTTTATGGCAAACAACGAATTCTAAATAATAATCCCCGACTCAAATAGAGGTTTTGAATTTTTAGCTTTTTTGAAGTTTTTATCAATTTTTTCAGAAGCACATTTTTCACCATAATTTTGTACATATATTTTTGATTGTTCTATTTTATAGTTAATAAACTTTATTGAGCAATATTCTACCAAAAAATATAAATTTAATATTTTTTAGCAATTCTTAGCCATTTTAAGTGATTTTTTGAGTACTTTTTTGAAATTTGACCAATTTAATGTGGTCGAAAATTGCTGGCCAATGAACTAATTCTTTTGTTTGGGTAGGTTGATTTTTTGGCGCAAGAACGGAAGCTTTATCTCATTCCTAAGGAGAGTTATCGTCTGGAATGATACATATATACATAGATGCATATATACATATATAAATATATAGACACACACACACACACACACACACACACACACACACACACATATATATGTACATATCGCACCCATCCTAGAATAAGGGTACAACTCAAAAATGGTCATTTTCGGCAAATCGCATTCAAAGTTTTCCTTCCACACCATTGGCTACCCGTTCTTTGGAACACGATGAACATAATTTATCTTTGCGAAACTTGTTTCCTACATTATTGCTCTAACGCCCCATGGTGAATAAATAGTTTTTTTTGCCAGTGGGAAGGGAGTGAGGGGAACGGTTTTGTTGATTTTTTAAGAATTTTTGAGTTGTCCCGACTCAAACACTGAAATCTCACCAGTCTGGATCCAAAATGTTCAGAAAAGAAAGACACAAGTTAAAATTGTCCACACAAAAAGGAAACAACTCAAAACGAGACACAGACTGCGTGAACTCAACTGAGTTGTGTCTTTCTTCCTAGGACGTGAATTGGTTACTCCCTCCATAGAAGAAAGACACACGCACTCTCTAGCGGAATTAGAGTGCGGAATATCTCCACCTTCTACAGACAAACTAGACCGTTTCTACTTCTCAGAACCACAACTAACTCAAAAATCGCGATTTTTGAGTTGTACCCTTATTCTAGGACGGGTGCGATATATAGAATATATAGAACGTATATATATAGAAAAGCGCGAACTTCAGGAACCGTTTCAGAATGCCTCAAAACGGATTTCAATGAAGAAATATTTCGAAAATTTTATTTTCAAAATTTCCCAGCCATTGTAATAGCTTCATTTTTTACAAAAATTCGCTAAAAATCTTAAAAGTGATAAAAGCGGTCTTCAGCGTGAATTGAAAGAAGAAGAACAAAAAAAGTCAAAAACTAGTAGTAGAATCGAACCGACATTATGTATACATATATACAAAGAATCATTCGTTTATCGAAACGTCCAAATTTCGAATTGTTGTCGCTTCTGAAGCTGTCATCACTTATAGGTAGAATAAATACCACTTCTCTCACTGCCGAACGACATTCCTCGCCGTTTTTTTCCATCGCTGCCCTCTCCAGAGAGACGCGGGAAAAATACATACAGATGGGATTCCCTCGCCTCTCTTCTAAAAAACGTGAAACCTCCGCTATTTTGATTCCTGGGCTTCGGCACCGAATATCCGCCTTTCCACCGCTATTTTTCCCCTTTTCCGCCACCGTCTATCGTTGCTGTAATATTTTTTCCCGTCGTTTTTCGAGCTCAGCTCCACGAACTCGTCGCTCTAACCGCTCTTTTTTTCGAATTAGTTTACACCACCCCTCCCTGTCACCCCCGCCCTTTTTTCCACCGTTTTTTTAAAATGTTTTTTTCATTTTGAATTTAGTTAGCCCATCCCTCCTTCCTACCACCATTCTGCCCTCTACTCCCTTCAATTCACCCCAACTCGCGGTCCCTTCGCGCTTTTTCCCTTAGCCCTCGGCCCGTCCCTACCCATCAGTTTCTGCCCATCACTCTAATTCCAGTGTTTATTTTAAAACGCTGGCCTCCCCTCCCTACCACTCTTCAGTTTCAAACTACTCATCTCTCTCAAACTCACTTCGACTCGCTCTCACTCTCTCTTTCCAGCTCCTCTCAAACCGACCATATAAAACATAAACAAACATCAACTCGTAGGGTAACTCCAACCCCCCCCCCCCCCCCCCCCCCCCCCCCCGACCAACCTCTCGCGATTTTTTTTTTGTTTTTTACCAAAACGCTGAGCGAAGCCGATTTAATTAGTATTCCGCCGGACTCTCATACCACCTTTCGACAGTGCAAGCTGAATTCTCATTCGCATCTTTTTTTCCAGTAAAACTGTAAATCGAATTTCGAAAAAATGCTTAACTGTCACCAAATTAGTGGAGAAACGTTCCAGTCCATTGCTTTCCGCGAGTTTATAGTGACCGGGGAGAAACGTTGAATCCGATAAAGAATGATATATTTAAATTGAGGACAGAACGGCATTGAGTGGATCGGGCATGAGGATTTTGCCGAAATAATATTCACAACTCCACTAAGCACAAGCAAAATTTAGGTAGGTAATTAGGTAGGGAATTTGAGCTCAAAAATTAGCATCACTGTCATGTTTCGCGAATCTTCGAATTGGATTCAACACAACATGCATGTTATTTGAAATTAACATTAATGGTATCAAGTATGATTCATTATATTATCTGGTTCTTCCTAAAGCTAGTTTTAAGTGCTCGTCAGCTTGTTGAATTTATTTCTGTTGTTAGGCAGTTTTATACTAATCGAATGTTAGACAGTCTTAATCATTGAGTGGGAAGATTGAATCCTCCCGATGAATGATGAACTGCATAACTGGCATAACTGTGTATTTCTCACAGGCCAAAATCCCCGTTTGAGTTCAGCGGCTGTCTTAGAAACACTGCAATACTGGACGGACTGAATTTATAACCATGAGTGCGATGGGGTTTTGGTTTAAACTTTCATTGAGCAGATTTCTGTAGGCTTTTCAACGCCGGTACAAACTTTTTGGTTCATTCATATTCAATGATATAAATGTAAATTCCAAAATTTAAGTTTGGAAAAAAAAAAAAAAAAAAAAAAAAAATTGCACACCGTGCGCCACAAAGAGGTACAAATCTTGTTCTGAATTTTGTCAATCGTAGAAACCGGCATGATTTTATAGTTATGTATCCATGAATGTAAATAAAAAATGTAAATAAAAAAAATCAGTTGAAAAATCAGTCAAAAATCGAAGTAATGCCGTTCGCTAGTTGTAAAAATCGGTAATATTTGCATGAAACATTTTTATTCGTAGAATATGATTTGGAACGGGTTTATTTGCCATAAAATTGGTGGTTAAGAATTTCTTTGTAATCGGAATGCAGGAAATTCAATACAGTAATATAATATAATGTTTATTTATTTATTTATTCACAAAACGGGCGATGCCTAATTACAATATTATTATCAAAATAGATTCGTCTCTTTGTGAGGAAACAAAATCGTTGTTTCAGAAGAAAGAAAATAACAGTATAGGTATATGTGTAATTATAAGGTCAAAATCACAAACAAACACTTCTTGTAGCTGAGATGAGTTTAGGGCTATGTGGACAGAAGTTTTCAGGGTGGACGGTGGATGGTGCGTAATATTTTTGAGCGGAAGGTTCGAGATGGCTGATCATGGAAAAAGTCTGGATTTCGTTGGAGTATATGGTTGGCCTGACGAGGGATTCTATTGAGAGGCAATTCATACAGGTAATTAGTAGTGGAGAATTAAATATGAAAAATGGGTTGGTTACGTGAGTAAAAAGCCGGAATATGTAGGTTGATTTCGGAGATGAGTTCGGGACAGTCAATTCGGTTGTTCAACAAGTTGAAAAGGAACAACATGTCAGATACAATGCGACGCTCTTCAAGGCTGGTGAGTCCGCAGCGATCGGCTAGAGTTCTGGAGCTATATTCTTCGTGTGGTATGCGTAATTTATAACCCAGGTATCTCGCGAACCTCCGCTGAACTCGATCTAGCCGATCCTAGTAAGTTTGATAATATGGTGACCATACGGATGAGCAGTACTCCATTATTGGCCTTACGATCATTGAGTACAGTGATGCAAGTGCTGGTATGCTGTAAAACTTAGCGGTGTTCCTCTTGAGATAACCTAGAGCGCTCATTGCTCGACAGACCACAGAGTCAATATGTGTGGAAAACGAAAGTGTTGTGTTAAATATGACTCCAAGGTCCTTTGCTTGCTCAAAGCGATTTAGCTGCTGGCCACTGATGCAATATGAATGACTAATGAAGTGAAGTGAGCGGTGAAAAGACATTATATAACATTTAGAGATGTTCAGGGAAAGGTTATTGGTAAATAACGTTAAAATAATCTACGAAAATTCGCTCATACGATCATGCTGCATGACTGGAACTTTTTGGAGTTGTGATGAAAACGAATTGAGTTGATTCTGACAAGCGTCAACCCGGAGGCCTTCTGGAGACGGATCCGGAGACGTGTCGGATGATATTCCGACGTTTCAAATTCGTTCCGCCCGAAAACTGCCAATCGCTCAGCAATTGGGCAGGAAAGGTGAGAGGGGGGAAGCGGGGTCCCGGGAATGAATTTCGGAAGTAGAATTACCGGGAGGGAGGTCACAAGAGGGAGGACATAAGAATATATATCAAGTTTTCAAAAATTTCAAAGTTGAAAAATCAGTCAAAAATCGAAATAATGCCGTTCGCTAGTTGTAAAAATCGGTAATATTCGCACGAAACATTGTCCAAATTCAGATTGAACTACTCTTATGGAAGTATCTCTGTATAGCTAATCCTAGAACCATGCTGTTTAAAACGTAGGTTAGGTGCTTGTTAAAAAAAAAAAAATTAAAAAATGTAATCACAACTGATGAGTTTACTCTGTGAAATATTCCGTTCTCCGATTCTCTCGGTCGCTCTCTTTAATGTTTTACGCTCAAATGTTTTAGGACTTGATGTAGCTTTAATACTGACTGTGGCTTAGAAAATAGTAGCCATGAAGTTATGAAGAAGTTCTATTTATGTACGTACTAGCACGCAGGCCCAAGGCCTCGCTCCGCTCGGCCGTCAGTAACTTTAATCTCAAGGCCTCCCTCCATCGAAATCTATGAATATTTACCTACATTTGTCTTTAAATCTACAAGATTAGTTTAATAATAATAAAGTATGAGTACCTCCTAATTATTGATTCCATGTTTGTCTATCAAAATCATAAACTAAAATTTCTCTACACGATCAATAGCGACTGAAATGTCGAAGATTTCTTAAAAAATTCGCTCATACGATCATGCTGCATGACTGAAACTTTTTGGAGTTCAGGCAACGTAGTTGTGATGAAAACGAATTGAGTTGATTCTGACGAGCGTCAACCCGGAGGCCTTCGGGAGACGTATCCGGAGACGTGTCGGATGATATTCCGACGTTTCAAATTCGTTCCGCCCGAAAACTGCCAATCGCTCAGCAATTAGGTAGCCATGCACGAGCAGATATCTGCGACAGATATCGCGTTTTTAAACGATATCTGTGGGAAAGACCTGTGCGTTAGTGGGCGTTAAAAAATGATGAAAGATGTGAAAATCGACCAGAGATATCTGCGAGAGTTCCTGAGATATCTGCGAGAGTTCAAATCTAGCAGATGGTCGAACGAACAGATGACGTCGGGCACTGGTCAGGTGACAGATCTCGGGCATGAAAGATCGGCCGATAAGTTTTTCGTGTTAAGGGGCAACGACCGATCTCATCGGTCACTCCAGATCGTTAGCGATATCTGTCAGATGAGATCGGGCGACCGAATCTGTCGCAGATATCTGCTCGTGTATGGCTGGCTATTCTCCTATATAGATATAAATTCAAATTTTTGTTGTCAATTTGTTATTTGTAGTATTCTCTTTGTAAATAAAGTACATAATATAATTAAAATGGCAAGTTTTAATTTTCCTATCAATGGGGGAAAAAAGGGGGAAAAAAAGGAAAAAGAAAAAAATTTTGGATTTTGAAGAATAAATGCCATGTTTAGCCAAAATAAAAGCCATGTTAGGCCAAAATAAGTGCCATTTTGCCATGTTTTTTAGAGCCACGTTTGGCAAAAATAAATGCCATGTTGTGAAGGGCTCTGCTTATGAGTTAAACTCGTGCTAGGGAGAGGAGTTATTTTGCCCACGCAATTGTAATTGTTATGGTACCTATTGAAGTACCTACATAACTACAAGTAATTCCAAAAAGTAAAATACTTTTTAAAAACACAGCAAACACAGCATTGAATGAACACTAAAACATCAAACTAAATAATACGTTCACCCAACTCCTGATTTCGAGTATTTATCGAGAAAATACCTATGACTTAAGTCTACGTTTAAAGACTTTTAAAGAAGAACAACCCTTCAATTCTGTAGGAAGCTTATTAAATACCTAATACAATTCCTCTGAGCGCTGTCCCAACGCAGTTTTTTTAAATCTACAAATCAAACATAATGAAGCGGCGATTCTGGTTTCGTATGAGTAAACAAACTGAATGTGATGAATTCCCGCTATTTTCGTGACTTGATTTTTTGAAAGTTTTAATATGATTTTATTTTAAAATGTTGAATTTTATTGTAGTTTTTTAAATAAATATAGTTGGAGGGGGGATGAAGTTAATTTCGGAACCCGGTGGGTTGTAATGAAGGGACTCGGGGGCCTTTGACGTGGTCTAGGCGTGAAGAGGGACACTTCTCTAATTGTCCAGCGCTCTTACGCACACGGACACGCGTCCAACGCGCACTCACACACTCACACTGGGGGGACCCGGGAACACTGTACACCCACGGGTATTGATTGGGTGCAATGATGTAGGGGCAGGAGGGGTACGAGAATTATGCACCCTGCTCTGCACCCCCTCCCCCTCCCCCTCGTCAACCGGCCGCTCGCCGCTTACCCATTTCCCCACCCCCTTCGCGAAATCCCCCCCCTCGTCATCCCCCTCGCCAATCCGCCGCTTGCAAGTTGCAACGGCGGACGAACGCACGCACACGGCCTCACGGACCTCCGGATATCGAACGCTGACATCTCGCGCTCTCGCGAAAGGGGGAAGCAGCGCTCCCCTGGGCGGCGGGGGAAGCTCGCGGGGATGTTCCGGAGAGGCGGCGGGAGGGGCGCGGAACCGACGCCAAAAATCAAGCGGAACGCCCAACTAAGCGTGACCTCCCTCCCGGTAATTCTACTTCCGAAATTCATTCCCGGGACCCCGCTTCCCCCCTCTCACCTTTCCTGCCCAATTGCTGAGCGATTGGCAGTTTTCGGGCGGAACGAATTTGAAACGTCGGAATATCATCCGACACGTCTCCGGATCCGTCTCCCGAAGGCCTCCGGGTTGACGCTCGTCAGAATCAACTCAATTCGTTTTCATCACAACTACGTTGCCTGAACTCCAAAAAGTTCCAGTCATGCAGCATGATCGTATGAGCGAATTTTCGTAGATTATTGTAACATTATATTATGTTACCGGGAAATTCATTCCCGGGACCCCGCTTCCCCCCTCTCACCTTTCCTGCCCATGAAGAATCTCTTCCTATGGGTTAAAATTGTTGTAGAACAATTTCAGGTGGGCCGAGATGCTATCCATGCAGAAACCAAGGCTTCGGTCACTTGAGATATACCATTTCAGTTTTGAACATTTCTACCATCAAAATGTTTTCCATCTTCTCCACAGATGTTGTGAGCTTAGTTGAGATGTGAGTTAGCTTGCCTTTTTTGAAAAAATACTTGAAACCCCAACTTTTTGAAATTTTCCCAGAAATTTTTGTTTTTTTTTTCACAAATTTCCAAGAAAATTAGGCGAAAAATGGCACAAACGTGGCATTTTCCCAGAAATTCTCAAAAAATGGATTTTTACACAAAAATTGGCCAAATATGGCTCTTAAGGATTTCGCCATGGCAAAATGGCACTTGAAGGGCTCTGCTCATAAGGGAGAGTTCGCAAAATTTGTTTATAGAATTTTAATAATGTAAAGTAATATATGTTGGTAGTGGAACTACCTAGAAGTGTTTTTCATTTTCTTTGTAAAATTTTGTTGTTTCTTGTTTGTTTGTTTGTTTATTATTCGAAAAAAAAGAAAAAAAAAAAAATTGCCATCGTCATTATTTTGCACACTTGCATTCCTGATGTATCACTGATTTTTCAGAACTGATCAGGACTTACAAGGCCGCAGCAGTGGGGTTTTTCACTTGCGGTCTTGTGGCTGCTGTTGCAACGTAAAGACTGCATTTCGAGCATATTCAACGTCGGTATAAAATATGTTAGTTCTGATTAGAAGAAGTTTTATTTTCTCTATCTAATACTTGTCATTGGTTCCTCTTTACATGATACATGATTAGATTGCTTGAGAAATACCGATCTTCTTCCTTGTTGGCGCCCAGCCTGCTCCCTCTAACTTCTTTCAGTCATCTCGTCAAGCTGCTTGCATTTTACAGTTAAAATAACCGGAAAAATTTCCTCGTCTTGTTAGTCCTTCACAACCGAGGTCTACTCACCCATTTACCTTTTTATACTGTATCGTTCCTCGATATCATACAGCGATCTGGACGATTTTAATGAATTTCACCAAGACTGCCCCTTCATTCGGTTCTTTCAGCCTCGGACCTCATTTTCCAGATTGTAATACCTCAAGCACAAACTCCTTCCAAACTCTTTCTCAGAATCTTTCTTTCAAACGTTATGACATGTTTTCGGCTTCATTCCCTAATAATATCCAACTTTCAACCCAGAGGTTGTTCTGAACTGGACTAATCAAAGTTTTGTATTCATATTTAACTGATTATCTTTTAGAAGTTTTTAGTTAAACTAATTCGAATTTTCTTACAACGAAATATGTTACACTCTTTGGTCTCCAGATGATGATGATCAGTAGTTTCTAAGCAGATAATCTATTAGTTCTTAGATAAAATCAACATACACCTACCAAACGAACATTTGATAGATAGCTCGGCCAATCTTTCCAGCAATGGCTTTATTTTCAAGCTAAAATTGAGATATCAGGAATTATGGTTATGTCCGATAGTGAGAGGTTACAATAAAATATTGTTCGAACTGAGTTTATTTAATCAAATTATTGATTATATGTTTAGACATACTTTTTGTTGGAGGAGGAGTTATCTTGAAGGTACAAAATACGTTCATATTTCCAATTGGAAGAAACATTTCTCGAGAAGAAAAATTTCACTCCAGTGACAAGTTCGTGAGGGTAGCTTTATCTTCTAATCTAAACGGCCTTATTAACTTCGGACAAACCTGACGTAGCGTGAGCGATATATTGGCCGAATGGAGGAGAATTATAATTATGGAAAGTTCAGAAATTGATTCATTGAAATGTTCTAACTAGTCGTTGATCGGGTGTTGAGAGCCCGATGTCTGTGCTTCAGTTGACACTTTCTGAATTTACACAATGCATCAATCTACTAAAAAGAATCAGTTCTCTACTAGTAAAGGGGGTTATCCAGTCGCATTTTCATAATTATAACTCCTGTTAACTTTACGTACACATTTAACATACTTATTCTTGAAATAAAACAGTTTTCAATGGGAGGAGTATGTCAGTTCCTGTTTCAAACAAAACTATATTGTGACACACGGCCGTTCTTTTCGCGCCTTCTATCATCAGAAATTGGAAATTCCTCAACCATGAATAACAGAGGAAGAGAACCCCTGAGTGATGCACAGATTTGCTCCTTTACCAGATTTATTGATGTAATATATGGTGACGTGAGCCCTGCCACCACACCTAAACTTTTGGGTACCATTATAGTATGTGACCTACCCTCGAGCCTTGATCTACACGTATCACTCGAAGACGCAGTATGCGACCTACAAAGTGGAAAAACGCTGCAAATTATTACATAATGGTTTATTATTTCTGAATCAGATAGCCAGCTATAGTAACCAGCATGCTCTTCGCCAGTCTCTTTTCTAGTACCCACCTCTGTTCTCGCGTTACAGGGTGCGCTCCCGATGGAGAGCAAATGGATGATCGTACAGCCACCCGAGTGGTCTCATTCAATCCACGGAGCTAATTTCTATAGGAATCAAACTAAAACCGTAGATACACTGGATTCCAAAAGCATCTGGGACCTATCCCAGTCGATTCTGCTCTCACTCCATCCCCCGCTCACCCCCCTCACCACCCACCGTGACCCCCTGCCAAGCGTGCCAGGCGTGCGCGCGTGCGTATGTCTAACACTCAAAGCCTCGAAAAAGACACTTTTTCGCCCGTTTTTGGCCCATAGCATCTATGCGAGTAAAGCGATCGGGATGGTTAAACGTTAGGACCAACTAGACCCCAAATGGAGTCTATGTGCGAAAGAATGGGTTTTTTAAGTCAATTCTTAGGCCTTTTATGGCCCGGACGGCGGACGGCGAACGGCGGACGGACATTTCAAATTTGGATTCTACGCACCTTGAAACGTAAAGTGACAAAGTTTGAGGAGGGGTTATAAAAATGTTTTGCTATACGATCACATAGGCTTATTATTGGAAATCTTACCTTAATTAATTACCTACTCCGATTTAAGAACGTCGTCTTTTGGGTAGCTCCAGGTGTGAAGCTCATCATCAATGAAGTTCGTAGTTAAGTAGAAGTCCTCTTCAAGTAGATTTCTACCTCTACTCCTGAACCCCCCATTTTACCACGTTTCTCGTACACATCACAACAAAAGTCTCTCCGCAAATTGTACCAATCACAAACAGTATTTCCACTCTTTCCCGTCCATTAAAAAACATCAGACACACCAGCTAAATTACACCAAAACCAAAGGAGCTCACCAATTTTGCACAACGTCAGTCCACTAAAACAACAGCTCTCGTTGAAAAGCAAGAAAACAACCGTAGGTCGCACGGCGGAGAGTGCAGATCGCTTACTGTATCCGGAAAGTTAGCGTAGGTTGCATACTATTATGGAACCAATTTTGAAATCCTGAAGGGGTAAAAGAACTGAATCGAATACCAAGTTGAATGAATTATGGTTCACTCCAACCGTCTAAGATTGAGCATACGCATTTCCGAATAATGTTCGAGCTTTTGGTTTTTATTCTTTACTCGTATTTAGCCTATTGCAATAGGTTTAAACCTTTTTCTAAATCTCAAGTAGGTATAATATAATAGGAAAATGGATACATTTCTCTTAAATGCCCGCTTCCTTAGATTCCATTTACTTCCTCCAAGCGTCACTGCGAGTAGATAATGTGTACAGTTTTGTGGTCTGGATGCTCGCTGACGCATCTTAAAAATAAATTTAAACATGATGGAACATTGATTGTAAAATGAAATCTGGGGGACACCCCCAGACCCCCGGATTGTTAATGTTAGGATCAAGGATCAAACCAATGAAACACAGAATGTGTATTTCGGGGATTCCCCGGAGGGCTGGTGGCATTGTGGTAAGTTTTTGAAGAAACTAGTTCGACGTTCCTTCTGTGAACATCATAGATCTTCAAAGTGTTGAGAATGTTGATCCTATTGCTTGGTGCCAATTTTATGTCAACTTTTCATTATAGATCTCGGGTTTTGTAAGTGGTATCAAACTAATCTCAGAAAATTGTTTTGTAGATTTTATTTATTTTTGTTTTTAAATGAAAACGTGCTAATTTTATATTGAAATTTTGTTACAATGAGGTACCTTTCTGCTATTATTTTTTTCTTCAGAGCGTGAGGTTTGCATTACTATTACTTTTGACATGGATATGTCTTTTGGCGGGGGTCAAGGAATTTTTCGCGACATTTTTTTTTTTCCCGACCGGCGCATTTTCTATTGATTTTCACGTACAACCAAGGCGTTACTAGGGAAGAGTAACTCCCATAGTTTTCATAGTAGGAAAATCGTTCGCCACTTTTTGGAATGCTCTCATTTTACCACGACATTTCATGACCTCTAAGCCATTGTAGTGTCAAGGAATGCTGATTTATTACTCTAAGTTAAAAACTAATATTGTTTTGTAACCATAATGGAATAATCTTGTGAAAAGAAGGCACTACATGGTTGGTATACAATTGAGTAGTAGCTACCAACTGGTAAGCAGTAGGTACTAGACATATCCATGATCTTTTGTTTTTCCCATCAAGGGAGAAATTAAAATGCTTGATTTACACTTTACAAATAGATTTGTCTCATCCGCTTCCTTGATTTCATTTTCTTCATGAGCTTAGGTACCTACTTCTTGTTTCTTTACACTCTTGATAACAGAATAAAAATAAAATTTGAGATAAGTGTAAGTAAGTTATTTTTGAATTGTCCAACATTTTTCAAAGTTGGGGTTTGACACACCCCACCGGGGAGTTTAGGGTTGGAAATTTAGCCGGGACATTCTAGAGTTAACCCTGGAATGCCCCGGCTAAATTTCCAACACTTAACTCCCCGATGGGGTGTGTCAAAACCCAACTTTGAAAAATGTTAGAAAATTCAAAAAAACTTATACTTGAATCAAATTTTATTTTTATTCTGTTATCAAGAGTGTGAAGAAATATGAAGTAGGTACCTAAACTCGTGACGAAAAAAGTAATAGTAAGGCAAACCTCACGCTCTGAAGAAAAAAATAATAGCAGAAAGGTACCTCATTGTAACAAAATTTCAATATAAAATTAGCACATTTTCATTTAAAAACAAAAATAAATAAATAAATAAAATCTAAAAAACAATTTTCTGAGATTAGTTTGATACCATTTACAAAACCCAAGAACTATAATGAAAGGGTAACATAAAGCTGGCACCAAGCAATAGGATCAACATTCTCAACACTTTGAAGATCTATGATGTTCACAGAAGGAACATCGAACCAGTTTCTCCAAAACTGTCACTTTTGACGCTTCTTCATCGGAGGCAACTTCTTGTACTCGTAACTCGACATTTTCATCTGTGTTTGAATTTTCTCCGCCAAAATATACATCTTCTTCTTCCAACTGTTTCAACATGGATCTAATGTCTTCAAGATCCGAAAACTTGCGTTTTTCGTGCCTTGAGCCAATAAAAAACTGTGAGAACGCCCACAAAAATAACACTTGCTATAGAGAAAATCACTAGCGGTTAACACCCCGGTGGGGTTTGTCAAACCCCAGGCACAAGAAAGTACTACACTACACAGATGTCTTGAACGTACTAAACTGGAAAAATGCTGAAGCCTTTAGGGAAGAAGTGGTGGGTGATATAGAAAGGTGCGAGAAGAGCCAGACGTGCGGGATTCAACATGATAAACTGATTTCAAATCGCAATTGGGGTTTGACAAACCCCACTGGGCATTACAGGGTTAAAAATAATATATGAATGTATAAATTGATGAGGAGTGCAGTGATATTGTCACGTACGGGGACACTACTTGTGTCGGTACGCACGTTGAAGTTCTTAGTGACGCGGTGGCCCCTCTAATTTGCCCTGACAATCCATCGTTAGCCCTCTCGTTAGCCGCCCTGGAAACACAATCCGTTCGATAGCCCGCGCTGACGGATAGGAAGGTTCCTTGTTATTCCCTAAGCTTCGGGCGTGCGGAAGTGGGCGGGGGGGAAGAGGACGGGCCGGAGGGGCCGCTCCGGATCTTGGTGGGCATCCGACGTCCGTCCGAGGCACGGGAGTGCACGTTATACGATAGCGTCCAGAGCGGCTCCCCCCCTCTCTCCGTCCCCTCAATCTTCCCCCTCAATCTCCCCCTCAATCACCCTCCTCTTCATCTTGAATGCGTGCAGGGCTCTAAGGTTACCCCCAATGTGCTTCTATTCCGCCCGGCGTAACCTTCCTAGACCCCGCATTGACCGTCAGTAATCCTAACCTCCCCTCAACATGTGTATACGGTATTGGAATCTATTAATTACAGTTTTCAAAGATATTTGTCTTCCCTCTGAGATAAACGGTTGATAATTATGCAAATTGCCAAAATGAGGGTTATCCTCGTGATTGTTTTATATTTTTAAATGAAAGCAGGTACAATAGGTCTTGCCTTCTCATTACTTAAATACGCTATTACCGTATGGGAGGGACCACTAAATCGAACTTAGTTCCTTTGCAGACAGTTCAGAACGCATTGATCAAAATACTTCTCAATAAACCTTATATGTATCCTACTGCTAGATTATATTCAGAATTTAATGCACATAATGTAAAGACCATTTTTCTAATAGAGTCTTGTACTCTTGTTTTTAAAACGGGTATTAGGCTCGAGCACCTATGTAATGTTTCCTTCAGTAGAACTGCCTCAACACCTAACATTTCCCTACCCCGCTGTCGTACAGAATTGCATCGTAGAAATTCGTACAATGTTGCTCTGAACTTTTTATATAGCCACAAAATTAATTTGTCCATTTTCCCCAACGTAAATGGTTTTAAAAGATGTATATCGGGGATTCTTTCTGACTTCCAGTAATTGTTGGGAACCATAGGGAATTGATGTTCTGTATTTCACGAGTGAATTCAAAATTAATTTTAAATATTATTTTCATATCGGTTATGGGTATTTTATTTTGATAAAGTAGTTATTCCTGTTTCCGTCAGTTTTATCTTCATATATAGTCATATTTATTTTTGTTTTTATATAGTATTGTACAGCTGGGCGCCTCTTATTAAGAGTAAGACTCCACCAGGGGACACAAGTTCATTTGAACTTAAGCCTTGGTGGGCAAATTATTTGATTTTTTGAAATCCTTGATTAAATTAATTCCAATTTAGTGTCTTTGAAAAATGTTCACTTAAAAAAAAAAAAATAAAATAAGTATCTTGTTTTAATTTGTTTGTTACTAGTATTGTCAAGTACTACTGTTATTTAATTTTCTTATAAATATGTTTTTACCAAATAAATAAATTCCCGAAATGAGGGTTATCCTCGTGTTTGTTTTATATATTTAAATGAAAGCAGGGCACTTTTCCGTTATACCCCCCCCCCCCCCCCCCCCCCCCCCCTCCAAGTCAATATGTCTTCAGCACACCCGCCAGATGTCCCTAGGCATTACTTCTTACTTAGATTATGTTATGTAATGTATTTTTGATATGCGAGCTTGCATGCATCCAGACCGCCTAAGTATGTGTCGCAGGCACATTGCGAAACGGGGCACTTCACGAGGTGTCTAGGCAGATAGCGAAGTTCTCATATTTTGCTCATCGATACAATAATTTCATGAAGTGCCTAGGCTCTTCTCGAAACGCCTAGACGTTCCCCGAAATTCCTGGAGATGGTCAGTGGGATTGAGAAACGACAAATTATATTATCTAAGTAGGTAGGCGACTGTTGCACTTGACTTTTTTTTGTAGCAAGCCCACTTTGCTGACTGGTATCTTTTAATTGATTTCGTAAGTTTCCAACAAATAATATTGTTGCCGTGTTTTGGTTTTCTTAGTCGCCTTCGCCTCTGTAAGTTCGACAATTTTTTCTTCCAACTCCACTGCAGTCCATGGTTTCTTATTTGGCTTCTCACGGTAATAATCGTCCAGTTCGCGATAGAAAAGTTCACGGTGGGAGGAGGAGCTCATCGTGCTCGGTTCATAAACAGACACAAACTGACAAAACAGCGACCAACGGCCCAGTTTCCCATAAGGAGGTGAGACTGATCAAGAGGGGTCATCTGGACTGATAACGGGGTCCAATGGAAGAGAACGAAGTGTCCGTGTTGACGTTTCACCATCTACCGGACCCGCGGAAGTAACTTCGTGAAGTGCCTAGGCGTTTCACGTAACGCCGAGACATTTCACGAAACTCCTCGGCATTTTTCAAATTAAGAATTTTCAAACGAATTTTCGTGAAGCGCCTAGGCATTTCACGAAAGAACTGTGTTTCGCAATGTGCCTGCGACATATACACATCATTCTTACCTACATGTTCAACCAACCTTTATTTTTACGAAGGGATTGACTACTTGATGTTATGTAATTCTGAGATGCGAGCTTGCGAGAATCCAGACCACCAACCTATACACAGCATTCTGATCTATTTGTGAGAATTTATGTGCATTCTACTATTGCGAATTCATGCGGAGGCAATCAAACCACAACCACGCTAATTTGTGACATGGATATGTCTTTGCTCTGGGGGGTCAACCAAAAATATCCGTCACGCAAAAGTTGATGTCACAATTTTGACATTTTCATGTCTTTGCCCTGGCACATTGCACAAAAAACTGTCACGTAACGAAATTGTGTTACAGTGCCTTTATAATGATTTCCGCTGACAACGACCCCGTTGTTAGGTTTGTTCATTTTCTACACTTTTTAACCCACAAAAATCGTTCACCACTCGTTGGAAAGCTCTCGATTTAACGAACATTTTCATGTTCTCCATAACATATTGACTATACGAATAGCGGAGCTATGGGCATAACTGTTCTCATATTTTGTTTACAAACTCTTTACATGGTACCTACCTCTCCTATTAACTGTTGGTAGTTGAGATTTGGTATGTAGCCTCTGCAGTTTACCCTGGCACATAGCAACAAAAAACATCACGAAATTGTGTCAATTTGTAACATAATATATCTACACTCTTTCGTAGTAAAAAGACAGTGCCACCTATAATAGTATTTGTCCAACTTGTCTTCCGACATTTCACTCTTCTGTCAAATCTTTGGCAACATAGGTACATGTGATGTTCTATAATTTCGGTAAACAGCCAGTGAGATAAAACCTAAGTAGAGTAGACAACAGCAACGCATTGTGAGGTTTGAAAAATACAACAAATAGCTATAGATAGTTATTATGTTAATGATTCGTTTCACATTCTGACAACAACGGAGGGTAGTTTAAAAAACCCTACAGTGAGGTAAAAAGCAATAGGTAAACACATGAAAATGTCCCAATGCGTTGCAGACTCGTATGCAAGCGTTTTGTTGGTGTTCACAGTCAATTTTTTTTTTTTTTTTTTTTTTTTTTTTTTTATGGTTGCGCTTTATTAATTTCAGTATAAAACCAGTGAAATACTGTAAGTAAAACATAATACTAAACACTGAGTCACAACCTAATATCTGCTACTTTCATATATCTGATTAAATGTTTACAGTTATTCTTCTTAGCAAGTTTCAATAAATTTGGAAGATCTTGACAATGATAGCGTATGTATTGGAGAAATAACTTTAATATTATGTATAGTATGCTTTTTATGCCTCCAAGAATAATAGAATAAATTCTTTATCCTAAATTTCGTCGCCTACAATTATAAAGTTAAAGGATTTGTTAACAACTCTCGAGGACAACCGTTATGAAATCCCCAATCAAAGACATCCATGTAAACATGGTATCTGCTTGTAAAGCAGATGTGGAACTCGTTTACGTTTAAAATGAAAATTATTGAAAAATTTCTTCTTTGAAAATTGTCAACAAATCCTTATCGACGTCCACCGTCCGGGCCATGAAAGGCCTAAGAATTTACTTCAAAAACCAGTTCTTTCGCACATAGCCTCCATTTGGGGTCTAGTTGGTCCTAACGTTTAACCATCCCAATCGCTTTACTCGCATAGATGCTATGGGCCAAAAGCGTGTGAAAAAGTGTATTTTTCGAGGTTTGAGTTTTAGACGTGTTAGACGCACGCCTGGCACGCTTGGCAGGGGGTCACGGTGGGTGGTGAGGGGGGTGAGCGGGGGGTGGAGTGAGAGGAGGCGCCGCGGCACCTTGTGGTGGCTGGAGTGACCAGGCGCGTTGTAGAGGGATGTAGGAGAATGGATATTCATTACTTTTATGTGTTATACCCATATAATACACCGCGGCACCATGAGGTGGGTACAGCGTTCCTTCGAGGCATGAATATATGTTTTTTTCTAGGTCATATTTGTGTGTTAATACCAATGCTTTTCCTACGCATATTTAATAACATATCCTCTCGACTTTTCGTACGTACTTAGATAATGATATTATTATGGCAATAACTATTTGAATAAATAGGAGCTCAAATCGAGAAATATAAACATGCGTATATAATTATAGTAGTACTAGCGTTCCCCCCGCGCGCGTTGCTGCGCCCAAATTTCTCGCTGGATAAATGTTGGTTCATTTTTCAATAATAAACTTTAGTAATCGACTAATTAAAATCATTTTTCAACATACCGAATTCGTTGCTTTATGTTTCATGATGCGTAGAATCCGAAAAACATATTAAAAAATAAGTAAATAAATAGACATAATCCCTCCTCCCTCCTCCTCCTCATCTTCCCTCCTTCTTCTCCTCCTCCTCATCCTCCTCCAACCTCACTCCTCCTCCTCCCTCCCTCCTCCTCACTCCTCCTCCTCCTCACTCTGCCTTCGGTCTTGGCTTGGGTAGTTAATTTTGTAAACAATAAATTTCTAAAACCTGACACTGCACCCTTTTATGCCCTCTGGGTCAGAGCCCTTTGAACGGATTTGCACCAAACTTTACAGGAACAATCCTTGAATCATGCCTAATAATACCTGAAAGTTTCATTGCAATCTGTCGAGCGGTTTCGGAGTCTATAGGCAACATACATACATACATACATACATACATCCTCTTTTATAGATATAGATAGGTTGTGGCAACTCGAAATAGGACACGCCGAGGAGTCTGGACGGGCCTTATGACGTACGCAAGCCAACTAAAACTACGATCAAACTCAATTGAAAAAATAATAAACCTTTGTGAAATAATTTGCAGCGTTTTTCTGAATTGGAACGAATTTTTTACGCCGTTTTTCAAGAGAGTTATTATCGTCTAGAAATATACCTTATAAATAAATATATATGTATGCATACGATGTTAAAATCTAGGATTGTGTTCTTCGATGTATGAGACGGATTTGTAGGGGGTCCCCGACCTTTCAAACCCACTTTCAAAATTTCAAAGCAATCAATTTTTTTTTTGAAAATTCGCAAATTTAGTTGGGAGCATACAAAAACAAGAGTAGTATATTTGAACCAAACAAATGTGTCGACTAAAACCAGATTTTTTCAGGTTAAATCGACTGTTTTTTCCACTTCAAGATGTGCTGAAATTTGTATAGGTATGCTGTATTAGCTTACTGTCTTGTAGGTAGTGACGTATATATTGACTAAGCTCCGATGCAGACAAAGGCCGAAGGAAGTGTACGTGCACGGTTCGTTAGTCTGGCTAACTATTTATCGAGGTTGATACGTATTTGCGTGAGGGAGGCGGAGATACGACGTGAGAGGCTTGTCGGGATTAGGTAGCCGGCCTTATCTCCCTCCTGTATCTCACAACTCCCGATGTCTCAACAAGTGAGAAAAGGTCGTGAGAATAATTGCGGTCCCCGAGTGCTTTCACCTCCTGAACTACTGCCATAGTTGAGTTAAGTACTTGCTAAACACGTTTCCCACATGACCTTCCGTCTAAGTCGCATCATATTTGATTTAATACCTACTTCCCATTTTACAAATATGTGCATTCTATGTGTTTCGGTATGTATTCTTACTAATAAGATGAAGGAGATAACATGATTTATCGTGTGTGATGAATGTGGTATGTTGGTATGGGATTATATCGCAGATGGGATGATCCATACAGCTTGCAAATAACATGGAAGGTCCTTATTAACAGTGCATAGCCTCCGAGCCTGTGGGGGTGGCGCCGCCCCCACTCTACGTAAACAATCTATGAAAAGATGTATAAAGTCCAGTCGTGCAGCATGACCCCATGAGCGAATTTCGAGCGGAGCGAGGCCTTGGGTCTGCGTGCTAGTACGTACATAAATAGAACTTCTTCATAATTTCATGGCTGATATTTTCTAAGCCACAGTCAGTATTAAAGCTACATCAAGTCTTAAAACAGTTGAGCGTAAAACATTAAAGAGAGCGACCGAGAGAATCGGAGGACGGAATATTTCACGGAGTAAACTCATCAGTTGTGATTACATTTTTTTTTTTTTTTTTTTTTTTTTTAACAAGCACCTACTACCTACGTTTTAAACAGCATGGTTCTAGGATTGGTTATACAGGGATAAGAGTAGTTCAATCTGAATTCGGTCAATGTTTCATGCAAATATTACCGATTTTACAACTAGCGAACGGCATTATTTCGATTTTTGACTGATTTTTCAACTTTGAAATTTTTGAAAACTTGATACATATTCTTATAGGAAATTTTACGCTGATTCCGAATATACCACATGCTAGTATGCTGAAAAAATTATTTCGCACAACAAATCGCAAAAAAAAAACAGGCTATTTTGAAATTTTTGACTACATTTTTGAAAATTTCAACCTGAAGGTGTAATCCGATCATACTGGCCAACGAATTTGAACTTTCGTTTTGTGTCCTTAACATTTTAAAATTGGTTTGAAGTTTCTAGCACAATTCGACGGACAGTTATCGTCTGGAATGACACATACATATATACATACATACATACATATATACATACATAAAAAATGCGTTATACTTCAGAATATGATTCAGAATAGCCTGAAACGGATTTCTGCATAAAATTTTTTCAAAAATTCACATTCTACAAATTTTGAGGAGAGAGCAATAGCTTAATTTTCTTCAAAAATTCGCTAAAAGGCCCATTTGAAAACACGCCCCAACACTACTGGTCCCGCTGCACGCAAGAGCTCTGACGAAGATGCTTGCAGAGCCTTCTTTTCATTCGGAATGACAGTCAAGTTGCTCATTATCGTGAGTAATGCGAAACTCTATTGAGTAAAATCAGATAAAAACGATGGAAACTATTTCACAAAGGTTTATTTTTCTTTTTTTTTCAATTGAGTATGATCATAATTTTAGTTGGCTTGCGTACATCATAACCCGCAAGACCCCTCGCCCGTCCAGACTCCTCGGCGTGTCCTATTTCGAGTTACCTCAACCTATATTTCTATAATTATATACGTATGTTTATATTTCTCGATTTAAGCTCCTATCTATTCAAATAGTTATTGCCTTAATAATATTATTATCTAAGTACGTATGAAAAGTCGAGAGGATTTGTTATTAAATATGTGTAGGCAAAGCATTGGTATTAACACACAAATATCACCTAGAAAAAAACGTATATTCATGCCTCGAAGGAACATGAAATTCGAAAGCAATACAAGTGTAGGAAGTTTTCCACGCCCCCCTGGATCTACTCCCTAGGTCTCGTTACCTCACAACCGGAGGTTCACCGCCCTATTACGCTTACACTATCATATCACTCATATTTTTCCATCAACATTCATTTGAAAGTTGTGCATTTTGAGATGAGTGAATTTTGTCCTAACGCATGAGAATAATAATTATTAGGTCGTGCAGTTGTGGTCGTACATGATCTGGTCCTAAAGTGTTCTGTTGCGAAGTCCTACTGCCCATTGTTATCCTAACCGTGGAATATTAGCTTGCGCAGTTGTGGTTGAGCAGGTTGGAGTTTTAACACGTCAGTCTAACACTCAAAGTCTCGAAAAAGACACTTTTTCGGCCGTTTTTGGCCCTTAGCATCTATGCGAGTAAAGCGATCGGGATTGTTAAACGTTAGGACCAACTAGACCCCAAATGGAGTCTATGTGCGAAAGAACGGGTTTTTAAAGTAAATTCTTAGGCCTTTTATGGCCCGGACGGCGGACGGCGAACGGCGGACGGACATTTCAAATTTGGATTCTACGCACCTTGAAACGTAAAGTGACAAAGTTTTAGGGGGGTTATGAAAATTTTTTGCTACCCGATCACATAGGCTTATTATTGGAAATAATAAACCAAAAAAAGTGAGTGCGAATTTTTGTTTATCTAACTTATTGAGGACAGTCAAACGATTGGATTCATCACCTCTAACGCATCAGTGCCGATTTTTGAAATTTTTAAGATTTCGAAGTTTGATCATTCTCTTTAGTATTGCTTGTAGGGAATATCGAAACAATCACAATAAAAAAATAAAAACTCGCCAAACGTTTCTGAATGGAAATCCGTATTGAGGCATTCTGAAACTTGGATTTCAGGATAGTGAAAAATTGCTGAAGGGTTGTTGGGTTGAAGGGAAAATTGTTTTATCTCTATTCCAGGATGGACAAAAATCAACTGCCACTCGGCCTTTTTCACTTTTACTTTTAGATCGGGGTTCGACACCTCGGTTATCATTGGACTGTCAAGTTTCAAAAATGACTAGATCATAGCACTCTTCTCGCTAATACGTGGCCCCCCTTCCCATTGTGAAAAATTGATTACTGGAAACTTTGGAAAATCATGGAAAAAGAACTACTTACAGTTATAATCTCAACATTTTGGAATGAAATCTACTTTATTTAAAAATATTGAAAAAAAGTAGGTAGGTATGTGCGCATACCCCATTATTTTCAGCACGAGTTGTGTGACCTCACTCTGTCGCCACGATTTGGAGTAAGTATGAGCTGGTTTAGGAAGATGAGTACATTTTTTAGCTAAAGAGTTCATTTACTAAACTCATACATGAAGAATTTTTCTGAATACTAGCTTATTCTGGGGAATCTTTTTTAAGTAAAATCATGAAATATGAGTATGATCAATCTTTGATACAAGATAATGCCTGCAATTTTCCACGTTATAAAATAATTTTGTCCAGTCGGATTCGGATTTTGTTACACTGTGCGCCGACCGGAACTTTTCCCCTAAACCGACAGTTAATGAAAGTTGGGTCGAAAATTTGATCAAATCTAAAGGGAAGTGTTAAAGGGATGAAATATTGGAATATGATTTTGATTTCAATAAAACATCTTTGTATTGTAATTTATTTTATTGACCAGAGTAGACTGAACATGTGCCCAAGGTCTACGTTTATCAAACATAAAAAAAGAGCAATAGTGTAAAGAATTTCAGCGTTTTTTGAAGTCCTCTACTCATGTCTGTCGCTTACACTCGTACGATCTATGTACGAGTATTATATCAGTAACAGACGGTATTTATGTCAGTAACAGACGGTATCTATGTATTATATTAGTAACTGTATTAAATCATGCATTTTTGAATTCCACCGTGCCTATCTGTCTTTATTCCGTCCAGACCTACCCGATGAGGACGTTCCAGAAACATTTTTTCAATCAATGACTTTCGTTTTACCCCTTAATTTGTTGAGAAATGAAGCAGCTCAGGGTGCTTTAGTTTGATTCCAAACTAATTAATTAATTAATTAATTTACTGGCGAAGCCCAATTAATGTAGCAAAACCACTCATAACAACTTGAATCGTATATGGAAATATAATAAACAACTGAGAAGCACGAATTAAGAAAAGAAACTGACGATGAAATCATAATTTAAAACTGTAAAAAAGTCGAAGGTGGAGGTTGGTATCCAAAACTAAATTCGCCTATCGCACAAGTCTGCTTAGAGGTCAATGCCGGAAGTGATTTGCCTCACGATATCGTATAATATATGTGATGGGTACTTGACTACTGACTTTAACGCTAAAGTGTACAACTAGTCTGGATCGGACCCGAATGTCAAATTAATTAATAAATTACGGGCTACGGGGCATAACTCTTTTTAGTCGTTACGATAATAACTTGAAACGTTTTTACCTCGTTCAATATTTAAGCCCAAATTTAATTTCTAGGCTCGAACGTAGGTAAGTATCATCTTGTTTTCATCGAAAATGCCTTACAAATATCCTTTGCAAAATAATATAAGGTGATTGCGGGCAAATAGTGCGTCATGATAAAAAAACTCCTGACCCGCCTCGCGAAAGCACTAGGAAAATGAACAACTTACCGCACAAAAGCTTTGAAGCTCAATCGTTACAAATAATTGATAATTTTTTCCCGATGCATCTGGTCAAGAACGGGTGATATCACAGAGGAAAGGGAGGCAATCCTGAGTTTGAATCTTTCTGAGTCTCTATGGTACATTTCCCAATTGCCGATACGGGCGGCTCGGTGAGCAAAATCCCAGACGACCAACAGCTTGACTCGCGTCAATTTTAGCGAATTTTTGAAGAAAATTAAGCTATTGCTCTCACCTCAAAATTTGTAGAATGTAAATTTTTGAAAATTTTTTATGCAGAAATCCGTTTCAGGCTATTCTGAATCATATTCTGAAGTTTAACGCATTTTTTTATGTATGTATGTATATATGTATGTATGTATGTATGTATGTATGTATGTATGTATGTATGTATGTATGTATGTATGTATGTATGTATGTATGTATGTATGTATGTATGTATGTATGTATGTATGTATGTATGTGTCATTCCAGACGATAACTGTCCGTAGAATTGTGCTAGAAAGTTCAAACAAATTTTAAAATGTTAAGGACACAAAACGAAAGTTCAAGTTCGTTGGCCAGCATGATCGGATTACATCTTCGGGTTGAAATTTTCAAAAATGTAGTCAAAAATTTCAAAATAGCCTGTTTTTTGCGATTTGTTGTGCGAAATAATTTTTTCAGCATACTAACATGTGGTATATTCGGAATCAGCGTAAAATTCCCTATAAGAATATGTATCAAGTTTTCAAAAATTTCAAAGTTGAAAAATCAGTCAAAAATCGAAATAATCGAAGATTTCTTCAAAAATTCGCTCATGGGGTCATGCTGCATGACTGGACTTTTTTTATCTTCTGCGAATTTTACCTCTTTCATCGTAGCTCAGAGTTGAGTATTCTTATGTATTGCCACTAGGAACTTGGCCCGCAGGTCAAGCATCAGTTGGTCATTTGGGATTTCGTTTACCGACTAAACCACCAACTAAAATGGAAGGAAGATACCTTCTTGCGCGTTTTACACGACATAGAACATGGATGGAGAACGTTAAGCAATTCTGGAAAACCTACTGTAGCCTGAAGGCCTCCGCTAGAAAGATAGGCAGTGCAATTTAGATTATTCTTCAACAATTTATGAAAAACGCTGCAAATTATTTCACAAAGGTTTATTATTTTTTCAATTGAGTATGATCGTAGTTTTAGTCGGCTTGCGTACGTCATAAGGCCCGTCCAGACTCCTCGGCGTGTCCTATTTTGAGTTGCCACAACCTATACTTCTATAATTATATACGCATGTTTATATTTCTCGATATCTATCTATTCAAATAGTTATTGCCTTAATAATGTCATTATCTTAGTACGTACGAAAATTCGAGAGAATATGTTATTAAATATGCGTAGGAAAAGCTTTGGTATTAACACACAAATATGACCTTGAAAAAAACATATTCATGCCTCGAAGGAACGCCGGCGCCGTACCCACCACAAGGTGCCGCGGCGCCGGCGCCTCCTCTCACTCCACCCCCCCCCCCCCGCTCCCCCCCCCACCCACCGTGATCCCCTGCAAAGCGTGCCAGGCGTGCGCTCGTCGAAAAAGACACTTTTTCGCCCGTTTTTGGCCCATAGCATCTATGCGAGTAAAGCGATCGGGATGGTTAAACGTTAGGACCAACTAGACCCCAAATGGAGTCTATGTGCGAAAGAACGGGTTTTTAAAGTCAATTATTAGGCCTTTTATGGCCCGGACGGCGGACGGCGGACGGACAATTTCAAATTTGGATTCTACGTACCTTGAAACGTAAAGTGACAAAGTTTGAGGGGGGGTTATAAAAATTTTTTGCTACACGATCACATGGGGTTATTATTGGAAATAATAAACCAATATGCACCTATGTATCTACAGTGCCCAACATTATGATCTAAGTAAATAAACATCTATGTATTACGAAGTATAAATAAATACAATAATAGTCTTCGGTATAGTTTTAGACTTTAAAACTCGGGACCAATTTTACCAGCCAATGACCGGGGAAATTGCACATTTTTAGAGACCGGAACCATTTCGGAGGGGCCCTCCTCGTTAGCAAATTAGACATTCCTCGCTTTACCCATATTTCCACTTGCAACCAAGTTCGGAGGGGTCGGGCATTGATTGTTGGACGGCGAGGACGAAGGGCGATGATGGCGAGGGGAAGTACTGATGGGTAGGGAGGGGGTGGGGGGACGTGACCTCCCTCCCTCCACCCCTTTACTACCCCTCCGACCGCGTCGGCCGCCACGTAACCTTTCTACATAATGAGAACGAAGGGGTGCAACTGTGCACGCGGCCAGCTAACTCGCGTCTCTGACGTTTTCTACTGACCGCCTGCTGCACTCTATCGACCGATTTTCTCCCGTTTTCTGACTTCTCCGGGGGTCCCTTCGGCTCCCCTCGCTGCCGGAGCCTTTTTCCGATTCCGGTTCTCGATCAGCGCTTCCGGCCCCTCACGTTGATGTCCTTGTCATCACTTCTGTATCCGTCAACACGATCTTTTTCTGACCATCCCTCTTTCATCAGTATTAGTACCCACGGGCCAACCCAGCTAAGGGGGTAGCTGCCCCCCCCCCCCCTCCCCAAAGCAAAAAATACCTAATGAAAATGAAGAAATTAAGAAAGCTTCCAAAGTGTTGAAAAGAGTAGTTTTGTGTGAGTAGCGAGATATGTCCGTAGAATTAGGTTTGTGGTATAATCTGTTAATCTGTAGAAAAATAAGGAACTACCAGGAGAGGAAAAAAGTCCAGTCATGCAGCATGACTCCATGAGCGAATTTTTGAAGAAATCTTCGACATTTCAGTCGCTATTGATCGTGTTGAGAAATTTTAGTATATGATTTTGATAGACAAACATGGAATCAAATTATTAAAAATAATTAGGAGGTACTCTAACAGTTGAGCGTGAAACATTAAAGAGAGCGACCGAGAGAATCGGAGGACGGAATATTTTAAAGAGTAAACTCATCAGTTGTGATTACTTTTTTTTTTTTTTACAAGCACCTACTACCTACGTTTTAAACAGCATGGTTCTAGGATTGGTTATACAGGGATACTTCCATAAGAGTAGTTCAACCTGAATTTGGACAATGTTTCATGCAAATATTACCGATTTTCACAACTAGAGAACGGCATTATTTCGATTTTTGACTGATTTTTCAACTTTCACATTTTTGAAAACGATACCTACATATTCTTATAGGAAATTTTACGCTGATTCCGAATATACCACATGTTAGTATGCTGAAAAAATTATTTCGCATAACAAATCGCAAAAAACAGGCTGTTTTGAAATTTTAGACTACATTTTTAAAATTTCAACCCGAAGATGTAATCCGATCATGCTGGCCAACGAACTTGAACTTTCGTTTTGTGTCCTTAACATTTTAAAATTTGTTTGAAGTTTCTAGCACAATTCTACGGACAGTTATCGTCTGGAATGACACATACATACATATACAGGGTGAGTCCCTCGCAAATGCAAAAAAAAAATTTGGGTAAAACTGCATCAAAAATGGAGTAAAATGCCGCCAACTGCATATTTTTATCTCAATCCGTTCTCGAGATATGATTTTTTAAAGGTTTTTTCAGGAAAACCGTGTTTTTTTCCTTTTAAAGTCAACTTTCTTCACTTTACTTCATTTAACTTTAATTTTTGACCACATTTTCGGAATCAGCACAAAATTTACTATAAGAATAGTGCACTTGGGTTTTTGAAAAGTACCATCCAAAGGCCTTCACATCAGCTCAAAAATTGACGATTTTGAAAAAATTATATTTCTGAAAATCTTTAAAACTTTACTACTCTTTTAAAAAGAATCCTGGAAACTGGCAAATCTCATGAAAACTGCTTCATCTAATATGCTTTCTAACGGTATTATCAATTTTACTTTTATTTTGTTATTTAGGGGAGAAAATAATATTTTAATGTTAAAAAATGTGGGTTTTTCAATGAAATTGTTGGTTTTCTCGAAAGATGACCCTCCATGAACCAACTAGTATGGGGTCGGTTTCTATGTATTTTTTGTCGCTGGATCGAATGGAAACTCTTGCAGATCTCTCAACTACGTTATAATCGAGTTTTACACTTTAATTAACTAGTTTTACCCCATAACACACATACATTTAATCGTAACAAACAAACTAAACATTTGCGATTTTAAGTGTAAAACTCGGTTATAACGGAGTTGGAGAGATCTACAAATGTTACCATTCGATACAGCGAGAAAAAATACATAGAAACCGACCCCATACTCGTTGTTTCATGGAGGGACATCTTTCGAGAAATCCAACAATTTCATTGAAAACCCCACATTTTTTAACATTAAAACATTATTTTCTCCCCTAAATAACAAAATAAAAGTAAAATTGATAATACCGTTGGAAAGCATATTCGATGAAGCAGTTTTCATGAGATTTGCCAGTTTCCAGGATTCTTTTTAAAAGAGTAGTAAAGTTTTAAAGATTTTCAGAAATATTCTTTTTTCAAAATCGTCAATGTTTGAGCTGATGTGAGGGTCTTCGGATGGTCCTTTTTAAGAATCCAAGTACACTATTCTTATAGGAAATTTAATGCTGATACCGAAAATGAGGTTGAAAGTTAAAATTAAATGAAGTAAAGTGAAGAAAGTTGAGTTTAAAAGGAAAAAAACACGGTTTTCCTGAAAAAACCTTTAAAAAATCATATCTCGAGAACGGATTGAGATAAAAATATGCAGTTGGCGGCATTTTACTCCATTTTTGATGTAGTTTTATCCAAATTTTTTTTTGCATTTGCGAGAGACTCACCCTGTATACATACATTCAAACATACAAAAAAAAAAAAAAAAAAAAAAAAAATGCGTTAAACTTCAGAATATGATTCAGAATAGCCTGAAACGGATTTCTGCATTAAAGTTTCTACAACATTCTACAAATTTTGAGGCTAGAGCAATAGCTTCATTTTCTTCAAAAATTCGCTAAAAGTGTCGCGAAAAATTCCTCGACCCCCAGCCAAAAGACATATCCATGTCAAAAAAGCTTCCAAATAGTTGAAAAGAGTAGTCTTTCAATTAGTTTTGTGTGAGTAGGAAGATATTTCCGCACAATTAGGTTTGTGGTATAATCAGTTAATCTGTGGAAAAATAAGGAACTACCAAGAGACGAAAGAATGACATTGAAGTGACTGCAGTTCTAGTGGAGACTAAAAGATTTTTCACAGCAACGAGGCAACATCCCTCACACACACTTAATTTTGAGAGCTTTCCTGTCCTCCATAGCTTCTGTTGTGAAATCCTTCAGTTCCCTTTGAAGAGTAAAGACTCAGTTTGACGATAGTCTATAGGAAATGATTCAAGGACAATCAGGGCTGAGATGAATCGATAGTTTTAACCGTTTCGTTGAAAACCCAAGAAAATTCGGACCTTTTCCGTTAATTCACTACCATTCATTCATTCTGACCGGTATGTCCAACTAATCTGTATTTTTACCAAGGGATTGGCTACTTGATGTTATGTATTTTTGAGATGTGAGCTGGCGAGCATCCATACCACCGAATTGTACGCATCATTCTGACCTACATTTCCATCTAATCTGAATTTTTATTAGGGGATTGAATACTTGTTGTAGTGCATGTTTTAGATGCAAGCTTGCGAGCATCCAGACCACCAAACTATACACAGTATTCTGATCTATTTTACCACATTGTACTTAAAAATGATTGGCGAACAGTTTTCAGAACAGTAGAACAGATATCAAGCGGTAGTGAATTAACAGAAACCAATAAAAGGGCTGGTAGTGAATTAACGGAAAAGGTCCGAAAATTCATTTACAGAGACGGTGTTGGAGATGGTCAGCTTCCGAACTGCGTTGATCATGAAGTTCCACAACTTGTTTCTGCCTGCCATCAAATGGCTCCTAACTACTCTCCAAAAATCCTGTTCGTTGTTGTACAGAAGAGAATCAGCACAAGGTTTTACCCGCAGGTTTGAGTTACATATTGGAGCAATTCAGTTATTTTGTCAGTTATTTCAGTTGTTGAACTGAAATTTGAACTTGTTAGCAATGCGGAATACCCATGTTTAGGACGTCCCTCTAAAGCTATGTCTTATAGGCTCGCAAACTAGAGGGACGCCTATGAGAAAAAACAAACGGTGGGTAAGCACAGCTTTCGTACAAGTACGCAACCACGGGGATATTTTATGTCTTTGCGCCCCCTCCCGCACGTGATTTGTTTAGTCTTAAAATTATGTCTTTACTTACATAAAGCTTGCAATCGTGTTCACAATATAAATTATTGAGAATGATCACCTGTGTGTAAACAATTATGTAAACAAACACGCTCATACCGCAGCTTGTCGGCCACGCACACCGCAGTGGTTAACGTAATATGGATAGGTAAATCGAGAGTTATCCAACGAGTGGTGAACGATTTTTGTACGATGATAACTGGCTAAGTTAAAGTTCCGTAGCAACGAATCTGTTGTACATGAAAATCATTAGAAAATTTTCATAACGCTTTCTTCGTCACACGGTAACGTCACACTTTTTGAGTTATGTGCCATAGTAAAGACATGAAATGTCAAAATTATATTAATGTAAGACATTAATGTCATGGTTAATGACATAGATTAAAAGTCTCGATTTTTTGTCAAATAAATTATTTGTAATCATTATTAAATCAGTGCTATAATTTTATGTATTTTAGAAATGCTGATTTCATTTTCATTTTTCGTTTCAAAATATTACAACTTGAATGACCTAAGCTCCTCCACCACCACCTATTTTTGATATTGGGCAAGCCCTTGCACGGACCTACCTACGCATTTATGGGCCCATGTGAACCGGAGAACTGATGAACCAATAAAAGCAACTTCATCCCAACTGTGATAAACTCTTGACGTCAGCGGCGTAGTACCATAAGCATATGATACATTCTACAATCTATCTTGCGTATCACCTGACATTGTACTACTGGTACATGGGGTTGACGATGATATTTCAGAAGGACGGTATTTAGAAATTTACGTGAACGTTTTCAGAATACTAATTCTGTGTAGGTATTTAGAAATTTACGTGAACGTTTTCAGAATACTAATTCTGTGTATTTAGAAATTTACGTGAACGTTTTCAGAATACTAATTCTGTGTATTTAGAAATTTACGTGAACGTTTTCAGAATACTAATTCTGTGTATTTAGAAATTTACGTGAACGTTTTCAGAATACTAATTCTTTGGGCTATCGCAGTTCTTGGCTCCGGAGGTCGTTACTGCTGACAGGCTTTGTCGATCTTGGCGGCCTTAGCAGTCATTCACGAAGCGATCTTCTTTCTCAGTTCGAGTCGGGAAAAGCGGTGGCGGCTATCATCGGTATCACCCCTCAACTCAGCCCAATCGTATGTGTTCTCGTTAGAATGAAATATCGCTCACATTCAATATCGGAAGATATATCAGAATTTTCAATTTCATTATGGAAGGGGGTGAGGGGGTGAATGGAGTGGGTAATAGTAATAAATCATGATGTTTTAAAATGTTTCAAAACTAATCTAGTGATATTTTCGTGTTTTTTTTTTTTTTTTACTAAGTATTCGGTCTAGCTTTGGAAGGTATATCAAGAGTTTCAAATTTCATTATGGCAGGGGGTAAATGGAAGAGGTAGCAGTAATAAATCATGATGTTTGAACCATTCTCATAAGATTTTGTGATCAATTTTTTTTTGTTTAATTACGAATTTGGTCATGTTTTGGAAAATATGTCAGGAGTTTCAAACTTCATGCAGGAGGTTTTATGATGGAAATTTACTGTCAATGTAGTTAACCTCATCGAGGGGGGGGGGGGGGGGGGGGATTTCAAGACGTCATGGTATTTTGGTTTTTTCTCTTATTCTAAATCTCACCAAATTATACCTATATTATCCATTCATAGGGACGTCCCTGTAATGCATGCATTACTTACCAGTATGTTTACGAGTACTTATAGTTCCTTCCAGGTTTTTACTTGTACGTGTTTTTTTTTCATTTTTAACTTATCTCATTCATCCAAGTGTTTGCTATTGACTAGTACTGACTTCTTAGTGGACTTGAAAGACTGACTACTTAGTTAAGACTAACTAGTCATAAATATTGACTAGCAGTCTGAATTTGAACCGCTGAAACTAAATGTACAGCGTGAGAGTCAACAAAAAATAACCTAAACAAGTGAAACGACCTTTAGGTATTATTTTTTTGACATGGATATGTCTTTGCTCTGGGGGGTCAACCAAAAATTTCCGTGATGCAAAATTTGTGTCACAATTTCAGTGTTTTTCACGTACAACCCAGCCGTTGCTAGGGGAATGGAACTTCCGCAGTTTTCATCGCACATAAATCGTTCGCCACTCGTTGGAAAGCGCTTGAATTATGTGATAAATGTTCACATCTCAAGCTACCAATTTCCCCCTCCTTACGTACCTGGCTACATTCCTAAACTAAGTTGATTGGACTATAAACAATTTTAATAAGCCGGTTACAATATTGTTAACGTAAAGCAATAGCATCATTTACTCCACTCCATAGGAAACAGTTTCATCCTCTTGACAACAGTCGACTGTTAACAACAACTCATTGTAGTGGCTTCTCTCCACAGTTATTTTCAAATTTCAACATTTCTATAAGTAAACCGTTGTATTGTTGGAATTAGTCGGGATGCGGCCGTGCGGCCCAGGGATTTGTTTAAAGTGAAAGGATTTGTTTACAACTCTCGAGGACAACCGGTATACCCCAATCAAAGACATATCCATGTAACATGGTATCTGCTTGTAAAGCAGATAGTGGAACTCGTTTACGAGTTGTTTTGTTAGTTACTTGAAGTTTTATGTCTTTGCTTTGGCACATGAACAAAAAAATCGTTACGTAAACTGTTGACGAAAATTGTTTTAGCCACATTTCATAAAGTTCGGTCCAGTAGTTTCGGAGAAAAGCTTCGGAAGGCATAGAGCGGACGGTTTTCTTCAAAATTTGCCTTCTTTCTTAAATTTTACAAAAAGTTGCATGTCAGTCTTGAGTGAAAAAAGTCATAAAGAGAAAGATAAATGAAAATACATGGTTTTATTTTGCATGCATTTTTTTCTAGGCAGTCGTTGTCCTTTTTGGGCCATTAATTAACATATTCTTACACGCTTAATATTATGAGGGCTGCCTTTACCATTAAAAATTGAAAAGTTATACAAGTCATTCAACTTTACACGTAAGTTTTATGACTCTAAATTCAAGTCTAGGCTTATAGGTACAACTAGTCAATCAGTGAACCCGAAAAATGAGATTGAGTCTATGATTGTGCTCTAGAAATAAATATATCTGTTGTGGATGAAGATATCAGAGTTTTTCAACGATTAACATGATAGAATAATAGAGTTAGGTAAGTTGAGAGCTTTCCAACGACTGGCGAACGATTTTCGTACGATATTAAATGCCTAAGATACAGTTCCGTAGCAACGATTTGGTTGTAAGTAAGGTATCAGGAAATATTTGTGTTGTGTTTGGTATTGCATTTAATTTTAGCATGAATATGCTATAGCCGTGACCTAACTACCGAAAAATGTCCCACGAGAGTGCAACGAAAGTAGCGCCAATAATTGTGATGATTTCCGCTTACAACCGAGTCGTTGCTAGGGATATGATACTTCGTCGTTTTTCATCCCACAAAATTCGTTGACCATTCGTTCGAAAGCTCTCGATTTATCCAACCATACTATATTAACTACTGCGAAGTGCGTGGCCAACAAGCTGAGTTATGAGCATGGTTATATGAATAATTGTTTACACACAGGTGATCATTCTCAATTATTGATATTGTGAACATGATTGCAACCGCTTGTTAATTTCTGATGATTTCATTGAGCTGGTGTTTCGATTATGTGATTCATAGCAGGTGATCCGAATATTGCGAGAACGGTTTGAAGGTGTGAAGCGGTGTGAAGCGGTGTGAAGCGGTGGTTAAATTATTTTAATAGGTAATTTCTATACTTTACACTATAGGAAGCTGTAATTTCGTATGTAGCCTCTTTAGCCTCTTTCTATAATAAAGTGAATGTTTACTCGCGAGTTTCTATTAGGAGATCATCATCTCACAAGAGCTCAATCGTCGTGATCATTTCTATAATAAAGTGAATGTTTACTCGCGAGTTTCTATTAGGAGATCATCATCTCACAAGAGCTCAATGGTCGTGATCATTTCTATAATAAAGTGAGAGCGAGGAGCTAAAACATGATTCCATGTTTTAGGATTGATGGCAGAATGATAAACGGAGTTCAGAGGCCGATGGGGGGTCGGGTTCAGAGAATCGACGAGGAGTGAGTCGTGTACGGCTAAAGCATATTCATGTTTTTTAATTTTAGCCGTCAGGCTCAAAGGAACTGTGGCTTTTTTTTTTCAAGTTCCTTGGGAGACTTGGATTATTTATCAGGGTGCGATTTGTCACATCTCCTTATCGACGGTCAATCCGAGTTCATACATGACGTTCGTCTGACGAGGGATGACAGCGTGAAACCGACCAGCTCGGGGGCGCGATGGGCCCGCGTTTGGGTGGTAAAACGGGAATTCGGTTACCCGGGAGTGCGTCCCCTCAGGACAGGAGCGTCCATCCCAGAAGTGCAATCACCGCTTCCCCCACCGACCTATCGGTCTCGTTCGTCTATTAATTGATGTCCATCGGCCAAAGTCAAGCCCGACGATGACGGGAAAGGGAGCTGATGTGACGAGAGGGGGACGTCGACGATCCGTCGAACGAAGTGTTGGAGGATGGACAACGTCAGACGAACGTCGGGGGTCAGGTCTGGGCCTCGGGCGGTCCCGACTCGGACCAAGAAGGCGGACGACGATATCTCGGTCGAAGGTTGGCCTGTCAATCAATCCAGGAAGTATATCAAGCCATCCTAACACGGCGTGAGGTGAAAACAATTCCTACCATTCAAAGATTCTTTGTAGAAACTATAGTCATTGCATTGGATCATTAAATTTTGACATAGATATTTCTTTTGGATGGGGGTCATGACAAAATAAGCGTGATCGTGATCACAAAATGTAATGGGTAACAAGGTTGTTACCTACTTTCATTACGTTACTAATCACTAATTAGGGGTCTATCCTGATCAGCTGAGTGACCTAAATTCTCTCGAGTTCATCCTTGGTTTCACCATCATGTTGAGAGCTAAAAAATCTTTAAAATGAACTGTAATTTCGAAAAAAAAAAAAAAAAAAAACGCTGCAAATTATTACATAATGGCTCATTATTTCTGAATCAGATAGCCAGCTATAGTAACCAGCATGCTCTGGGGCTTTCGCCAGTCTCTTTTCTAGTATCCACCTCTGTTCTTCCTCTCCCTCCCCCCCCCGCTCACCCCCCTCACCACCCACCGTGACCCCCTGCCAAGCGTGCCAGGCGTGCGCGCGTGCGTAAGTCTAACACTCAAAACTCGAAAAAGACACTTTTTCGCCCGTTTTTGGCCCATAGCATCTATGCGAGTAAAGCGATCGGGATGGCTAAACGTTAGGACCAACTAGACCCAAAATGGAGTCTATGCGCGAAAGAACGTGTTTTTAAAGTCAATTCTTAGGCCTTTTATGGCCCGGACGGCGAACGGCGGACGGACATTTCAAATTTGGATTCTACGCACCTTGAAACGTAAAGTGACAAAGTTTGAGGGGGGGTTATAAAATTTTTTTGCTATACGATCACATAGGCTTATTATTGGAAAAATAAACCAAAATGGAAATTATTTCTTGATGTGCCCAATACTCCAACTTTTGGGTAGTCGAACAACTTTTGAATTTTTTCGATTTCTATTTGCTTAAAACATAGTATCAGGCACCCCAAAACACACTTCAAGTTTCACTTCGATATCTCATAAATTGTGGAAAACCGTTAGGGGGGGGGGGGTTACTTTTGGGATACTTTGTATGTTGCGAAACTTGCGAAATGTTATGAAAATTTTCCAAGTTGGTCCTACACAATAAACATTTTTTTTCAGATTTTTTTTTTTTTTTTTTAATGAAAAACACTTAATGAGTTACTTCAGGTATAAGGATATGGGGTATATTCTGATTCAGCGCAAAACTACCTATAATAATTGCTCATTAAATAATTCTGTCCTCATTTTGCTCTATGTGCGACGTTTCGACAAATTTATGTTTCTGAACGGAGTTAATTCAAACTGATTCTGCTTTGAGGTGTATAAGAAAGTATAAAAAATAATTGAGGTTGGAAAAAAAAACTTGGAAATATAACCTAATAAAGTGGTAATAATTCAAGACTGATCCTAGGGAATCCATACAGAAAAAAAAAATCAGTTTTAGCACGACCAGAATCGAACCCTGCATCTTTAAACTGATTTTGGTTTATTATTTTCAATAATGACGTTTGAAATTGACAGGGAAAAAATTTTAACCCCCTTGAAAATTAGGTTGATTTTTAGGTAGGTTGGTTTGTTCTGCGCACTGGTCACGAGCTTGGTGTGATGTCAAAACTCGTATGCTGTTATGTTCGGGCTTAGTTGCCTATTAGGCATCCGAACCGCAAACCATAACGAGATACGAAGGCGCTCTGAGGGCGACAATTTCCACTCCTAGACGTTAATTTTCATGGAGGCATGAAAATTCGCACGCTGTTGATCTGTTGCTTGTACGCAAGCAGATTCATGGTTTCTGATGATTCTAGCTAACAATCAAATCGTTGCAACGGAACTGTATCTATGAGAGTTTTCATCTTTCGGAAATCGTTCGCCAGTTGTCGGAATAATTTCAATTTACTAAAATCTTATGCTGCCTAAAACTGCTTTCAACATGAAAGCAACTGAGCTACACGCAATGTTAATAATGAACTACAAACATTCAATATGAACAACAACATTCAAAAGCAGGCTGGCTTACTACGAAGTCGAATGTGGTAACCGATATGCTGTAATTACCCCCGTGGTTTCGAACTCGTACGCAAGCTGATTTCAAAAAACGACTCGGTTGTAAGCGGAAATCATCAGAAACACCATTTCGACGCTTGCATACGAGTCTGCAACACATTGGGACATTTTATGTCTTTAGTTGCAGACTCGTATCATCAAAATTTAACAAGCGGTTGCAGTTATATTCACAATATCAATTATTGAGAATGATCACCTGAGTGTACACAATTATTCAAATAACCATGCTCATAACTCAGATTGTTGGCCACGCACTTCGCAGTAGGTAGTTAACATATTATGGTTGGATAAATCGAGAGCTTTCAAACGAATGAACAACGAATTTAGTGAGATGAAAAACGACGAAGTACCATTTCCCTAGCAACGACTCGGTTGTAAGCGGAAATCATCAGAATTATTTTCGTGAGCAATTTCCGTGACGTTTTTTTAGTTTATGTGCCATAGCAAAGACATAAAATGTCAAAAACTAGATTCTAGAGCCACTCAGCTGATCTGGGATCGGTCAGTTGTGTTCAGAAGTCCCTCAAGGGCCCACATACCAAATCTCAGAATCGTGGGATCATTAGGGAAAAAACTGGACTCTAGAGCCACTCAGCTGATCCGAGATCGGTCAGTTGCGTTCAGAAGTCCCTCAAGGGGCTACATACCAAATCTCAGAATCGTGGGATCATTAGGGAAAAAACTGGATTCTAGAGCCACTCAGCTGATCTGAGATCGGTCAGTTGTGTTCAGAAGTCCCTCAAGGGGCTACATACCAAATCTCAGAATCGTGGGATCATTAGGGAAAAAACTGGATTCTAGAGCCACTCAGCTGATCTGGGATCGGTCAGTTGTGTTCAGAAGTCCCTCAAGGGCCCACATACCAAATCTCAGAATCGTGGGATCATTAGGGAAAAAACTGGATTCTAGAGCCACTCAGCTGATCTGGGATCGGTCAGATGTGTTCAGAAGTCCCTCAAGGGCCCACATACCAAATCTCAGAATCGTGGGATCATTAGGGAAAAAACTGGATTCTAGAGCCACTCAGCTGATCTGTAATCGGTCAGTTGTGTTCAGAAGTCCCTCAAGGGCCCACATACCAAATCTCAGAATCGTGGGATCATTAGGGAAAAAACTGGATTCTAGAGCCACTCAGCTGATCTGGGATCGGTCAGTTGTGTTCAGAAGTCCCACAAGGGGCTACATACCAAATCTCAGAATCGTGGGATCATTAGGGAAAAAACTGGATTCTGGAGCCACTCAGCTGATCTGTAATCGGTCAGTTGTGTTCAGAAGTCCCTCAAGGGCCCACATACCAAATCTCAGAATCGTGGGATCATTAGGGAAAAAACTGGATTCTAGAGCCACTCAGCTGATCTGGGATCGGTCAGTTGTGTTCAGAAGTCCCTCACGGGCCCACATACCAAATCTCAGAATCGTGGGATCATTAGGGAAAAAACTGGATTCTAGAGCCACTCAGCTGATCTGGGATCGGTCAGTTGTGTTCAGAAGTCCCTCAAGGGCCCACATACCAAATCTCAGAATCGTGGGATCATTTTTGAAAAAACTGGATTCTAGAGCCACTCAGCTGATTTGGGATCGGTCAGTTGTGTTCAGAAGTCCCTCAAGGGGCTACATACCAAATCAACGTCATTTCTGATGGTCATAATCATCGTTGTGGCCACTTGGGACAATTTTCGTGAGCAATTTTCGTGAGCAATTATTTTCCGTGACGTTTTTTTAGTTTATGTGCCATAGCAAAGACATAAAATGTCAAAACACCTTGGTAAAGCTCACCAAACCAGATTTCTTCCAATTAGAAGAGGGTGATAGTTCTTGGATGAGGAGAGAAAAGAATAAAGTAGTCTTCCGAACAAGGAGAGTGGAGCCTTGGATGCCTAATAGATATTTCATTTGAATTAGATCCAACTCAGTTCAGTGAATCGAATGAGAATACCCAGACCGTTGCATCACCAACCACTCTATAGACAAAAAGGAAATCGTCAACGCGACTGTAAATCGCAAAGAAACTTTGGCATGCAGAAGTGGGGTTATTTGGGTCGATCTTTTTTGGTTTCTCGTTAAATTGCCTGTGCGCGTGTGATGCCTTACTAAATATTTAAATAATTATTCATTTATTTATTTAACAGGAAGCCCAATTTACATTATGCATAATATAAAAAACTTAAGGAATTAAGTGATCACTTTTTCTTCTAGACGCCAAAGACCCCAGATCAATCGGACAAAGTTCTTATATATATATATATATATATATATATATATATATATATATATATATATATATATATATATATATATATATATATATATATATATATATATATATATATATATATCTCATGATTAGGTACTTAAAGGAGATGGGATGCACCATATGCTTTTAATTTCTTCTTAAACTCGGAGAAAGATGAACGACATTAAGCTCAGGCTTGAGCCAAAACAGAATGAATCGCGCTTTATCATGGTATTGAGCTCTAATCCGAGAACGGAATAAGATATCACAATTCTGGCTTCACATCGTTTTCAGCACACAAAAATGTTTGGAATGAGGCGTCACTGGCCAAAACAAAACAAACAAAAAAATAAATAAATAAATAAAAAATATTTTTTCCAAGTACCCAAAAACCGGTGGGTCAGGGGAAGTCCAAAAATTCTTTGGATTTTTTTTCCAATTTTTGTTTGCTTAAAACTTAGTATAAACCCTCTACAAGTTTTACTTCGATATCTCAAAAATTGTGGGGGGAAAATTAAGGGGGAGGGGGTTACTTCTCTTGAGAAAAATGCTCAGATTCCATCCTGTTTTGGCTCATGTCTGAACTTGATGTCGCTGGTCGTTTTCAGTGTTTGAGAAAATACAAAAAGAATGGGGTGCATCCCATCTCCTTTAAATACCAAATCATGAATTATAATATGAACTTTGTCCGATTGATACGGGGTCTTTGATGTCTACAAGGAAAATTGATCCCTTAATTCTTTGGAGGTGTGTACTTAATATGCATTATTGAATTAATAAAAACATATGCACTTCAAAATACAATCTAAATTATAAGAATATCTATTAGGTACTAGTAAGTCTAACTGTAAGAAGGGCTATTTTATACATAAGTAATAATCGTTAGTATAATAATTTGCAACAGTTTTTTCTCTATTTCTCTTCTTTTATAAGGAATCAAGACTTTTAAACCCTTCATTTTTCAACATGAATTGATTTTTGTTGAACTAACGGGGAACTTTCATTGTTGAAATTTTACACTTTCGACTTCAGATTCGGGTTCAGCTCACATGAAAACCTCTAAATACCAATTTTCAGCTCAAAAGACGGTTTGACCAATAAAGGGGTAGGGAAGGTCACGCGTGACCTAGTAGGAGCTGAGGGTGCCCTCCAGGCTGACGGGGGCTGTGACATCATTAGGCAAATTAATTTTAAGAGCCGTTTTACTGGTCAGACACCCATCACATGGTACCTTTTCGGAAAGCTCTTGTTCACTTCTTTCTACCGATCAAATAAAAAAAAAATCCCTATTGGTCACTACAGATTCTAACTCATGATTCGCATCTACAGTCACACAGTGTGATAAGGACACCCAATATCTCATTTGCAAAATCAACCATAACAACGTAGGTAGGCTGAAATGCGAGAATACATGGGAACAAGAATTCAATTAGGTACGTACAATAATGTGTTCTGTCCAGATCCGATCCTGGGGTGGAGCTTTTGACTGGTCACTCAATACACTCGTAGATTCTACGGATAGATTAATTTGATGGCTTTCGCGCTTGTTTTCAGCGTATCAGATACCGCGAATGAATGACGTTTTCCTTTCAAATCACGCCTATAAAGTTTTGAGTCTATAAACGGAGAAATGATCGGGTACCGGCCTTTTGTGGTAAAACGTACTTAGTACCAATTTTCAGCTCAAAAGACAGTTTGACCTTTAAAGGGGCAGGAAGGTCACGCATGACCTAGTAGGGCATGGAGCTGAGGGTGCCCCCGAGGCTGACGGGGGCTGTGTCATGATTAGGCAAATTAATTTCAAGAGCCGTTTTACTGGTCAGACACCCATCACATGTACCTTTTCGGAAAGCTCTTGTTCTGATCATTCTACGGAGCAAATAACAAAAAAACATGAAAATTACCTATTGGTCACTACAGATTCTAACTCATGATTCGCATCTACAGTCACACAGTGAGATAAGGACACCGAATATCTAATTTGCAAAATCAACCACAACAACGTAGGTAGGCTGAAATGCGAGAATACATGGGAACAAGAATTCAACTAGGTACAATAATGTGTTCTGCAGTTAGATCCGATCCTGGGGTGGAGCTTTTGACTGGTCACTCAATATACTCGTAGATTCTACGGATAGATTAATTTGATGGCTTTCGCGCTTGTTTTCAGCGTATCAGATACCGCGCATGAATGACGTTTTCCTTTCAAATCACGCCTATAAAGTTTTGAGTCTATAAACGGAGAAATGATCGGGGAACCGGGCTTTTGTGGTAAAACGTCCCAACGCCGGGCCGGGGACCGCACCTCGGGATCGGTTTGTAGGCTTTTTGCCTCAATTCTCACATCAAACCATTCGAAGTGGTGGGGGAGGGGATTCGCGAATAGTTGCCGGGAGACGGGGGCAATACGGGGAAACGTGGGGGGCCGATGAGTGTGTGAGGACGGGAGGAGGGCTTTCACGGAAGACCGAGCGCGTATGCGTTTCAGGCGCGAATGCAGGAGAAATGGTTGTGGAGCCGGGAGCGGACGGGAGAGGCAAGGTCGGTTAGGTATTGTGCACAGGGAAGCGGATTAGGCCCACATGATCGGACGGATATCCATCCGTAGGGTTGAAACTCTATCCCATAGAACTCCCCTAGCTCGGTTCCGCGAGAGAAAATTAAGGAAGTTATCCTATGATATATCGCTCCAGATAGCGTCACGAAATCCTCTTCCCCCATCGCTGAAAGTGCCTTTCTGAATATTAGTAGTATATATTTACCTTTTCTGGCGGTCGTTTGTTCCCGTAGATACGGAGCCTCCTGTAAACTGATAATGAGGTAGGTGATAGTGGGATAGCGGTATTAGTGTGACCTACCTTCCCTTGTCGATAGTCCCAACGAATATCCAGGTGGTGCGACCAGCATGCGTCCTCCGGCCGCCTTCCTGTAAAACAAGCCACCATCCGTCGTCAGTTCTCCGTGAGCACAAACAATAGCAAATAGGTGCATAATGAGATTTACGATCAAGCATCATAAGTTGGTTTACATACCAACCGAATCATCAAATAATGACAGGCTGGCATCTTGTCTGTTTTGTTGATTGAAATATGGAGAACGGTTTTTCCCAGATATATACCTACTAATAACTAGAGGCTATCACCCCATTTCCATATGTTTCATAATTACTCACTATAGCCAGTATTAGTGCTGGCACTATAGCAATGCTGGCTATAGTGAGTAATTGTGAAACATATGGAAATGGGGTGATAGCCCTTTGGCATTAATAGATATATATCTGAGAGAAACCGTTGTCCATGTTTCAATCTACAAAACAGACAAGATTTACGATCAAGCATCACAAGTTGGTTTACATACTGATCGAATCATCAAATAATGACAGAAATGCTGGCTATAGTGAGTAATTATGAAACTTATGGAAATGAGGTGATAGCCATTAGGCATTAGTAGATATATATCTGAGAGAAACCGTTGTCCATGTTTTTCAATCTACAAAACATACATGATTGTATGAAATAGACAGGATGAGAGGTGGCACCATCAGATCGACATAATAACGGTTCATCGAAAAATAATTTACAAATAAAAGGACTAGTCGTATCTCTTTCATAACAAAGAAATGAAATGATTCATTTATCGTCAATTCAAGTAAACATAAATTTGAGATGAATATAAAAAAAAGGCCAGTCATGCAGCATGACCCCATGAGCGAATTTTTGAAGAAAATTACTGCGTGCTAGTACGTACATAAATAGAACTTCTTCACAATTTCATGGCTGATATTTTCTAAGCCACAGTCAGTATTAAAGCTACAATTTTTTCAGCATACTAACATGTGGTACATTCGGAATCAGCGTAGAAATTCGCTAGTTGTAAAAATTGGTGATATTTGCATGAAACATTGTCCAAATTCAGATTGAACTACTCTTATGGAAGTAAGAGTACCTCCTAATTATTTTTAATAATTTTATTCCATAATTTTGTCTATCAAAATCATAAACTAAAATTTCTCTACACGATCAATAGCGACTGAAATGTCGAAGATTTCTTCAAAAATTCGCTCATGGAGTCATGCTGCATGACTGGACTTTTTCTTTTAAATTTAAGCCGGGTGTCAACCGGAAGGGTTTCTTAATGTTATTGATCTTTTCACGTATGTATGTTTAATTCAATTTGCGGAAAGTCTAATTAAAAGTTCGAATGCTATATATTTTTATCATAATTTCAGTTTAAAAAAAAAAGAAGTTTGTCGACGATGATAAAAAATTTATTCTCAAAATTATGGTGAAAAATTTGCTTAAATTCCATTAATATTTTCTGAAAAATCGATTAAAGAACTGAAAAATTGATAAAGATCCACACTCTGTTTTTAATCGTAGAATATGATTTAGAACGAGTTTATTTGCCATAAAATTGGTGGTTAAAAATTTCTTTGTACTCGAAATACTCCAATTCCAAAACAATTTAACAAAATATAGTACGATAATTTATGAAAATTCGCTCATACGACCATGCTGCATGACTGTTTCGTTTTGATATTCGTGAGGATGTTTGCGCTTTGTGAAATATCAAAGCTCACGTTTCTGAGCCCTCGCACTGCCACCATAGGCAAAATGGGCAATAGATTATTAACTTTTACCACTTAAATGTAAACTATGACCAATTCCTTTTCCTTTAAAGTGCTCAAACTTTAAAACATTGTAACTTAATATACTAAAATAAATTACAAAGTTTCGCTTATGACTAATATTCTCTAAATAAGTTTACATCTAATTAGTAACTTCGTTGCTAAATCAGCCCTCTATTAACTTGTTTCTCATGACGTTAAAAATTATTAATTATCAACCAAAGATAAAATATTAACCCCTGGGTCCGTCTATAAACATTTCGGGCGGCAATATTTAAGAAGAAACAAATTTTCAACTAAATTTTTCCCCAACCTTCATCTTCCTGGTAAGAGAAAACATCTTCTAAGTACACAACCACTCGCGATCAAACTCATTGTCACACTGACAGCTCACTTTCCCCTGTCTCCCCACCTTGAGACTGCTCCATGTGGAATCGATTAGTGAAACAAACTTCACACCGAAACAACTTGAAAAAAAAAAAAAAAAAAAAAAAAAAAAAAAAAAAAAAAAAAAAAAAAAAGGTTGAACGCTAAAAACTCGTGACAAACTTCTCTGAACTCGGACGAGTTTTTCCGGTGAGAATAACAAAACGACGATGATTGATATTTTTACATTCGCAAGTTCTGAGGAATCGTATCCGGTCACCAAACAATCAATTCACACCCTCCGATTTCCTCATTGTTCTTTTCGTTTTTAATGTGCCCCCTAGAAAGCAAGTTGTCGCTTTTTTCACCTCTTGTATCGCCTTATACCACCAATCAGCTGTCAGCCCTTTTTTTTCTACAGAGTTTTTGACAGAGAAGGACCTTCAAATGCCTATTATACCGCCTCAATATCACACCAACTTCCTTATTGTTATCAGACTGTCAATTATCTCCCGTTCGGCAGACCCGGTTCACGTCGAAGGGCTCAAATAACTTTTCTTTCTTGCCACCAAGAACAATAAGAGCTTTTAGTGAATTTTTGTAGAAAATGAAGCTATTTCAATGGCTCCAAAAAATTTAAAATCAAAATTTTATTCCTATAGTCTTTCGATCAGTGCTCCGAATTCATCGAATATTTGGAAGAAGACGATTTGATCGTTCCATATTAATTTCAACATGATTGTATCATTAGTAGCTGCGCAAGATCGAATGTGCAATTTTTTTAACCTTCTTAAATTCTACAGTTATCATCCGACCTAGGTAAAATTTTTAGGTACTAATTGTGCAGATTAGGCTATAAATGGCTCCATTTCAGTTTCATTCTTCTCAAGTCAATAAATCAGTATACGCTTATTTCCTAATTGACCTCGTTTAACATTTTTCGCTACATCTTTATTTACTATTTCCCCCAATCATAGTTACCCTCTGCGAAATATTTTAACGTAATTTAAATCTCCACGTTCATGTTACGGATACGAGGAAGCACTTTTCTTAACTTTCGCGTTTAGAGAAAGTGATATCCCGCAGATAAAGAACCTAAAATGCCATGTACCGGAATGTACAGATAACCTTCATTGCTGCTGTGAAGTAATACAAGTTGCTTCTGTTCGATACCTAGGCATGGAAGTTGATCAGAACCTAAGATGGGACAAACACCTGAAAAAAGTGACATCCCCGATGAGAAAGATGATCCATGTGTGTAGGGAGCTTAGGAACTTTTTAGATATTGATAGACGTAGAATGGTATACTATGCGCTCATTCAGTCGCTCATAATCTATGGTGCATCTGGTTGGGGAGGATGTAGCGCGTCCCTTCTTGATTCGTTATTCCTGACCCAGAAGCTCTTAATCAAAGTCTTACTTAAAAAACGCTCCAAATTATTACACAAAGGTTTATTATTTATGTATTAGACAGCCCTTCTACGTAGATCTCTGGTCCATAATTATTAAACGCCGCTTATAGTACCTATATTTAGTATCGGAACTCCGAGCTTCGGACCTCACAAATGGGTTCAATCCATTACAGCAGCGGAATCTCACAATTTTACGCTTTTTAATATAGTTGATAAACAAAACAATTTATTACCAAGTCATCTTTCCAACACATAAAAGTGTTACCTATACTGTATATTGATATCATTTAATTGGTCAAATTTCAAAAAATGTGCTGACAAAATCACTGAAAATTGCTAAGAATTGTTAAATTGATATTTTTTTAGCATAAGATTGGTCAAATAAAGTTTATCAACTATGAAATAGAACATTCAACAATTTATGTACGGAATTATGCTACAAACTTGAACTCCATTAATTTAGTTTTAAAAAATCTATAAAATTGCAAAAAATAGCCTAAAATCCAAAATATCTTTTTGAACAGAAGAGTATCATTTAAAATACTTTTGTTTCATAAAATTAATAGCTAACATTTTCTTTTCACTCATAAATCTCCAATTTCTATAAAACTTGAAATATACAAAAAAAAAGACACTTTTCCACCTATTTTTGTTCATAGCACCCATGGGTGTGGAGCGATCGAGCTGGCGAGAAGTTAGGACCAACTAGACCCCAAGTGGAGTCTATGTGCGAAAGAACAGATTTTTTAAGTCAATTCTAAGGCCTTTTATGGCCCGGACGGCGAACGGCGGACGGCGGACGGACATTTCAAATTTGGATTCTACGCACCTTGAAACGTAAAGTGACAAAGTTTGAGGGGGGTTATAAAAATTTTTGCTATACGATCACATAGGCTTATTATTGGAAATAATAAACCAAAAAGGAAAATATATTCTACAGAAGCTCTCTTTAAAGAGTTCGCAGTACTCAAATTAGGAGAGCTAATTAACAAGATAACTATAATTAAAACATATAAGGATTTACATAGCAACCTCCTGAAATTTTTAGATGAGGGAAAAACAAGAACTTGTGGACAATTTCTTTCTAAACTGCCTTTCCGTTGGACTCACCATGGCCAACGGGCGTATGATTACCGGGGAGCAAAACTGTTCAATGCCCTACCCCATGAGCTCCGCTCTATTTCTAAAATTGAAAAGTTCAAAAAAGAACTGAAAAAAAAAACATATAATAATGAGGCAATCTGAGACCCATTAGATAATATTAAAACTTTAAGATGGTAACTAAATAATTCCTATGTATTCTGATTTACCCGATGTATACCTATTGATTCTAATTTACCTATATTTACTTACAAGATGATTATTGAATAAGGTATTGAATGAGTGTGCTGATTATGTATTACTCCTCCCCACAGCACAAGTCTACGACTTATAGTGGGGAGTAGCATTTCCTGATTTGTGTAACTTGTTTTTTTTGTATTGCAATACCTATCTAAATAAATGCGTTAGAAAAAAAATAAATAACAATAATAATAAATAAAAAAATAAAAATAAAAAACTGTGCCACACCCAGCTCGACAGGTTTTTTTATTTATTCTATTTTATTTTTTTAATGCAAGAAGATTCTAACCGAAGAAGTTTGACATCAACCACACTTCTACGACAGAAGGTTTTCTTTCTACGATTTTTAGATGTTTGGTTTGTGGGCTGGGGAAGTCCGAGCGACCGCTTTTTTAGTGGCGCACACAAAGTGATACGCTTTAGTTGAATCAATTGCGAAATGCAGCCACAAGGGTGGCCAAGTACATCAATGGCCTAAGAGAACTACCTACCAAAGTTCAAGTCAATAATCTGAAAAATTGCGGCCAATAGTGCGGAAGGGACAGGTAGACAAACAGTCAAAACAAGCCAAGCCAAAGTTAGGTCAGTAAAAGAAAGCACTTTTAGCGAATTTTTGAAGAAAATTAAGCTATTGCTCTCGCCTCAAAATTTGTAGAATGTGAATTTTTGAATTTTTGAAAAAATTTTATGCAGAAATCCGTTTCAGGCTATTCTGAATCAAATTATGAAGTTTAACGCATTTTTTTAAATGTATGTATGTACATGTATATGTATATGTATGTATATGTATGTATATTGTATATGTATATGTATATATGTATGTATGTGTCATTCCAGACGATAACTGTCCGTAGAATTGAGCTAGAAACTTCAAACATCTTCGGGTTGAAATTTTCAAAAATGTTGTCAAAAATTTCAAAATAGCCTGTTTTTTGCGATTTGTTGTGCGAAATAATTTTTTCAGCACACTAACATGTGGTATATTCGGAATCAGCGTAAAATTTCCTATAAGAATATGTATCAAGTTTTCAAAAATTTAAAAGTTGAAAAATCAGTCAAAAATCGAAATAATGCCGTTCGCTAGTTGTAAAAATCGGTAATATTTGCATGAAACATTGTCCAAATTCAGATTGAACTACTCTTATGGAAGTATCCCTGTATAACCGATCCTAGAACCATGCTGTTTAAAACGTAGGTAATAGGTGCTTGTTAAAATTAAAAAAAAAAAAAAAAAAAAGTAATCACAACTGATGAGTTTACTACTCTGTGAAATATTCCGTCCTCCGATTCTCTCGGTCGCTCTCTTTAATGTTCTACGCTCAACTGTTTTAGGACTTAATGTAGCTTTAATACTCAAGGCCTCGCTCCGCTCGGCCGTCAGTAACGTTAATCTCAAGGCCTCTCTCCACTCGGCCGTCTTCAAAAATCTTCAAAAATTCGCTCATGGGGTCATGCTGCATGACTAGAATTTTTTAAAAAGTTTATTGAATATGGTATGGGTTTTCCATGTCCCTCACGTTCTGCAGCTCTATAGCGAGAGCCAAGGCGAGAAAAACATCGAGTAATCAACCAGTTACACTCCGGGTAAACACCCCGCTAATTCGACGTAATTTTACGATCCGAAAGGGATAAAAATCAAATCACTTTCCTACCCGTGGCAGGTTTTTTCCCCTCGCTCCGCTCAACCTGCTCATTATAAACCCACTTCGAGGGTAATCACACCTCTTTTTTTTTCGTCCTTTTTTGGTGCGATAGGGGCGAAAATATTACGCGGCTCGTGCGATTCCTCTTGGTGACCCCATTACCCCGGTTGGTGACCTTCCACCGGGCTTACCAGCCAGCGTTACGCACAATTAAACCTCATTTGGCTCGAGTTTTTGTTTCTCCTTTTTGTTCGATATCGTTTTTTCTGGCCAGATTAATAAACGTTTGCCTTGATTAGGACCTTTCCCCGTTCGCAACAGGTTTTTGTAATTCTCTTCAATTTTTACCTATGAATCACCTGAGGCAAACCTAAATAGTTTTTAATTTATTTGAAAATTTGTTTCTTACGTAAAACAAGAATTTTCTCCTCAGTCGGTAGCATGTTTTTATTATGATCAATGGATTAAATGTAATGAATCGATAGTTTGTTTTCTTTACAATGTTTCAATCATGATCTAGGATTAATATTGAAATTTTTTTTAAGTGACTTTGGCAAGTTTAAAAAGACAATATTTGGTCACGGGAATGAGGACAGAAACCTAACGCGTTCTCAAGTTTCTCCCCCGTCCCCCATAGGAAGTTGAAATTTGATAAGGAGACTCTCTAGGACAAGAGACGAATGAAATTACGGGCTTCACCTTGATCAGCTGAGTGAGTCAAATATATATATATATATATATATATATATATATATATATATATATATATATATATATATATATATATATATATATATATATATATATATATATATACATACATACATGTATTATATGTCATTCCAGACGATAACTCTCCTTAGGATTGAGATAAAAAAATCCGTTCCTGGGCCGAAAAATCAAGCTTTCCAAAGAAAAGGATGAGTTCGTTGGCCATTTCTTTTTGAGCACATTAAATTTCTCAAATTAAGAAACATTTGTTAAAAATCACTAAAAATGGCCAAAATTGGCTAAAACTCCTCAAAAGTATATTTTTAAGTAGAATTTTAGTCAAAAAATATTCATCAACGATGAACTAGATAGTTAAAATTTGATGCGTTAAATGATGCTGGAAAATGTACTTGAATTTCATTAATATATGCTGAAAACCCGATGAAAAAAAAAAAAGGTAAAAATCCTAAGTCTAATTTGTGTTTTTCTAATGTGTTCTTTTTGTGTTTTTTCTAATTTGAGTCTAATGAGTTTTTTTTAACCATAAAACTGGTGGTTAACAATTTCTTTCCTTGCTCTCAAAAGTGCTCAAATTTCAAAACAACGTAAAATTATAATACAATATTTTACGAAAATTCGCTCATAAGATCGTGCTGCATCACTGGAACTTTTTGATGATGTCCTGAATCCTGAAGTTTCGCCCACCGTTCCCATGGTGAGGTGGAGGAAGTTTTTTCAAACTTTTCCCTATAATTATTTTTATTAACATTCAAATGGAACGCTGGGATAATCAAATAGTAAAAAAAAAAACCTATAGGTAGGTGTATTTAGGTGGCCGACAACTGGCTCCTAGGAGTTTTACATTGGGTACATGAATGAACATTGACAAATATGCTCACGATATAATTTAATTACACTGTATATGACTGTAATTGCCATATACAGAATATAATGGTAATATTGTTAATAAATCAAACTTTAATGAGAATAAAATGAAATTATATTTTGGAATAAAAGCTTCCCTTTGTGGCAGTGTGGACAAGGATGGTGTTGCTTATAGTTTCACAAGTCGTGATGAAATTCGCTGCTGTTCATGTTTGGTTTTTCAGAAACCACTTAAGAGAGAGGTCATATTCGTACAACCACTTCCGAACAGTTGTTCCCCCAATGTCACGGAAACTAATTTTCGCGTCATTTTGAGTGTATTGTCAACACCCTCGCATATCGTCATAATTCATCGACACCAATAGAATAGCTGGTACCACCGCTTCCTTCCAGTGAGATAAGCTGAAAGTCAAGATTATGATCAAACCTGTCGACACCACCCACATACCTACTAATTGATCATCTTTATGATGTTTGGGCGTTTTGCCAAAACTTCTAGGGCCACTCCCGTTTCCCTTCGCCTGGAGATATTACGTTCATATATCACTGATAGTTTCCATCATACCCTATCGTTGGATAGCTCATCAAATATAGTGATTTCAATGGTCTCTTGATCGGCGACACTTCTAGAAGAGATATACTTTATACAGAACTGTGCAGTATAATATGACAAGAATATTTGGGTCTCCGTTGAAAGGAACGATATAGGTGCTGCTCATTGATTATGTTCAGTATTTTTGATCACTGATCTACGCCGAAAACGGGATGTAAATATTAGGTACGACACGAAAATGAATATGCAGAACCCAAGTTCAGGGTCGTAGCTGTAATTTCCCGAGGCACTATGCTTGAGGTGTTGAAACTTGGTGCAGTCCCAAGCCTAGTTGCAAAAAGGCAGGGTGCTTGTGTAATTAGCGTTTAATTTACCTGAAAACCCCTAAAAACTGTTTTAGACACTAGTTACGTTCATAATGTATAAAAACAAACTCAAAATTCATGCTGTTTGCCGTGACCTAACTACCGAAAAATGTCCCACGAGAGTGCAACGAAAGTAGCGCCAATAATTGTGATGATTTCCGCTTACAACCGAGTCGTTGCTAGGGATATGATACTTCGTCGTTTTTCATCCCACAAAATTCGTTGACCATTCGTTCGTAAGCTCTCGATTTATCCAACCATACTATATTAACTACTGCGAAGTGCGTTGCCAACAAGCTGAGTTATGAGCATGGTTATATGAATAATTGTTTACACACAGGTGATCATTCTCAATTATTGATATTGTGAACATGATTGCAACCGCTTGTTAATTTCTGATGATTTCATTGAGCTGGTGTTTCGATTATGTGATTCATAGCAGGTGATCCGAATATTGCGAGAACGGTTAGATTTGTGAAGCGGTGGTTAAACTATTTTAATAGGTAATTTCTATACTTTACACTATAGGAAGCTGTAATTTCGTATGTAGCCTCTTTAGCCTCTTTCTATAATAAAGTGAATGTTTACTCGCGAGTTTCTATTAGGAGATCATCATCTCACAAGAGCTCAATCGTCGTGATCATTTCTATAATAAAGTGAATGTTTACTCGCGAGTTTCTATTAGGAGATCATCATCTCACAAGAGCTCAATGGTCGTGATCATTTCTATAATAAAGTGAGAGCGAGGAGCTAAAACATGATTCCATGTTTTAGGATTGATGGCAGAATGATAAACAGAGTTCAGAGGCCGATGGGGGGTCGGGTTCAGAGAATCGACGAGGAGTGAGTCATGTACGGCTAAAGCATATTCATGTTTTTTAATTTTAGCCGTCAGGCTCAAAGGAACTGTGGCTTTTTTAACTTCCTTTTCCTGTACATTTTGAACGAATCAGCGGTGTGTCCACAACCATACTGATACTGTTCAATACAGACTGATACTGATCGCAACATAACATATTTAGTGGCCAAACTATGAACTAATAGTAACGTTAGGTCCAAAGATACCCCTAGATTTCTCTCAGCTCAAAAATTGAGAAGCAGAGAGTCATTATAGGTGAATGAATGGAAAGAACCTGTAGGTGACTTTGGGAACTTGTCTTTAAGCTGTCTTCCCTAGAATTTTCGCAGAGTTCCGACTTCACGTCACATCGCGGAACGCGCGACTTCAGGAAGCAAGGGAATGAGCTTTCCGTCGGAAAGGTACTGTACGAAATCTGATTCCGAAAGACAAATTTTGAACTGGCACACCTGGTGGTCAGAACGGTATTCCCCATCGACAGACATGGTGACATACACACATATAAATTTGGCACTTCTGTGAGTAATACTGAGAGTTCCTGGTTACTTAGTTTACTCGGAACAATGACACGTAAATGCGACGCGTAACAGACATGGACAAGAAGGCTAGTGGTACCGTTGCCTTGTGATATCCGGGGCAAATTTTTTGGGAGAGGTGGAGTTGGATCCAAAGGCATTAGTTGGGTCCCTACGGCCCATTTCACTCCAAACGAATCCGAATCAATCAGAATCACTCTGAATCAAGTTAAATCTGATTGACCAAGCAAGATTCAGCTTCGAGCGCTCCGTTTAAATGTGAAGGGACTCTTTTCTCACCTTCATACTGTACGAATCTGGTTCAATCAGTATTGATTCGAGGTCGCACTTGATTCAACCGGTCAGATTCCTCGTCCGGTCAATCATGAATCAACATCCATACGAGATGGACGTCGAATTATCTTCTTTATATATAATTCCGAACGGTCTTTGAAATTGTGAAGAACTTCGCGGTCCGATTTCAGTGTTAGACGGCTCATTCGAATCAGCACGGCCCCAAGTTTGTTGCAAAAGTGTCGCCGTTCGTCTCTATACCCGCCTTGATCGTGTTCTAGGCGGTCCTTATCAACGAGAGTTGTTTATTAGGCTGTGGCGGTAACAACAGTTGCCATCAATTCACGGTAAGTAAGAAACGTAGTGTAGTTATCAACATCTAGGAGAGTTATTTCTGAACGAAGAAATTGAAACTGAAGAACTTAGCGGACTTTATATATAATTCCGAACGGTCTTTATATATAATTCCGAATCAGCACGACCCCAGGTATCGGTAAGTAAGAAAGGTAGTGATGGGGTCTTTTCTGATCAGCTGAGTGAGCTAAATTCTTTCCTGTTCACTGTAGGAAGTTGAAATTTGATAGGGAGACTCTCTGGGACATTAAGAGACGAGTGAAGTGATGGGGTCTTTTCTGATCAGCTAAGTGAGCTAAACCCTTTCCTGTTCACTGTAGGAAGTTGAACTTTGATAGAGAGACTCTCTGTTTATGAGGCTGTGGCTGTAACAACAGTTGCCACGGTAAGTAAGAAACGTAGTGTAGTTACTAACACCTAGAAGAGTAATTTCTGAACGATCTTTGAAATTATGAAGAACTTCGCGGACCGATTTCAGTGTTAGACGGCCCCAAGTGTCGTCTCTGTGCTTATCTTGATCGTGTTCTAGATTAGGGCTTTCCAAGCCCTAACAGGCCTCTAGCTAATTTTAAAAGTAAAAGAAAATAGTGCGTCCACAGGTACCACCAAATCCAGCAGTATTACGAACCATTCCTCGTTCATTCAGAAGAAGTCATAGAATTTCTTCTCATAATTTTGTAGGTCAGGATGTAAATGATGAAACATACCCAAATTCGGCCTTTTCCTATTTATGTGATGTATCCACACTTTTCTTGTTTTCTGTTTCCACCGTTGCCTCCTACGGAACACTATTGCATTTAAAACAACTGCGTCCATGATGATAGCTCAAAAGAAACTAAAAGAAGGAAAACAAAAAGAATATGAAAGGATTTTTATAGATTCAGGTTGATTCAGCTGGTGTGAAAGTGTGGAGATGACGAATCGGATTCAACTTGATTCGGAGAGATCCCGATTCGTCATCTCCACGCTTTCACACCAGCTGAATCAACCTGAATCTATAAAAATCCGTTCATCTTCTTTTGACATGGATATGTCTTTGCTCTGGGGAGTCAACCAAAAAGTTTCGTCCTCATACTGAGGACATCTTCAGATCTTGGTGTGTCCAGGAAAAAATTTATAAACATCCGAATATAACGGATTTGTCAAATAAAACAGTGGCTCACCAAGTCAACTCAATGTCAAGAAAGCAAGATCTGAAGATGTACCTACTCAGTATGAGGACGAAACGTTATCAAATAAAACAATAAATGATATAATTTCATTTATTAATGAAAAATCAGGCTATCATGAACATAAAGATGATAGCGCATGTATTGGAGAAATAACTTTAATAGTATGTACAGTATGCTTATTGTGTCTCCAAGAATAATAGAATAAATTCTTTATCCTACATTTCGTCACCTACAGTCCAAAGTTAAAGGATTTTTTTACAACTCTCGAGGACAACCGTTATGAAATCCCCAATCAAAGACATATCCATTTAACATGGGATCTGCTTGTAAAGCAGATAGTGGAACTCGTTTACGAGTTTATAAGTTTCTTTGCTTTCCTTCTTTTAGTTGCTTTTGAGCTATCATCATGGACGCAGTTGTTTTAAATGCAATAGTGTTTCGTAAGAGGCAACGGCGGAAACAGAAAACAAGAAAAGTGTGGATAGGTACATCACATGAATAGGAAAAGGCCGGATTTTGGCATGTTTTATCATTTACATCCTGACCTACAAAATAATGAGAAGAAATTCTATGACTTCTTCCGAATGAGTGAGGAATTGTTCGTAATACTGCTGGATTTGGTGGGACCTGTGGACGCACTATTTTCTTTTACTTTTAAAATTAATAATTCCACGTCCATCTCGTATGGTTGTTGATTCAAGACTGACCGGACGAGGAATCTGACCGGTTGAATCAAGTGCGACCTCGAATCAATACTGATTGAACCTGATTCGTCCGGTCTGAAGGCGGGAAAAGAATCTCTTCACATTTAAAAGGAGCGCTCCGAAGCCGAATCTTGGTCAATCAGATTCAACTTGATTCGGAGTGAATCTGATTGATTTGGATTCGTTTGGTGTGAAAGGGGCCTATGTGTTTCGAAGAGTACTCAACTTGGGTCCCGAACCCAACTTTCAGGCACTCGAATTGGATCCAGCGTTACCCATGAGTCACCACGAGGATGTTAGCTGAGTCGTCTTCCACCGTCCCATGAGGTCAGTCCCATGGGGTCTTCTCCTCTCACCGGTAAAAAGACGAAATGAAAAAGGAGCAGAAATGAAATTCAACGTGAGGGCAGACATTTGAATGAAACTTGACAAACACACTTACAATACTTAAATTAAACACTTACAAGGATTTCGGTGATACTTCCAACGTTGTAAATCATCTCTCAATATTTTATGAAAATCGTCCACAGTAAGAATTTTTCCTTTTTCGCATGGTAAAATTCATAATAAATAACCTTATACACACTGCGCCAACGAGTGACAATGAACGACTAACAGTCTGAAAGTAACGCGATATGTGATGCGTGCTAATTACATAATAACAAAAACCTACTAACTCACCAACTAATGACCTTCCCACTCAAAACATGTACCTAAATAACATCATCTCACCGGCGGACCCAATTCCAGTTGAAGGAAACAACAACCGGAAACGCTACTCATGCTCCACTCCACCTCAATAAATATTTCGGGACCCAAATCGAGTTCATCCAATTTCTCTGCTGCTCAACCTGTGAAGCTGAAATTTGAAATGGCTCAAGGTGTTTAGTTATTATAGCGATATTAAAAACTTTTCTGGGTCATTCTCATTTCATTTGCCGCTTTGGGTCGTTTGAGAACCTCAAAAATGTGAAATATGAAAGTGCTCGAAAATGAGGTTAGATCGGCAAATACTACCCATTGTAAATTGCAGATTTGTGTTGTATAGATGAACAGTGAGTTTTTCATTGATGTTGTATTTTATATATTTTTTACCCATACTTGATCACACTCCTGAGAGATAACACTCATGAGAATTTTCAGTAAAAATGGCGTCACACAGGATGATGAAGTGGCAAAACTCGGGGATGGCTACTGTTTGAAACCTGTCACCAAGCAGTATGGTTCTTGATATCGGATTATTTTGTTTAAGCACTAAAAACACTCGTAATTAGTGTAACACTCACGATTATAAATAAAAATACTCCTCATGTTTTTAGGCTTTTTTCGCTGCAAAAACTGCTGGAACTCCAACCACTCCACTGCAGTCTCACATCTTCAACTGGACAATATAACCTTCACATCTGACTGTTTCCGGCCATTTTCCATCGGCTTTCTTGATAGCGAAAATGATAACACTCCTGAGGTCCCATTGAGATGAGATATGGGGGGACAGACTGAAAAACTAGTTTTTCGCGGGTTGGGAAAAATCTTAAAAATATAAAACCTTCCTCTAAATAAAGAGGAACCAACCTACTGCAGCTAGTAACCCTGGCCAGTTCTAGATTGTCATTGTTTCCAAACTACCTAACTTCTACTTACATGTTAAGTAGGAGGGTACAGTAACACTCCTGTGTTTCTAGGATTTCAAGGTTTTTCGTCGACACTGTGTATTGGTTAAAGGGGATTTTGGGCAGTCAAATTATTTCTTCGTTGATCTCCCAACTTATACTACCCTTTTCTCCCCCAAAATCGCTAGTGTTGGTCAAGAATTGTGAGAATTCGTCGTCGGGGACATGAAAGCGGCAAATGAAATGAGAATGACCCTTCTACGTCCTCAGATATTTTCTATAGAAATTTGACTCCATAAAAAGACAGGAGAAAAGCCACTCAGTTTAAAATTTACACTTTTCTTAAGTCGAGCATTTTTCGATTTTTCATGACTCAAAACCTATTAATATTGAGATAGATCCCTCGTACTAGTGGAAAATCACGACCGAATTATCAACTAGGTGTTTGTGAGGCTACTTTTGATTAGTTTTTTAAATAACTGTTGTAATTTTTTTATTGTTGTGTATTGTTTTTTTGATTGGCGCGTGCGGGTTCAGTGACCTCGGGGGCGAAAAAAGTGAGGAAGGGCAGAGAAGGGAGTTATTTAAACAGGTTTAGGGAGGGAGATGCACCCCGCGGTGAAAGGGTGAAGGGGGAGGAGGTGCACAGATCAATAGCGGGTCCGCTGTTCGATTGCAATCCATTGCATTGTGGGGGAGGGGAGTGGTCGAATGAGGGGAGGGGGTCAGATAATAAGGAGTCAGGATGGGGAAGGGGGAGGGGGTTGGCTTTAATAATATCGATACCGAGGTCCGAGCCGTGAAAGGACTGGCGACGGAGGGGGGAGAGGGTTAAAATTTATACAGTGCGTTGCAAAGGGGTGCAAAGGGACAAGGGGCGGCCGAGCAGGGGAGGGAAGGTCGCGGGGTTGAAGAGGAGCGGGATGAAAAGGGGTGTGAGGGGCGAGGGAGGGAGAATGTGCAACGTGCACTCTGGAAAATGGGGGTTGCACTCCGCCCGCCTCCCCGCGAAGTGCACTGAGCTAGCGCAGTCAACTGATGTGTTCCCGGAGAGGGGGGCGCTCCGGGGTGGATTGCGCTCGCGGGGTTGCAAAAGGGGGAGAGTGATGTATTGCAATCCCGCCAAAACCTCCCACACCCTCACTCGCGAGTGACGCACAAAGTCGACGCACACGCGGACAAATCACCCGCCCACATCAACATCAACCTTTCAACTTTTTTTTTACTCCCCACCACCCCCATCAGACCCCTTCACTTTACATCAATGTTCGGTTCGGCCTATTGCACCCGTTCAGCGGTGCATCCTCCCCACCCCTCACCCGTTATTCTCCCTTCACTCCACATCATCCACTTGTTCAAAACAAACCAATTAAAAAATCCTATTTAGAAAAAAGGTCTTTTATCGTCTTTTTTTAGCAGAGCTACCTCCCCTTTTGTTCGCAGGATACAGAAAGATTGGTAGCGATGCGATTTGCAGGAGGGTGAAGGAGGGGGCTCCATGCATCCACTTCCCCTCCTACCATCAACCCCGCTGATCCATAACATCAAATCGTGCTCCAACTCGCGCTTTCTGAACTCAATAAAATTCAGCGTTGTTAGAGGAAACTGCAAAGCCTAGAGCAAAAAGCGATCGATACCGCTGTGCCACCGGTTCGCATTTGGCAGTTTATTACCGCTCGTCCACTAAATTTATCTCAATTCTACATGTTCTGTTACACTACGTGACAGGTTGTTATTTATAATAATATTATAAATTATTATAATAATATTGTACTTCACTCCATGTTAACTCCTAATTTGTCTTTAAAACAAGACGATTAAGCGAAATTCAGAATATCGCCCATGCAAAAGTCGAATGTGGAACTCAATGTCGGTCGTTTTGTTTTGTGTTCTCGGGTAATGACATGTGGCGGCTACCAATGTATGATAACATCGAATGAAATGAACTCAAATAGAAATTTCTCAGAACAACGCACTGGACTAGAAATTCAAAATCCATTTATATGTTAAAACCCCTTACATTTTCGTTTTAGAAAGATGAAGCATACACTGCATAGCCTCTATGTAGACCATGACTGCACGCTGAATGGAGGAAAAATGAACTGGAATATTGAATGGGTGAATGACTGCATCCTGTCATTGAGCTAGACCACATTACCGATTTTTTTCTGTTGAAATTTTAGCTCTTTTTTGGAACACAAATTGTTAACATTTTAACATTTTGGACGAAAAATCAGAATCAGAATATCAATTTAAATCTTAATCTTAAATCTAAATCAGAATATCAAAAAGAAATCTTTCTAAATCACGTGACGCAGCTTTTGAGATTTGCAGAAAATTTTTAGCACATTTTGCAGCACAATATTTTGAATATTAACGGATTCTTGGTTTAAACAGTATTTATGATCTCCCTCTGAAGCTAGGTTTATATTATGGCTTATGCGTCAGAGGGACGAAGTATTAGAATTGATCTGGTGAGAGGGGGGGGGGGGGGGATGGGACAACCGAGAAAAGATCAAAATGAAAAATAATACGAATCTGGTTGGCAAATCCGTTGCAGACCATTCTAAGACCGAATTGGTGAAATACCCATAAGAGATGTGTGTCTGTGTGTGTAAGAGAGAAGGAGGGCTCGAAAGAGAGTGAAATATATACATAGATAGATAGAGAGATAAAGAGAGAGAGAGAGAGAGAGAGAGAGAGAGAGAGAGAGAGAGAGAGAGAGAGAGAGAGAGAGAGAGAGAGAGAGAGAGAGAGAGAGAGAGAACAATTTTGTCGACACTGATCTCAAGTCACAATTCTCAACCGATTTTCAAGATTCTTCCTTTGATTGATCCAAATTTTAATCTTTTTTGTACAACGAACCTTGGAAAGTTTGAATTCCATGACCTACGCTGCCCAGGCCACGATTCTGTACCTAACTTCGTGATTCTTACTTTGATCGATCCTAATCTTAGCCTAGTAGTTGTGCAACAAAGCTTGGGAATTGCGAATAGTGACGGGAGGTGGAGAGGGTAGTTACCAATTCATTCTAGAGATGCCCAAGCTACAATTCTCGACAGATTTTTGTGATTCTTTTTTGTTCAATTAGGAACTTTGTCTAGCCTTAGAATACATGTCAGGAGTTTCAAATCGTATAATGGATGGGGGAGAGTGAACAGACTAATATTGATAAATTATTATGTTTACACCATTCTCATCGAATTTTCGTGATCCTTTTTTCAAAATTTTCAAAAAATTTACATCGGGTCATATCTCTGTAATTCGTGCATTACTTACGAAAATTTGTGTATGATTCACAAATAATTTATTTCAATGGTTTGGAATTAACAGCTATTGTCTGGTTTAGCGATTTTTCAGCTCATTTTATTAAAATAACAGTTTAATGAAAAAACGCTGCAAATTATTTCACAAAGGTTTATTATTTTTTCAATTGAGTATGATCGTAGTTTTAGTTGGCTTGCGTACGTCATAAGGCCCGTCCAGACTCCTCGGCGTGTCCTACTTCGAGTTGCCACAACCTATACTTCTATAATTATATACGCATGTTTATATTTCTCGATTTGAGCTCCTATCTATTCAAATAGTTATTGCCTTAATAATATCATTATCTAAGTACGTACGAAAAGTCGAGAGGATATGTTATTAAATATGCGTAGGAAAAGCTTTGGTATTAACACACAAAAATGACCTTGAAAAAAACATATTCATGCCTCGAAGGAACGCCAGCGCCGTACCCACCACAAGGTGCCGCGGCGCCGGCGCCTCCTCTCACTCCACCCTCCCGCTCACCCCCCTCTCCACCCACCGTGACGCCCTGCCAAGCGTGCCAGGCGTGCGCGCGTCGAAAAATACACTTTTTTTGCCCGTTTTTGGCCCATAGCATCTATGCGAGTAAAGCGATCGGGATGATTAAACGTTAGGACCAACTAGACCCCAAATGGAGTCTATGTGCGAAAGAACGGGTTTTTTAAGTCAATTCTTATGCCTTTTATGGCCCGGACGGCGAACGGCGGACGGCGGACGGCGGACGGACATTTCAAATTTGGATTCTACGCACCTTGAAACGTAAAGTGACAAAGTTTGAGGGGGGGTTATAAAAATTTTTTGCTACACGATCACATAGGCTTATTATTGGAAATAATAAACCAAAAGTACTCTAATTTACAGCTCTATGGTGGGAAAACGGTTTCTAGATAGTATTTTGTAATAATGACAAATCTGTATTCTTTCATCTTGCTATTTTTGGCATTTTTAGTAATTTTAACGCATCTTTCAACAACACACTCTTCTACACAAAAAGGCTGGGATCCTACCTTACCATGTCTTCAAACTTCTAGGATGATTGAATTTTTGGTTAAAGAATGGATTTTTCGGTCCGAGCATCACCCAGCAATGAGCGTTACCCTTGAGTGTGACAAATGTCCAGTTACCTCTTTTCAATGAAAGCAGATTTCATCCTTAGGATTTGACACCAATTGCACTCTCCTACGATAAGTTATTTCCTTTCTATGATTTTTCAGTTGCCCAGTTGCCTTGTTGCCTAGTACAGGTGACGTCACACTGGCCAGAGGAGTCCCGCCCAGGCAGGGGGGTGCTTTGACGTCACCAGTGAGCAAAACTGAAAATCATAGAAAGAAAACCAAATCATGGTAGGAAAGTGCGGGTAGTATCAAACACTTTAGGATGGAATCATTTTAATTTAAAAATATAAAATGTAAACGATGGTGGCGTGCATTCTATGGAAACTAAATTTTCTAACCTCCATAACATAGCTGATCATTCGCTGTCCACTACCTAAAGTGTTCCTTTCAATCAATCGGTAATCTTTAGGATGGAATAATTTTCATTTATAAATATAAAATGTAAACGATGGTGGCGTGCATTCTATGGAAACTAAATTTTCTAACCTCCATAACATAGCTGATCATTCGCTGTCCACTACCTAAAGTGTTCCTTTCAATCAATTGGTACTCCGTTAATAACATTTTGATCGAAAAAAAAATAATAATAATAACAGGTCGAAAACTGTCATGAAATTGTTTAAATTGAAAAAATAAATAAATAAAATTGACTTCTGTATCCAATTTCATTTTGGTTTATTATTTCCAATAATAAGTCTATGTGATCGTGTAGCAAAAAATTTTTATAACCCCCCACCACCAAACTTTGTCACTTTACGTTTCAAGGTGCGTAGAATCCAAATTTAAAATGTCCGTCCGCGGTCCGCCGTTCGCCGTCCGGGACATAAAAGGCCTAAGAATTTACTTAGAAAACCCGTTCTTTCGCGCATAGACTCCATTCGGGGTCTAGTTGGTCCTAACGTTTAACCATCCCGATCGCTTTACTCGCATAGATGCTATGGGCCAAAAACGGGCGAAAAAGTGTCTTTTTCAAGACTTTGAGTGTTACGGACGCACGCACGCCTGGCACGCTTGGCAGGGGGTCACGGTGGGTGGTGAGGTGGGTGAGCGGGGGGTGGAGTGAGAGGAGGCGCCGCGGCACCTCGTGGTGGGTACGGCGTTCCTTCGAGGCATGAATATATGTTTTTTCTAGGTCATATTTGTGTGTTAATACCAATGCTTTTCCTACGCATATTTAATAACATATCCTCTCGACTTTTCGTACGTACTTAGATAATGATATTATTAAGGCAATAACTATTTGAATAGATAGGAGCTCAAATCGATAAATATAAACATGTGTATATAATTATAGAAGTATAGGTTGTGGCTACTCGAAATAGGACACGCCGAGGAGTCTGGACGGGCCTTATGACGTACGCAAGCCAACTAAAACTACGATCAAACTCAATTGAAAAAAATAATAAACCTTTGTGAAATAATTTGCAGCGTTTTTTATTTTGTGTATGACTTTATTTTGATTGAAGTTGTAGTGCATTTTCGATATCAAGTGAACAATGCAGATCGGAAATTTGATGTTTTGTCTCGACAGAAGTAGGTAGGTTGTGTCAACGATTATAGCGTATTTTTTTTTTTCCCACGTCAAGCATCGCTGGCTACTCAAATAAAAGTGTCTTCGCTTAAATGTAGCATAAATTCTGTTCGTGAGTGGAATCAGAGTAGATGTATCAACTTTGATACACACAGAAATAAGATCTGGGTATAAGTATTAAATAATACAGAAATTATAGGTGAAATAATTTGCAGTCTTTGTTTCAAAACGAGTCTATAATCATATTTCATTGATTAAGGGCCATCGTGGTCCTTTGTCAAGATATGAGTCCATGTTCAACAGGTAGGTATATCTCTACATTTCTTTGTAATGTCTTGAGAGAGTCAACTTCAGACTTTGTTTATAGTAGGTATTACGTTGAGTTTCTAGTGCTCCTTTTTATCTCAATCCTACACCTCTACAATCTCAGCAGTTTTCGTTTCAAAACGAGTCTATAATCTTATTTCATGGATCGAGGGCCATCGTGGTCCCTTGTCAAGAAATGAGTCCACATTCAACAGGTAGGAATAGCTCTACATTTGTTCGTAATATCTTAACCCAACGTCGACCACGTGGGGTCCAGGTGGACCCCATGCACACCTTTCCCCCCCTCCCTTACAGCCACTTTGCCCCTCACTGCCTGCTCCTCGAGTAGCTTCCTACTCAGTACTGCTCCAGAGGTTGGCGAGGTAGCAATGGTTCTTCAGGATAGTGTACCTTTTGAATTCATTTCTGTTTGATGAAAATCGTTGTTGGGGTCTGAGTAGACCCCACGTGGACTTCCGTGAAAAAAAAAATTTCGGCACATTCACTCACATGTTTTATCTTAATTTTCAATCGTTTGAGCATACATACGTAGTGGTTACTTAGTTCTCCTGTTTGCACCATGGAAAAAACTGGGACTGTGAATCAGTCGTTTTTTGTCCATACTTGTAGACAGTGAAGTTGAGGATGAAATCTTGCCTAACGATGACTCAGTGTCCGACGAGTTCTTTGTTGTGAAAATATGAAAAATACCAATCGCAATGTGACTGCAAACAATTGGTTCACGTCATACGTATTAGCGGAGGTGCTCACTAAATGTAAATTCACTTTCGTAGGCACCATGCAAAAAGGCAATATGAAAAGGCAATTTTCGAAAAAGTTCTGTGTTGGCTGAAGTTCCGTATTTTATTGAAAAACAATGGGCCTTCTTAGAGTTTATATGCCTAAAAAGTTGACTAAAATTTATATTTCGTTCTGATATAAATAAAAGACTTGAACGTTTTGCTTTTTATTCCTTTCTCCTGCGTTTTTGGTTTTCTTAGATGAGGAAATTCTTTGGCCCATGTAATTTCGGAGCTACAAGCTGCAACTTTGCTACCATAGACACGATATTAGGAGACTATCCTCGTAGACACCTCAGAATTGATTGCATGATGTTTTGACGCTAGTCCCATGCAACAATAGGGCGGCACAGCCAGAAATGTGAGTGGGGTCCTGATGGACCCCACGTGGGCGACTATTATTGTAGCTCCCATGTGGTCGACGCAGGGTTAAGAGACTCAACTTCAAACTGTGGTTATAGTAGGTATTAATTTGAGTTCCTAGTGCTTCATTTTATCTCAATTCTACAGCTCTACAATCTTCAGGTTGATCAAAACACGGGGAAATTAGTCCGAAGCAAATCGGAATCATCTGTCGACTGTTTTAACGACGTTTTCACACTGCGATTCGTTCCTAGATAGCGCGTATGAGGCTGTCGAGGCTGGTAAAACGGTTCTTTATGCCGCGCGGTGCACACACGACAGGTAGAAGGGGGTTGCGACGGTGACGATGAAGCGGTTCCGTTAATGAAAACCATTGTGAGAAAAACTGATTGGTCAGTTAACGTGGTAGATTTTCGATTAAGATTAGTATTGGAAGGGAGAGCTAGTCGTGTGAGGGCCTGTTACTTCCGTTTTTGTATGCACTGCTCTCCCCTACGCCTGTCCTCTGTCCTGACGTCGGCTTCATCTGTCCCGCTGTCCCCCTCCTCTGTCCCAACGTCCCACCCCCGTATCTCCGGGAGACGTTTTTCCGGTCAAAACCTGACGATCCGTGTAGTTGGAAGGGGGCCGTCATATCGACGGGCCGGCCCTTCCGGTTTCATCGGTGCAAACTATCGTTCTTTTGTGTATTTTTAATGCACCTACCCGCGATGAAAAAGTAGTGGGAACCGGTGATGGACGCGTGATAGAGGGGCCCCCGCTTCGATCTAATGAACACCATAGTTGGGGGTTTTTTTTTCTCTTCGCCTATCGTGGACAAAAAGGACGGGACGGAAGGTTCCGGAGGCCGGTCCGACTTCCGGTCTGCAATGAGTCGGGCGGGCCAATGGGTGTAGATCGGCGCGAGCTATCACGCGAGGATCTGGTCATTACTCAACGCAACTCGTCACACTATCTGATCGCCTATTCCCTGCCAGCTCCTTCCTTTCTCATACACTTACCTTCAAATCCATTCCCACGATTTACTGTAAAAACGATTCCTTCAATCTTGACAAGAAGAATGACAAGGAATAGAAAATACCTTCCAAGGTTGTCGCGAACGCGAATTTATTTATATAGTTTGGTTATTTATTGATTTTTATTTATATTAATTTCAATTTGGACATTAAATTAAGTTATTTGGATACTAGAATTTTATCCGAAAAGTCCCATATGTTATTTTAAAAATCACAAATGTTGAATTAATATATTGATTACTTCAAGAAAAATAGACGAGAAAACATCAAACGAAACATAATTGTGTTTTCATTCATATTAACTTACTACTTAACTAAAAGAAAAATAAACTAGATTGGTACGAAAGTAAATAGGAAAAAAAGAAAAAACAAGAAAACTGCCTTCCTAACAATTCCAAGACAAAGGTTACATTGCAAGAGCGATGTGACACTTTACCTTGTTCGTATTTTGCGTCCATACTATCGAAGGCATGAAAGCTTTGCATACATGCAGTAGTTGAAAAATGTCCTCCAAAATCAAAAATTTTCTCGTGCTTATCGCGTTTTACCAGTATTGCCAGATGTACGACAATTAGGTACTTTTTCTTGTGTTGCTCAGGAGTCCGTACTACGTACTACATCACTTCGGTAAATTGAGGTTTCCAAACGGAGTACCCAAATTCCGAAACAACACATTAGTCCTCCTTTAATCTAAATATACGTACTTACCTAACGATTTGCTTATGAGGCGTGCGTTTAAATCATTGTAAAGATCGCTAAAGTTCACTAAACATCAAACGAATTAAAGAGGAGTAAATGAAAACTAGATAATATTAAAAAAATCAACATTTTCTCACATTGTCTTTCACAAACCTATTCAAATCTACACAAATCATTGTGATTTATTATTTTCTATAATGAACCTTTGTAAAAGTCCAAGAAAAAAATTCAAGTCCTTCTCAAAATGTATGGGTTTTATTTATTTATTTATTAACGGGCAAGCCCAATTTACTACAGCAAAATATAGGTTACATATATAAGTTACATAATTTACACATCTAATAAAAACAACAAGAAGAAAAAAAAAAAAAAAAACAGTTTTACCAGAAACAACAATAAAACAAAACGAAGAAGAGTCAAAACAAAGCGGGAGCAGAGAGCACTATAGATTTTAGAGATGAAAGGGGGCTATTGAAGAAATCGAAATCGGGATTTAAATTTATGAAGAGGTTTGCAGAACGGGGGATGCGGTGAAGTGGACGGTTCAGAAGATAGTTAGTCGGAGAGAAAGGAACGTGAAAAATTTTTGGGTTTTAGTTTCAACATGCAAAGAATACAAAAACTAAATTAAAGAATAAATAAATAAATAATAGATAATACTTAATAAAATGAAATAAAATAAAAATCTGTTCGTCCCCCGTGCCGCTCAGAGTTTTTTTTTCAAAACTGTTGGACCAAAGTTGATGAATCTTGGAAAATGAATCAAATTTGGGGTCTAGTTGATCCTAGAAGCTCGACATCAATTTTTGATCACAGACCAATGATTTGCGTTAAAGAGCAATCTAGTACAGAAATAATAAACCTTTTGTAATAATGTGCAGCGTTTTTGTACTCATTCTTGCCATTTTAATTAATCTTTCTATATTCGTCTCCATAAACTAGGTATCTAAATGAAGATTTTCACCGTTAAATTCTGTTCCTCAATTTGAAACAGCCTGCAATGGTTGCTTACTTTACTTTACTTGTTCTATCGTTATCTGCTTGGGCCGCCTTTGTAAATTTATGGAGACTAAACTACTTTTATTAGATGGGGTAGAATCATTAAACAAAGTGTTACAACCCCATCCAACTTCCTTTCTATCAGTGGTTATAGATTGAACGATAAATTCCCTTGAAATACGATAATATTGAGAGGATGCAAATATTTCTTGGTTTTGGGTGTTTGACAACAGTGCGTTTCATAGTTTTTTGGGTGATTTTGGAGCCATGGATGTTAAAAAGTCTGTCTGTAGTAAATGCCATCTCCCTGGCAAAACTATGTTTAATTCTTTCACATTGTTTTGAATACAATTTAATCGTGATATACAACTATTTTGCTTCTTTAGGTAAACTTTGAATAATAGTGTTGCTAAATGAGATTTGGCACCACAGTTTCTGGAGCTTCTGCAGTTTTGGGATTTCGTCCATCTGATGATGCCTTACTCTCGCAGCAACGGAAGATGTGCGTCACCCTCACGTTACCGTCTAATCCATCGTATCATCTTTCTGGAGCACAGAAGTCGCACGGAGACTGTTTGGATAACTGAAATTGACAATTTCGTGCGGACCCATTCGGCAACTGCCGACCTGTGCTTTTTTCCTACTTTTCATTACATTTACTCTTCTTCTCCCTTGAAGCGCAGCAAATTCTTGATGAAGACCCAGTTCTCATAAGCACACTAACTACAGTGATAATGATGCTCTCAGGACTTGGGCAGCTTGATCATATTTTAGCTAATTATTTTCAATAATGAACCTTTGTAATCGACCAAGAAACATATTTCTTTTACCCCCCTCAAAAAAATTTTTTTTTTTAAATTTATTTATTTCCATTACATAATACAGTCATATACCTAAGTTTAACCAAAAATAATAATTAAATACAACACAACATGTATTAGGTGAAATAAAATATTCGGAAATGTAATTCCGTAAATAAATGTATTCATTTTGTGTTTGTTGGTTTACGTTTCAAAATCCGCAGATTCCAAAATCGATAAAATAATATATAAATAAATAAAATTTAAAAAAGCTGAATTATCAATGCTGAAATCATGATAATGAAACAGCTAAATTTGGTAGCATTTCCGGGAATTGAGCGAGTATTCCTTTTGCAGAGCCCCCTACTATCGCCTCGAAACTATTCTAACTTATGCAGATGTATTATTTAAAGAACGGATTATTTAAAGAGCCTAAATTATTATTTAATTCGTCTTAGATCGTCTGCTAGTGTTTTAGACCGCATAAGGTTTTTGAATGAACGAAGTTGTTCACAAAGTGGTCTCATGCTGCAAATGATCGCATATTGTATTACGTAATGTAAATGAATGGGTGTCTAGAAGAAGGGCGTGTGTCAAAAACGACAAACGAGAAGGAAGCGGTTTTGGTATCGTAAACTACCGGTAGATTGCAGTAAAATGCAGTCAAAGAGAAGATACTTTTTCTGGAAATAAGACATTAAGGGGCGTATGTTGACAACCAACTGATAAAAATCTGAAAGAGTGAGTTTTAAAAAGTTTTTTCGCCCAGCTGAAAAGCTGCGAAAAAAATGAAATAGGTACGTCCTTCTTCGAGACACCCATTCAAATGGTATTTTCTTTTGGGTGAATAATGTTAGAGAATACTGTCAATGTATGTTTTAATCACCTTAATTTGTCCAATCAGAAATGGGGTATTCTTGTGAGTTTCATTCCTGCACTTTTGAATATAAATTGAACACCTCCGACTGCCAATTTCTGAGCTCAAAATTCCAACAACTTTTCTGAACTAGCTGGTGGAAATGATTATGCATTATTATACTAATGAGAGATACGATTAGGGTTACACTCATTACAATCATTCACCAAAATAATTTAGTTGGCGTTATTTTAAAGATATGGTGGAATATATTCCATTATCGATGAAACCGGCTGGTAGTAATAAATCCACAGTCTCGCAGTTCGTCAGGGTCAAAAGCAACGAGTCTGGGGATGAGGGTCAAACCAGACTGGATGGAAGGTAGTAGGTTAGAGACCTGGTGAGTGGATTCTTATCTGTGGCAGACGGCGTGGCGGAGCCCCCCCCCCCCTCCCTTAATATTCCTGCTATGCAACCTCCTCGATGACTTCACCTTCCACTCACAACCTTGCCAACTACCTACTAACTCCCCGAAACGTCATCTCTGGACATCCGGATCCCGTTTGACTGATGTTTGGACGAGTGACAGCCAAGGCCGGCCCTTCCTGCCAAGCGTTCTTCTTTCGTTTACATTTACATTTCACTGTGACTCAACCAATACATCGCTCCCGATCCCCTTTGGTGGTCAGCGCTAAATCTAATTTATATTAGGTACAACAGAATTTTACTTCTTCAAAACCTGAAGTCTCAAACGAGAGTTATTTACCTAATCGGTCCATTAAAACTTTTTCTGTAACTCACTCAATGGCATTTTACTACGCTTTGTGGAAATGTGTAAGAAAAATTGCAATTCTGGTCAATTTTTCAGTGTTTTCCCAAGTTGGTGTTGCAAATATCAATAAATGAACATCATTACGAGGCTCAGCACAAAAAAGTACCCCATAATTATGAATTACATGAGGCAATTGAATATCTTCAAAAACTCAATATTGCACCATTTTTGTACTTTTAGAGCGAAATTAAGCACTTTTGGAGTGGAACTAAGCCCGTTTGCGCGCACTTAAAAATCAAGTGATGGGTCATTTCTTCATGAAATTTCACGTAGAATTAAAAACTGCAATAAAAAATTGTGGCTCCCATTTAAAATAACGAAGTTGATGTCAATTGTGCACGTTTGCGCAAGCGCGCAATGCGCAATTTTGAGATCCTCACAAAAAAAAAATTGAGATGGAAAAAAAAACAATTGTAGACCCCTTAACGATTTTAGCAGGAGGGGGGGGGGGGGAGGCACACATCCTGTATGCAACCAGAGAGAAAATATAAAGAAATTTCATTCTGTACTCAGTGTATGTAACAGCTATCTGGTCGTTTTTGTTTTGATTCGTCGCGCCGGCTTAAACTTTTTTATGCTGATCGGATTATATTTCATCATTTATAAAATATCTTTATTGATGATTGATTTACATAAAAAATATGCGGTTATTGTGTTGTTTGTTGTAGTGGCCGATCCGAATACCCAGCGAATCTAATTTCGTATATAGTTACAATATTTCCCTATGAAGTCCTATGAAATTGATCAAAAGCTGAAGAGGATTCTTGGCTCAATCAAAAAACGTAAGTCTAATAAAAATGCGATCATCGATTAAAGCAACATAATGATACCTAATACGAAAATTATCTAACAGCATAGATCTGTTTTGTAGTCTTCATCATTTTGAAGAGAACTTCAACAAAAAGGTAATTATAGTGGTTTCCGTATATAAAAGGTATTTCAAACGCCTTTTTAATTATAACAGTCATCTTTAATTCAGTCAACAACACAGCAATGTTCACTTTATTAGTTCAATCACAACATTCATTAACAATTTTGACATGGATATGTCTTTGCTCTGGGGGGTCAACCAAAAATTTCCGTCACTCGAAATTGATGTCACAATTTTAGTGTTTTTCACGTACAACCCAGCCTTTGCTAAGGGAATGGAACTTCCGCAGTTTTCATCCCACAAAAATCGTTCGCAACTCGTTGGAAAGCGCTTGATTTAAGTGATAAATGTTCACATCTCAAGCTACCAATTTCCCCCTCCTTACGTACCTGGCTTCATTCTTAAACTAAGTTTATTGGATTATAAACAATTTTAATAAGCCGGTTACAGTATCCTTAACGTAAAGCAATAACATCATTTACTCCACTCCATTGGAAACATTTTCATCGCCTTGACAACAGTCGACTGTTAACAACAACTCATTGTAGTGATTTTCAACATTTTCTATTTCTAGCCGGTAAACAGCCCAAAGTCAAAGGATTTGTTTACAACTCTCGAGGGCAACCGTTATGAAATCCCCAATCAAAGACATATCCATGTAACGTGGTATCTGCTTGTAAAGCAGACAGTGGAACTCGTTTAAGAACCCAAGTACATTATCCTTATAGGAAATTCAATGGTGATACCGAAAATGAGGTCGAAAGTTAAAATTAAATGAGGCAAAGAGGAGAAATTTGAGTTTAAAATGAAAAAACACAGTATCCCTGAAAAACATTTAAAAAATCATATCTCGGGTACGGATTGAGATGAAAATATGCGGTTGGAGGGATCTTACTACATTTTTCATTATTCTTCTTTCGCTGCATTCCAGTGCGATGCCTTGGGTATCATCAAACTTTTTCTGTGTGAATGAAAACAGAAAGAAAACTATCCATAAGGCACGGAGGAAGATGGTTTCTTAGGGAGAATTTATAGGAAAAACTAGGAATGGGTGCGCGGGAAGCTATCGTTACGCGGCGTTTCGCCGATAGAGCTCTCTCGTTTCCAGCCTATGCACGAGGCCTATGGCATGAAAATTCGTTCAGGAATCATTTTCATTCGTTGAGGAATGGAAATTTTCACCGCTAACAGTGCACCTTCGTATCTTGTTATCGTTAGTCTTCAAACATGTAAGATGGTCTATGCCTAATTGGTATTTAATTCCGAACAAAAACCGAACAATTTTGATAACACACCGAGCTCGTAATCGGAGCTTTTCGCAGATGTATAGAGATGAAATTGACAGCTTGAGATGTGATGATGTTTCAGATAAATCAAGAGCTGTCTTACGGTTGGCGAACGATTTTTGTATGATGAAAAATGAGAGGCACAGTTCCGTAGCGTCCATTTGGTAGTAAACGGGAATCATCAGAACATTTTGTCACCCGTAAAAAGTGTATTTCCCTGTAAAAATTAACGCTTTGTACCGCCCTATGTCCGGTAAGCTGGGAACAGCCTGAGATAAGCAAGTTACTTACAGCAAGCAAGTTATAAGCAAGTTACTATCAGGGCCTGCCCTATGGCTTAGGGGTATATTCCATTGAACTCATCAACCTCTAATAATTTGTATTTTAACTGTATTTGTATTGTACTATTTATTTACTTTTTGCTTTGCTTCGGAATAAATTCACTATTCATTCATTCATTCATTCATTCATTCATTCATTCATTCATTCATACTTCAGTAGGGTATATCCGACGCGGCTCTGTCTTGGGGAAGAGTGATGCGTCGGTATCCGTTTCAAGACATTTTGAAATCAGGTCACCGAGATTGAGAGGGCACTTTGATGAGACGCGGCTGAATCATTCGAGTGTCCGATATTCATATCGTAAAGACCGGGTCACACTGGGTTAGATTAGGAAGCATGGAAGGAGGGCTTCCCCCATGCTAGGGGTTTGCAGTAAACTAAAACATCTATAACCAGTGATACAGTGCATCTAATTCATCCCTAGTAAGTTACAATTACAACGAGATTAATGTCCCAGAAGCATTAAAATAAATTGTAACAGCTTTTTGCGGTTCTGCGCGAACGCAGACATAAAAATGTCAATAAAACAGCAGCTAACACATTAATAAAAAGTTATAATATTAGTCTGTCTACGGATCGCACGAGTAATCAGTTTATTACTAATGTCCAAACATGGTCCAATCCGGTTGTTTGTTTGTTTATGTATTTATCTCATCAAACTGACTATTCGTTAAGTAATTGGTTTCTCGATTCCGGCCCGATTTTATCTAATCCATTCGTGGTATCTCTTTTTTTCGCGAGCTAAAATACTGTCGTACCGTGGTATTTGGATTTTGCATTTTAAAGGTAAATGAAGATTCTTATGTGTCGTATTTGGCAAATAATCTCCGTCAACTGTGACGTTTCTTGCTTACGATTCCCGCTGTACGTTGACCTTAGTGAACGGAAATAGACCCCCCTGAGCTCGTTGTGTATTTAAAATAAATCTCAGCGCCGCCTTCTCCACAACAACGCGATTAACAAGTTGAAAGTTGGTTTCTTGGCGTATTGCATTCTACTGATCAATCATTTTTTATTTATGTTAAGCTGCCACGTTATTTATGATTTATTCATAGTAGATCATAAATTATGAGTACTGAAAAAAACAAACATATAATAATGATGTCATCAAAAGACTACCATCACTTGTATACAGTTTTATGAAAAGGCAAAAATTATAATAATAATTAGCTCCGATGCAATAACTGTGTGTTTGGACTTGGTTGACGAATTGGTCTTGATACGCTTTAGTTTTTGAAACTTATTTCGTTACCCATAGAAATACTCATGATTTATGAATTATTATAGTTTGTTCAAATCGGGATAGCAGTTCGAAAGTAACCTGATTCACTACTACACTCAGGACCGACGGCTCACGAAAGGGTTAATTGGGAACGTCCCTTGGTTGTCCTTTCTCTAAGTAAGCAATTTAGATTCCACTACCATAAATCCATTTTCATGTTTTAACACAGAATGTGTTTTAGCCATGGACTAACTAGCCGAAAATGGAACGCGGGATGGTAACGAAATGTGTGACGGATGATTTTCACGTACAACCGAGTCGTTGCTAGGGATATGGTACTTCGTCGTTTTTCATCCCACAAAATTCGTTGACCATTCGTTCGAAAGCTCTCGATTTATCCAACAATATTATGTTAACTACTGCGAAGTGCGTGTCCAACAAACTGAGTTATGAGCATGGTTATATAAATAATTGTTTACACACAGGTGATCATTCTCAATAATTGATATTGTGAACATGATTGCAACCGCTTGTTAATTTCTGATGATTTCATTGAGCTTGTGTTTCGATGATTTGATTCATAGCAGGTGATCTGAGTATTACGAAAACGGTTTGATTTGTGAAGCGGAGGTTAAATAATTTGAATAGGTAATTTCTATACTTTACACTCTAGGAAGCTGTAATTTCGTTTGTGGCCTCTTTAGGACATTTACTTGACGATGCTCAGGGTCCGGATCAGATGTGTGGCTCTTAAAGCTAATTTCTATGCTTTACACTCTAGGAAGCTGTAATTTCGTATGTAGCCTCTTTAGGACATTTACTTGACGATGCTCAGGGTCCGGATCAGATGTGTGGCTCTTAAAGCTAATTTCTATGCTTTACATTCTAGGAAGCTGTAATTTCGTATGTAGCCTCTTTAGGACATTTACTTGATAAATCGCTCTTGATTTATCACGAATTTATTTCGTTTTTTTTTTTCGTAGTTTCATACTATAACTATATAAATTGATGTTATAAATGAATAGTAAACAATGACGCTTGTTTGGTTCTCACTTGGTTGCGCGACAACGCAAACACATTCTGTGTTTCAATAATTTCGTTCGAAGTATGTAAATAGAGGTAACCGGGGGTCCAGGGGGCTTGCCCCCTGGCGAGGCGCGGAGCGCCGAGTTTTATTTTACCTCGGTAGTAAAAGTATTTTTGAACAGGTCTTGAATTGCAGACGAAAATGAGATTGCAGTAGGATGATTTTGACTTTCTGAAAGTAAATAACTTCCTCTCAGTACAGTCCCCCCATTCCTCTCATTTAATTTGGCCATGGGTAGGGCATATTCACAAACATTCTTCTCAGCGAATCATGAATATAACGAAAATACCTATCACTTTGAGGTGATAGCGACAACAAAGAATTTTGTATGACGAAAGATAGCAGTTAGTAGGAGACTCAATTGAAAAAATACCTATTGAGGACTTCCTCGTAAGTGCTTTGATGTGTTAGTGAAATTAACTAACCTCGAACTGCCTTCCTCTCTAGAATAAGGTATAGGTGACATTCTCGAGACTTCGACACTAAAGCATCCTTATATCGAGTCAAGGCTAAAAACCTTATTGCCGAGGTTATTACACCTTGTTGTCATGGTGACGAGGAAACTATACGAATCGGCGCCATTTAATGTCGCCGATACATATCACGTTATCTTACGGATCAGTATTTACCTAGTTTCTAGTTCAGTATTGCTTCCGAGTCTACCTATAGGTAGCGGAAGCATTGTTGTCACTTTCGAGGGAAAAAAAAAAAAAAAAAAAAAATTGGTCTCCAAAATCAAAATTTCCACTTGCATTTTACGTTTTATAACATTCTGAACAACTTTAGTTCCGTGTGTGTGTGTGTGTGTGTGTCGTGTGTCCGCAAATCATTGTAACAAGCTTAAATTTTCTACAGTTTTCATCCGATTTGGATGAAATTTTCAGGGAATGTGCGGGACCCCTATCAGTTACATCATTGTTGACTCAATACTTCTCTCTGCGCATGCGCAAACGTAAATTCATCCAAACATAATTTTCTCACGCCTTCGTCCGATCTTGCTCAAATTTGGATGATAGTTGGGGAATGACGATTTGATCATTCCATATTAACTCCAACAAGATTGTATCTCTCGTTAATTTCTTTATGTTCCATTTTTTCACGCTCTAGTCGTCCGATATCGCTTAAATTCGGGTGATAGTTGGAAAAAGACGACTTTATCATCCCATATCAATTTCAACATGATTGTATCATTAATAGCTACTGCGCACGCGTTAATGTGAAATACTTGCAACGACCCTAATTTCCACAGTTTTCATCCGATTTTAATGAAACTGTCAGTGAATTCGCGGTTTAGGTTGCAGATGGTCTCGTAACTATTTCATTGTTCTCAACTCATCAGCTCCTTCTGCGCTTGTTCAAATGTAAATCACATTCAGTATAATTTTTTTGTTCCTTGATTGACCAATTATGACGTTTCACGCTAATTCTTGACATTCTCTATTCCGCTATGGAATTTTTTCAAGTTAATTTAAAACTTTTTTCAATGCTGATAATTAAACAAGGGAGCCGCACCCGACCTTTTTTATGATTTCATGCGAATTATATTAAACAGTTGTCCGGCTATGACCTGAAACGATGATAACGCAAGTATGGTTCATGGGGTCGAGATTCCAATGAAATGTGTGTTGGAATTGTTAACAGTTCCAGTCATCAGCCGCATAAAGATGTTGAGGATTATCTAGTTTTCAGAACTGTTCTTTGAATGAATTAAGAAACTAAACATCTTTAGGGACCTCTGAAATTGGTCATGTAAAGGACTCATCGTACCACACTAATAACTAACAAACGCTGCAAATTATTTTACAAAGGTTTATTATTTTTTCAGTTGCGTATGATCGTAGTTTTAGTTGGCTTGCGTACGTCATAAGGCCCGTCCAGACTCCTCGGCGGGTCCTATTTCGAGTTGCCACAACCTATACTTCTATAAATTACGCTCGCCTCCACATCCAGCCGGGGGGCAAGCCCCCCGGACCCCCCATTAAATTGCTCGCTTCGCTCGCGAAGTGTGGCATGTAGGGAATGTTGCTCGCTTCGCTCGCAAACGATAGATCCCTAAGGGTAGGTTTAACTTCTGTAAGGGATGCTGCTCGCTTCGCTCGCTTGAGGAAGTTATACTGCCTACCCAACTTGGCAGACGTTTTTTTCTGTTGGAAATTCTTACAAACAAATTAAATCTTATGAAACTACGTGGAACCACAAAAAGTTTATTCGGGGATGTTGCTCGCTTCGCTCGCAAGGTATTGCTGTATATTTGTAGGAAAAAATCCGAATTCATTCTGTTGACATGGCTCTCGCTTCGCTCGCAAGGTATACCTGTATACCCTTCAAGACGTAAGTGCGTGTACCTGCTCGCAACCCGTTCCCGTCAGGTGCAAGCCCCGCCTCATCGAACCCCTGACTTCGTAGAGCCTTCTCGCGAACACGGCAAAATTAATTTCTGATGTTAAACGCTTCTTCTCGCTTCCGCTCGCGATTTGACCGACTTAACGTCACTTTTTTCGATATCCGATTTCGGATTCAGATTCGGCGGACCCAAAGCTGTATTTCGCCCGCGAAAACCGTTCCGAAAAACGTACCTTTATGGGGTATATTTTAATCGGAAAAAACCAAGTTTTTCGGCGGACTTTTCGAGAAAACGGGTCCGTACTCTCGCATTTTTTTAACGCATTTCCCGATACTTTTTTTGCGATCCGATCGCGCCGTCGTCTTCCTCGTTCAAAAACCTACGAAACCCGTATTTTTCCGGAATTGTCAACGGCCGTTTAGAGGGGTAGGGGAAGCGGGGAAGTCCAAAAAGCGCACATTAATTCTTACTTCGACCCCCCTCCCGCCCTACGGCCCATGGTTCGGGTGGGATTAAACAATTTTAAATTCGCTCGCTTCCACTTTTGGAAAATCTCAAGAAGATCCCCCCACTCGTACACTCCCCCCACTCAGCCGTTTGGCCGTGCATAGACACGACAGACAGACAAACGGAGTTTCATTCTTATTAATATCTATAATTATATACGTATGTTTATATTTCTCGATTTGAGCTCCTATCTATTCAAATAATCATTGCCTTAATAATATCATTATCTAAGTACATACGAAAAGTCGAGAGGATTTGTTATTAAATATGCGTGGGCAAAGCATTGGTAATAACACACAAATATGACCTAGAAAAAAACGTATATTCATGCCTTGAAGGAACATGAAATTCGAAAGCAATACAAGTGTAGGAAGTTTTCCACGCCACCCTGGAGGTACTCAGTAGGTCTCGTTACCTCACAACCGGAGGTTCACCGCTCTATTACGCTTACACTATCATATCACTCACATTTTTCCATCAACATTCATTGTAAAGTTGTGCATTTTGAGATGAGTGAATTTTGTCCTAACATGAGAATAATAATTATTAGGTCGTGCAGTTGTGGTCGTGCATGATCTGGTCCTAAAGTGTTCTGTTGCGAAGTCCTACTGCCCATTGTTATCCTAACCGTGGAATATTAGCTTGCGCAGTTGTGGTTGAGCAGGTTGGAGTTTTAACACGTCAGTCTAACACTCAAAGCCTCGAAAAAGACACTTTTTTCGCCCGTTTTCGGCCCATAGCATCTATGCGAGTAAAGCGATCGGAATGGTTAAACGTTAGGACCAACTAGACCCCAATTGGAGTCTATGTACCAAAGAACGGGTTTTTTAAGTCAATTCTTAGGCCTTTTATGGCCCAGACGGCGGACGGCGAACGGCAGACGACGGACGGACATTTCAAATTTGGATTCTACGCACCTTGAAACGTAAAGTGACAAAGTTTAAGGGGGGGTTATAACAATTTTTTGTTATACGATCACATAGGCTTATTATTGGAAATAATGAACCAAAATTTAACGGAATAACAAATTTAATCGAATGTTCATTTCACTAGCAAATAATCGCATCAAGCTAATTCGAGAGATGCAGTTTTCTCATCCTGATTGTTTTGTCTACATTCAAGACCTGTTTTCACCAGAAGATTCTGGGCCCACTCTTTCAATAGACCAGTGTTTTTCTCGGGAGGAACGACCAGCAGCGAAATTATTTTTCCGTTGATGTAGGTCAGTAACATTGCGGAGTATTTCAAGCCCGATGCGTTGGGTCACGAGGACGAGCGGATTCTAATTCCGTTCGATCAAAATCTAATTTGGTTATCAAAAAATCCCTAACTATACTGATCCCTCTCTGGGTTTTTCTTTTCTGGCGCCGTTTCAAAGACGTTCTTGCCTCATTTCTTTCTTCCCATCCAATTCCTTGGGCCTCGGGGACACTTTTAAACTCTCGGCTCGATGAAATGCGCTAAACGCATAATACGATTCCGCTATATCACGTCGTGACTAGCCGTTGTAAAAAGGAAAGAAACGCCGGCGTCTAAAAGCGGTGGCGTGATGTCACAAATAAGAATGTCAAATTCTTCAGAATGAATCGATTTAAACCGTATCGATTCTTTATTAATTTTTAAGAAGTGATACTTTTTAAATTAACAAAAAAGCATTAACATTTAGCCAACTAAATTCCTATAGGAAAATACAGAAATTTGCCACAATTTTCAGTGATTAACTTGAAATAGTTAACCTTGAATGGTAAAAAAAAAAAAAAAAATTTTCGTTGAGTTATTCCAATGAAATAGCTTGATTTAAAAAATCACTACATTTTTCTATTACTTATCTTACGAGATAGGTAAGTGTGTAATGTATATTTTCAGACATGTTCCACTTAAATGGTTCAGGAAGTGGAACACCTTAGTTTTATGAAATATTTATTAAATTGAATTAGAAGTTAAAATATAATTTGTAGACACATCCGACCAACCTACGGTTTAGGTATATTATTTTCCTCCTTAGACAGTAGCCACTGATTGGACAGTCGCAGCCCCCACAAGAACTACCCACATTTTTAGTTCGGAAGAAAAAACATGGTTTCCTCTACCTACCGCCCGTGTGGGACGAACAGGTAGCCGTCGATCCAAGTTGATTTAGCACGAATAGAACGACTGACCGGGTGCGGAAATTATTAAGTGCGCATAAAAGTCTCGTAAACTCTACACAAATTTACAATGTCGTTTTTCTCAACTCTGCGCCACCCCAATGACACTATTTTCATTGGGATTAATCGCCATGTAATTACTGCACAACCCCTGAGAACATCGAGGTGACTAATAATAATAAAATAATACGAATCTGGTTGGCAAATCCGTTTCAGACCATTCTAAGACCGAATTGGTAAAATTCCCATAATAGATGTGTGTGTGTGTGTGTGTAAGAGAGAGGGAGGGCTTGAAAGCTTGAAAGAGAGAGAGGAGAGAGAGAGAGAGAGAGAGAGAGAGAGAGAGAGAGAGAGAGAGAGAGAGAGAGAGAGAGAGAGAGAGAGAGAGAGAGAGAGAGAGAGATTGACGGATTTTATTTACCCAACCAGGGATAGATTAGGACCGTGTTGTTCTCTCTTCCATCTCCCCTGGACATAAAATATATACCTACATTCCTCGTCCAATCGAATACTTTACAATATAGTAAAATTTACTATTACTCATTCAATACTTCATCTATATCAGATACTTGAATTCAATCCTTCATATTATATACAGTTCTGGCATAATATAATTTCATGTTCTAATCAGCGTACCTGCATTCCGAATGGATGGTTGTACAATTACGATTTCTACAATGGTTGGTTACACGATGATAATTGATTTAGGCATTTGATGTGGTACATTTGAGGGTGTAGTTGAACTTGGTGTTGGTCGGACCTTTTGGGATAGTTTGATGGTCGCGAGGGAAAGCTTCCTTTCTCCCGACACGGCCGCCTAGTTAACTTCGTGTAGAACAAAAGAGAGGGCTGGTTATTAATTTAGGGTCAGCGGTTAAGCGAGCGATCAGTGATTCAGGTGAATCAGCCGGTAGCCTAACAATGTCGGTAACTGGGCACGAAGGGGGCAGGTCGCTAAGTGTTATACCGTGTCCAACGCTGTTCGACCAACGAATTCTGCACGGAAGTGAGTGTGGATGGGTTCTCTCTACGCTTAGTTTAAGAGATGTACGACCGACTTCGGCCTTGTGTAGCGAAACTGGTTGACTAAATAGGCTACATACTGGTAAAAACCCCTAGAAACCCTCTACGAACCTACAAACACACCACAATTGAGAGGGGAAAGCTCTCTTCAGTCTCTGGTAAACTGGATTCCACGAACCTAATGATTGTACGATGCTACACACTAACATAGACAAAGCAGGTAAGTACTAGTTTAGCTGGACATTCATTATACTGTCTTACATTGTTCAATAAGTATATGTAGTTTGAGTCCAGGTTATTACGTAAATTATTTACATAATTACTCCCCTTAACAGTGATATCTTGGTTTAGTAAAAATTATACCTAAATGTAAACTGGAATTAAAAATCAAAACCAAGTTCCTACCTACCAATTAGTAAATAAATGTTTATTATTGTTCTGGGTGGATTAGCCTATCACTTGGATTATTTTTTCGTTTGCGACCTTCTTCGTAACAAACCATCCTTGTGTAATTTTCATGTCTTTACCTTGGCCCACGCTAAGTAAAAAGCGTTACTTTTTTAAGAAGCGACACTTTTTTGGCTGACGAAATTTTCTGAACTGAATCTTTATACCATTTTTCATAATAAGTAAATCGTTCGCCAGACGGTTTTTTCTTGGTCGATTACAAAGGTTCATTATTGAAAATAACAAACCAAAAACCGTTGCGTTTTATAGTACAAATTTTCGCACTCACGTAGTCCAGCTAATAGACATATCCCTATCAATTGAAACAACTGAGCAACACGCAAAGTAATTAATGAACCATGACCAATCCTAGATTACAATGACTTGAGTTGGTAGCAAACAGACTGGCTAACTACGAAGGCGAATGTGGTAACCGATACATAAAAATTCTTCTACAACACTTCTTCTGCAAAGCATCATGCATCGATACAACGATCTTTTTCCAGCCCATCTGGCGGGTAACGCGACTAGTACATAATATACCTATACTTCATTTATACATTATCATTGCGACTTTCCATGATGTTCGTGATTAAACACGAATATCAGACAACAACTAGGACTGGGGAGACTACCTACAAGTACACAACAAATATACTCGTAAATAGTAGACACAAACACAGATATATTTATAATCCTTCGTGTATTTTATTTGTTATAGTAAGTTGGGATGTTCAGAAAAATAAAACATTGGTTTATCATTGATGCTATCATTATCAAGGCGTCGACGAAGATTGCCGCGGAGAGGGTGTAGACTCACATTAAATTAAAACCCATGTCAAAATTTTAATTTCTCCCTTAATGGGAAAAACAAAAGATCATGGATATGTCTAGTACCTACTGCTTACCAGTTGGTACCTACTACTCAATTGTATACCAACCATGTAGTGCCTTCTTTTCACAAGATTATTCCATTATGGTTACAAAACAATATTAGTTTTTAACTTAGAGTAATAAATCAGCATTCCTTGACACTACAATGGCTTAGAGGTCATGAAATGTCGTGGTAAAATGAGAGCATTCCAAAAAGTGGCGAACGATTTTCCTACTATGAAAACTATGGGAGTTACTCTTCCCTAGTAACGCCTTAGTTGTACGTGAAAATCAATAGAAAATGTGCCGGTCGGGAAAAAAAGTGTCGGTCGGGAAAAATGTGTTCAGAAGTCCCTCAAGGGCCCACATACCAAATTTCAGAATCGTGGGATCATTAGGGAAAAAACTGGATTCTAGAGCCACTCAGCTGATCTGGGATCGGTCAGTTGTGTTCAGAAGTCCCTCAAGGGGCTACATACCAAATCTCAGAATCGTAGGATCATTAGGGAATCTCCGCGTAACGCTCTCCGCGTGACGCTCCCCCGCGTGACGCTTTTTCATTTATGTCTAGTACCTACTGCTTACAAGTACCTACTGCTCAATAGTACCTACCATATAGTGCCTTCTTTTCGCATTATTAGTTCATTATGGTTACTTATTGATATTAGTTTATAACTAAGCGTAATAAATCAGCTTTCCTTGACTCAACAATGGCTTAGGAATCATGAGATGTTATGATAAAATTAGAGCATTCCAAAAAGTGGCGAACGATTTTCCTACTATGAAAACTATGGGAGTTACTCTTCCCTAGTAACGCCTTGGTTGTACGTGAAAATCAATACAAAATGTGCCGGTCGGGAAAAAAAGTGTCGGTCGGGAAAAAAAGTGTGAACGATGGTCGGTCGGGAAAAAAAAGTGTCGCGAAAAATTCCTTGACCCCCATCCAAAAGACATATCCATGTCAATGTTTGCCGTGGTGGTGGAGCTGTATTGGTACATTTTTTCAGTAGGTAATTTATTAAAGAACTGATACGATTCACAATCGAGTTATCACTTTTGACTAACGATGTGAGACTCTACTTTGCTAGCATTTGTCAGCGTGCGTGCGTGTGTTTCTCGCGACAGGCCGCGATTGTTGAGCTATCAACTTAAACTTTAGTAGGTAGACACTTAAGATATCCGGAATTATCTGCATAGTTTTGGGAGGCTCCACGGGACCAATGATAGCGTACCACCAATTAAAAAATATACATTTCTGAAGCTAGTGGCATGATAATTTTGTAAGTAGACTCACCCTGGTTTGGCTGTATTGTTTTTGGTGGTACTCCGGCGCTTAATGGTGGTGCCAAAGCATCACCTTCAAGTTAAAATAGAAATTTTTGAAGCTACAGACTAGATATTTTGTACGTAGACTACTTAGACACCCAGAATTAGCTGTATAGTTTTAGGGGGTAACATGGAGCCCTATGGTTGCACCAAGGCGTTACCTCCAAGTTAAAATTGACATTTTCAAGCTATTGACTTGAAATTCAGTAAGTAGACTCCTAGACACCCAGAAATAGCTGTATAGTTTTTGGTTACGAAATGGTGGCCCCACCACCAAGTTATAAATAGACATTTCAAGCCTTTAGGAGTTTAGGTATATTAAAATGGTTAATATGGTAGAATGAATATTAGTAATAGGTACCTAACTTATTTAACGGTGAAAACAGTTGCCATCACAATGTGATTCTTTTGAAATCAATGAAAAAGTATGATATTTATATTGTAGCGTCGAGTACGTCATATTAAGCAACCAGTTGAACTTATTGAGAGACGTGGTCAGCGGACGAGCTTGTTCATTTTATTCCGACTCTTATGCCTCTTTTAGGACGCAAATGATTTTTGTTGCAGGCAATCTGTGTATCATCAGAAATCATTAGAAATTAAAATCTAATTTGATGTCTTCTCTTTGATTGAAACCTTTCGAGACGCAGTTTCTGTCATTTCAACTTTTCAACGTCACCCTCTTGGGTAGATTTAAAGTGATGCCGAGATTTCAGGACCATTGTCAGATTATATGATTTTTGAGCAATATATCGTTTACACATTCCAATAGTTAGGGATAAAAGCGAAAGGCATAGTAACGGATGGATCAATTTTTGTTACCTAAGAATTTAATTTAATCGATTCAGAAAGAACTTTCCTTCTCGGTTAATATTATTGCTTAATACTCAACTTTTATTGTCAACTTTATTAATATGTACTTCCTTGTTGGAAATAACAAATATATCCCCGAAAAATGAATTGGTAGTGCAAATTTCCGAATCGCATTCTCTAAATCTTATCAAATTCAACCCTCCCCGTGAATGTTGAACCTTTTTTTAAATTTTATATTTCTATTCGTTCGACCCGGAAGTTTAGATTACTGAAGTGAAACCCCACTATTCATTAAAATTTGATATGGTGCGTCCTCGCTAGACTTATCATTGTTAAAATGGTTCCACTCGAAGTTTAAAAGGTTAATACTGTAGGTAACAGGAAAAACAGAAGTGAAAATCATTAAAAGTAAAGTGGAGAACCCTCAACATTAAGTGATCGTGAAGACTGTAGCAACAAAGGGTTGATAAAACATAAAGGGTGGAAAAAACTTCGAGGGTTGAAGAAGAAAAAAAAAATTAAAAGAGAGAAAAAAGAAAGAAGGGTTAGATTGAAAAGGGGTTGGAGTGAATACTCCCCGCAGAGCGCGAGGCGTCGCTTAGCACGGTGGCACCTCGCTAACAATATAATGGGAGGTGGCCTAGTAGAAAGAGGCAAGTTGAAGTAGTACCTATGTTTCCACAGTAAATTTTTTTTCACATTTTTGAAACATGGACATTTACCCATGTTTACCCCACGTTTCCAAACTGTTAGATCTTATAGGAAATTGGACGCTGTGTAGAATAGGTTTTGTAAGCCTGGATTTACAAACTCTTCAGCATTATTGAGCTAGATTAAGAATTAAGTATACTGCCAAGTCGGTGGGCAGTATAGCTTCCTCATTTACTGTAAAATGGACGAATAGAATTAGTTAAAGAATAATATACAAATCTAAATGTAAGGCGGTGGATGAAAGATTCGGTAATTACCTCCACCCGTCAGAGAATCCGAAATTCCCAAGGATTGTTGCACAGCCAGACTAAAATTGGGCTAAAAAAAAGAATCATGAAAATCGTCCAAAAATTGCAGCCTGGCTACTGCCGACAAAAAATTTCTAAAAATTACTTGTTACACCCTTTATTGTCTCCATTCGTCATGAAATTTAAAATTTCCGAGGTTGATTTCACAACCGCACTAAAATTGGGATCGAACAACGAATGAATCTCGAAATTGGTTAAAAGATTTGCAGCCCGTGCAGATCTGGCTAAATTAGTCATTTAGCGTCCTCTTCTATACGAAGCCTTGCCTACACATGACTTAGCTGCAGAGGGTTCTAAAATAACTAATGACCTCAATAAAAAATGACTCACAAAATCATAATAACAAATAAATACTCGGTGTCATTGAAATACTGGGAACGCAATCTTGATATCGCTTAATGTGAAGATAGCTTTAGCGTCTACAGTGGATTCCAACCAGAGTAAATAAAAATGACTCGAAATTTTTCGATAGTTATCATTTTGTATCATAAAAATGGTCTATAAAATGCAAAGTAGAACAGTAATATATTTGTAAATATGTAAACATGCGAAATAGGGCTACATCTTGTGTTTGTGCATGCGCTTCCTCTATTTTAAATCCAATGGCGATCACCATTTAAGTTATGTGGAGAACCAAATAAAAGTTAGTACCATACCGGACCATTTTAGCAAATATTAGCCTCGACACCAACAACATCAGAATACTTGCTAAGATCATACAGAATCACCCTACTGGTCAATCGATCGTCACAACCGTTCAAAATGCATGATATTAGATTCTCGAGGAGCAATAACATCCGAATAGGAAATCAATTTATGCCATCATTTGGCGTTTTGTGGTGGCAGTGCATGAATAACAATTGAATCTGAAACCAAGTTATGAAATCCTGAACGATATTGATGGTAGTAAGAATAATAAACTTAATAACGAAACTTTACACCATTTTCCCCAAAATTGTGTTGAATTTGTATAGGTATCATTGTTAACTGCTATCACTAGATATTAATTGCCCTATAGTACTGAATATATAGTTTCTTGTTGTCTGTAGTTAGGAATAATTTTTCAGGCCGACCACATGACCTAATATCAGACTCAAAATTGTTCTTCAGATGGTCTAACATTAGCTTATGAGGTTGGGTAATCCGCTAGTCTGGGACTATTTTTGGTGGGTAAAACAGTAATTTTAAGGTGGTAAGAGACCCTAGTGGTTCATATTGTTAGCGAATTTTTGAAGAAAATTAAGCTATTGCTCTCGCCTCAAAATTTGTAGAATGTGAATTTTTGAAAACATTTTATGCAGAAATCCGTTTCAGGCTATTCTGAATCATATTCTGAAGTTTAACGCATTTTTTATGTATGTATATATGTATGTATATATGTATGTATGTATATATGTATGTATGTATGTGTCATTCCAGACGATAACTGTCCGTAGAATTGTGCTAGAAACTTCAAACAAATTTTAAAATGTTAAGGACACAAAACGAAAGTTCAAGTTCGTTGGCCAGCATGATCGGATTACATCTTCGGGTTGAAATTTTCAAAAATGTAGTTAACAATTTCAAAATAGCCTGTTTTTTGCGATTTGTTGTGCGAAATAATTTTTTCAGCATACTAACATGTGGTATATTCGGAATCAGCGTAAAATTTACTATAAGAATATGTATCAAGTTTTCAAAAATTTCAAAGTTGAAAAATCAGTCAAAAATCGAAATAATGCCGTTCGCTAGTTGTAAAAATCGGTAATATTTGCATGAAACATTGTCCAAATTCAGATTGAACTACTCTTATGGAAGTATCCCTGTATAACCAATCCTAGAACCATGCTGTTTAAAACGTAGGTAGTAGGTGCTTAAAAAAAAAAAAAAATAAATAAATAAATGTAATCACAACTGATCAGTTTACTCTGTGCATGTGTTAATAATTTGATTCCATGTTTGTCTATCAAAATCATAAACTAAAATTTCTCAACACGATCAATAGCGACTGAAATGTCTAAGATTTCTTCAAAAATTCGCTCATGGGGTCATGCTGCATGACTGGACTTTTGTTAGTTACGATATAACTTAATATTCATCAAAAGAACCGATTATTCAACCTATAAATCATTCCAGAGAATTTTCATTAAATTTTTTATCAGCTAATACCATTTCATCAGCATTGAGTTTCACCGTAGAATTTAATTTCAATTATTATTTCATCATGTGTGTCATAAATAGTAAATTATTCCTAGTAGTGTAGAACTTATTGTTATGCGTGATAATTAGGTATTCAATAGAAGTTTTGAATTACTTGTACACTACATTCCACCATTTTGATTGCAAATGAGTAAACTACATCCAATGTTTATTGTTCAAGTCCCCATTTATTTCTGAGATAAACAACGTCCACCACTAAATCAACTTGTGCCATTATTTCTCCCTAACAATAATCTAAAGATAAATTCCTGTATATTTACCTACTCCACTGGCAAACCTCAGTTAAGCTCGGTGAGTTCATTTTGACCAGGTATTAACATAACATTACCACTCTCGAGCTTTCTAATTAGCACTAATCCTTCAGCAATTATATGAAAATACGGGAGCGCGGAGATCTGGGACCGCTCGCAACCAAATTACCCATTAGTTGTATTACTGGCGCTGCTGTGGGTCCCCTCGGCCAAAAGAATCGTACATCATTTTAATCGAATTAATGGGCTAATAATCAGAATTTCTCAGCTCTGCGAGTTGACTCTTCGCTTTCTTCCTCTCTCTGTAACATATATTTGGTTTCTCTGCGGAACGCGTAGAAAATAAAGTACCTACAATTCCATGACTACCAGCAGTACATAGGACTGGAGGACCCAGTCTATTCTTTATACCTACATAAGTACTATAACGTCATTCGGCTTTTTTTTACACCCCTTTTAGCGAATTTTTGAAGAAAATTAAGCTATTGCTCTCGCCTCAAAATTTGTAGAATGTGATTTTTTTGAAAAAATGTTGTGCAGAAATCCGTTTCAGGCTATTCTGAATCATATTCTGAAGTTTAATGCATTTTTTTATGTATGTATGTATATATGTATGTATGTATACATGTATGTGTCATTCCAGACGATAACTGTCCGTAGAATTGTGCTAGAAACTTTAAACAAATTTTAAAATGTTAAGGACACAAAACGAAAGTTCAGTTTCGTTGGCCAGCATGATCGGATTACATCTTCGGGTTGAAATTTTCAAAAATGTAGTCAAAAATTTCAAAATAGCCTGTTTTTTGCGATTTGTTGTGCGAAATAATTTGTTCAGCATACTAACATGTGGTATATTCGGAATCAGCGTAAAATTTCCTATAAGAATATGTATCAAGTTTTCAAAAATTTCAAAGTTGAAAAATCAGTCAAAAATCGATATAATCGAAGATTTCTTCAAAAATTCGCTCATGGGGTCATGCTGCATGACTGGACTTTTTTTTTACACCAACTGCACTTCTATGGAACTCCCCTTGGCATGGTCTTTTGGCTGATGGGATAAAATAAAATAGGTGAAATTCCTGATCGAGTTGAAAGTTTCCTGATCAAATGATGAGCCGATTCTACATACATAAATGGTGTACCAGCATTCGCCATATTTGTCACCATCCCAAAATACCTGACTTCCTGCAGAAACCGACTGGAGTTTCATGATCATAATCGTAATTATCGTAAACATTTGCACAACTTGACATATTAATCATATTCCAGTGGAAACTACAAAGCCACTGAAAGTACTAGATTTGGCACAAATTAATTAAATTGAAGACACATTAGTGAACTGTATTGCATGTCCCCTGATACTTCTTTCAAGAAAGCTAAAATCTCCTGTTAGATATCAGACGCCATCATTCTAGCTCATATTATACAGAAGTTGCGTGATGCCTCATTGATCAGCCATTGAGATAAAAATTCCGCTCTTGCGCCAAAAAATCAAGCTATCCGAATGAGAAGATTAGGTTGTTGGCTAGAATTTTTTGAGCACAATTATAGTCCCAAATTTAAAACAAACATTCTTATAAAATCACTTAAAAGGTCTAAAAATTGTTAAATTTATTTATTTATTTTAAATTTTTTCATGCAGAATTTAGTCAAAAGAAATTTATCAACAATGAACTAGAACATTGAAAATTTATACAAAAAATTATGCTGACAAATGTACTTGCATTTCATTATAATTTGCTGGAAAATCTATAAATATTGGAACAAAGCTAATAACCCTAAAAGAAAATACCTTTTTTTAATCGATGGATATTATTTAGAACGAGTTTTTTGCTATGAAAGTGGCGGTCAACAATTTTTTTGCACTTAGACAGCTCAAGTTTCAGAATAACGTAACATATTATAGGATGATTTACCAAAATTTGCTCATACGACCATGCTGCATGACTGGAACTTTGATTTTAGCGAATTTTTGAAGAAAATTAAGCTATTGCTCTCGTCTCAAAATTTGTAGAATGTGAATTTTTGAAAAACGTTTATGCAGAAATCCGTTTCAGGCTATTCTGAATCATATTCTGAAGTTTAACGCATTTTTTTATGTATGTATGTATGTATGTATGAATGTATGTATGTATGAATGTATGTATGTATGTATGTATGAATGTATGTATGCATATATGTATGTATGTGTCATTCCAGACGATAACTGTCCGTAGAATTGTGCTAGAAACTTCAATCAAATTTTAAAGTGTCAAGGACACAAAACGAAAGTTCAAGTTAGTTGGCCAGCATGATCGGATAACATCTTCGGGTTGAAATTTGCAAAAATGTAGTCAAAAATTTCAAAATAGCCTGTTTTTTGCGATTTGTTGTGCGAAATAATTTTTTCAGCATACTAACATGTGGTATATTCGGAATCAGCCTAAAATTCCCTATAAGAATATGTATCAAGTTTTCAAAAATTTCAAAGTTGACAAATCAGTCAAAAATCGAAATTATGTCGTTCGCTAGTGGTAAAAATCGGTAATATTTGCATGAAACATTGTCCAAATTCAGATTGAACTACTCTTATGGAAGTATCCCTGTATAACCAATCCTAGAACCGTGCTGTTTAAAACGTAGGTAGTAGGTGCTTAAGAAAAAAAAAAAAAAAAAAAAAAAAAAAAATGTAATCACAACTGATGAGTTTACTCTGTGCATGTGTTAATAATTTGATTCCATGCTTGTCTATCAAAATCATAAACTTAAATTTCTCAACACGATCAATAGCGACTGAAATGTCGAAGATTTCTTCAAAAATTCGCTCATGGGGTCATGCTGCATGACTGGACTTTTTTTTGCACTTAGACAGCTCAAGTTTCAGAATAACGTAACATATAAATAGGATGATTTACCAAAATTTGCTCATACGACCATGCTGCATGACTGGAACTTTGATTTTTTTAGTAATTATTGTTTCACACAAGATTTGCGCAGTAACTTACAGGGCGGGCATTTTCGTGAGCCTTAATCCAATAGTGTGTTTCCCTTGTTATTATCCAATGGAGCTCACAATCCCTATTCAGCGCGGATCTTTTCGACGCACTTTTTCCCTTTACCCTAAGCCCTTCGAGCCCCAACGGAGTGACTAATTGTCAAGACGCAACCCGCATGGGAATACCCCTAAGCCGTCCATTCGCTCAGTAAGGATAGACTTCCGAAAAAAAACGGAAGGGCGGCTTTCATTAGGCATTTGAAATTACTTCAATAATGGAACACGCCTTTGCACTCCATTTTTCAAGCGTCCCTTCTTTTTTAGCCTGAGGGAAATACAGCGAGGGAATGGCAGTTCCCTCGAGAGTGCCAAAAACCTCCTAAAAAGCAACGGGAAATAGTGGCGGGTCTAGGGTGGATCCTTGGTGCTCCCCATTTTTCTCTGCCTCATCCTTGCCTTCTCCTCTTGCCTCCCTCCACAGAGTCGAATTAGCATAAAGAAGTCGAATCGTAGAATATTCCACCCTCGCGCATCCGCTTGATTTATTTTTACATCCTTTCTTCAGTTCTCTGCACAGTCGTGAATTAATCGTCGACTAACTTATTTGCCTAATGCCACGAAAAGGGGGGCTTAAAACTGTAGCCTTCTTCTTCTGGGTGGATCATCTCCTTTTCTCCAGAAACCTGAAGGAGTTAACGTTCCTGGCAGTATTTCAAGTCCCCTTGGGAGGGGGTGGTTGGTAACCCAGAACCGGGACCTCCCAAAAGATGTATTACTTTATTTTCTAGAACCAAGCTAAGTTGTTCGCTTCTCCGAAATAAATCCTCGGACGATTTAGAAGGTTTGTTCTTGCCATAGTGCGTGTTCGCCAAAAAAAGAAAGAGCTTAGCGAATTTCAGTGCAGTAAATTCCACGACAATTAAAAACCCACAGTAAACATTTTTTTTTTTTTCATTTATGAAGTGTAAACTTCTATAGGCGCACCGCGTCGAAAATCAGAAAACGATATAAAGGACTATGTTAAACTGTGAAACGTATGTACTCTGAACTTGGTATTAGAACCTCTTGAAACTCATACGATGGATACAGCTTTCGTACAAGTACGCAACCACGAGAGACATTTTATGTCTTTGCACCCCCTTTCCCCGTCCTATAAAACCCCGTATTGTATTCTAGAGCCACTCAGCTGATCTGGGGTCGGACAGTTGTGTTCAGAAGTCCCTCAAGGGCCCACATACCAAATCTCAGAATCGTGGGATCATTAAAGAAAAAAACTGGATTCTAGAGCCACTCAGCTGATCTGGGATCGGTCAGTTGTGTTCAGAAGTCCCTCAAGGGCTCACATACCAAATCTCAGAATCGTGGGATCATTAGGGAAAAAACTGGATTCTAGAGCCACTCAGATGATCTGGGATCGGACAGTTGTGTTCAGAAGTCCCTCAAGGGCCCACATACCAAATCTCAGAATCGTGGGATCATTAAAGAAAAAAACTGGATTCTAGAGCCACTCAGCTGATCTGGGATCGGTCAGTTGTGTTCAGAAGTCCCTCAAGGGCCCACATACCAAATCTCAGAATCGTGGGATCATTAGGGAATAAACTGGATTCTAGAGCCACTCAGCTGATCTGGGATCGGTCAGTTGTGTTCAGAAGTCCCTCAAGGGCCCACATACCAAATCTCAGAATCGTGGGATCATTAGGGAAAAAACTGGATTCTAGAGCCACTCAGCTGATCTGGGATCGGTCAGTTGTGTTCACAAGTCCCTCAAGGGCCCACATACCAAATCTCAGAATCGTGGGATCATTAGGGAAAAAACTGGATTCTAGAGCCACTCAGCTGATCTGGGATCGGTCAGTTGTGTTCAGAAGTCCCTCAAGGGCCCACATACCAAATCTCAGAATCGTGGGATCATTAGGGAATCTCCGCGTAACGCTCTCCGCGTGACGCTCCCCGCGTGACGCTCCCCCGCGTGACGCTTTTTCATTTATGTGCCATAGTAAAGACATAAAATGTCAAAAATGTTGGTACATACCTCAAACCCCTACTCGGAAAATATGCCGTATGTGGTCCATTTGTGTTATATATAGCATTCAAACGTCAAATTGGAGGTTTCTCTGATCAAATTGTAGGTTTTTTGTTCCAAATTTGAGGTTTTTCGTATCGAATTGGAGGTCTTACGCATCAATTTGGAAGATAAATTCAAATAAAGAATCAGGCATATTCATCTCTATTAATCTTCAAGTTCCCTTTCTTATTGAGTCTACAGAAAATCAAAGAGAAAAAATCCTGAAGTCCCTGTTTAACGGAACAAAGCCGTTTGCCAACGTGTTTGCCAGCTCATTCATGTTTAGTTCATAACTTAGTGTAATAAATCAGCTTTCTTCGACACGAAAATGGCTTAGTAATCCAATCAGTAAGTGTGATAAAATGAGAGCGTTGCAAGAAGTGACGAACGGTTTTCCTGCTATGAAAACTAGGGGAGTTGAACTTCCCTAGTAATGCATTGGTTGTACGTGAAAAGCTACTTACAAGTACCTACTATTCAATAGTATACCTAAAATTACCTTCTGCCTTACTTTCATATTATTAGTTCATTATGGTTATTTAGCAATATTAGTTTATAACTTTTCGTAATAAATCAGCTTTTCTTGACACTACAATGGCTTAGGGATCATGAGATGTTGTGATAAAATAAAAGCATTCCAAAAAGTGTCGAACGATTTTCCTGCTATGAAAACTAAGGGAGTTACACTTCGCTAGTAACACATCGGTTGTGAAAATCAATAGAAGAAAAAAACCGTTGCATTTTTCCTATACTAATTTTCGTACTCACTCAGGACAGCCAATATATGTATCCATGTCAAAAAATTTAATTTAGGAAGAGGAGGAGTAATTAGCACATGAGACTAGAAAATATAATCAGTCATTATTATCACCCAGAATAATGATAAATTGCATGGAATTGCAGATGAAATTAATAGAGAATGGGGCTGAATCATTAAACAAAACTACGTGAAGGAGCATTACATAGAGTATTGAAGTTTAATTGTAAAGCGATAGGAAATATAGGTTGTGGTTTTAGGATTAACTAAATGGTGAACATGTCACGTTACTAGCTGGATCACCTGTGCGTTGAATATACGAAAGCCCCCCCCCCCCTTCCCCCTCACCCATCACATTTTGGGACACGCCTGTGGATCTAATTTAAAAAAGTCCTTTCTTAAAAGTACTTACTTATAAATTACCTATTAGGTCTAAACTACTGAGATCAACCCCCACTTCCTCTTCACAAACACCCCCATATTTCAGATTAAAAATATTCAAATATTCTTGATAGGTATCCCCAGTTAGTTCAGTGATGACAAAGAACTTAAAATAGCGAGAACTTCAAGGTGTCCTCTTTTCCTTTTAAACCAACGTGAACTAGTTTCATATTTATTACGACATAATTATGAGGTGTAAGCCACTAGGCAAACCAAGTATTGCACAACTAATAACAAATTACTTCAGTCTGTCATGATGATTTTCAATATCGCAACATAGTTACGTATATGTAAGCACAAACCACTTCAGATGCTGTTAAAAATCCCCACCCATCTGGCCTTGTTTCGATATTACGCGGGAGTGAATGGACAAGACGGAAAGGAAAGGGTTGTCTGACCCTATTTTTTGTGGAGGCCTCACAATCATCAGTTCACTAATTAAAAGTAAGGCTTCGAGCAAACAAACTCTAAAAGGGTTGCGGCATCTTTGCATCTTGCGGGGATTCGCTAGACAATTAAATGTTAATCAAAGATCAATAATTCTGAGGCTTCCCTTTCCTATCCTGATACCCCCCAATCGCTTCTTCGCTACTTCTTCATCTTCTGAGAATAATTTGTTTATCGTGTTCATCAAACAATCAGGCGGTTTACGTTTTGTTTAACGAGACTGTTTGACTGGGGAGCACATCTTTACTGCTCGGGCCAAAATTTTACAATTACAAAAAGGCTCATATTCTGAATTGGCGGCTTTTTCTCGACATCTACTTTCACCGTGTTTATTTCAAGATTTAGTTAACAAAGCGGAATTAAGAAACTAGGGTCAATAAATCCGTGAGTTTAAAAAATCTGAATCCCGCTGTGTCAGTTCACGAATCGCACGAAAAAGTATCAACGAACGGATTGAGTCTCTTCTTTTACTCGGCCTGCATTTATCCGTAGGCGTATTTATTTTCCTGTCTTTTAGCTAATTTTCGTGGAAAATGAAGCTATTGCAATGGCACTAAAAATTGTAAATTCAAAGTTTTCAAAATTTTTCTTCAATGAAATAATTTTAAGACATTCAGAAACGAATCCTAGAGTTTTTAACGCGTTTTGCTTCTTCTTTCTTTTCTTCGATATAAGTCTGCATAGTGCCCTCTTCTCATGTTGAGTTATCCCGTACGTTTAGTGTTGTCCGTGCAAATGGACTTGTGAAGGGTAGGTAGATGATATTTTATTTTATCTCATAAATTGCTTCCGAATCTACCTATAGGTAGCGGAAGCATTGTTTTCTCTTTTGAGAGATTAAACATTTGTTGTCTCCAAAATCAAATTTTCAATCGCATTAGGTATACGTTTAAGACCATTTTGAACAACTTTCATTCCGAGTCTTTGTGTCTGCGTGAGTGACTGTCGTGTGTCCGCAGATAATCAACCGATTTAGTTGGACCTAACGTTAGATAGTTGGACCTAACGTTAAACCATCCCGATCTCTTTACTTGCATAGATGCTATTGGCCAAAAACGGGCGAAAAAGTGTCATTCACGAGGCATTGAGTGTTAGACGTGTTAGACGCACGCCTGGCACGCTTGGCAGGGGGTCACGGTGGGTGGTGAGGGGGGTGAGCGGGGGGTGGAGTGAGAGGAGGCGCCGCGGCACCTTGTGGTGGCTGGAGTGACCAGGGGCGTAGCAGAGGGGAGTAGGAGAATGGATATTTATTACTTTTACGTGTTATACCCATATAATACACTGCGGCACCATGAGGTGGGTACAGCGTTCCTTCGAGGCATGAATATATGTTGTTTTCTAGGTCATATTTGTTTGTTAATACCAATGCTTTTCCTACGCATATTTAATAACATATCCTCTCGACTTTTTGTACGTACTTAGATAATGATATTATTAAGGCAATAACTATTTGAATAGATAGGAGCTGAAATCGAGAAATATAAACATGCGTATATAATTATAGAAGTATAGGTTGTGGCAACTCGAAAAAGGACACGCCGAGGAGTCTGGACGGGCCTTATGACGTATGCAAGCCAACTAAAACCACGATCAAACTCAATTGAAAAAATAATAAACCTTTTTGAAATAATTTGCAGCGTTTTTATGAAATGTTCGGATTAGGGTATGGATGGGCAAACGTAAGTTCCATCAATCATCGCCCTCGTTGTCCTATCTCACTCAAAATTGGAGGATAGTTGTGAGAAAATGATTTGATAAACCAATATGATTTTCAACATGATTGTACCATTAAAAGCTGATGTGCATGCGCGAAAGTGTAATCCCAGATACAAGCTTAATTTCTAGTTTTCATCCGATTTTGATGTAATTTTCTGGAAATGTGCGGGTTAGGTTGTAGATTGTCCCCTACCAATTTTTTTTTTCTCAAACCATTACTCCATTCTGCGCATGCCCTAATGTAAATTACTTCATCATTTTCCCATTTCCTAATTAACCGATTCCGATTTCGATGCTTTACATTACCTACATCTTGATTTACTATCCCGCTAGTGTATTGTATCCCGCTATGAAGTTTTTTAAAATGATTATTAAAACTATTTCAATGATCCATTTCATGTTATATTCAGTTGCTACTTAAATAATATTGTTGCACTTGGATTTGGGGGACTAGTAAAGCATAGATGTTTTAATAAATTGCATAAATTTTCCCTCTGCTGGTGCATAAATTTACGCAGGCATATTGATGACAACCTACCACGGATCTGCCATATGAAATGGAGTGATACTTATCTAAAATTCAATAACAGTGCACACTTATCAGCTGAGGGGTTTCTGTGTCTAACTTGTTTATTAATCCACTTATGATGCTGAGACCTGAAATGGTCATCTCTTCCAAATGGTCAGCCTTTTGGACATCTAGAACACAATATTACAAAGTATGGAGAGACTCAGATCTGAACCTCTGAGGCTAATTTCTACCGGGCCACAGGCAAATCCTTTCCTAATCGACCCGTCGTGCTGAAATTTAAATGGAGTTCCTTTGGAGTACTCCAAAAACAGTTACGAGGTAAGTAGGCACACTGATCGGCTAAGGGAACCCTGAGGCTAATTTATTTCTTTTTCAAACTGCCGAATTTTTTTTTTTCTCGATATCTATACTATTTTATGAGAATGAAACTCCGTGTGTCTGTTCGTTTTTTCGTTTGTCGTCTTAATGCACGGCCGAACGGCTGAGTGAGGGGGTCCACGAGTGGCAGGATCTTCTTCGACAGAATCTTGGATGTTCTATCCTCTGCCACATTAAAATTTGATCGAGAGCACTTCGTAAGTCAGCAACAAAGTTACGTTTCAGGACCCGCAGAATACGATGGTGCCGTCAAAATTCCCGAAAGACGCTGACTTCTCGGAGAAATCAGCGAAGATATGCGGGGAATGTCGAAAAAATGCATTAGCTGCTATGGTTTTTCCTCCTTAGATCCAGTAAATGTCAATGTTTTTCGCTCGGGTTGATCTTAAAATGTTTGTTTAAAGTTCCTAATGGGTCCCATGCGAGTTTCGAAACATGAAATTGTGTTTTCCGATTGTAGTGAACGAAAATGTAGACGAAAACGTTGGTTTTCGAGCTACCGCTCTTCCCTTTCCGTCGAAACGTAGTTACACTGATCTTTGCCATCGAACCTCTTGATCTCGGAGAGGTTTCCCGTTTGAAAGACGGGGAAAAGGATAGCCCTTCTACGGAGATAAAATAATGGCCTACCTTCAGAAAAATAGACGGGGAAAACAAATACGTACAAACATTTAACATCCGACAGTTCTGTTAGTACTGAAATGTTCTTAAAACTAAACTTTTCGTGGTTCCACAAGGTATCGCGTTTGATAGTAATTTCCAACAGAAAAAAACGTCAGGCAAGTTGGATGGGCAGTCTAACTTCCTCACATAGAAAACGCAGCAAATTATTACCCAGCAGTTGATTATTTTCGTTTAAACCCCTTTAATAGATTTATTTATTTTTTTATTTGTTTGGGATTGTATATAGAAAGAAATTCTAAGCAATTTTCAAATTTTCCACCCCAACCCGAACCATGGGCTGTAGGTCTCGATGGTATGGTGACTATAACCAATCGCATCTATATATCCCACACCGAGCGAGCGAGAAAACCCACCCCTAGCGAGCGAAGCGAGCAACATCCCCTACAGACGTCGAACTTCAACGGGTTTGTCCTTCGAACTCGGTACGGACTATGTTGTATATCCCATCGCAACTGTACATCCCTCAGAGACCAAGCGAAGCGAGCAACATCCCCTACACATTTCAAATCACCCTTAGTGATCCACCGTTTCCAATCCTTCTACATGTCCCACTCAACAGTAAAGACGATCGGATCTATACAGCCATACCAAGCGAGCGAAAAAACTAGGCTAGATTACTATAAACTGTAAAATTGTAGGGTCCTGGAGCTGTAAAGGTGTGAACTCTTTTGGGAGGCGTGATGCGCCACGTTTTGATCATTTACTATAAACGGGGCTTGGTAATATACGAATGATCTTCATAGAAGGGAAATACAGAGATAATCCAGTTGAATCTGCTGTACCGCCTAAAAATGCGGGAACATGCTTGCGTATTTTTACCATGGCAGCCAGATATGAATTTAGTTGGGACTGTGAAATGCGAGGTGATGCTGAGATAAAACATCCTACCGTACCCTTCAGCAGTAAGATTGGACATTTTAACTTAGTGAATGTTATTTTGGATGGCCTTTCTTAGGAATTGGCACCTCAGATGCAGATAAGACGAACTAATTAGGCGATTTCCTTCGTTTTGGGAGGCGTGATGCGCCACGTTTTGATCATTTACTATAAACGGGGCTTGGTAATATACGAATGATCTTCATAGAAGGGAAATACAGAGATAATCCAGTTGAATCTGCTATACCGCCTAAAAATGCGGGAACTTGCTTGCGTATTTTTACCATGGCAACCATATATAAATTCAGTTGGGACTGTGAAAAGCGAGGTGATGCTAAGATAAAACGTCCTACCGTACCCTTCAGCAGTAAGATTGGACATTTTAACTTGGTGAATGTTACTTAGGGCGATATTTCTTAGGAATGGGCACCTCGGATGCAGATAAGACGAACTAATTAGGCGATTTCCTTCGTTTCAGAAGTTCATACAGCTTCCAAACCACATTAAAAAACTTATGTACATCAATATACTCACATTGGTGCATGAAAACCTAGAAAACCATAAAAATGTACGATAGGAAACTTTAACTTAGGACTGCAATTGGCTGGATATATCTTCTATCGCATATTCAGTAATTGTTTCTCACTAATGATCACTAAACGGTCGAAATTGATTGCGAGTGATTTACGTAGTATGAATAGCATACCTGGCCCAAATAGCATACATCTATACTTGTTATGAGGAGGTAAACCCCGTCCAACTTTAAGAGCAATACAATTCAAAGCATTCGCTCGGTCGGATCCTGTCGAAATTGCGACAGTAACAATTTTATGAGGGCAGTCCCAATTATGGATTTGAGCCCTCAGATCGCCATATGGGGAACCGCACGTGGAGTTCCTCTCCCTCCATTGCCTCTTCATAGGTGCAAACTGAGAGCTAACGCTCCGTTTTAACGCCAAGTCATTAGTATGGCCTCAAAACTAGATTCAATTATTTTGAAGAGAGACCCCCATGTCAGGGAAAGGACAAAGTGGCAGGGCAGTCGTACCGACGAAATTTTCGATCATTAATGCAAACTACAGGATAGAATTTATTGTTGAATGAAATACTGGCTTTAGGAATTGTCGGGGCCAGGAAGAGAGCGGTATAGAGATAGGTTCAGAGCTTGGTGGGTTGTGTTTCTAGTATTTGACCCACATATATATTACGTTGTGCGAGGCTTTCGCATACGCCAACATTTCATATTAAAGTACTCTCGCGCCATTTGCCTCCTAGGAAACCCAAAGCCTAGTTTCAGCTTCCACTCTAAAATATGAAACTAATTTATGCGCATCATGCCGGCCGACGTATAATACTGCAATAACATCACCAACGACGCGGACATAGAGTGACTCAGTTTGGAATGACCACCGCTGCCCTTTTCCCATCATTCTCCGCTAGTATGCTCCGTCAACACGAATGAAGGGTGGTAAACCTCATGTTTATGCACTACGAATTTCCTTGCTACCCGGATTTTCTTCAAACTCTCCGGTTCGCTCCGTAAATACAAAATGACGTACCAAATCTCGAGATTCTCAGCAATCAAATACAAAACTATATGATTAGATATAAAAGCCAATCAACTTTTATAATTTTTAGCGACTTTTTGCAATTTTAGTTAGGTATTATTTGTTTTGTTAATGATTTAAAAAGGAGTCATTAGTGGCATTGAACAGCTTGTCCAAAGGGACGCTGCAAGGGACACAATGTTAAGGGGAGCCATAAAACAGGGTGCAGTCTTGGACTCCACTAGGCAGATAGGAGACGGAAAAAGTCCAGTCATGCAGCATGACCCCATGAGCGAATTTTTAAGAAATCTTCGACATTTCGAGCGGAGCGAGGCCTTGGGTCTGCGTGCTAGTACGTAGATAAATAGAACTTCTTCATTATTTCATGGCTGATATTTTCTAAGCCACAGTCAGTATTAAAGCTACTTAAGTGCTAAAATAGTTGAGCGTAAAACATTAAAGAGAGCGACCGAGAGAATCGGAGGATGGAATATTTCACAGAGTAAACTCATCAGTTGTGATTAAATTTTTTTTCAACAAGCACCTACTACCTACGTTTTAAACAGCATGGTTTATAGTTTATCCACATTGATAGGTATTATAACTGGAGTATCAGAAAACCGAGTTTTTCTGTATTTTTGTCCACTTCCTACATTGGGCACAACAATAACACACAAAACAGAAGCGACAAAACCACCACAAAGCAATGCAAAAATTTTTGAACTTGTCAAAAAAAAGGAGGGGGGGAGGGGTATGTATTCGGAAAATCATGTTCTTCATATTTTGCCGAGTGACGTATTAGCGAATTTTCGTGGAAAATGAAGCTATTGAAAACGGCTACCTACGGAAATTTTAAAACCAAAATTTTGATTATTTTCTTTCCTTGAAAACCGTTTTCAGACATTCTGAAATGAATCGTAGAGTTGAACTTCAGGATGTTTTAGCACTGAACAAGATGGTGGGGCCAGAATTGCAATATCTTATTTCGATTTTAGATATAAGCTGATGAACTATGAAGAAGCGCGGTTTTTCCCAAAAATGCCTATCTTTGAATTTAGTAAGTAACGTAGTCCTACAATTTTTTCCTGAATTTTATTTGCTTAAAACATAGTATTAGGCACCTCTAAAACGCCCTCCGAAAAACAACTTAATGGGGGGGGGGGGGGGTTAATTTTGTATAAAATTTCATTATGTATAACTTAAAATCATCTTCAGCCCATAGAAACTTTTGATTGGGGTTATCTTGTGAGAATTGTTTCATGAAAATTCTACGAAACCCGACTTCTTCAAGAAAAAAACCTGACTCCGGAGTACGAAATTGATTGTGATCTATGTTAAGTATGCTGTGTTCATTTATCATGGATAAATTTAGTCCTAATTAGTATTTATTTGATACCTACATAAATAGAAATCAAACATTATTATGTAAGCGTCATTAGCTATTTTAATCAGTACTATAAGAAACTCCTTGCAATACCTGTAGGTTTTTACAATAGCAGTTCATAGAAATTGAGTAATTTTTCAAAGTAAATTTCGTCAGCTCCGTTGGTGATTAAGTGATTCAATTAAAATATTAATATAACCCCCCCTTTCCAGGATCATTATTTTTCAGCGCGTCATCCAAAGTCGGGAAAGAAAAGGTCCTCTCTCTTACTTAGAAGCCTATCAGCCTTTTAAAGAGCTTGGAAAAGGCCATCTCGCCACCCGCTCACACCATTTTCTCTCTCTTTCTCTCCAACTCATTCTATCTCTCGCCCTCTCTCTCTTTCTTTCTTTTCCACGCCCGTCCCTTCATCCTCTTTCTCCGTCATCCTTTCGGTCGCCCATTTCTTTTCACGAACAACAAGAACTTGGGTAGAGACGGGGTGGAAAAAAAAGAAGATCCCGAAGGCTCGGATGACGAGGGTGGTGGGAGTAGGTGGTTGGCGGGGAGTACGAAAAGGCGAGTGAGATCTTTAATTATTTCTATTCTCTCTCGAGCTGTGGGTTATTAAGAAGTAACGCCCCCTTCCTACACCTCCTCACCCGTCAAAACCGTCGGAAAATGGAGAGAAAAGACGGAACGGACGGGATAGCAAGTGAGAGAGAAAGAAGAGTAAGAGGGGGAAGGGGTGGAGGCAGAAAGGGGATCCCTTTCCCTTGATTACTGTTTTTATTCAGCCCTCGCCAAAAAAAGGGTTGTGCCAAGTCCGTCTAATATCAGTTTGGCTTGAAATCAAGATCGATTGTCCTCCTTGGTTGATTCCTAATTAAGAGGCATTCAGCTTATAAAAAATGATACCTCGCTTTTCCACGTATTCTGAAATCATCCGCCACATTTTAGTTTGCATATTTACATGGTAAATTAACATACACATAAGGCATCACACTAGCATTTTTTCCGCATTTTTTCCGCATTTTTAATGCCTAAACGTGAAGAAGGCAAAATGCTTTTTTCCAAGGTCAGCTGTGAATTTTGAGGAGGAATAAGTGCGAAAACAGCGCATTCAGGCGGAATGCATTTTTGTTAAATCTGTCAGGTTAGGGCTCCTAGGGGTTTTTCATTGAATTGTTACCTCCCCAAGGGTTATGTTTAGCTTTTTTTTTTTGCGTGGAGGTAAAAATTAGAACATGTTCTAATCTTCCCAAGTGAGTTTAAAAATGCTCCGCCAGGATGCGCAATGGTCGAAAAAGCTGACTTTGGAAAAAAGCACTTCATCTTCTTCACGTTTAGGCATCAAAAATGGGGGAAAAAAATGCTAGTGTTATACGGCCTATACACATTATCGCTATGGAAAACATTCGAGTTCAATTTTAGAACCAATCACAAGCCTAATGGTTGGCACACTCAACTAAGTAGGTCCCTGAAAAATCAGAAAATTATCCAACTATGATGTTTGATGTAGCGTTACTAGATTTCACAAACAAACATTATATTGATTAAATATACAAAGCTTAAATGCAAACTGCCACTATGTTATCTCTGACATTACCTACCTGTTTCAACAGTAAAAATAATCCGGTGCGCAGGTACTATTTGATTCAATGCGGAAAATTACGAGTACGCCGAAACACGTGGTCAAATACAAGAATGGTCAAATCCCAAAAAATGTGCTGGAAAAATCACTAAAAATCGTTAAGTTTATATTTTTAGCAGAATATAGCTTTTAAAGTTTATTAACTATAAAATAGAACATTCACAAAATTATGTACAAAACTATGCTGAAGAATGTACCAATTTAAATGTTATTAAGATTGCTAAAATAAGATGATAAAACTGCAAAAAAATTATAAAATTCAATATCTCTTTTTGAATAGCAGATCATTATTAAGAATACGCTTTTGTCATGAAATTAATAGTGAAAAATTTCTTTGCACTAGAAAAGCTCAATTTTGAAAAATAATTTACATTATACAAGTAGAATTTAATTTTGATTTTTCCGTGGTAATAGGTCGAATTGTACTCTATAGGCAATATTTGGGGTCACAGGTCTTAATGTGGCCTATTAATTTCTCCTAAATTTATTTCCTAATATTATCATGAAAGTTGATTGATAACTCTACCTGTTGGCAAAATAAAAGGCCAACCGAATTTATATTACTTCATCTATCCTAGCAGCTTTAGCTGTTCAGTATTACCAACCTGGCCATATTTTGGTCACCTGCCACTCATTTAATTATCGATTAGGTTATTTCATAAAATGTTTCCTTCTTTCAGGTTAAATCCTTGTAGCATTGGATATCATGGTGTCAAACTCACTTGATGGTAGTTCCGGTTAATGATTTCATAAATAATCTCTAGAAGTTTCAAATCTTTTTCATGAGTGATTTCCTTCTCCCTTCACACCACCCAGTTTCAAATTATTGCTTCAACGATTTCTGCTCATTCGGTGAACGTCCTCAGATGACATTCAAGTTCAGAATATGCGTTTTCAAAAAGCTATTCAAGGGGGAGTGATCAAAGAATTCGTTCGCCCTCATTCCCTTCCGACGGTTTTCACATCTTTTCTCTTTCATCGGTTTCAAGAGGTCGATGGGGTGGAAATTTCCTTTTGTCTTTTACAAACTCCTGCAATGACGCGTAAAAACTGGGAGACCACACGTTCACACTCTTCACGATCTTTCGAAATTTTTCTTGTAATATTGGTGCATTACTAATAAAACTTAAGAATCCGATTAATTGTCTAGTTCATTTTGTATTCTTATGTTAATAGTATTTACCTATCAACATAATATCATAAGAGAATAAATATATGAATTATTCTATACCCAATATATAGAATATTATATTTGCACTAGCGGATATAGGCATCAGTTTTGAAATGCTTTATCCCTATTGTTCATTTTATACATAATATGAATTTCCAATAAGGTATTTATGCTAAGCAAACATCTGTTTGTCATATTTATACGTATAACCATATTACCTACATTCTACCTTACTTAAAAGTACTAAACGTGGTACGGTATTTCTGCCAATCCACTGCCGAAGGTAACTAAGCTTTTCTGTTTGTAAGCAGTCGAAAAATTTTTGAATACATTTTCAAGGTTTATGCGAGTTAGCTCCTAGATAGTTCCCTATAAGTTTTAGTGTCGACGGGTCAATAGTAGCGTGTACGCATGTGCCAACGTGGACTTCTTTTAACGTTAATTTCCCATCATATGTTCCGATTTTGTTCAAATTCAGGAGGGGGGGGGGGGGGGGGGGATATGTTCCAGAATGCCCCATGCATTATATCACGATTGGTTGAGCAATTATTTGCGCATAAGCAAAACTAAAATAACACAGGCACAACTCCGAGACTAATGTACGGATATTGATGAAATTTTCAGGAATTCTGCGGGTTAGCTCCTAAATAATGCTCTAAAGATTTTATTACCGTTAAATCAATTGAAGCCTGTGCGATTGCGCAAACACGAATCTCTTGTAACATCATTTCTTAAGGTCTATCGATTTCGTTCAAACTCTGGCGTTAGATGGAGGGGTGTGGAGGGAGGGGATGCTGTTACGTGCCGGAGTTTCCTGTCAATTTTGTAGGTATCACTCATAGTTTTATTGATTGGATCATCAGATCAACCGTTACAACCTATAACATAACAATAACTGTGAATTTGGGTTCATTCTTTTCATTAGCGAACCTTAAGAATCGCGAACCGCGAATAGTAGCGCTTATTGGCAGATGATTCTCTCTTTTTTTTTCGGTAGGGCAGTTGTATCCTTTTGTTACGGTGGAGCAAAGATAAGGGAAGGTATCCACCCTCTTGAACTAATTTGATCCAAGGAGTAAATCTGATGTGACGATTTCATTCGTACTCGTATTTTTAATAGACACCAAATATTTAGTTTTTTCTTCATTAATGGCTAACCTCATATCTGCTGTTGCTGTTATCAGTCTTTTAAAAGCTCCTTCTAGATCCCTCACAGCTCTGGCCATTAGATTTATATCATCGGCATAGGCGAGTAGCTGTACGGGTCTGTTGAAGATGGTTTCAAGCATCCCTAATAACTTTTTCATGGGCCACGTTGAAGAGTAAGCAGGCAAGGGCATCACCTTGTCTTAACACAACTTTGGTATCGAATCGCTCTGAGAAACTCTGTTGAATCCGAACTCGACAGACAGTGTGATTCATGGTGAGCTCCACCATCCTGAATAATTTTTCAGGTATATCAAACTCTCTCATTGCCGCATACAATCTATATCTGACAATTTATTGTGTCAGATTTTTTTGAGTTGGTACTTGATAAATTAGCACAAATAAATGAAAACTTATAGAATGTTCCACTACGGAAAAAGAGGCTCTTCTATCGTCCTTTACTTACTCTAAGGTTCTTGGTGGTAGATGGTTTCTTGCTTCATAATTAATACTAGCTGGTTCACCCTCGCGTTGACTTGAATATACGCAAGCCCCCCCTCCTCACCCATCACATTTAGGGACACCCTTATGGATCTGATTCAAAAAAGTCATTTTTTAAAAGTACTTACTTGAAGTTCTTGCTTATAAATTATCTATTAGGACCAAACTACTGAGATCAACCCCCACTCTCTTTCCACAAACACCTCCCATATTTCAGATAAAAAATATTCTTGATAGGTAACCCAAAAGAACGTTCAGACTAATCCAATTTCATTCATCCGAACATAAAATCACCAGTTCGTTCGGTGATGACCAAATCATTCCATTTAACCACCCACTCCCCCCCTTTTTTTTTTCCTTTCCACAAACACCTCACTATGGCTGAGGCTAGAAAAAATGTTAATAGCCTGTGATTTAGGATGACGTAATCTAAACATATTCGCCAAATCAGATCCCCAGTTTGTTCAGTGTTGTGACAGAGTTCCCGTCATCGAGGTCCCGTCGGGGTCTCAAAGAATGCGCTGTCGTCGCCCCGTTGATAAACAACGGGGGTCGCTCGCTGATACCCGTGTTTTCGAGAAGCTGAGTTTGACGTTGGATGGGCAATCCAGATCCCTGGAAAACCAATCTACTCCCGGATCGTTGCACATTACGTTCCGGGAGTGGTACCTCTTAGGCGGCTTTCACACTGCCCGCGATTTGAGCGAAGCGAAGCGATGCGATTACGCGCGAAAAAGACAAAACGCCGCGCGAGTAAGGTTTTTAAATGGGAGGAGGCGACGGGTGTTCACACTGCGAGCGGTAGAGGGCGGTTGCGAGCGATTTCGTGCGAGTGGCCTCTCGCAATCGCAAGGAACGTTGCGATTTGAAGCGAGCGATTCGTGCGAGTTAATAGATTTCGCGCTCTCCAGTTTGTTGTGCATTGTAAATTATCTTGTTTTTGAATTACTTATTTCACATTAAATTCACGATGGACATCGAGAAGTTGATAAACGGTGTTCAACAACGTCCAGCACTGTGGGACTGTGGGGGAATGGTGATATTCACCTAACGCACATCTTGGCTGATTCACTTCATGAACCCACTTTCTTTTACGCTTTCTTTTAATTTTCAACGTACTAGACTCTAATAAAAAGGAATTAACAGAGTTAAATGGGAACATCTTTCCGGGACACCAAATACTCGACTGGTCTACTTGCTCGCCTGTAATCGCTAGCAGTGTGAACACATCATCGCATCGCATCGCTTGGAAGTTCGCGCCTCCATTCGCTTCGCTTCGCATCGCATCGCATCGCGGGCAGTGTGAATTCAGCCTTACGGTACTGTCACACGCTCCTCGGTAGAGCGAGCGTGGTTTGGATTATACGCGGCTGACGCCTAGTAATCCAATCCACTATTTTTTGGCGTTAATGTTTCAGAAGAAACATGTCCCGGGATTCCAGAAGGAATTCCCCTTATCACCCTTTGGTATATGAATAATTTCATTGGTCTTTGAGTTATAATTTCTCTCTTATTTCCCTTTTATATTTTCAATTTCGTGAATTAGCCACCTGAGTGTTGCCTCCTAGGTCAATTACCAGGTTAGAGCATAAATTAAGTCCCCAATGTTGAGGATAATAATTTATATATATTTTATTTTCCTTAAGGTATAAGTCTCCATAGTTGAGCCACCGTTTATTCCCGATTGTTCCAATCTTTGATTGGGGGTTAATTACCTAATGAATACTTCATATGAAGATTCATTGACAATCCATCCTGTTTTAATTTCTCTTTTCCCATCCTCAATCGCCAATGCAGCTATTTATGAATGAGCATCAGTTCTCAGCTTGTAACTATTCCACCTAGTTAACATACTTGATCTTCAATCAAGTATGTCTTTAAGTGGGGGGGTGTCTCAAAGAATGCGCTGTCGTCGCCCCGTTGATAAACAACGGGCGTCGCTCGCTGATACCCGTGTTTTCGAGGTGTTTGGTGTTGGATGGGCGATCCAGATCCCTGGAAAACCACTCTACTCCGAACATGACTCATTAAAGGCTATTAGTAGGAGTGGTATCTCTCTGACGGGATACTGTCAACCTCCTCTACCTTTTTATCGAGGATTTAGTCCCCCATTGCACCTCGGGGGGGGGGGGGGGGGGGATACCTAGATCCCTGATAAATTTAGATACCCCTTCCCAAACCCCTCCCCCAAAAACACCCCTGTGGGTCAGCGTAAGTAGGATGAGGTTTTTCTAGTGTTATCCAAACATATTTTTTCAATCAGATCCTCAGTTTATTCAGTGATGTTCAAGATACCCCCATTCCACCCCCACCCCTCCCTCAAAATAACCGTTAAGGTTCAGATTTGAAAATTTCAAGTAGGTAGTTTTTGATTTAAGTTAGAGTATTCCAAACTTATTTATCCAATCACGTCCTCAGTTTATTCAGTGATGTCCAAAATACCTCATCCCCCCCCCCCCCTGCAACACCTCCCTCTTCTAAGAAAACACCCCTTTGGGTCAGATTTGAAAATTTTCAAGTAGCTTGTGATTTGAGTTTGTGTAATTCAGGCATATTTTAGCAATCAGGACCCGAGTTTATTCGGTGAAGTCCATGGTATCCCCATCTCTCCTCGCCCCACCCCCAAACTCCCCCTAACGGCTAGATTGGGAAACTTGAAGTTGTCTGCGATTCAAGTGAGAGTATTTTAATCATTTCTTACCAAAGAGCTACAGTTTATTTTAGTTATGCCCAAGGTAACCCCATTTAATCCCCCCCAAACCCTAATGATCGGGTTTGAAAAGTTAAAATACCTAGTCTGCAATTCAAGTTGGAGTAACCCAAACATATTACAACAATCACGTTTCCATTTTATTTACTGATGTCAATGATACCCCATTTCACCCCCTCCTCTCCCAAAACACCCCCGATTTGGAAAATTTTGAGTAGCTTGTGAGAAGTATAAGCCTGTACACTTACATTTGAACGGTCATTAAAATTGACGTCATCACGTGGGAGGTGTTTTTTCGCAAAGAAAACGCACGAGAGTAGTGTAGGTTTGTAGAGCTCCGGTCTATCCTGAAGCTTTTTCACTTACATTCGAACGGTCATTAAAATTAGACTAATAGTTTAGCTGATTAAAATACTTACTACAGCCGATCGAGAGCGCTGCGGCGGCAGCATACCTCGTCGTCGATAGTACGGTAAGTTTACAATGTATCATAGATTATAATGCCCCCACCACCAAAAGCACGAAAAACGCACATGGCCAAAAGAGCCTTTGGGATTTTTATACGTCCGTTTCCTGGCGGCCAACCTGTGCGCGTCAAAGCATTTTCATCCTTCCGACCATCCTTTTTACTAGCGCTGAACATCAACCCTCAGTTATTTTCGTGCGTTTTCATGCGAAAAAACACCTCCCACGTGATGACGTCAATTTTAATGACCGTTCGAATGTAAGTGTACAGGTTTATACTACTCTTGTGGTTCAAGTTAGAATAATCCAAACATATTCAAACAATCAGATACCCAGTTCGTTCGATGGTGTCCGAAACCCCGTTTCACCCCCTCCCCTTACCTTAAAGACCCCTTCTATCTCAAATTTTAAAAACTTTAAATATCCTATAATCTAAGTTGAACTGATACAGACATTTCCCCACCACTCATGTCAGTTGCCCAATTACCCCTCTAATGGAAGAAGATTCTTCATGATTATTTAGTTACTGGAAGTCGGTTGAACCGTGAATTTAGGTTGTTCAGTGCCGCCCCTTGCCAGTCTAACCGATGCATACTCCAGCCTCTAGCCACTACTGCTAGCACTAGAATCTATATCACGAGGTCGATAAGGGCTTCCCTAATTTCGAAACCATAATTTGTGTGATTAAACCCAACAATAGACGCATTATCACCAGCTGATCCGAGTGTGAACGGATACCTACCTAACAAAAATCAAAATTCGCAAGGAATTTCATAAATTTCAGCCCCTTACTGTAATGTTCGTGACCATACTTGTAGATGAATATGGTACTTCTTTCATATAATTGTTTGATTGATGACCGCGATTGGGCTGGAAGGGTCGGTGACATGACGAAGGGAATTATGGACGGTGAAGTGGCGAGGGGGTCCCATGAAGTGTCCCTTGTCCAACGCCACCAACTATTATTAGCATTATAGTTTCACACGTCAGCGGCAGGCCAGCGGATTCGAAGCCATTGTGAGGACCCGTGAGGGAGTGTATGGCCTGAACGTAGGTTAACGGTTGGGATGAACGAGGAGTGAAAGCGGTAGGGGGGTGGAGGTATAGGAAATGGGCAGTAACCCGGGGTTAGCGGACACGATACACGATGAACTCCGTTAGAAACTAATCTCAATAGATAAATATCGATGGTTGTGCCGACCGGGGAAAAGCCCAAACGGGAGAGGCGGTGGAGGGCCGGCGATTGTGAGGAGATTTCTGCCATTAGAGCCGGATAGGTTAGAACTATAGCCGGGAAGCGGAGCGGATCTAAAGGGTGGGACCTGAAGCTAGGAAGCGGGTAGTGGCCCAGGGGCGGCTGGGGGTGGCGAGGGGTGCTCTAATAGTGAAAACGCCAACAAAATGGCGCGCGGGGGAACTATTATGGTGTCCGCAACTATCGTCTAGGGGGGTAGTTGTAGTGGCCAGGGGGTGCACTCCTAGTTTCTATCCCAATGCGAATTCTCCACTAAACCAACCCCCGCCATCCCATTCAACCACTTCAACGCTACCTACAGTACAAAGTACAAACTATTTAACTCTCTCTATAGCCCATTTATTAGCATAGTGGAAAGGCCTTTTCGGGGAACTACTGGGACCTGTGTTTTCCGCATTAGTACAAGCGAATCGATAACGCTGTGAACACGGAACCAGAAAATAAGGCGACACCAGCCATCGCTATATCTCCCGTTCATTTTGCTATAATGAATATAGTTTCGGTATATGATGCATTGTTATTATTATGTTATTAAAGTTTAGCGAATCGTCTCAAAGCGAACTCTGCTTATATGATATCCATTATTTATTCCATTTTTCATCATCACTTAATGAGTTGGAATATCAAATTACCAACTAAACCAATGGACCGTACTGGTCATGATGAACTACTTTAAAAACATATAGTAAAATTGCTTTTGATGGGCATTACTAGTTTGAAAATGTTCATACTCGTATTATGAACTCGACCAATGCGATATCTTATCGCATACTTTTGCGTCCGAGTCTACCAATTGGTAATGGAAGAATATTGTTTTCGATTCTGGGAGATGGAACAAGTTTTTGTTTCCAAAATCAAACTTCCTACTCACATTTGACGTTTTGGACCATTCTGAACAACATTCGTTCCGTGTCTGTGTGTGTGTGCAAGGCCGGGGAATCCGTGTCTCTTTCACGAGTCCACAAATTCTTGGAACAAGCTTTAGTTCCACAGTTTCCATCCGATCTTAATGAAATTTTTAGTGAACGTGTGGGCTAGGCTGTAGATGGTCCCCTATCAGTTTCATTGTTCCTGAATTAATACATCACTCTGCCTTTGCGCAAACGTAAATTCCACTAAGCATCATTTTCCACCAAGTACCATTTCTCCTTCCGTTCGATCTCAAAAGACGATTTGATCATTTCAACATGGTTTGAAACGCGAAATGGAAAATCCTCGTAATAAGCTCAATTTCCACTCTTTCCATCAAATTTTGATGTATTTTTCAGAGAGTGTGCGGGTTAGGCTGTGTGGACGGTCTCCAATCAATTTCATTGTTCTCGTGAACTCTGCGCACGAGCAAAGGTAAATTACATCAAGCATAATTTTCTTGTTTCTTAATTGACCAATTTGGATATTTCGCGCAACGTCTTGGTAACTATTTCCTGCAATTGAATTTTTTAGGACCATTGAAAACATTTCAATGATATATAAAGTCATGTTATGGATTCGAGAAAGGTATTTGCCAAACCCTACTTGGTGGACTTTGAAAAAAATTATAGTAACGTCTGTCAACTTCGTCAACGCTTAGTAAATTTAATGGGTTACCTTTTTATGAAGTGTTTGCTACAAGTAATATATCACATATTCTAGCCATCACACCTGAAACATAAGAAGATATTCTGCGTTAGTTCATGCTTTCTTGAATGGAATTCTCAAGTTGAAGACTATGGAAAACATCGTATTGAGGAGAAGGTTAAATAGCAGATGCATCTAAACAACAACCTTTTTCACCTAGAAGGTAAAATATGGGTGATTCTCCGAAAAAATAGCGCACTCGTGATTGGCAAAGATTCCAAGGAGGCTAGAAGACTAAATTTTGAACTTTTCTAAAAAAAAGAATTCTTTATGATATTTTACACTCGTTTTTTCTGTTTAACCTTTTTCTCATAATTAAAATTGCCCAGCTATTATTCGGCTGTTTATAAACTTTTTTCAAAATTATATTGTGGGATTATGATTGGATAATCTTCGTGATCCTTGAAAGATGATAATTTCAATTATGGTTCTCAAAAACTTTTCTCAGAATCCGCAAGCCATTTTCATTACTGAAAATGTTGCCCTGCCAAATACGCGTTTTTCAGAAAAATCACACATGCGTTTTTTATTAGGGTGTAAATATATATTGTGTACTGCTTGCTGAGTAATTCTGAGTATTCGATACAGAACTGACGACATTTGAGATATGAAATCATTAAATTGAGTACATACAAAGCAACTTTTGTGAGTAATCATTTGGCTTTGAGTGATGAAAACATTAAAAAGGAACCCATAAAAACAAGTTTTTAATGTAACTCTTTCTTTTTCTCATATTCTCGGTTAATTTTATTGTTGTTTCAATATTTGTTAGTTTATTGACAACAGTAAATTGAAACAAAATCACATTGTTTCAAAATCACATTGATAATAACTTGAATTAAATTGACAAGGAAAATCATTTAATATTTTATTGACCCTGGATCTGGATTCGTTGTCATTTTATGCAGACGTTCAATAGTATATAGTATATTTAGTGGGATATAAGATAAGAGATGTATTCATTGTTGAACATTCAAATTTGGTAGTCTTTCTAATTTACCATTACGTTGAACAGGTGATTTAAACATTGAGTGGAGAGTTCGTATATTTAGTGAGTATATATATATATATATATTTATATATATATATATATATATATATATATATATATATATATATATATGTATAAACACTTGTAAGGTTTCCCATATTAAATTTCAAATTTTCGAAAATTTATAGTATAACTAACTTTTTCTTCGCGAAAATTTGATAAATTAAAATGTAAGCCAGCATGAACTCGTGTGCAAAATTTCAGATCGATTGGATATCGGGAAGTGGGTTAAAAATCGATCTGAAATTTTGTCTCAAGAGCTCATGAAGAGAACCGAAGTTAAAAGAAAGAGTTAAAAATGACAGAATTTTCATCACACTCCCTCTTCTCATTTTTCTGCACGATTCAAAGACTGATCCGTGAACTTGATCGTAAAGAATCACGAACCTAGTTGTGCTTGTCGGAAAGTTTACCGAAAACTTTGTCAAAATCACAGCTACCTATCCCCGAAACTCACTAAAAACGTATTCGATGATTTATGACGAAATCACGGATACCTATCCCCAAAACTCACTAAAAATGAATTCGGTGATTTATGACGTTTTTGTTGTTTAACACTCCTCAAAGAAAGCATACAGCTGAGACTTTAGGAAGTTGGCGAAGGTGATCCATACAACAATCTCATCAAACAATTTTAGGTGTCTTTGAAACTGAACAGATGGTTCTGAAGTTGCTCACCCAAGCAAACACCTTATCATCCGACCCATTAATAATAGGTGTAAGGTAAGAGCGCTTCCACACAGGGGGAAAAACACCGAAATGGAGAACGGAGGCTGAAGAGGAGCGGAATTAGAAGAAAGACAGCCGGATTCGGAATAAACACTAGAAATAATCCAGATAAGTTGTAGGGGAGCGCTAATTATGTCTCATGCAAATTTGGAGGTAATCACTTAAAAGACTCGAGCCAAATATATCAGAAAGGTGGAAAGTTTAACCGGTGATACATCACCTTGAACAGCCTTTTCTCCCTCGCTAACCTTTGCGTCGCCTGTAACTCCCCCTTGACAAAGTAGATAGAAATACAAAATACTGTACTGGATCTTTTAGCGAATTTTTGAAGAAAATTAAGCTATTGCTCTCGCCTCAAAATTTGTAGAATGTGAATTTTTGAAAACTTTTTATGCAGAAATCCGTTTCAGGCTATTCTGAATCATATTCTGAAGTTTAACGCATTTTTTTATGTATGTATGTATGTATGTATGTATGTATATATGTATGTATGTATATATGTATGTGTCATTCCAGACGATAACTGTCCGTAGAATTGTGCTAGAAACTTCAAACAAATTTTAAAATGTTAAGGACACAAAGGGTAGGGTTGCTGGGGTAGGGTAACTGTTGGTGTTTTTTATCTCTTCGGAGCTCCTTCAAATCCCTCCCAAGTCAAGGTCATACGTCCCCGTCGTGCAACCGGGCACCCTCTGGGTGAACAGAGGGTGGCAGAATGACCCACTGGCGATTAGGGGGGAGGCTCGTGTCAACGGGTCTCCCGTCCCTTCTTAATGTGTCTCCCCCGTTATGGACAGCAAAAATAATGAGCCTCATAACCCCCGCATGCCCATTGGCACACGGGGTCTTAGGGGAGGCGCTCGGGGGCGCTCCAGGCAGGGGCGTCGGCCATCCTCTCCCTCATCATCTTCATCTTCATCCTATCCCTCCTCCTCTTCCACAGCCCCAATTAATGCCCACCAATGTGCCCATTGTGAAAGAGCCTTTAGCACCAAGCGTGGCCTTGGGGCCCACGTCTGGCAGAAGCATCCTGTAGAGGCCAACGCAGCAATTAGTATAGAGCGAGACCGGCCCAGGTATGCTTCTGAGGATTTGCGGCGAATGGCAGCAGAAGAGGCAGAGGCTGTGCGCAATGGGGTACGTCGAATTAATGTTTATTTGCAGCAACGTTTTCCCATGCGCACGCTTTCTGCCATTCAATCTCTTCGCCTGAGGCCCCACTACAAGCAGCTTGTCCAGGATGCAATCCTGGCAAATAGCAGTGGGGTCTCTCCCGCATCTCCGGCAGACGTGGGACAACAGCCCGCCATTCAGCAATCCTCCCCCGTGACCTCCGGTCTTCTTTCAGACTTGAAGACTGAAGTATTGAGGCTCGGGGAGCAGGTAGGCAATATTGTTGGTTATGAGAGTGCCTACCTGCAGGATCTGGCGAGGCGGGCTGTTGAGGGGCCAAATGGCTTGGGGGACGAGGTCGCGGCCTATGTGCAGAGGATCTTCCCGCAGGTTGAGGAAGCGACCGTGGCGAGGCACCAGGGAGAAGTTCCCCCTAATGTGGTGCCTCGTGGAGGTCGCAGAGCAGCTAAGCAAGCGAGGAGGCGGGAATATCAGCGTGTCCAGAGATTGTGGAGGAAGCATCCGGCTCGTGCAGCTGCGGAGGTACTGGAGGGAGCTGGGGAAGAACAAGTTATGCCCCCCCTCCAGGAGTTTGTGGATTATTGGGAGCCACTTATGAGTGCTCCCAGCCACAACTCTGGTGAGCCAGTGGTACCCCCAGCTTCCACCAGGGACTCCTTACGCAGCATCATGTGCACACCGGTGCTTCATGACGAGGCACATAAGTGCCGTGTCAAAAACTCCACTTCTGCTGGACCCGATGGTATTTCCGCCCGACGCTGGAATAAAGCTCCAAAGAATGTTAGGCTGCTCATCCTCAACCTGTTGCTACTATCTGGAAGACCCCCGAAAGCGTTGACCCGTGCCCGGACAGTTTTCATCCCAAAGAAAGGGGGAAGTGGGCCTGGAGGCTACCGTCCAATTTCTATTTCGTCGGTGGTCTTCCGCCACTTCCAAAAAGTTCTGGCATCTCGCCTCCAAGTGGCTGGTGTCATGGGTGACGTCCAGAGAGCATTTCGGCCAGCGGATGGCACAGCGGAGAATCTAACAGTTCTCCAAACTGTCATTTCGCTGGCCCGTATCAAGAAACGGCAGCTCCATCTTGCCGCTCTGGACGTCGCTAAGGCCTTTGACACAGTTAGTCACTTTGCCCTGACCGATTGTCTTCGTGGTGTCGGGGCACCTGCTCGTTTAATTGAGTATGTTGCCTGTCTGTACCACGAAGGCGTGACGGTCCTCGAGGCACGAGGTGAGGTGTCAGGGGATGTTGTTATTGGGCGCGGGGTACGCCAGGGGGATCCTCTGTCGCCACTCCTCTTCAACCTGGTCGTGGATACGGCCTTGGGTAAGCTGCCAGCTGAAATAGGGTTCGATCTCGCCCCTGGGGTGCGAGTAGGTGCATTAGCTTGTGCTGATGATGTCATCCTACTCGCAGAAACCCGTGAGGGCTTGCAGATCTCCCTCAATGCATTTGCTGAGCAGCTAGCCAGGTGTGGTTTGGTGGTCAACCCAGCTAAGTGTGGGTCGGTCTCCTTGGTCCCGTCGGGTCGCCAGCATAAGGTGAAGGTAGTGGATGAGGAGTGTTTTGTCTTAGGACAAACTTCCATCCCTGCCCGATCCGTGTTGGAGGTCTGGCGGTACCTTGGGGTCGACTTCATGGGTGTGGCCACTATAGCCGCAAGCCGTGTGGACCTTGGTGGAGCATTAGCTCGTGTCACCAAGGCTCCATTGAAGCCACAGCAGAAGCTGCGCCTCCTTCGCACGTACTTACTGCCAAAGCTAACCTATGGGTTAGTCTTTGGCAGGCTTACTGCGGGGAGGCTGCTTGAGTTAGATCGTGAAGTTCGCTCTGCTGTGCGCTCTTGGCTAGGCTTTCCACCTGGTGTCCCAAGTGCTTACATCCACGCACCGGTCAAGGCCGGTGGGCTCGGTATTGTCTCTCTTTCTGCCAGCATCCCATCTTTACGCCGCCAGCGCCTGCTTGCCCTTAGGGGCTCGAGCTGGGAGGTCGCCCGCACTGCTGCTGACCTGGACTTTGTCCGGCAGCAGTTGTTGTGGTGCGATCGAGCAACACCAACTGCTCCAAAACCCAGCTCATCTGCTGAGTTCGCTGCTGCACTGCATGAGTCAGTAGATGGTAAAGAACTCCGACAGTGCTCTGAATCCCCCATTTCTACCCAGTGGGTGGAATGGGCTTCAGAGGGCATTGGGGCCCGCGACTATCGCCATTTTCACGCCGTCCGGGTGGCTACGTTAGCCACCTCGGTGAGGTGTTCGAGGAGTGGTCGCGGGACAGTAGACACCCTTTGCCGTGCCTGTCGGGGTAAAAATGAGAATCTTTATCATGTAGTGCAGCAGTGTCCTCGTACTCACGGTGGCCGCATTTTACGTCACGATGCGGTTGCCAAGCAGATAGCAGGTGCTTTGTCATCTAGCGGTTGGGATGTCGAAAGGGAGAGACTATACCACATGCCGAGTGACCGGGGCAAGAAGCCAGATATCGTTGCGATCAAGCCCGATGGGTCTGCCATAATCCTGGATGTCCAAGTTGTCAGTGGCAGCGTGGACATGGAGCAGACCTGGCGGGCTAAGAAAAGTAAATATGATAGAAGTGATCTGCGACAAGCGATATCTGAGCTAAAAGGAGTGGCGCCTAATAACATCAAGGTCATGGCCGCGACCGTCTCATGGCGCGGGGTGTGGTGCGGGAAAAGTGCCACAGAGCTTCTCGAGTTGGGCATCTCGGCAGGAGTGCTCCGTGGTATCACCACCCGCGTCCTTCGGGGCTCTTACCTTAATTGGTGGTCATTCTATAGGGGCACTTCCTTTCATCCCATTCTTCCTCCTCGTCCTGCAACTTCCCTTATCCCTAGAGCCGGCGTCGGGTAAACCTGGGCGTCCTCCCCACTTTTTTATTTTATTTGTTTATTTTTCAATTTAATGGCGTGCCCCCTCCGTCTTTGAGGGGAGGTTTCTTTAAAAAAAAATAATAATAATAATAAATATGTATGTATGTATGTGTCATTCCAGACGATAACTGTCCGTAGAATTGTGCTAGAAACTTCAAACAAATTTTAAAATGTTAAGGACACAAACCGAAAGTTCAAGTTCGTTGGCCAGTATGATCGGATTTCATCTTCGGGCTGAAATTTTAAAAAATGTAGTCAAAAATGTCAAAATAGCCTGTTTTTTGCGATTTGTTGTGCGAAATAATTTTTTTCAGCATACTAACATGTGGTATATTCGGAATCAGCGTAAAATTTCCTATAAGAATATGTATCAAGTTTTCAAAAATTTCAAAGTTGAAAAATCAGTCAAAAATCGAAATAATGCTGTTCGCTAGTAGTAAAAATCGGTAATATTCGCATGAAACAGAGACTACAGTTTGCCTGTGAATGTCTTGCTGTGGGATACTAGATTCGAATGCAACTGACTTTATATCTCTCGTAATATAAAGCCTCACCATCGATTGGCTGTGGAAATACGTTTCTTTCATATGACGTCGGTATGTTATTTTATTTTATGTCAACATTTGATGATGTTATGATAGTATACTGTTAAGATTTTAACTGCCTTCAATACTGACCACATTGGACATCGAAATCTATGAATATTTACCCACATTTGTCTTTAAATCTACAAGATTAGTTTAATAATAATGAAGTATGAGTAGGTACCTCCTAATTATTTTTAATCATTTGATTCCATGTTTGTCTATCAAAATCATAAACTAAAATTTCTCTACACTATCAATAGCGACTGAAATGTCGAAGATTTCTTCAAAAATTCGCTCATGGGGTCATGCTGCATGACTGGACTTTTTTAATCTCTTAGGGCCTTCCTAAGTCGAAAAATGAAAAAAAAAAAAAAAAAGATTTTTTTTTTATTTGCTCTAAAAATTTTCTATTCAATGCTGAATCGTTTGATACCAATGTGTTGGTGGTTTGGCACTATATAATTACTGTAAACAGCTCTCAAAGTTGAGCATTTCACTCGAGCGCGCTCCTCTAGAAGCACCTTTTCAAACGCCCTGCTCTACTCTATTCTTCCGTGCTTTTGCTTGGGATTCCAACTTTCGATGTGTAAATAATGAGTGAACTGTAATGAACATGAACCATAGATAGGTACATAAATATATTTACATAACAAATTTACGTATATATAAACGAAATTGGAAAAAAAAAGTAGAAGAAGCGTTAGTGATTCTTCTTCTGCCTTCCACATTCACTTTTCTCCGCCCACATTTCCCTTTTCGGTTTTTGAAAACATGACCACTTATGTGCATTATTTTATAAAACTCAATTCGATTGGAAGAAAGCAATGAGATGAAATGAAAGGCTGAGAAAAAAGCAAAACAACGTTCAGACGGAAAAGATAACCATACATGTGAATTCTTCAATTATTGTTGTTGTTGTTGTTTTTAGGATAGTAAGAGTACATAGCATCCATGACAATTCCATGAATTGACAATAATGGACTAAAGATGTGGATGGGTTATTTTTCTTCATTGTGAAAGTGAAGCCGTCAGTGGGAGTAGAGCAACGCAGTTCCACACTAATTCTCCGAAACTACTGAACCAATCGAGCTGCTTTTTTTTTTTGTTTTGTTGGGGAATAGCTAAATTCTACACTGAGTTTTTTTCATCGTCCTAAAAATTGTGTGTTTAAAAAAACTGAAACACAAAATAAGGGTTTGGGCAAATGAGGATAAAAAATATAACTTATTATTGTTTATATATGAAAAAACTCAGTAAACACAGCAGATCTAGATTTAGGAAAAAAAAAAAAATAGGATTCTAGGTCATATAGTTGCTGAGAAAACGGGTCTCAAAGGAGATACAATTTTACCCTATGACTTAGGAAGGCCCTTAAGGAAAAAATGTGGTACATAATTGAGATCGAAGTGTGTTTAATTTATTTGGGTCTGTACGGAGTAAGGTTCCACTATCTCTTATACTCACTATATTATACATGTTGGTATATATGTCAACGTTAATTTGTGGAATCAGTTAATTCATGAAATAACTAGTTTGTATATAGAATAATTGCGAGGGGCTCCCAGACCACCAAACTATACACATAATTCTGACCTATATGTCCATTTATTCTGAATTTTAACCAAGGGATTAATTATTTGATGTTCCGTAAGAATTTTTGAGATGAGACTTTGCGAGCATTCAGACCACCAAACTATACACATAATAACTTATTCTAAAAGGTGCGATAACTAGTTATTTCATGAATTAACTGAATTACACACATTAACGGTAACATATTCATTGGTATGTACTATACCAACTACTCGTATCTATACTATTTTGTAAGAATGAAACTCCGTATGTCTGTCAGTCCATCCGAGCTATACACGGCCAAACGGCTCGTCTACAAGTGGAGGGATCTTCTTGGATCTCTCGGGAAAGGGGATTAAGTAATTTTAAAATTTTCTACAACCACCCAAACCATGGTTCGGTGGGCGGGTGGGGGTGAGAGCCCCTTTTAATGCGCGTTTTTTGGCCGAGCGCTCAATCTTCTATCCGCTGCCACATTAAAATTTGATCGAGAGCACTTCGTATGTCAGCAACAAAGTTACGTTTCTGGACCCGTAGAACATGATGGTGCCGTCAAAATTGCCGAAAGATGCTGTCTTCCCCGAGAAATCAGCGAGAATACGAGGGAAATGGCGAAAAATATGCATGGTTTTTTCCGCCTTAGACCCAGTAAATTTCGGCGGTTTTTGCTAGAGTTGGTCTTCAAATGTTTGTCAAAGTTCCAGTTTGGTCCCATTCAAGTTCCGAAGCATGAAATTGTGTTTTCCAATTGTGGTGAACGAAAATGTAGACGAAAACGGTTTCGAACCAGCGCTCTTCCTATTCCACCGAAACGAGGGTATACACTGATTTTTGTTAGAAGCTCTTGCTAGATACGCACATAAAATAATGGCCTATGTTTAATAAACCTAATAAACTTTCCGTGGTTATACATAGTTTTATAAGATTTAATTTGTTTGTAAGTAATTGCCAATAGGAAAAAACGTCTGCCAAGTTGGGTGGGCAGTATAACTCCTCATATATTGTAACTTGGACGTATAGAATTAGTAGAACAACAAAAATCAAATATACGGCAGTTCTTTTAGTACTGAAACTTTTCGTGGTTCCACATAATCTATATTGGATAGCCCTTCCACGCAGATAAGTGGCCTATCTTCATTAATCTACCTTTATTATTAACCCCCACCCGAACCATGGGCTGTAGGTCTCGATGGTATGGGTTCTTAAAACTAAACTTTTCGTGGTTCCACTTAATCTTTAACCGAATCGGTCGAATGGTCTTCATCTAGCAAGTCTATGATTGTTCAGGCCTTAGACCCAGTAGATGGCTGCATACAACGGCTGTGTCGCATCGGATCGGAGAGAATGTACCAAGCGAGCGAAGCAAGCAATATCCCCTAGACATTTCAAATCATCCTAAGTGATCCACCGTTTCCGGATTCTACATGTTCCACTCCACAGTAAAGACCATCGGATCTATACAGCCATACCGAGCGAGCGAAGCGAGCGAGAAAACAGCTAGTATTATTGTAACCCATAGTTGGTTCGTTGGTAAATAGTGTAATGGTGTAACTTATTTCATTAGAAGTTTCTCAATACAAGGTTTCGTTCACATTATTACAGTTTAGGTATCATGACATGGATGCTTGGTTCTGAATTTGCTTGTTGGAATTTTGAGATTCATTGAGATAACCTTGGCCTCGACGAGAATCCACCATTAGGTACTTACTAGCGACACATCCAAAACACCACCCTGCCCCCGGCCTAGTTTCCTTTAGTAGCAGCAAATCAGCTGTCTCCGCGCTTTACAGAAAGTTTTCTTTCGGTTCTTCAAGCCCAAGGAATATGAGGATAGGCAGAATGATAACAAAAAGGGTAATCTAAGCTGTTATGATTCATTGACTGTTGACTGCGATTAAGATGTCTGTGATAATTAGAAATCCGTTTTTTCGTATCCCATTACTAGAGTTTTGTTCGGAAAAAGGAAAGAGATAAACGGGAATGGGCCGTGGAAATAGACAGTTATTTTCTAACTTTTGTTGACTTCGTTAGAATGAGTGTCCACAACTTCGTATCGAGTGGTTTAAGTATTTCGTTTTAAAATTGCTGTGACTATTTAGGATATGACACTGCACACATTAATTTAATGCGGTAAAAAACTATGATAAAGTTTTTGAAGAAATTGTCATCAATCAGATGAAGACAACAGACAAATCTCGTTTATACCATTCTACGTAAAAAGTACCTACCCAGCCAGCATGAATGTTAGACAATTGTTCTATTAGTTATTATTATGTTGCGTGTAATTGATGTAACAAGTATTTTAGACTTTCTTCGATTAATAGCAAGAATCTACATCCGCTTTTAATAATGTCATAGGACTTCAGATCCGAGTTCGGGATAGGTAAAAGTGAAACTGATTGATCTGAGGACTCTTAAATTTTTAGCGAAACGTTCGATACAATCTTATCGGCCACCTGTAGTTGTCATATAAATGTATTTCTGGAATCTGGAGTTCTTCATGCGGAACAGATATGTAAGAGTTTATGTAAGATATAATTCCGCACTTTACATCCATACCGGACTAAGTGTATACTTGGCCTCAGCGTAGAAATGTGATTTAATAGGTACTGTATTCTATTGAAATTAGCGAGCGGGATGCATGGACAAACTTAACGTATAACACACCGCTTCAACTCAAGCAATAATTATTAATAATTTTATAATAATAACAATATTTAACATATATATTTATTCTAAATCCTGCCTATGAATGCATGTTATTCATCTTAGCGTGGATGTATGGCCCGCACCCAATTCGGTAGCCAATCTTCAATGGCGATTCCGAATTCCTGGAGAAATATCGTATTATGAGGGTGGATACTATATCGTCTGATAAGTGATTATTGAAAATGTAGATTGAAAAATATTTTCAAAAGCTCAACAGGCAGTAAACTTTCCAAAGCGGTACCTAACTTCGACGAGAGGAAATCGCTGCCGCGAAAGATGGGGCGTATTTATTCAAAGTTTACTGGAGAATTAAGTTTTCAAAAGCTTTTTGCTTCATCCCTTCACCCCTTCAGCCCACCAAAGGGGCAAATAATTTGAAGAATAAAAACAGTCGAGTTGAAGAGAGCAGAAAAGAAAGTATTATCAGTAAGGATGAATGACGGATGGGTGAAAAAGGTCGAAGGAAGAGGTGGAGAGGGGAGGACCGAGAGCCTTCCAAGTGTTTTCTCGAGCGGTTTTTCCCGCATAAATTACAACTGTCAAGAAAAATACGGGAGGGAGAGTTTTTCGAGAATGGCGGAAAACTTGGCAACCGCCATAAAATATCTCTTTTATATTAAACTTATCAAATAAAACTTTACAACGGGGAAGAGGATGGACGCTCCGGCTATCTCGGGCTCGCTTTTATTTTTTACTCCGCTCCACCCTCTCGTAACCCTTTTTCCTTTTCAGAAAAGAAAACTTCTTGTTGTGGAAACTTTTATTACCCTGGGGTTTTTCCCGAGAAGTGAAGCGATGGTGGAGGAGGAGGATTTTGGAAGCGAAAACACAAAAAGAGGTAAAGAATGAAAAATGGTGAGGGAGGGAGGGGGGTCCCGTTCTTCCTGTTGGAAAAATTTTAAACTTGTAACTACCTTTGTTTTACAACCGCAATTCACGTTGGTTTGTATTAAAGCTTAAACCCACTCTCTTCCTCATCATTCATATTTTCATTCCAACCCTCGCCTTTACTCTCCGTCCTCATTTTCTAAACAATAAGAAGTGCGATTGTTCCATGATTGTTCTCTGGTTGGATACAGAACAACCCACGAAGATACTTATCATTGACAAAGCATTGAGTTAGTTAAAATTAATAAAATCAGATTGTAAATAGGGCAAAGAAACATCGTCATTAAATAGATAGTAACTAAGAGGAATATATTTATATGTACCACACACTATCGATGTTTTTTTCCTAGTCAGTTATAATTTGATTTAATTAAATTTAACTAACTCACCAACAAGGGACCAAAACTGAAGCCAAGCTATATAGTCCGGTGTGAATATAAACTTTCGAATATCTGTTCCTTATAAAGAACTTCGGATTTAAGTTACTACATTCATACGATAGCTATAGGTGACCGATAATATTGTATGGAAATTTTGCTGAGAATTTAAGGGTTACCAGATCCATCAGTTTCATTTAGCGATTTTTTTTTAGAAAATGAACCTACCATAAAATACCAAAAACATTTTAAATGAAATTTCTTCTTTAACAATGAAATTTCTCCATGAAACATTTCTTCATGGAAATCCGTTTTGAGGTATTCTGAAACGATTCCTGAAGTTTTCGCGTTTGTTTTTTCATATTTATATATGCGCACACACACGATCACTTTTTAAAAAATTATTATAGAAAACTTCCCTCAAAGGTGTAGGAGGCACACCATTTACTTGAAAACATAAATAAATAAAACAAGAGGGGAGGACGCCCACGATTACCCAACGCTGGCTCTAGGGATGAGGATTGCTGCATGACTCGAAATTTTTTATTATTTTTATTATTTTACTATCCTGAATTGACGGCTCAATATTGCGTTCACAAAGAGAAACTCAGAAGAATACCCATCGAATTACCACGAGCTGATACGAAAATTATCGAAAGCGATCAGCTCCGATTTCCATCCAGAAAGAAGATTTCAATTCTTCAACATTTTCAATCAAATCCTTCAACTTCTTCAACAAAATGTGCATTAGTTTGACGTATGGCTCAAAATATTTCTAATGTGAACAAATATATAAAGATGAATATTTAATTTTATCTGTGAGAACAAACTAGTTACTATCGAAATTTCTTCAGATTCTGTCTTCACATTTCAAAGAAGTACAACACCATTCAGAAGGCTCCGAAATGGTTTATGCATCTCTTATTGGTCATTAACCCATTGAATTGCACCAGTGTTCTCTTCGAATCTAGATTCTCTTGAAATACCGGACTTTCCAGATCCTATATTAGTTATATCCCAAGAAACCTGCTAGTTGAAGTTATGGACTCTTCCTGATTAGTGTATAATCAATTAACTCTCGAGAATGTCCACCATATGTCAGCAGATCTCTCGCCACACGATTTTTCTTGAAAGGAAAAAATGAAGACACGCTGTCCACCTCATGAATAAACAGCAATCTTGTCGAAGAATAAATCAATATGCGAATACCGTATTGCATTAACAGGATCAAGATAGCTTCGGACCCGGCTTATAAAGTTGTTTACTAAATCACGGAAAGTTGGAGGTCATTATGCGCTACCTGGGTGAGACGGTAGGGTGACCCAACCATCCCCTCAGTTCCATTCATTATGCCGGTGGGAGGGTGAGGGAAGTCGTGATCTCCAGCTAGTCTCTATACATCTGCCATATGTCCAAGGAAAACGATAAACCTTTTTCCCCTCCCCTTTCGACCATACCCGGTGAAGCCACATAAATTATAAAACCTCGCAAAAGCCGACCGGTTAGGAAGGTTTCCGACTATCCGTTATAAATCAACCCTATGAAGAAAAGCAAATAGCCCGCCCGCGAAACTTTCACTGGTGTATTCTGTCTTGGGCGGTCATGACTTCTTCTGGGGGCATAAATACTGGCAGGGCGTGGGTTTCGGATCCTTTCGTCCGATAAACATATCCAGGATGGAGGGAGGTCTTGGACCCTTCAGCGGGAGCTACCATTAGGAGGAAATCTGTCCAATTAGAGGAAACTTCGTCTTCACCAATGGCCCCAAGTAGACAAGTGAGCTCCTATCTAGACAGTCCTCCTTCCAGGGATCTAGACAACTTGAGGCCCCTTAACGGTGACTTGTGTATTGAAACAATTCAATTTAACAATGAGACTGGTTACTTCCTTCGACAGGTTTGCATGGTAGACCTATTTATTCTGCGACAATCGAATGTCTTAGCGAGTTTTTGTAGAAACTAAACCTGTTACAATGGATTGGAAATTTTGCACAAAATAGCTAGTAAATAGCAGGAATGATTTACCAAACAATACAACAAATACTTACAAAATTACTAAAAACAACGAAAATCGATTATTCAGAAAAACTTCAACGAAAGAAATCCGCTCCTAACGGTCAGCATAAAACCCTTAGAAAATGAATACATTAAATTTCCTTCAATATGCACGATTGAGACGTGTGCCTACGGTCTATGCATTATCACTCATTTAAGTTTCTCATCGTTGATACTGTTGTTGATAACTTTACACAAAGGCCTTCTGCCCTTTAATTGGTTTAACTTGAGCAAAATTCACTCGTATTTGATTGAGGGACTGTAAATTTATAATTACCGTCACTAGTGAGCTAGGTAAAAGATACGGAAAAACATTGTCACGTATACAAACTTAAACAATTTTAAACTTGAGTTTCTTGAACTTAATTTCTGAATTCGAACTTTTATAACAAAAGAAGAAAACAATAAGTATTAGCATGAATATGCTTTAGCCGTGACCTAGGTAACTACCGAAAAATGTCCCACGAGAGTGCAACGAAAGTAGCGCCAATAATTGTGATGATTTCCGCTTACAACCGAGTCGTTGCTAGGGATATGATACTTCGTCGTTTTTCATCCCACAAAATTCGTTGACCATTCGTTCGAAAGCTCTCGATTTATCCAACCATACTATATTAACTACTGCGAAGTGCGTGGCCAACAAGCTGAGTTATGAGCATGGTTATATTAATAATTGTTTACACACAGGTGATCATTCTCAATTATTGATATTGTGAACATGATTGCAACCGCTTGTTAATTTCTGATGATTTCATTGAGCTGGTGTTTCGATTATGTGATTCATAGCAGGTGATCCGAATATTGCGAGAACGGTTAGATTTGTGAAGCTGTGGTTAAATTATTTTAATAGGTAATTTCTATATTTTACACTATAGGAAGCTGTAATTTCGTATGTAGCCTCTTTAGCCTCTTTCTATAATAAAGTGAATGTTTACTCGCGAGTTTCTATTAGGAGATCATCATCTCACAAGAGCTCAATCGTCATGATCATTTCTATAATAAAGTGAATGTTTACTCGCGAGTTTCTATTAGGAGATCATCATCTCACAAGAGCTCAATGGTCGTGATAATTTCTATAATAAAGTGAGAGCGAGGAGCTAAAACATGATTCCATGTTTTAGGATTGATGGCAGAATGATAAACAGAGTTCAGAGGCCGATGGGGGGTCGGGTTCAGAGAATCGACGAGGAGTGAGTCGTGTACGGCTAAAGCATATTCATGTTTTTTAATTTTAGCCGTCAGGCTCAAAGGAACTGTGGCTTTTTTTATCTTACAAATTTTGTATTTAGAATTTTGTCTCCATGAAGAAACCCCAGTTCCTTGGGAGAAAACGTTGGAGAGAATAAAAAACAAATTTAAGGACTGAAGGCATTTTTGTAAAGTTATAATTTGAACTGTCCCAATAAAGAAACGTTACTGCTGTTGATGAACACACCTGGACTTTCCCCTTTTGACTTCTGCGGGGTTTAGCTCCTTTAAAAATTCGTTCGCTCCCAGTTGTGGCTACTTCGGGGAATATTTTTAAGCGCACGCAAAAAAGGAGATTGGCAGGCAAAACGTTTGTACACAAAAATCTGTGAACACTATATATTTATTGCAATTCTATGCTAACTTCAGCACGGAGTTTCTGGCTGTAAAAAAGCAATTTTTTTCATGTATCGAGGACGGAAAAATGGGTGCTGCCGATTTTTCATGCAAACTGCAGAACGGCGAAGATGCCACACTCGAGAGCATGGAAGGTACGAGCGAGTCGTTCCCCTGACAGGCTGTCGAAGTTTAAGCAGGCTCTGCTTATCAGTGCACTATTAGACTTGATTACGTGATTTTGGTGAAATATTGGCGAATGTAAACTGTTTCTAAGATTACTTGGTGCTGTTACCTGTTTCATTGCCGAGAAAGACTTGAGCTGTGCTTCGATTTATCTGGCGTGACGTACCAAGTAATTTCATATTTGATATTTTCGCCTTATCATTCATTCCCGTTACTTTTTTCTACATTCCACTAATTACTACAATTCTTGTACGTACCAATTACAGCGCACCAGTTCGTTGCAAACATTATTCCGAGATTAGAGCCTAATGTTTCTTTTGTGTACCGATAATTCATCCACCAAATATATGGGCTTTGTGAACTCAGTTCTACGTGTGCTGTTATATTACCAAGGAAATATAGAAAGTCAAGCTTGAAACGTCCTGGCAAACCCATCTTAACAGTCAGAAAATACAGCTAGCATGTGGATATGTCGTCTGAAACGCCATTTGTACACTTTTAGATATTTTTTATATTTTCACTCCGAAACTTTTACATAATATTTCGTATATGTTCACTCCTAAACTTTTACATATTTTGTGTATTTTTACTGACATAATGTATATTTTCACTCCTCTCTTGGTGTTCGTAAAACACTCTTTCGGGAGTAAGTACTGTCAGGATAACTCAACAACCCCTTTTACATATTTTGTGTATTTTTACTGACATAATGTATATTTTCACTCCTCTCTTGGTGTTCGTAAAACACTCTTTCGGGAGTAAGTACTGTCAGGATAACTCAACAACCCCTCTCACAGATTACTATCAATAATAAAAGAAGAAAAGAGGGTTCTCACAAATGGCACGCAAAAAATGCCTGTTAAGTGAGGAGTGAAGGTGTCGGAGCTCAGGAGGTGGTTTTTGGATTCGAAGCACGAAACAAATAAGGGAGAAGGAGCGAATTTTTAATCCATCTGATTAAGTCCTCCACCCCTCCACCACTAAGGCTCTCCATGACTTTCCCCCACCCCCGTCCCCCGAGGGCTCGAGGCTGACTGGTTTTTAATTTGATTTGACAATGGAAATGCCAGTGGCAGATAGGAATTGTTTTGGTTTTTTTTTTTCGCCGGAACCCAGTGACGCCTTGACGGACCCTCCCGAGCAGTCCTGAGTGGAGATTGCCTCTGAATAAGACTCCTCATTTGTAATTCCAACTGATAATGAAAGAAGCTCCTAATACGAGATTATAAGCAGAATTTTCCCACGGAAGTTAAAAATAAATTTAAAAAAAAAAAAAAACTTGGGCCTCACCGGGGGGGAGGGGGGGGGGGGGGGATGCCTCCCTGGACCCCCCAGATCTTTCTGCTTAGAGCCTACGGTTCGAATTTTTTAAAAACACGGAACATGCTTATAACGCTTATATAACAATGATTATGTAAAGTACACACCTAGGACTCTGGTCCTCACAGTATTCCATTGCAGATAATTATAAAACTTGTTTACCAATCACCACCTTCGAAGGAAGTATTGTTGTCCTTTATTATAGAAACTATCAACCATTTATATAGAACGTATTCGTAACCAGATTAGGTACTGCATATATTATTATGTAATTATAACCTACCGGCTGTTTCTTTAGGAACGTAGGTATATAGGTACGTAGCTAGCGGAAAATCATAAGGTCGCTACTTTGGGTTCGAATTTTTGCAACTTGGAACATTGCGAAAAAATTGAGCAGTTAGGGCATGGCTGAAGCTAAAATTCTGTCGAAATGAGTGAATAAATTATTTATATTTGCCTGTTTGTAGTTTATGAATAAGGTTGTGGTCTCTGAATGGTATTAAAGTTCTATTTTAGGGGTTGATTTTACAGACCTCCTGAAGAGAAGATTTATTTGCGCTCAGTCCACTAGTTTCACAACGTTTCTTCATGTAAATCAGTTTAAAACCATTCTACAACAATTCTCAACTCAGTAAAAATGTCATGAATATAATGCATACCAACACCGTCATTCTATACCATACTTTGGGATTGAAATGAAAAACCTATTCATTTGCAAAAGGTTTAGTGTATCACAAACAAAAGTGTGAGTTCGCAAAATATTCTGTACGAAGATGTGGTTTATGAAATCCCTTAAACGAGCGAAGAATGGCTAACTTGTTTTCATAGGTATTGGTAATAGGGATTCATTGACGTGACAGAGTAAATGATCCCGTGGCTTCAACGGGACTCATAAACAAAAAAGTGGCGTCGAGTTGAGTGTCACCCTCAGCTCAAAGGTGCAATACCCTTAGTGACGGCTGGAGGTCACTTAAGTGCGTCAACTGATTATTATTTGCTCATTGCTTGCTTGCTTGATTATTTGCACGTAGGTATAGGAACTGGTAATATAGTAAAGCTTACGTCGTTTATCTTGTTTGGAGTTTATTCAAAAACAGCGGTACATGACTCTAGGTATGTACCTAAACGGTAGTAAGGTAGGTACATGTTTGATCTGACCAATAGATCCCATTCGAATGTCTTATTCCGATTCGGGAAAGAGACAGTTATGGACAACTACGAACCTGAAAGAGCCTAAAATAGATTAAGGGGGCTTGTAACCACCACAACTGAGAGTGCTGGGCGCTCTTTGAATTTATGCGATCTCTACATACCAAGTTTGTAGTGCATGATTTTCCCATTCATCTTGGTTTGTGGAATGAGTTGGTGGTAGGTGTGATTGCTTGAACCTTCCCTAAACCTCACGTCTTCTTTTGGTCCAACAGTCTCATTATACCTACAACTCTTCTGATTTTCAACTACCACATCTGTTCTTCAAAACTAAGTGGCGGATCGGTGTTTTCTCATTTTCTCACTTTTTTTTCCGTCACACAGTCACAATTCTATACACAAATCATCAGCTCGTCAACAAACATGTAATCAATTCAAATGTGGGAGCCCATTCAGGCGGAAGGACCAATGACTTCTAGGCTCTAAATTCCATTAACGATTGCTAGATAGTGGCACGGGTACACATAGAAATTGCCTTGTGTTCTGTTATGAAATGAGTTGAAAATATAAAAGTGTTTGTAAATTGATCAGGTATTTTACTTACCTATACATATTAACGTCAGAAGTCCCCCGTTATAAGAATGATATTAATATGATGTGAAATATCACTAGGTACATTCATTCGGGACTTTCAGAAACACATTTTCTAGTTCTTTGTCTGTCGATAAAGGTTCCTGGCGTTTAACTTCAAATTTGACATTTCGTTTAATACTTGTTTTTGATAGGTGAATTTGATGGCAAGTTCTTTATTAGAGCATGAAACGTGTAGTGGTATATCTCGCTGAAGGCCGACGACTCCTCCAGTACCTCGTTGTCACATTGTGAATTGAGAACTCCGCCTACGGGTTATGTTGTTCCGACACGCATCGCTGCTCCTCGCATCCTACGGTTCCGTCCTTAAAACCCAACGTACCGGAGATTCCGGATTCGGCCTAACCACCGCTGCTGATTTAGTGGAGGGTATTGTAATTATATCGAGGACTGTAGCGGGCACGGGCAATTATGTTGGTGGAATTAGTACCGCGGAAGTAACATAACTAAGCCGATATTATCTTCATATTGGAAACGTCTGGCTTTAACCGCAGGAATCTCGTTATTGTTTACCCAGCCACCAACGAGAGTAGAATTCCAACATGGAAGAAAGTTCTTCAACTAAGAATGAAAATAGTTTTGTGAAGGTACGTACTACCTAACCGACTGTAAACGGATTGAGCCCCGCAGTCTAAAACAGTGTTCCGACAACTAACGAAATGAGCCCCACTTTTCAGGAGAAAAGTACAAAATAAGCCCCATATTTTGTGATCGGAACCATTGGCATAACTAGCAAAATGAGACCCATTTTGGTTTATTATTTCCAATAATAAGCCTATGTGATCGTATAGCAAAAATATTTTATGACCCCCCCTCAAACTTTGTCACTTTACGTTTCAAGGTGCGTAGAATCCAAATTTGAAATGTCCGTCCGCCGTTCGCCGTCCGGGCCATAAAAGGCCTTAGAATTGACTTTAAAAATCTGTTCTTTCGCACATAGACTCCACTTGGGGTCTAGTTGGTCCTAACTTCTCGCCAGCTCGATCGCTCCACACCCATGGGTGCTATGAGCCAAAAATAGGTGAAAAAGTGTCTTTTGGTTTATTATTTCCAATAATAAGCCTATGTGATCGTGTAGCAAAAAATTTTTATAACCCCCCCTCAAACTTTGTCACTTTACGTTTCAAGGTACGTAGAATCCAAATTTGAAATGTCCGTCCGCCGTCCGCCGTTCGCCGTTCGCCGTCCGCCGTCCGGGCCATAAAAGGCCTAAGAATTGACTTAAAAAACCCGTTCTTTCGCACATAGACTCCATTTGGGGTCTAGTTGGTCCTAACTTCTCGCCAGCACGATCGCTCCACACCCATGGGTGCTTTAACCATCCCGATCGCTTTACTCGCATAGATACTATGGGCCAAAAACGGGCAAAAAAGTGTCTTTTTCGACGCAAGCACGCCTGGCACGCTTGGCAGGGGGTCACGGTGGGTGGCGAGGGGGGGGGGGGGTGAGCGGGGGGGGGGGGTGGAGTGAGAGGAGGCGCCGGTGCCGCGGCTTGTGGTGGGTACGGCGCCGGCATTCGTTCAAGGCATGAGTATGTTTTTTTCAAGGTCATATTTGTGCGTTAATACCAAAGCTTTTCCTACGCATATTTAATAACATATCCTCTCGACTTTTCGTACGTACTTAGATAATGATATTATTAAGGCAATAACTATTTGAATAGATAGGAGCTCAAATCGAGAAATATAAACATGCGTATATAATTATAGAAGTATAGGTTGTGGCAACTCGAAGTAGGACACGCCGAGGAGTCTGGACGGGCCTTATGACGTACGCAAGCCAACTAAAACTACGATCATACTCAATTGAAAAAATAATAAACCTTTGTGAAATAATTTGCAGCGTTTTTTTTTTGTGTATATTTCAAGTTGTATAGAAATTGGAGATTTATGAGTGAAAAGAAAATGTTAGCTATTAATTTTATGGGAAAAAAGTATTCTGAATGATACTCTTCTATTCAAAAATGGATTTTGGATTTTAGGCTATTTTTTACAATTTTATAGATTTTTTAAAACAACATTTAATGAAGTTCAAGTTTTTAGCATAATTTCGTTCATAAATTGTTGAATGTTCTATTTCGTAGTTGATAAATTTTATTTGACCAATCTTATGCTAGAAAATATCAATTTAACGATTCTTAGCCATTTTCAGTGATTTCGTCAGCACATTTTTGAAATTTTACCAATTAAATGATATCAATATACAGTATAGGTAACACTTTTATGTGTTGGAAAGATGACTTGGTAATAAATTGTTCTGTTTATAAACTATATTAAAAAATTGTGAGATTCCGCTGCTGTAATGGATTGAATCCATTTGTGAGGTCCGAAGCTCCGAGTTCCGATACTAAATATACTATAAGCGGCGTTTAATAATTATGGACCAGAGATCTACGTAGAAGGGCTGTCTAATACATAAATAATAAACCTTTGTGTAATAATTTGCAGCGTTTTGGTTTATTATTTCCAATAATAAGCCTATGTGATCGTATAGCAAAAAAATTTAATAACCCCCCCCCCCCCCCCCCCCCCCCCCCCCCCCCCGCAAACTTTGTCACTTTACGTTTCAAGGTGCGTAGAATCCAAATTTGAAATGTCCGTCCGCCGTTCGCCGTCCGTCGTCCGCCGTCCGGGCCATAAAAGGCCTAAGAATTTACTTTAAAAAACCGTTCTTTCGCACATAGACTCCATTTGGGGTCTAGTTGGTCCTAACCATCCCGATCGCTTTACTCGCATAGAGCTATGGGCCAAAAACGGCGAAAAAAAGTGTCTTCGGTAGGGGTCACGGTTGGTCGTGAGGGGTGGTGAGGGGGTGTGGAGTGAGAGGCGGTGCCTCGGCACCTTATGGTGTCTGGGGTGACCAGGGGCGTAGCAGAGGGGTGTAGGAGAACGGATATTAATTTATTACTTTTACGTGTTATAAACATATAAGTAATAAACCGCGGCACCATGAGGTGGGTACGGCATTCCTTCGAAGCATGAATATATGTTTTTTTCTAGGTCATATTTGTGTGTTAATACCAATGCTTTTCCTACGCATATTTAATAACAAATCCTCTCGACTTTTCGTACATGATATTATTAAGGCAATAACTATTTGAATAGATAGGAGCTCAAATCGAGAAATATAAACATGCGTATATAATTATAGAAGTATAGGTTGTGGCAACTCGAAATAGGACACGCCGAAAAGTCTGGACGGGCCTTATGACGTACGCAAGCCAACTAAAACTACGATCATACTCAATTGAAAAAATAATAAACCTTTGTGAAATAATTTGCAGCGTTTTTTTTTTTTTTAAATTAAAGTACGAAATGAGCCCCTTTTTTTCCAGAAGGAAAGTATGAAATGAGCCCCATATTTCGAGATCGAAACCTTAGGCATAACTAAGGAAATGAGTCCCATTGAGTCTCCAGTTTTCAATTTCATATCGTGAAAGCCAGTGCAAGTTTGTGAATTATTGTGAGTTGTCAAGTAGGTAAATAATTTATTTCGAAATTTTATGGAAAAAAGACCGAAGTTATCATCGGTCGGTGTTTTGTAGAGCACAAGGCAAGGACTGCGTTGGTCATTTTTGTAACGAAAACTATACGAGATATCAATGGTTGTAAGGCCTTCCACGACGAGGTAATCTATTTGTTCTTACATGCAATTATTCGTATATATTTAATTATGTTGTGAAGAAACAATTGGACCACAGGTTTTATAACCCAGCAGATTTCTTGAATGACGTATATGAACTCCAAGGGAGCCACGCACATAAACATGAACGCAACCTTTATAACATTAAGAAAGTCATCACGAGTTCATCTATTTTTATTCAAATAATTGAATAATGACAATTATTGACAATTATACCCATTGGTCTGAAAATGTTACGTTAATAATTCTTAAATTTAACATTCTGAGAGTTTCCTCGATGAGCATGTAATTGCTTTTTATGATTTTTCAGTTTCAGCAAGATTTTACGTCACACTAGGCAGGGGGGGGGGGGGGGTCCCCCACAATGAAGTAGCTTTTAGTCAAAACTTTAGAAACATAGATAGAAAACTATTAATCCTATAAATGGATTCTTGTCTGTATTTATAGAATTCCATCTGATTTTATTCAGAAATATGAAACACATTTATTGTTCATTGCTCGATAGGTGTACATGTCCACCTTTTGGTTTATTATTTCCAATAATAAGCCTATGTGATCGTATAGCACAAAATTTTATACCCCCCCCCCCCCCTCAAACTTTGTCACTTTACGTTTCAAGGTGTGTAGAATCCAAATTTGAAATGTCCGTCGGCCGTTCGCCCTCCGCCGTCCGCCGTCGGGCCATAAAAGGCCTAAGAATTTACTTAAAAAACCCGTTCTTTCGCACATAGACTCCATTTGGGGTCTAGTTGGTCCTAACGTTTAACCATCCCGATCGCTTTACTCGCATAGATGCTATGGGCCAAAAACGGGCGAAAAAGTGTCTTTTTCGAGGCTTTGAGTGTTAGACGTTTTAGACGCACGCCTGGCACGCTTGGGGTCACGGTGGGTGGTGAGGGGGGTGAGCGGGGGGTGGAGTGAGAGGAGGCACCTTGTGATGGGTACGGCGTTCCTTCGAGGCATGAATATATGTTTTTTTCTAGGTCATATTTGTGTGTTAATACCAATGCTTTTCCTACGCATATTTAATAACATATCCTCTCGACTTTTCGTACGTACTTAGATAATGATATTATTAAGGCAATAACTATTTGAATAGATAGAAGCTCAAATCGAGAAATATAAACATGCGTATATAATTATAGAAGTATAGGTTGTGGCAACTGGTTGTGGACACGCCGAGGAGTCTGGACGGGCCTTATGACGTACGCAACCCAACTAAAACTACGATCATACTCAATTGAAAAAATAATAAACCTTGTGAAATAATTTGCAGCGTGTTTTTTTTTTTTTTTTTTTTTTTTTTTTTAAGTAAAGTACGAAATGAGCCCCTTTTTTTTCAGAAGGAAAGGACGAAATGAGCCCCATATTTCGAGATCGAAACCTTAGCCATAACTAAGGAAATGAGTCCCATTGAGCATCCAGTGTTCAATTTCAGTGTTCAATTTATTTCGAAATTTTATGGAAAAAAGACCGAAGTTATCATCGGTCGGTGTTTTGTAGAGCACCCGTTGATAGCAGGCAAGGACTGCGTTGGTCATTTTTGTAACGAGATATCAATGGTTGTAAGGCCTTCCACGACGAGGTAATCTATTTGTTCTTACATGCAATTATTCGTATATATTTAATTATGTTGTGAAGAAACAATTGGACCACAGGTTTTATAACCCAGCAGATTTCTTGAATGACGTATATGAACTCCAAGGAAGCCACGCACATAAACATGAACGCAACCTTTATAACATTAAGAAAGTCAGTACGAGTTCATCTATTTTTATTCAAATAATTGAATAATGACAATTATTGACAATTATACCCATTGGTCTGAAAATGTTGCGTTTATAATTCTTAAATTTTACATTCTGAGAGTTTCCTCGATGAGCAACTAATTACTTTTTATGATTTATCAGTTTCAGCAAGATTTGACGTCACACTAGGCAGGGGGGGGGGGGGGGGGGGGGTTCCCCCACAATGAAGTAGCTTTTAGTCAAAACTTTGGAAACATAGATAGAAAACTATCAATCCTATAATGGATTCGTGTCTGTATTTATAGAATTCCATCTTATTTTATTCAGAAATATGAAACACATTTTTTGTCCATTGCTCGATAGGTGTACATGTCCACCTTTTTGCAAATACCCAGGTCGGGAGACGCCACTGGTTGTATACGTTACGAGTGAAGGCCAATGAAGCATCTAGAAATTATTGTGAAGTGATTTTTTTGGTTCTCAGGAAGCAGCATAAACGTGGGAAAATTACTTTTTAGTGTCTTCTAAGACTCAGGCCTCATTTCGTTTTATATTTTCAGTAGCTTTCAGCTATTAATTATTTAAAAAGTACTCAGTCATGCAGCATGACCAATAGAGCGAATTTCCAAAGAAAAGTTGTGGATAACATCAAATGAGGCACTTCCTCTCCTTAGAATTGAGATAAAAATTCCGTTCTTACGCCGAAAAAATTCCAAACGAAAGGATGAGTTCGTTGACCAGCACTTATTGAGCGCATTAAATTGGTCAAATTTTAGCAACTGTACTAAAAAAATCACTAAAAATGGCTAAAACGGCTCAAAATCGTTAAATTTATAGTATTTGGTTGAATATTGCGCAAATAAAGTTTATTAACTAGAACAATAGAACAATAATAAATTCATGTACGAAATAATGCTGATAAAATTTGCTAAAATATCGATAAAACTGCAAAAAAAAAAAAAAAACTAAAATTTCAAAACCACTATTTGAATAGGATATTATTATTTAGAATACGTGTTTTTGCCATAAAATTAATAGTCAACAAAAAGCTCAAATTTCAAAACAATTTAATAGAATACAATGCTATAATTTAGGAAATTTTGATCATACGATCATGCTGCATGACTGGAACTTTTTCTTTGAAAATTCGCTAAAACCTGCATCTTCGGTAATTAAAATTGCATAGGTAATGCTAGTTAAGTAATTAAATTCTTTCATACCATCATGCTACACAACTTGATTTTTGTTGGGTTTAGTGGATGCGGAAAGGACCAGTGCCCTTACACTCCTGTACCTGGTAACTGCGAAACGTATGTGTCTGAAAGCGGTTTGAAAGAAACGTGCGATTTCGGATTCAGGTATGAGACTTCATGGCTAGAAATGACAAATTTTTAATAATTAAGTTAAGTTAACTTGAACACCTATAAGGTGATATTCTCGAGACGTCGACACTAGCGCACTAGTCGAGGCAAGGCGAAGTCGAAGTTATTTCACCTTGTTGTCATGGTCTCACAGATTTGGATTTCTTTACTAAAAAAAACAAAAGTCCAGTCATGCAGCGAATTTTTGAAGAAATCTTCGATTATTTCGATTTTTGACTGATTTTTCAACTTTGAAATTTTTGAAAACTTGATACATATTCTTATAGGAAATTTTACGCTAATTCCGAATATACCACATGTTAGTATGCTGAAAAAATTATTTAAAAAACGCTGCAAATTATTACATAATGGTTTATTATTTCTGAATCAGATAGCCAGCTATAGTAACCATCATGCACTGAGGCTTTCGCCAGTCTCTTTTCTAGTATCCACCTCTGTTCTCGCGTTACAGACTGCGCTCCCGATGGGGAGCAAATGGATGATCGTACAGCCACCCGAGTGGTCTCATTCAATCCACGGAGCTAATTTCTATAGGAATCAAACTAAAACCGTCGGTACACTGGATTCTAAAAGCATCTGGGACATATTCCAGTCGATTCTTCGTCCGAAATTACTTGGGTGACGACACCCCACTTACCTATGGCAGAAATATAAGTAAACAGCTATTCATCCAGAGGGTTCAGACTCCAACCTGGCCATGTAATGAAATTTTAATTTAAATCTAGTACCTACCTTTTACAAACAATGCAATTTGAAGATAAGAAAAACGACGAAGTACCATTTCCCTAGCAACGACTCGGTTGTAAGCGGAAATCATCAGAACATTTCGACGCTTGCATACGAGTCTGCAACACATTGGGACATTTTATGTCTTTAGTTGCAGACTCGTATCATCAAAATTTAACAAGCGGTTGCAGTTATGTTCACAATATCAATTATTGAGAATGATCACCTGAGTGTACACAATTATTCAAATAACCATGCTCATAACTCAGCTTGTTGGCCACGCACTTCGCAGTAGTTAACATATTATGGTTGGATAAATCGAGAGCTTTCAAACGAATGAACAACGAATTTAGTGAGATGAAAAACGACGAAGTACCATTTCCCTAGCAACGACTCGGTTGTGAGCGCAAATCATCAGAATATTTTCGTGAGCAATTTCCGTGACGTTTTTTTAGTTTATGTGCCATAGCAAAGACATAAAATGTCAAAAACTAGATTCTAGAGCCACTCAGCTGATCTGGGATCGGTCAGTTGTGTTCAGAAGTCCCTCAAGGGCCCACATACCAAATCTCAGAATCGTGGGATCATTAGGGAAAAAACTGGACTCTAGAGCCACTCAGCTGATCCGAGATCGGTCAGTTGCGTTCAGAAGTCCCTCAAGGGGCTACATACCAAATCTCAGAATCGTGGGATAATTAGGGAAAAAACTGGATTCTAGAGCCACTCAGCTGATCTGAGATCGGTCAGTTGTGTTCAGAAGTCCCTCAAGGGGCTACATACCAAATCTCAGAATCGTGGGATCATTAGGGAAAAAACTGGATTCTAGAGCCACTCAGCTGATCTGGGATCGGTCAGTTGTGTTCAGAAGTCCCTCAAGGGCCCACATACCAAATCTCAGAATCGTGGGATCATTAGGGAAAAAACTGGATTCTAGAGCCACTCAGCTGATCTGGGATCGGTCAGTTGTGTTCAGAAGTCCCTCAAGGGCCCACATACCAAATCTCAGAATCGTGGGATCATTAGGGAAAAAACTGGATTCTAGAGCCACTCAGCTGATCTGGGATCGGTCAGTTGTGTTCAGAAGTCCCTCAAGGGCCCACATACCAAATCTCAGAATCGTGGGATCATTAGGGAAAAAACTGGATTCTAGAGCCACTCAGCTGATCTGTAATCGGTCAGTTGTGTTCAGAAGTCCCTCAAGGGGCTACATACCAAATCTCAGAATCGTGGGATCATTTTGGAAAAAACTGGATTCTAGAGCCACTCAGCTGATCTGGGATCGGTCAGTTGTGTTCAGAAGTCCCTCAAGGGGCTACATACCAAATCTCAGAATCGTGGGATCATTAGGGAAAAAACTGGATTCTGGAGCCACTCAGCTGATCTGTAATCGGTCAGTTGTGTTCAGAAGTCCCTCAAGGGCCCACATACCAAATCTCAGAATCGTGGGATCATTAGGGAAAAAACTGGATTCTAGAGCCACTCAGCTGATCTGGGATCGGTCAGTTGTGTTCAGAAGTCCCTCAAGGGCCCACATACCAAATCTCAGAATCGTGGGATCATTAGGGAAAAAACTGGATTCTAGAGCCACTCAGCTGATCTGGGATCGGTCAGTTGTGTTCAGAAGTCCCTCAAGGGGCTACATACCAAATCTCAGAATCGTGGGATCATTAGGGAAAAAACTGGATTCTAGAGCCACTCAGCTGATCTGGGATCGGTCAGTTGTGTTCAGAAGTCCCTCAAGGGCCCACATACCAAATCTCAGAATCGTGGGATCATTAGGGAAAAAACTGGATTCTAGAGCCACTCAGCTGATTTGGGATCGGTCATTTGTGTTCAGAAGTCCCTCAAGGGGCTACATACCAAATCAACGTCATTTCTGATGGTCATAATCATCGTTGTGGCCACTTGGGACAATTTTCGTGAGCAATTTTCGTGAGCAATTTTCGTGAGCAATTATTTTCCGTGACGTTTTTTTAGTTTATGTGCCATAGCAAAGACATAAAATGTCAATTATTTCGCACAACAAATCGCAAAAAACAGGCTATTTTGAAATTTTTGACAACATTTTTGAAAATTTCAACTCGAAGATGTAATCCGATTATGCTGGCCAACGAACTTGAACTTTCGTTTTGTGTCCTTAACATTTTAAAATTTGTTTGAAGTTTCTAGCACAATTCTACGGACAGTTATCATCTGGAATGACACATACATACATACATACATACATAAAATAAGTTCCAGTCATGCAGCATGATCGTATGAGCGAATTTTCATAAACTATCTATCGTACTATAGTATGTTAAAGTGCATTGAAATTGGAGCAATTTTAGTTGACAGAAATGGTTAAAAACCAATTTTATGGCAAAAAACTTATTCTAAATAAAATTCCACTGATTCAAAAGGGATTTTTGATTTTTAAATTTTTTTGCAGTTTTCATAGATATTTTAGCAAATTTTAATGACATTTAAGTACGTTTTTCATCATAATTTTGAGCAAACATTTTTAATGTCCTAGTTAATCGTTAAAAATTTAGTTTTGACTAAAATTCTGCAAAAAAATAGAAATTTAACGATTTTTGGCCGTTTTTAGCCATTTTTAGTGATTTTTTGGGTACATTTTTCGAAATTTGACCAATTTAATGTGCTCAAAAATTGTTGTCCAACGAACTCATCCTTTCTTTTGAAATGCTTGATTTTTTGGCGAAAGAACGAAGTTTTTATCTCAATTCTATCGAGAGTTATCGTCTGGAATGACACATACATATATATATATATATACATATATATATATACATATATATATATATATACATATAAAAAAGCGTTAAAATCCAGGAATCATTTCAGAATGCCTCAAAACAGATTTCGATGAAGAAAATTTTTGAAAATTTTTATTTTAAAATTTTCGGAGCCATTGCAATAGCTTTATTTTCTAAGAAAATTCGCTAAAAATGCGTTAAACTTCAGAAAATGATTCAGAATAGCCTGAAACGGATTTTGCATAAAATTTTTTCAAAAATTCACATTCTACAAATTTTGAGGCGAGAGCAATAGCTTAATTTTCTTCAAAAATTCGCTAAAAACAAGAAGATTTAAATTATGATAATGGATACTGTTTTTTTCTTTTCTTTTTTTGTTGTTGTAAATTTACGAAGTAGAAAATAGCTATGCTTCCCGAGAAAATTGAGAACACGGATCGTGATGAAGAGAGAAGAGGGTTAAATATGGATTGGTAATTGAACGATTTTGTAAACATATAGTATCAGAATCCTATAGAAATAATGATAATCTGGTGACAGAAAACTATATTACACCAAATGTAGGGATGGCATGCCAAATGACGTGATCCCTTGTAGCTAGTTCCCTACAACCCAACAGAAAAGTTTTGTATTAGACGTGGGAATTAATTAAGACGAATATTTTGCCTTGTCTTCATCTTTATTTGTGAGGATAGTTTGAACAATCTTAGAATAAACTTGATACTTGGAACAAATTGAGAAAATTAAAAATTTGCTCGACTCATATTCAAGAGGTAAAAAAGTCATCAGCAGTTTATTTGAAGAAAATAAATAGATAAATAAAATAAACGTAGTTTGTTGTGGCTTTCTGGACTCCAAAAGGCTCCAAATATTTTCTGAATTTCTGATGAAATATAAGGTGGTTGCAAAGCACAAATGTGATATCACTAACCGGGTTTAGAAAACTAACGACCTAGAGCTCCCACGGCGAAAAAAATGCACACTAATCAAGAAAGTTGTCTATTTCTACGAACATAAAGAGCTACACCGTTGTCATCAACTTCGTTTTCTTCATTGAAATGGGTTTACCTACACAATTCGTTGCGAGTGATTTAGTTCGCACTCCCTTGACTGAAAAGATCAACAAGGTTTAGGAAGTTGCTGAAATCTATAAAATCTTGTCTGTTTACAGAAAAATCCATATAAATAGTAATATATCCATAAATATGTTGAATGATGTTATGGAAATGTTGAGAATCGCTTCTTACATCCCAAGAATATATATTTCGGAATTAAATAGCAAATTTTGCTTTGCATATGTAAATTTGTAACGTCTGTTTTTAGATGTCAACAAACTATGAACGACCATAATATGCCTCCGTGAGCTGGTTTGTTGAGGGGAGCGTGCATGAATGCACCTCAAGTGGTGAAGGCCATCACATACCGTAAAACGCATTAGCGGGGAGCTAGAAATAGTTGAGGTGCTATAATTTCGGAAGGGCAAGGGAAAGGGCTCCTGCAACCCCATAACTACGGAGGGGACCCCCACGTGGACAAAGGGTTGTCCATCTGTTTGGACGGGACTGTTTAAGACAATAGAAACCATTGTGCTCCTCGGACACGGAATGGAAGGGCCTGGGCCAAGGGAGCCAGATGCGGCGACCCACCTGACCTCTGACCCTTTCTGTCCCTTCGCCCTTCCCCTTTGGGCTCGAAGGTAATTCTTTCTTCTTTTTCACTGCGGAACTTTGGAAGGTCGTCACCTGAGCTTTTTTTCCCGGATGGATGGAACGTGACCCTTCTTAGGGCTGCTGTGTTCCCCAGTTACATGAAGAGCAGTGGGCGCATGTTCAGCGCGTGCCGCAGCTGTTCTCAATGTAGAACGGATAGAAAGACAAGCCCATCGCCTTTTGCATTCACTAGTTAGAGGCTAGCTGACATTCTAGGACTCGGAACAATGCTTATAGATCCATTCTGAGTCTCGTGTGCTCCAGTTTTGCCAGACACCAAATTACTGGGAGCAGTTAAGAATTGCAACATGTATGAATTATATATACTTAGATTGTTTTTGTTTTTTATTGTTCCAGAGGTATTTGGTTTGTAAAAACGCTGCAAATTATTTCACAAAGGTTTATTATTTTTTCAATTGAGTTTGATCGTAGTTTTAGTTGGCTTGCGTACGTCATAAGACTCCTCGGCGTGTCCTATTTCGAGTTGCCACAACCTATACTTCTATAATTATATACGCATGTTTATATTTCTCGATTTGAGCTCCTATCTATTCAAATAGTTATTGCCTTAATAATATCATTATCTAAGTACGTACGAAAAGTCGAGAGGATATGTTATTAAATATGCGTAGAAAAAGCTTTGGTATTAACACACAAACATGACCTTGAAAAAAACATATTCATGCCTCGAACGAACGCCGGCGCCGTACCCACCACAAGCCGCGGCGCCGGCGCCTCCTCTCACTCCACCCCCCTCCCCCCCCCCCCCCTCTCCACCCACCGTGACCCCCTGCCAAGCGTGCCAGGCGTGCGCGCGTAGAAAAAGACACTTTTTCGCCCGTTTTTGGCCCATAGCATCTATGCGAGTCAAGCGATCGGGATGGTTAAACGTTAGGACCAACTAGACCCCAAATGGAGTCTATGTCCGAAAGAACGGGTTTTTAAAGTAAATTCTTAGGCCTTTCATGGCCCGGACGGCGGACGGACATTTCAAATTTGGATTCTACGTACCTTGAAACGTAAAGTGACAAAGTTTGAGGGGGGGTTATAAAAATTTTTTGCTACACGACCACATAGGCTTATTATTGGAAATAATAAACCAAAAGCAAGTGTGATGTGTGATGTTGATGTGATTAAAAAAAAAAAAAAAAAAAAAAAAAAATTACCTGTCATTAAATAAATCGGAAAATAGCTCTAGGCGGCGCGGTGTCCAGCTGATGGATAGGAGATTTTTTTTTTTTTTTTTAAATTCAATATTTGGATTTTGATTGGTTACAAAGGTTTATTATAGAAAATAATGTACCAAAAATACATTATATTTAGATAATAAGACAAAATTAATTTTTAAACACTCCATAATGAACAATTTAGATAATATTATTTATATTTTTTCCCCAAGCGTGGTGGGGCCATTGTATACGAGATATTGTGTACAAAATTAGAAAATAGCTGTCACAGCTATGAATGTAGCTAGTATGTAAAACAGGATTGAGGTTTAGAGCTCCTATTAACAGTGATGTATAGTCTTTTTATTGAGGGACCCCACCAAACTAGGTAATTTGTGTACGGGCGCAGCTCATTCTGCGGCCAAGAATAATGCGGGCGTTCCAAGTCCGATACTTTTGTTACTCCTACAAATTAAAATATATTATTCAATAAAACCCGATCCTCCTATAGGGGCTCGAGGAAACCATTATTGGCCCAAAATGTGCAGCGAAAAAGCCAAATGAATCCAATTAGACCCCGTTTGTGAAGAAGCACATGTTCCGGAGGAAGGGCGCCAAAAACAATTTTAAGAGAGGGAAGCAGATGAAAAATTATTTTTGAGAAAACCGTTGGGATGGAAGTGCTGGGGGGTTTCATTAAGATAAACTCGCAATCAAAGATATCCCCCTGAAGAAAACGCCTTATTAATTTAAAAACAATAATAAAAGAATAATTGAGAGCAACCTAACTTTCAAGTGTGCCTCCCTTTCATATCCCTCTTCCCGCGTCCTCGTCCTGTTCACAAATTTTAATTACTCTGCCTTAATTTTTTTTGTCTTCGGGCCTCATCAATCATATTCTTCAACTCCTCCGATTACACGAAAAGAAGAACGAAAAATTTAATTATTAATTGCAAGAATTAACGATTCCTTCAAATATATCACAGAATGATATAAAACCAGCGCTTTATCATAAATATGTATATGTATGTACAGACGTATAATATAACTCACACCTCATTACGATTAATTTCATTGAACATATAGGTAATATTTGTTCCTGGAAAGTATGAGACTTCTGAAGTTGCATCACGAGATTTTATAATAAACAATATTTTGTTAAGTCTTGCTTACATGACATATATAAAAAAAGCTTTATAAAAAATGCCTTCTGTCCTTAAATTGGTTTCTTAATTAAACTCCAACGTTTCACCCAAGTTTAACCAATTTAAGGACAGGAGGCCTTTTTTGTAAAGCTTTTTACGGCATAGCGTCTTAAAATACTTCAAACTAAATCACTCGCGACGAAGTTCTGGAAACCAATTTCAATAAAGAAAACGGAAGGTTGTATATTTCTATGAAAATAAAGAGTTGCAATGTTAAAACATTCAGTTTATTCGTTACTGAAGGTGACCTAACCGTCAAAATCAATTTGACATTAAAAATCCTCATTTTCGAAAAAGTAGACCCCATAGATCTTCATTAACATCTGATTTCTTCATCAAAAACACTAGGTACTGAAAAAGATCTTAAATACTGCGTTTAAATTGAACTTGCCGTTAAACGTCTTTAGAACGCTATTATCTCTTTCTGTCTTTGGTTAAAATTTGGTAAGCTCGCCGACGTCTTACATTGAAATTGGACTTAGACAAAATGTCTGTGATTATTTTTATACTTTAGCTCGAAGTTTTTACTTGAACCCATTGAGGTAGTTACCATAATGTAAATTAGTTGTTGGATGAAAACTTAAGAAGCCAACGATTGAAGTTTACTTAGCTGATCAGATTGACCATACTTCCTTACCTGCCAATGGACACGCAACATATCGAAAATTAGGATCTCGAATCAAGTAGATAAATGTGACAAATGTGATGGGGACGAAAGTACGGTCAATCTTGATGAATAAATCTGAAAATAGAAGAGATGGTTTTATGGGGAAGGAGAACTTGATGAAGAAATGCAAGAATGGAAGACTATTTTTGATAAAGCAAGAACTTTTCAAAAAGTGTGAACGATTTTTGTGGGTCCGAAATTTGAGGAAGGCGAATAGCAACGAATTGATTGTTAAAAAATCACTGCTTTCGTCCTTGCTATTTTTTGACGTAATTTTGTAACGCATTATTCGAAAACAAAAAATCAAGGCAACACAACATATAAAAAAATGAAAAAATAAAAATAAAAATGAAAAATAAATAAATAAAATAAAAAAACAACTGCAGACAAAGCAATTTTAAAATGTCTGCCAAGTGGTGTAGCGCATAGCCTCGCCGAATCCGTAACATGCATATGTAGATCATTAGAAAATTTTTAATAGACATCATATTCCAGGGAACGTCCATTTGGAGTTGGAGTGAAATCGCTCAATTAGGCAAAGAGACGATGTTAGTTACATTTGTGCGTGTTCAACAGCTACCACTGGGTCAGTAGCGATGGATTTCATTGTTAGGTATTATTTATATATTCTAAATCTTAGCCGTTCTATCTCTGAAAATTTCATCGAAATTGGTTGAATACAATATATGCATTTGAGGTTCGCGCATGCCCAGCAGTTATCATGATGAATGATCGTGATAAAACTTACATGAGGTAGTCAAATCGTCTTTTCCCAACTACCCTTCCGACAAATGGGGCAACAAAAACCTACGCTGGATGGATTTTACGTTAGCGCATGCGCAATGAAAACTATAGATTTTAGAGGGTGAAATTTATACGCGACCATCTTTCGTCTTACCAGTATATATTCCCAGTAAATTTCATCAAAATAGATTGAAACTGTAGAAGTTTTGCTTGTTGCAAGGATTACTCATTCGCACAAGAGAAGCAGTTACTAATGATTCGATCGAGATAAAACTCACTTTGGACGGAATACTGGTTTGAGGGTAGAAGGATCACGGCTTCTTCCTTTTTATGTGTTTATTGTTACCACAACTAGTTTCGCCCTTGCTTAGGCCTCATCAGGTGCTACAATATGAACACAGTTTCCTTAAAATAATGGTAGATACAGAGATGATAATGTACTATTTGCTATCTACAAAGTACAGGCACTTATTATTGGGGGACAGATCCATACGGGTGTATTTCGTCATGTTGTTACAGAAGTTATAATTTCAGTCTCAGAATTTTGTCCGCTGGTTTGAAGGGGTCTAGAATTATGATCAGATATTTGAGATATATTTGTATGCTACTTTGATGGACTTGTATGGACTTTGATAATGTCAACTCAATTATCAAACACCCAATAACATCTAATAGGAAAACGCTTGAAAACATACATATTATTAAAAAAAAAAGATAGATTAATGAACAATAGAACTGAAATTAATTACCTAGGTGAACAATTCTTCCCCCTCCTAGCATAGTATAGAACATGTTAGAACCTAAATAAGCATAGGACAAGAACACATTATATTTATCAACAATAATAGTAAATCTAATGGATAATAGTACAAATATTGCTATAAATACACCCATAGATAATATAGCGCCTGTAAGGGGCGTGGCTACCCCCTACCTATTAGCATAATAATATTCAATACATATACCTAGTTCCTTGCATGGAACACGTTTCGGTATGGAAAGTAGATCCACGCAGCACATGGCTCTAAGTGATAAAAACCACAAGTATATTATCAGTTGATAGTGAAATTCATAATAGTCCCCACAGAAAAATCAACTCATTTCGTATATATTTTATATTCTGTTCCGTGCACTCAGTTAATTAGATCGTTTTAGAAAGTACCTACATATGTAGGAGAGCTACTGGCCATGCTGGATCTCGACCTTATTCCCCCTAAATTGGTAAGCCCCATTCATACACTAGTATTATGTTCATCACTTATCATACCTAGCATACAAATATATCTCAACTATCTGATCATAATTCTAGACCCCTTCAAACCAGCGGACGAAATTCTGAGACTGAAATTATAACTTCTGTAACAACATGACGAAATACACCCGTACGGATCTGTCCCCCTATAGTAAGTGCCTGCGGTAAGCAATAGCAGTAATAGCAAATAGTACATTATCATCTCTGTATCTACCATTATTTTAAGGAAACTCTGTTCATATTGTAGCACCTGATGAGGCCTAAGCAAGGGCCAAACTAGTTGTGGTAACAATAAACACATAAAAAGGAAGAAGCCGTGATCCTTCTACCCTCAAACCAGTATTCCGTACGAACTAATAGCTACCCGCACGAATACCTGCGCAGAATACGTTTATCATCTACATTTCAAATTTTAGATTCATGGGTTGAAAGTAAATAAATTAGCTTCGGGTATCATGGCAATGGTAAAACTTCTTGTGTATATCGTTATGGGTCATGGTTTTGTGTAATTTTACGTATCGTTATATTAATGTAGAGGACGATTTTCGGCAAGAAGGTCTCCGAAAAAAGTATTCTACATGGAAACCAAAAATTCGAGTAGATCTGACACTTTTCTCAATCATATGCAAACGCATTTATTTATTGGACTCCCTTGATTATAATGTATTGTCACTAGTGATATTTAGGAATTAGGAAGCAATAAATTATACTATTCCTCTCGGCTTTAAAGCTAGTCGGAAATTTTTCAAATTAAAACTCAAAGTGTAAAATTATGCAGTTAGTTTCAGGAAATAGAAGAAAATCGATATCTGCAGAGGATTTTGGAAGATACGGACTGAAAATTGAAATTCAGCCTGAATTTTTCCCGAAGAAGCTTCTAATTTTGAAACTAGACGAACTGGTACTAGTTTTTTTTCTCCAACAGTAAACTTTAAACCACTACTTTTTACTACTAATTGAATTAAATCTTAAAAATAAATAAAATAAATAATAAACCATATTATTTGTTAAAAATCTTAGGAAAAAACATCCATCTTTAAGTCGAATTGATCTGAAGGAAGGAAAATGAGAAATAACAGAACACGTAATGATATTAAAGGACAAAGGAGAAATCCTGATCAGGATTCCAAACAACAGTTTTATATTTGTGCAGAGATCAAAATGTACTATATTATTGTACAGAAATAATATAATTTAAATTATCTCTGACTTTCAACTATCACCCAAGATGGGTGCTGAAGAGGGCTTTTCTTCTTTAATACTTTTATTTTGATTTTTTTCCACTTGAACAATTTAGTCGAAACACTGAGTAACGTGCAAACAGGTGGTTGATGCTAACGGTTTACAAACCGTTTGATTCCAACCAACCTACGTTTCTAAATTCCAATACTCATGACAATTTAATATTCAGTCAAGATTGACTAATATGACCCCTCATAACTAGGAAATTATCACCTTTTCTCCTAATCGGCAATCAAGGCTTATTGTGAGGCCTTCAGAGAACTAGGGTTGAATACCGCGAGCCGGGGCCAAATCGTTATCGGAGAAAACAGAGGGAGACGATGGAAGGCTGTGGAACAAAATAAAAAGATGGCGCCACTTCCACCCCCTCGGACTTTTATAGAGTTTTTTTCTCGTAGCCTCTGTGAGCTTTCTCCAGTAGACTCCGCCCAACCTCCTCCCTTCTCTTCTACGATTCTTTCCGTGTCATTTAACTTGGATCTGGCCGCGCTCCAAACTTCCCTCCGCGTATTCTTCGGTTTTTTGTCGCACTCATCGCCTCCTGCCGCCGCTATGTCCTACTTACTTTCCTTCAGTCCGTTGGTTGTAATTACATTGGTAACAGTTGGATGGACATCTTTACACGGGTAGCTGATATCATTTTTCGCTTTTTAGCATGCCTCGAATAAGCGAACAAAATAATCTCCTTCAATATCAAAATTCCCACTCTCATTTTACATTGTAGACCGTCCACAACAATTTTGGTTACATGTCTGTTCCGTTTGTGTATCCATGCACCTATCTGTGTGTCAGCTAGTCCTTCAAAAACCACAATTAATTACTGTTAAGAGCCGAGAAATCTCATTTTTATGCAGAAATCCGTTTCAGGCTATTCTGAATCATATTATGAAGTTTAACGCAATTTTTAATGTATGTATGTATGTATGTATATATATATATATATGTATGTTTGTATGTGTCATTCCAGACGATAACTGTCCGTAGAATTGTGCTAGAAACTTCAAACAAATTTTAAAATGTTAAGGACACAAAACGAAAGTTCAAGTTCGTTGGCCAGCATGATCGGATTACATCTTCGGGTTGAAATTTTCAAAAATATAGTCAAAAATGTCAAAATAGCCTGTTTTTTGCGGTTTGTTGTGCGAAATTATTTTTTCAGCATACTAACATGTGGTATATTCGGAATCAGCGTAAAATTTCCTATAAGAATATGTATCAAGTTTTCAAAAATTTCAAAGTTGAAAAATCAGTCGAAAATCGAAATACCTAATGCCGTTCGCTAGTTGTAAAAATCGGTAATATTTGCATGAAACATTGTCCAAATTCAGATTAAACTTCTCTTATGGAAGTATCCCTGTATAACCAATCCTAGAACCATGCTGTTTAAAACGTGGGTAGTAGGTGCTTGTTTAAAAAAAAAAAGTAATCAAATTGTCAAAAATTTGCTCATGGGGTAATGCTGCATGACTGGTTTTTTTTTACATTGTAGACCGTCCACAACAATTTTAGTTACATGTCTGCTCCGTTCGTGTATCCATGCATCTATCTGTGTGTCAGCTAGTCCTTTTAAAACCACAATTAATTACTGTTAAGAGCTGAGAAGTCTCATTTTATCAGATGCTCAGGATTGGTTTGATATCCCATCGAAAATGTATGAGGATGAAATGACGAAATAAGACTTGAAGAAGCGTTTCACTCCCACACCCAGTCAATAGGAGTGAGATATAATATAGAGTTTTTGGCGACTTAAACATAATGTCACCTCATATAGTCTTGAGGGAGCAAATGAAGATGCTAACTCACGGAATACGTCGTATACTATGTATAGATGTTAACCCAAATGGAACCGAAGGCACGGTTGCCTTAATTGTAATGTCACGATGACGGTGATTGGGCAACGTGATATTTTCCCCAGCTCTTCCCGCAGCTTATAAATTAATTAAGATTAGAAAAACAAAGGAAACAACATCAAAATCGAAAAAAAAAAAAATTGTGGTTTTTTTTTCAGCACTGTGCGGTGGACTTCAGATAGCAGATTCGGTTTCTACGCGACTTGAAACATAAAATAGTTAACCAAGTTTGAGGGGTGTTCAAAAAACGTACCCGCTTTATTAACACAATTAACGGGGCATTTGAAAAAAATATATATTTGGATATTTTTTCTCTTTAATTTGTAGATGGGAATGGAAAAGGAATCTTAGAGAAGGGGAAGGGTGAATTTCGATATTTTGACAACAATAACGTGTTTTCATTCACACATATATTATGATGACGTTCTTTTATCTAGCCATGTTCTTAAGATTTCATATTTACGATTAAATAAAATGAAATCTATGAACATCTCTATTATTTATAAGAATGAATGTATAGAATTTATAGAATGTCTGTTTGTAGTGTCTATGCACAGCCAAACGGCTGAGTGGGGGGGGGAGTGTACGAGTGGGGAGATCTTCTTGGGATTTTCCGATAGGGTGTATAAGCGAATTTAAAATTTTCTAATCTCACCCGAACCATGGGTTGTAGGGCGGGAGGGAGGTCGAAGTAAGGATTAATGCGCGCTTTTTCGACTTCCCCGCTTCCCGTACCCCTCTAAACGGCCGTTGAAAATTCCGGGAAAATACCGGTTTCGTAGGTTTTTGAACGAGGAAGACGACGGCGCGATTAGAAAACAATAAGAGGCTAAACATGTTCATGTTTTATGAATTTATACGCATTCCCTAAATAGTAATATTTTGTGTTGAAAATTTAATTCTAATACTTTTAATTTATATCGAGCTATCAGTACCAATGATTACCGAAATCTGTTATACTTGAATGTGGCAAATTAATTGAAGGAGGGAAGATAGCTCATAAGCGCTTGCATTTCAGGAACAAATTTTCTCCAAGTGTTTCTTTGGATGGCCGTTACAAAGTAGGAAAACGTTGCGTTCAGAGTTTGTGTCTACCAGCGAAAGAAGATATTAAAAAAGGTTCTCCCTTCAGGCGTCGGATTTCATTAGGCTTTTATCTTGATCCAGTCTTTTAAGACTCTCCCCCTACCCCCACCTTTCCTCACCCCCCCACCCCTCTCGCGTCCGTACCCTTTCGAAATGCTTTCCCTACAACATGTTTTTCTTATCTTCTCAATGATGATGACGCTCGGAAGAGGGGGGAAAAGGTTTTTAAATGTAAAAAGAGAATTGTCGTCCTCAAGCTTCCAAATCTCTGAGAGAAAAACCCCGAGTTTTCTCTCTAGAGAAATGTACTCCATGTTACACTCAGCTATTTGTGAGTTTAAAAACAGCACTCGACAACAGCTTTTCCAAGAAAGTCGAGTTTTTCTCGAGCTTCTCACTTTTCTCCCTCGACAGTTCGCACTAATCTTTTTTCCTCTTTTTGTCTTTCTTCAAGATTAAGGACAAGCTTTTTCTCCTATAAAAGGGGATTACTATCTGAACTGACAATACTTAACCACTGTGGGCCCCTCAACTTCTTTAGTTGCTAATCTTTTAATTAAGTGCTTGCCGATTGGAATCTGTAAACTATTGTTTGCACGATACCAAGTGAAATCTCGGTGTAGAGATGAAGTAGTTACCGTAATTGTTGTCGTAAATCCTCGATTAGATACAATTGGGTTGCCTCATATGTTACAAGAAGGCGATTGACGGTTTTGATTACCCATCGTTGTGAAATCGGTAAGAAGACTTGTAAGGTCACATTTTAAATTATAGGAAAGTTTTAAATCAACAGTTTTTTGCTTGTTATACGTTCACGTATATTAGATATTGAGACTTGAGAATGAAGGGTCATCGAAAATAAAAATGTCAAAAGAGCTGAGGAGTAACTTGCATTGTATCTTGGGTGGACAGGATGCGGTTCCACCAACACTAATTCTGCTGGTTTTCTACATAGGTATTAACTCGTCTCAATTTCATTATTAGGCTCATTCACAATTCATTTTAAGTTTTAAATTCTTTGAAATATGTTTGGTATAACCTGAGGGGATGTTTGGAATGGGCTGGGCGTTCAATTTTCGCAGTTGATTTTTGTTGAGTTTGGGAGATTTGGAATTACCGGTTCCGAAAAGTAGTTCGCACATTAAGTTTCATCCAGATTGTCCCATACGAGACGTGAGTCTGAAACAATAACAACTTTTTATTGTATTAATTATCACAATGACAACATTAAGAGAAAATCAGTACTCTCGACAGACCAATCTTCTACTTTTGGTAATATAATTATTTCTCGACAGAAAAGGCAGAAATCCACTGTTTTTAACACAGAATGTGTTTTAGCCATGGACTAACTAGCCGAAAATGGAACGCGGGATGGTAACGAAATGTGTGACGGATGATTTTCACGTACAACCGAGTCGTTGCTAGGGATATGGTACTTCGTCGTTTTTCATCCCACAAAATTCGTTGACCATTCGTTCGAAAGCTCTCGATTTATCCAACAATATTATGTTAACTACTGCGAAGTGCGTGTCTAACAAACTGAGTTATGAGCATGGTTATATAAATAATTGTTTACACACAGGTGATCATTCTCAATAATTGATATTGTGAACATGATTGCAACCGCTTGTTAATTTCTGATGATTTCATTGAGCTTGTGTTTCGATGATTTGATTCATAGCAGGTGATCTGATTATTACGAAAACGGTTTGATTTGTGAAGCGGAGGTTAAATAATTTGAATAGGTAATTTCTATACTTTACACTCTAGGAAGCTGTAATTTCGTTTGTAGCCTCTTTAGGACATTTACTTGACGATGCTCAGGGTCCGGATCAGATGTGTGGCTCTTAAAGCTAATTTCTATGCTTTACACTCTAGGAAGCTGTAATTTCGTATGTAGCCTCTTTAGGACATTTACTTGACGATGCTCAGGGTCCGGATCAGATGTGTGGCTCTTAAAGCTAATTTCTAAGCTTTACACTCTAGGAAGCTGTAATTTCGTATGTAGCCTCTTTAGGACATTTACTTGACGATGTCCAGGGTCTGGATCAGATGAGTGGCTTTTAAAGCTAATTTCTATACTTTACACTCTAGGAAGCTGTAATTTCGTATGTAGCCTCTTTAGGACATTTACTTGATAAATCGCTCTTGATTTATCACGAATTTATTTCGTTTTTTTTTTCGTAGTTTCATACTATAACTATATAAATTGATGTTATAAATGAATAGTAAACAATGACGCTTATTTGGTTGTCACTTGGTTGCGCGGCAACGCAAACACATTCTGTGTTTCAATAATTTCGTCCGAAGAATGTAAATAGAGGTAACCGGGGGTCCAGGGGGCTTGCCCCCTGGCGAGGCGCGGAGCGCCGAGTTTTTGCATATTCTTATTCTTTAGGAAAATTGCTCCTATCCTGTTGTACATCGTTTATGTACATAACGTATTGGACTTGAACTTACAAATTACGTGAAGGGAAAGTAATGTTCTCAAAACAAGAAAATAATTCCAGCGAGCGGAGGGCAGTAGTTGTGAAAAATTTTCCTAGTGGAGAAGCTAGTTTCTTTGAGTTACATTACTACACCACCAGTTAAAGAAACACATCGAATTATCACACAACGGTTTAAAAGTATTAGGCATATGTAAATAAATAAATGGAGTGACATCACACGCATCTAGATAGTTATAATAAGAAACTCGATTAAGATCGAGCCGAATTTACTAAATTTCAGCCTAAAGCTGAATGCGAAAGCCTCTTTGCGATTGACAGTCATGTTTCAAAGATTTTTTTTTTTCTAACACTTAAACCCATTTTGAGTACAAAAGGTTAGTGTAAAGCTCCGGATGATTGATTTATCATTCGGTACATTACACTTTTATTTAAAACGTTTCTGAGATAGCGATTTTGAAAAGAATTCTACCCATGAAATTTTATTCTTTGTGTTATATCAACAGTGGTGCCGAGATTTCAGGTTTTCCAGTCAATGTGTGATTTTTGAGCCAAATTTAGTAAATTTAATAACAATATTTAGTTTTGGTCAACAGCAAAGAGCACGGCTGGACAGGCGCCTTTTATTTTCTATTTTATGAATCTATGTCTCTTGAAAAGTAAACCAAACAAAGTTAGCGGGTGATCATATTGTTTTCCACGGCTAATCACAAAGCTTCAGTGTTGAAAATGATTGCTGTAAGGTATGAATGATCTCTCCAGAGTATATTGAATGGTCACTGGGGTGAAGAGGTGGAAGTCGAAACGATACAAGAAGCATCATCGCTATAAGCTGATCGATTGCCACAAGGATATGTCTTATAGCACCATAAAAGACACACTTTCTAGGGTGAACAGGAGAGAATTTAGCTCATTCAGCTGATCAGGTGGAGCCCGCCATTTAAATCGTTTCTAAATATCCCAGAGTCGTGTCCTGTTACATCTTCAACTTCTAGAGTGAGCCGGACAGAACTCAGCTCATTCAACTCGCTGGAACCCTTGATTCCTCTCGTGCCGTTCCTGAGAGACTTCCCATTAAATTTCAAATTTCTAGGGTGACCTTGAAAGAATTTTTCTCACTCAGTTAATTAGCAAGGAGCACGTAAGTTTATTAGTCTCTTGATGTCTCAGAGAGGTTTTGCTTGTCAATGATAAACATAATCCGAAAGAATCGTTTAAAACCACACGCAACGCTATTATACGTTGAACGGCTATCTTCTCTAATCAACCTACTGAAATACATTAATTGTACATAAGTAATGTGCAAAGAACAAACATAGTTTCAAAACAATATACAGTGTATGCAACACTTCTACTTGATGGGAAGATGACTTAGTCATAGGTCATCTTGTTCCTCAACTTTACTGTGAAGCGTAAAATTATGGGGTCCTGGTGCTGTAATCAAACAATAGTACCATTTACTAGGTTGGAAATTTATAACAAAAGGAAATGATGTGGTCTTTAAAAACGGGAAAACTATTGAAAAATAAATCAAGGCAATTATTCTCAGCTGCTGTTACTTTATAATGTCTAGCCATGCGATAAAGGGGGTTATTTAAAAATAATTAAACGAGACAAAAGGGACGGAAAATAAATCATTACTTCTTGTGGGATGGATCGGCGTACGAAAATCAAAATGAGATAATAACTGGGGACTGTCAATGCAGTGATTACAATTGCGGAGCGCAAAGCCCCGAGTTTCGATAATAAATATACGAGGTATAAAAGATACTATTCTAGATAGAAGGGCTATCTAATATAGAAATAATAAACCTTTGTGTAATAATTTGCAGTGTTTTTCAAGTGGCGGATGAAAATTCGGAATGACCCCAGAGCTGAGACATTCATGTCAATAAACCAAAACAGTAGGTAGTGCTCAATTCGATGTAACGTCGGCTTTCTGTCTGTTGCTTCCAATAATCCACCACTCTGAATGTGCTTGAGTCAAGAAACTATACGTATTTCAATTTACGTTCAACGCAGTACTAGTTTATAGCCATGGAGTCCTCGCCGTGCAGTTCAACACCCGGAACGGGGGATACTGCGGCGGAGGAAGTAACCACCAGAGGAAGGAACACAAGGGAGCCGAGTAGAGGCCCAAGTAGGCCCGAGGGTTAAAAAAATAACTACAGAGGTCACGATTGTCCCTGCGAGATAATAAGAACAGACGGCGGGCAAGAGACATCCTCAGGTTAATTAGAACTAGGATGAACCTCGCGATAGGCTATAAATCCACCTCTCACCACTGTTGGAGCATCCTCCTCCCCTCCTTCTTCCCACCCCTCCTATATGCAGATCTTCTTTTCTCTCTAGACTTCTATTCTTCTGAGTTCCCCTTTTTCCTTCGAAGGCTATTTATATTACTTCAACACATTCGCTGCGCCTTCTTATCGACTTAGCATTGCAGATTGACAATAATTACGCTTTATGTTCACGAAGGGGCCCAACCTTCGTTAGCTGGCAGCATCGTTAATTCCAGATAAAATTCACATGAAGTCCAAATGGCTGGAAGTTTAAGTTTTATTATACCATCTTCCATAACATAACATGAAATGTTGTTTATTATAAATGTGATTGTGTGGAACACAACAGAACTGCCGAATAGGACTTCATCATTCTCGTTTTTAAATAATTTAAAGCATCCTCAAAGTACATATATACATACTAGCGTATGGGGCATAAGATCTAGCATGTAGAAGGATCAATTCCAACAAAACTATCATTAGAAATTATATGAATGTTTCCGTCATATTATATGGTCCCCCACCAGCAGCATTGTTCTCCAATCATTAATTCATTTTACGCATTCGCAAATTTAAATTACTTCAAGCATAACTTTCTCGTTTCCTAATTGACCAATTTTGACATTTTAGGCCACCTGCATCTTAAATTACTATTTTCTGCAATGGATTTTTTGTTTGCTGATAATTTAAAACAATTTAACGATGTATAAATTCTTGTTATACACTGCTGTGGAAAATTAAGGGATCACTGTCGAAAAAAACTTAGTTTTGGATTAGTGGTAAAATACCTCTCCACTCAGACAAATTATCACTTGTCGGTAAACTGACATACAGGAAAAAGAGTTTACGGCAAATCTCAGCTCAATAGAATGGTCTAGTCTGAAGTAAACCAAGAACACATTTTGTAAAAAAATCAATATTCGCGTCTTCAAACAAATGGTCGCCCGAATGGTTTCTTTCAAGGGTTTACAAAAACTGTATAGGCCATTGAAAAGCAGAGTTCATGTTAAACAATTTGAAAAAAAAATCTTCAAAAACAGTCAATTTTTTAGGGATTTACAGAAAAAAATTCACCAAAAAAAAAGTAAACGATTTTTTAATAATTGTGTTCAAAATTAAGGGATCTCTCTCTAAGGGTTGAGGGGGGGGGGGGGGGGGGGGTGTTTTCTGCTTCTCATTAAGGTTTTGAGGGTTGAGCTGAGCTGGAGTTGTGAAAGTTGGTTGGAGTACAACTGTCACAAAAAACATTAAAAAAAGTCTATTCTCAGACGATCAAAGTTTGAGCGAACGACCATCTCAATGACAGGATGGTGCGGATAATTTTTAAATCAAGAAATGGTATACCTCATTTCAAACCATCCACTCAGATTTTCAGTGAATTTTTTTATTAAATCCTTAAATAATGAACCGTTTCTGAAGAATTTGTATTTAAATTGTTCAGCATGAACTTAGCTTTTCAATTATCTATACAATTTTTGTAAACCCTCTATATATTTATGTTATTTACAATTGGTGGGTACCTAATTACTTAAATATCGTTATATTGACATCAGGGGGACTAGTAAAATGTAGATGTTTTAATTATTTGCATTAATTTTCCCTCTGCAGGTGCCTACATCTACGCAGTCAACCTTCGGATCTGCGATTTGAAACGGACCTCCTTTGCAATATCTATCAAGAATTCAATATCAGTGCACACTGATCAGCTGTGGGACCTCTAAGCCTCATTTGTTTCTCAATCGGCTTATGATGCTGAAACCTGAAATGCAGCTACTTTTTTGTGATCTGGAATACAATTATAAGTATGGAGGGACTCAGATCAACCTCGGAACCTTCGACCTTATTTTAAACATTTTTACTTTGAAGCGAAAAATTGCGGACTCTTGGAACTGTAAAAATGTGAAATCTTCTCAGAGTCACGATGCGCTATGTCCTGATCATGTATTACATACGGGATTTAATAATAAAGTATAGACCAATGATATGGATAGAAGGAGCTATCTAACACAGAAATAATAAACCACTGTGCAATAAGTTGCAGCATTTTTTCTATGTTCTAGTTTACATTTGACAAATTTCTATTGAGAAATATTCTACTTCAAAAAAAAAAAAAAAAAAAAAAAAAAAAATCGTTTCAGAATTCCTTAAAACGGATTTCCATGAAGACATTTTGGAAAATTTTAACTATAATTTTTTCGGTAAAATGTGATCTAAGGGAAATAATCATTGCGCTCGGTGTGAAAATGCCTTAGTAATTACATGAATACAGTCTTGACCACAGTTTTGAATGGAGACCATTGCAGGGTTTTATCGGTAATAACCATAATATTATAATGAATGTTTCCTCATCAATCCATATGTTTCTCATTTCTGCAAATTTCATTCAACTAACTTCTTTATGTTAACGAACGTGTAGAGAACAGCTTCACATCTCTTTGATTCAGGAAAAGCAGTGGAAGGCAATCGTTACAGGCCGGGTGTATTGCTCCTTTCCGTGCAGAGACAACGAACGTTATGGGGCCTCTACGCGCTCCTAAGAATACGGCTGGTTTAGTTTGACCCAGGTTGTTGACTCCCAGCCCTTGATAGGCATTTAGTGCTCGGGGAAGTTTTAAAGGCATTGATTTACGGAGAGACATCATAAAAGGATCTGTTAGGAGAATACTAGAGGTGGAAGGAGCGCGCCCTGCAACACGCCCGCTACGGTTGTCGACCCTGCGCTAAAAATGGTTATCCTTACCCTCTTAACTTCACTCGTTTCGGCGGTAATTTCCTCATTTTTTTTCCGTCAGCCGTCACCCTCTCTCTCTCCTTCTGTATCTTTCTCTCTTTCCATCTCTCGACTTAACACATCTTTTTCGAGAAAGGTCTCCCGAAGGCCTAGAAACTGGTCGGGAGTTTCGACGCCGTAAAACTTCCACCGCGGTTACAGAAATAGTTCAGTCGGCATATGTGACCGTATCCGATCTCCGGCGAAAAATAATTGTAAAAATAGCTTAGCGACCGTCTCCCCCTCCTTTGCAAGTCTAAGGCAAGTCGAGATGCCTTGAGGCAGGTCATGAATCGCTTTTTCTATCGCCTAACCCATTATTCCGCTTGCCTAATATAACCCACTGTAATTTTCATTGTTAGCACTCACGATAAATGAATAGAAAAATAAATTGAAAATGGATCACCTCCCTAATTTTTTCGGGTTGCGTTTGACAAACAACCTCTGCAATATCGTGTATGTGTGACAAGGACGTGTTTGTAATCAACATATCCCTCCATTTTAGATTTACAATTTTTAAATGGTTTAAAATCAACGGCTTAGTGACTTTATACTATTAATCTTACCCATGACAGTTTCCATATAATCCAACGATGAGGAACATAACTAAACAACTCTAAAACTAAGTAAGGGGTAACCATAATTTTGTAAATCTGCAGATATTGCATCAAACGTTCTAAAATACTAGGGTGGACAAAAACTGAAGGTTGAACGATTTCCACAACGTTAATACTCGTGCTATCCCCCAACCTATCTTGAAATTAATTAAAATCAGCTTTTTAAACCATTCGGTGTCTTAAACCCGAGAATTTCTTGGGTTTTCTGATTTATTGAATCTGAACTAAATGAAAATCGTAAGAGAGAAGCACCTGAACTATTCCTTAATCACTCATTTAATAATCAGGCTATTAGCTTCTCAGAGCTTGTCTAGAGTATTTTGCCGTTCAGCCTAGCGAATAATGAATACATAACCATATATCAGCTTCGCTATAGGTACTTCTTTACTCCATTTTCAGAAGAATTAAATGGATGAAATGTGTAGAGCATGGGCGCCGACTTCATAAGAGATGGTGGGGCCCGGGCCCCACCAATAATGAGAGTGGTGGGTCTGTGCCCAAAATTCAAGAATTATTTTGTGGTGACCTCGACCAATCCCGACATCTCCTCCACCTCACTGTGCTGAGTGACATTGCAAAACAACGAAATATTTCTCTTTCTCAACTGCTATCAAGAAGTTCTAGATAGTTTGGACATGAGGCCCCTCGTTAACGAGTTTGTTAATAAAAATAATATTAGAAAAGTAAGTATTGCTTTGTTTTAGCAACAATTTAACTAAGCTTACTGCTTTTGTTATAGTTTCTTCATGTATTTTTTTCATATGTCAGAAATATTTAATTTAAATATAAATGTACGGTAATTAGCTAAAAAAATCTGAAGTTTGATCAAAATTTTTTAACCTTTTAACTCTCATATTTCAGAAATATTTAACTTCAATGTTCACCCTTAGAACGTTACTTATGTGAACGTGATTCATTTATTTAACTTTATTTCTAAGTTAAATATATTATTATCTTTGTTAATTACGGTTTTTTCCTTTCATAAAATATAGTGTTAGGCTACTTGAATGTTTTTTATTTGCCTTCATCCTAATTAGGACAACATTTAGTTCTTTTTAAACAAAACATTAATTTTTTGTAATCAGCTAAAGAATCAAGTTAAGTTTAGTCAAAATTGTTTTAGGTACTTTTCACTCTTATTTTGTCATACATTAAAGTAGAAGTTTTATTAATTATAAATAAATTTTTTGAGTCCTTCCAAAGTTCGGTTCCATATTCCGTCTTTAATCTCAAGTCTTTTTTTTTTCTATTCGCTTTAGTATTTTGTGAGTTAAATAAAGTATGTATTTCTCGTTGTACATGCCTCTAACGTGCAACCCATATACTAACGCAATTATCATTAAATTTATAATCCCCATAATTTAAACTACCCATGAAGTTGTTTAGTATCAGTTTACTATATTGACGTGTTACACCACTTTTTATTTCATCGGTGCTGTAGCAATTGGGGATTGCTCGTTTTCAGATAAATTAAAAAATGAAAGTGGTATACACTCAATAAGCTTCAATCTTGTTTTCTTATCCACATTCAGTTAAAAACTAACATGCTGTGAATACATTCATTCTACCAAGATAACAAAACGTTGAGTTTGCCATTGGAAGACTGAACATTTTCCCATCTAAATCTTATTTCCGCATTATTCATTCGGTTTTTTTTTTTTTTTTTTAATTTAAGGAATACTTGAGCCAAACTAAACATAAATTGCTCTCTATTGATTTCATCATAGTGAAATCTATAACAGCCACTGTGAAAGTGGACAAATTTTGTCATATGTTTAACTTCCACAGTTTTTATCATATGATTTTTATTGAATTCAATGATCAGGGTTAGACTGTAAATGGTCCTAATGGAATTTGTTGCTCGCGATTCAAGGTGTTCCTAAAAAGTTGTACTTGCAATTATAACTATAAATTGGGAACTAATTCATTATTTCACTAATAGACAGATTTAATTTCACTAATTATTATTTCACTAATAAACAGATTTCAACTGTCAATGCAATGATATCATGGATGACCTGAAAGAAGAAGGCCACACCCAACATGGCAATTCAAATTTTGTGGAATCTTATATGTGGGTTATGATGGTCATATTATGCCTGATAAGTCGTAAATTAGGAGACAGATTGTACATTGTAACTAACTTAATTTGACTCAATGTAAGGTGTCAGAGTCATGTAATTTGACTCAATGAAATGTCAAACAATTGTGAGGATGGTTTCTCTTGGGTCACTCAGATAGAAATTGCGGAGGCCCTGGGGATGGGAACGTACGATCCACTGTTGAAAAATCACGTCTCATGTCAAGACAGCCGGACGCCGGACCGTCCGAACGTGTGTACTGGATGATTCAGAAGGCTCATTCCGGACGTTCCAGTAATTAGGGGGAAGCTTGCGGAGGAAGGCTGATTGGATTTCTGAGAACGTTGATCGTCTTTTCTACCAAGATTTAGAGTCAACAGGAGAGTATTACCTCGCTCAAGGCACCGGAGATTGAAAAAAAGTCCCTATCGAACGACTCGATGACAGGTGGCAGACTTTAGCGCATTAAAACCATTAAGTTATCTTTATATATAATTTCGAACGGTCTTTGAAATTGTGAAGAGCTTTGTGGTCCGATTTTAGTGTTAGACTGCTCATTCGAATCAGCACGGCCCCAAGTTTGTTGCAAAAGTGTCGCTGTTCGTCTCTATACCCGCCTTGATCGTGTTCTAGGCGGTCCTTATCAACGAGAGTTGTTTATTAGGCTGTGGCGGTAACAACAGTTGCCATCAATTCACGGTAAGTAAGAAACGTAGTGTAGTTACTAACATCATTCTTTCCTGTTCACCGTAGGAAGTTGAAATTTGATAGGTAGACTCTCTGGGACATTAGGAGACGAGTGAAGTGATGGGGTCTTTTCTGATCAGCTGAGTGAGCAAAATTCTTTCCTGTTCACTGTAGGAAGTTGAAATTTGGTAGGTAGACTCTCTGCGACATTAAGAGACGATGGAGTGGTGGGGTCTTTTCTGATTGGACATGACACAACACTCGAAATTAATCCAGACACAGAACAAGCACTAGCTTTGCTGGAGTGGTACCACCTCAACTGGTGATATTTATTGTATTACATTACTTACATTTTGATCGGTATTTCCTATTTTTTAATAATTTAATAACATCGCCTTAGCTTCGCACGAGGTCACATAACGCCGCAAATAGGTAGGACTATAATGCGCGTAGGACTATAAACAAGACTATATCGTTACTATAATGTGCTGAGTAGGTACTACTGTTATACGGACTAGATTAGGGCTTTCCAAGCCCTAACAGGCCTCTAGTTAAGGATAATTTGGAAATTGTTTTATGAAATTCCTTCGGTCTTTAACTCAATGCCATAACACTTGTAAGAAGCAATTAAAAAAAAAAAAAAAAAACCGACGAACCGTTGACTTCTAAATTTGAGTTCTTCTTAATTCAAGGGAAAACCAGGTAAGGAAATATTTAAAGTACTCCAAAAAAGGGAGGGGGGGGGGGGTAAAAGCGTTTTAAGCATTTTAGAGAACATTTTTGAAGGAACTAAATTGTGAGATACAGTTCTAGTTTTTAGTAATGCCACATTATGCTTCTTAAAATGGTCATTATGTGTCGAATTCTAAATAACTACATATTAATCAAAGTAAGGCATAATAGTGTTTTGGTTTTAGTCCATTTCATTAATGCTGGAGGAAGGTGGTTTTGCCCAAGCATTATATTACACCACAATCCTCCAGTTAAGAAATTTAGGTTTATTCCCAGAATTATGACGTGTTTTAAGGACTTGAAGCTATTGGTAATTAAATGTGCGTTTGTTGTTAACGTCTAGGAAACTAAGGTTCTCATTAGTTTGCAAAATTATCAATAGAATTGTAAAATGAATAGGAGAATGTACTAAATTTTTTGTCTTAAAAATAATGTGAGAGTACCTACCTACCTTGCGCTGTAAGTACGAGTACAATTCGAGCTCAAGCAGAGAAAGAACACAATATAGGCGTTAATTCATAACTATCGAGCCATAAACGTTTCTCAATCTAGATAACTGTTTGAACGAAAAATTCCGTCGATCTTGGAAAGACTTGAGCAGTCACGAACGACACTGACCTGCACTACTGTAAGTGTAAAAATGTTTTGGCTCAACAAACGAGCCGCCGAGCCGCGCCGGTGTTTTGAGGAGGCTGTCTGAGGAAACGGGAAAGATTCACAAGAGCAACGTGCCAACAACCTCCCCCCTCCTCCCATCACAATGCATAGCACATGCTTTTACTATAACCTTTTAGTATATAGATTATTTTCTGTTTTCCTCACAGTTGATACGTGCGCTGGACCACGAAAATTACGCTTCCCGCCACGCACTTGCTCATAGTACGCAATAACGTGTAGTAGAGATATTAGTTAAAAATTAAATCACCAAACATTCTGCGTCGAACAATTTGTAGGTACCACAAAATACAGTATTAACGATTAACATCTCGTATGGCATCAGCCGATCGTTGTACGGCCATTTTAAAAGTCGCGTATTTTGCAACGTCCATCGTGACAAAAGCGGCACCTATGGTTTGGTGACTGAACTACCACAAATAGCTCTCCCTATTATTCATTCCTACGAAAGACTATAACTAGGGTTGCCAGATTTTTTAGGATCATATAAAGTATATCCTGGCTACAACCAAGGAAAAGTAAAGTATTTCAATGAAAGTTAAAGTATACATTAAAGTTAACGTTATTGACTTACACACTAAGGTATTTTTCATTCAGCATCTGCACACAAGGTGTAGGATCTACCTAGGTACGTCTACCTAAAAGTACCAATGACACAGCTAAAGAAGAAGAGGTTCTAAAAAAATCGAGTGTTGCTTTTGAGAGTCATTTTCCACTAGTTTAAGCAAACAACATCGTATATAGGCACCTACTCATTAAAAATAACCAAAAAAGAATCCTCTTCATATAGGTATCACATACAGAACAGACCCAGGGTATCACATCATCATGACGGATGACATCCAAAAAGTAAACTGAATCATTGAACCGTTCGTGGCTGTTGTGGTGTATGTGGTTGAGCGCCCGGCGGGAGATGGTCAGCCTTCTCAACTTCTCGAGTATACGTGAGCGGCCCTAGACCAATACTTGAGAAGCTGACATGGAAAAGCAGTTAAGTCCAAAAATCGAAAGAAAATTTTTTTCGTCGAAGTACAAGTAAACAGTCACGCCAACGGTGAGGGAAAAGCCTTTGGTCCTCCCGTCCTCGCTAGGTCGCACCGTGAATAAATGTGTGACCTTCGAATAGAGAAGAGAGATGTCCAACAAATCTAATAAGAGTTCAGAGGGAGTTCCTTTGAAACATGATTTTTAGACTCAACTGCTTTTCCATGTCAGCTCCTCAATTTTCGTCCATGCAGGTTAGTAGTTCTGGTGTAGGTTGGTATGGGAACCTAGTCCTTGACTACTAAGTAGGTGCGGGGACTGAACTTTTCTTCTTCGTTTCAAATATCAAGTATATTGGTTTACTTTAAATTTTTTATAAAGTATAAAGTATTTTGAACAAAAATAAAGTAGGATACTTTAAATTAAAGTAGATCTGGCAACTATAACCCACAAGACCAAAAACGTTACGGAAGTAATCAATTATTAGCGAGTTTCAACTTGGATGTTGTTGTTTTAGGGCAATATGGGTCAATCTTAACTATGATGGCTCGGCAATGTTTATTATTGTGAATCTCAACAAAAACTCGAGCCGATTGTCAAAGAAGGGATGCTACTCCTTCATTATGTTATCAAGTATATTATTTAGGTACTACTGAAAATTGGCCACTTAGATCAGCAGAGTTGAAAGTATAGCTCTTTCATCAGTTTTGACAGATATAGAGGTCTTGGGCACATTTGGATATCAGCTAAGCTCACCAACTTGAATTGGCCGAGTCAAAAGTGAAGGAATTGAATCAGTTAAGTTCAGATGATGAGTCTTAGAAAATTTTCACAAATTTACATAATGGATAATAGAGGTGCTGTATTAAAATGGGGAACATTTTCTAAGACTCATTATCTGAACTTTACTGGTTCAATTCATTCACTTTTGACTCGGCCAATTCAAGGGTTCTATGTCATTTGCGCTGATTCATGTTGGTGAGCTTAGCTGATATCCAAATGTGCCCAAGACCTCTATATCTGTCAAAACTGATGTAACAGCTATACTTTCAACTCTGCTGATCTAAGTGGCCAATTTTCAGTAGTACCTAACTAATATACTTGATAACATAATGAAGCAGTAGCATCCCTTCTTCGACAATCGGCTCAAGTTTTTGTTGAGATTCACAATAATAAACATTGCCGAGCCATCATGCTGTATTAAAATGGGGAACATAGATCTAAGTTAAAACATTGACAACATAAATGTTAGCAGAGAATGAAGTTCTTGTATAACCAGTGATGGTGCTCAAACAATTTAGTACCGACAGCACACCGTATCATCTGAGATAATTTATTGTTCTCTTCAATCACTAAAATAGAAAATTAAAAAAAAAAAAACAAAAAAAAAACTGGTAAGCCCAAATTATAAGAAGCTTTTGGATTAGGTATTAAATATGAATCACTAGGACCCCTAGGGTTAAGATGAAGTTCTTTTGTTAACACATTTGCCACTCCGGCTCGCTCTGCTCGCCTCCGTACAATCACTAAGGGTAGGTTTAACTTGTGTCGGGGATGTTGATCGCTTCGCACGTTTGAGGTGAGCTGTCTCGCTCCCTTCGCACGCTCTTTGTGGAATGTATAGCTGCGATGGGATATATATAGTCCATCCCGAGTTCGTAGAAAAAACCTCTTGGAATCCGACGTGTGTAGGGAATGTTGCTCGCTTCGCTCGCTTGGTGTGGGATGTACAGATGCGATGGGATATAGTGGCATACCATCGAAACCTACATCCAATTTTACAATATGTGAGGATGTTACACTGCCCACCCATCTTGGCAGACTTTTTTTTTTTTTTTTGTTGGAAACGACTACCAAACGCGGCACCTTATGCGGAACTACGAAAGAACATTTCAGAGCTAACAGAACTGTCGGATGTTAAATTTTCGTACTGATTTTTTCCCCCGCCATATTTTCCCCGAAGGAAGCGCGGCAGCTCATAAACCAACGTTTTCGTCTACATTTTTGATCGCTGCGATCGGAAAGAAGAATTTCATGATTCGAAACTCGCACGGGACCAAACTGGAACTTCAACGAACGTTTTAAGACCAACCCGAGCATCAACCGTCGAAATTGACTGGGTCTAAGGCAGAAAAAAAAACATAGCGGGGAACGCATTTTTTTCGTAATTGCCCGCACATTTTCGTTGATTTTTTAGGGAAAACAGCATTTTTCGGAATTTTTGACGGCACCAGCGTGTTCCACGGGTCTAGAAACGTAACTTCCTTGCTGACATACGAAGTGCTCTTGATCAAATTTTAATGTGGCAGTGGGTAGAAGATCAAGTGCTATGGCAAAAAACGCGCATTAGTGGGACTTGTAGAATGATTGGAAACTAAGGGTAGGTTTAAAGTGTGTAGGGAATGTTGCTCGCTTCGCTCGCTTGGTGTGGGATGCATAGATGCCCTGGGATATAATGGGATACCATCGAGACCTATACCCCATGTTACAATATGTGAGGGTTTTATACTGCCCACCCAACTTGGCAGACATTTTTTTCTGTTGGAAACGACTATCAAACGCGGTACCCTAAGTGGAACCACGAAAAGTTTAATTTCAAGAACATTTCAGTGCTAACAGAACTATTGGATGTTAAATTTTCGTACGTATTTGTTTTCCCAGTCATTTGGGTGAGTTACGAAAAAAATGTGATTATGAATTTAATCACAGAAAACTGTGTAAACCATCGTCAGGGCTCAAGAGTGTTCTATGTTGGCCAAATATGGGGCATGGTCATGGATCTTGAATAAAAGTCATAACAAAATAAGTATTGGTTGCTATTGAGGCTGATGAGTATAATAACAATAATAACGGTTGGCACAGATTTGGGACTCAATAATAACTACTTATAGGCAAAAATTGAAAACATATTTTTTAGTTTAGCTGTGGGTACCTACTTACCAGCAGTGTTTTTTTTTTTTTTTTTTTTTAATTTTTTGCTTTTAAGTAGTTATTTTTGAGCCCCAAATCTGTGCCCACCGTAATTATTGTTATTATACTCAGCCTCAACTGCAACCCATATTACTTATTTTTTATAACTTTCAATTTAAGATTCATCACCGTATCCATATTTAGACACCATAGAACACCATTGAGCCCTGATGATGGTTTTATATGAAACGAAAGCTCGGCACTAAGGACTCATATCCGTTTGTCCCTTATCCTGATAATTATGACAACATACATATTGTGGGTCGATCATCTTTTTCTCTACTTGTTGCTAGGTAATCATAATTATAATGATATTTTCAAGTTCTGTGATTATAATCGAAATCGTAATTATGATTTTAACCCTGGAATGCTCCCTGTGGTTTGTCAAACCCCATTCGCGATTTTATGTCAGGTTTTCATGTTGAATCCTGCACGTCTGGCTCTTCTCGCCTCTATCTATATCACCACCCACTTCTTCCCTAAAGGCTTCAGCCTTTTTCCAGTTTAGTACGCTCAAGACTTCCGTGGAGTGTAGTATTTTCTTGTGTCTGGGGTTTGACAAACCCCACCGGGGAGTGAACCGCCAGTGTTTTTCTCTATAGCAAGTGTTATTTTTGTGGGCACTCCCACAGTTTTGTTATTGGCTCAGCGTTACAAATGGCTGAAAAGCACAAGTTTTCGGAATCTGAAGATATTAGATCCGTGTTAGAACAGCTAGAGGTATTTTAGCGGCAAAAATTCAAACACGGAAGATAATGTCGAGTTACGCGTCGAGAAGTGTCAAAAGTGACAGTTTTGGAGAAACTAGTTTGATGTTCTTTCTGTGAACGAGGTCGCGACAAAAAAAAACCAGGTTTGTTTGCTCCGTATGCGACAGAGCCATTTGCCTTGATCACAGATCTTCAAAGTCTTGTGAATGTAGATCCTATTGCTTGGTGCCAATGTTATGTAACCTATTCATTCTAGTTCTTCGGTTTTGTTAGTGATACCAAACCAATCTCAGAAAATTGTTTTATATATATTCCTTTTTTTATGAAAATTTGCAAAATTTATATTGAAATTATGTAACAATGTTATTGAATTCATGTTACCTTTCTGCTATTATTTTTTTCTTCAGAGCGTAAAGCTCTTCTTACTATTACTTCTTTTCATTCAGAGTTTATTTCATGTTTCTATACACTCATTTTAACAGTTTAAAAATAAAATTTGATTCGAGTGTAAGTTATTTTTGAATTATCAAACATTTTTTAAAGTTTTAAAGGGGTTTGACACACCCCACCGGGGTGTTTTGGGAATTTAGCCGGGGCATTCCAGGGTTAATCGTAATCGTGATTATGATTACGATGACAGAGAATGATCAAATAAGTAGCTTAAGCTTACCAGTTAATATCCGTATTCTCAGGCTAAAGAATGAACGAGGAACTAATTACCCATCAGGTGGATGGGACTCACACTGGGCACCACATCCCTGGGTACAACTTCACCGGGCACCACATCACTGATCAAAACATCACTGGGCCCTCCTCTGGGACGGGGCGCGAGTCAGCAAATCAAGGTGGGGCACTGGGAAGGGGAAGATCGTCGAGGTAAAAATGTCAAATTACGTGAACAGAAGAGCAGAAAAGAGCGATTTGACGAAGGGGGAGGAGGGGAGAGAAGGTTTTTTCCCTTAAAACAAAAGGTCCAGGTGGCTCGAGCTAATGAGGAAAACGCCTTTTGTCTCTTTAGTCCGGGGGTTTTTCAAACTGTCCAGGGGTTTGCGTCCGACCCTAGGGGCTAGGAAGAGAGGGGGCCCCTGGTCGCTGGCCCCCTTCTGCCCGGCATTTGGCCACATTGTTTCAACTAGAGGACAAGAAGCCCTTTGGTCTATAACGAGTCCACTTTTCATTTATCAAAGTCTCCCCCATTATGATTAAAATCGACCGACCAAACAATAGAGGAATAATTACACATTTACGCAAACTTGTTTGAAATAACATAATAACTTGGAGTGATGTCCGTAGAACGACATTTCAATGATAATGCTATCGTTTTGAATATTAAGTACATTTTCATTTGATGTACTTCTGTTGTTGATTGTAATGGTTAAATAAAAATAATGAAGCGTTGGCCTGATTCTTCGACAGCCGAGCCAAAAAAATAATTTCTTGCCCTGAATAAGATCGAGTGATCGCGTGCCCACCGCGTTAATTATTTGTGTTTGTTTAGTCTAATAATAGGTAAATATTGTTTGTCAATTTCTGAAATGTGCTGATGATTGTAACGCCGTTAACTCCTGAAATTTAACTTTGAATTTCAACTTTGAGTTAAATTTAACCCCACCCCCACCCCTCTTCCATGCCACGTCTCCTTTCAACTTATGGGATATGGGTTTCGCAGAATTCTTATGAATGTATGCTCACAAGTTAGCTTTTGATGCCCCAATCAAAAGCCTACTAGGGCTAAAATAAATATTGAACGAATTATGAGTTATTCCCCATTTAAGTGCTGGAAATTTTATACAAAAGTAACACCCCTCCCCCCTCCACCATAACTTTTTGATATTTTATGTCTTTGCTATGGCACATAAACTAAAAAAACGTCACGGAAAATTGCTCTCGAAAATATTTTGATGATTTCCGCTTACAACCGAGTCGTTGCTAGGGAAATGGTACATCATCGTTTTTCATCCAACAAAATTCGTTGACCATTCGTTCGAAAGGTCTCAATTTATCCAACCATATTATGTTAACTACTGCGAAGAGCGTGGCCGACAAGCTGAGTTATGACCAAGGTTATTTGAATAATTGTGTACACTCAGGTGATCATTCTCAATAATTAAATATTGTGAACATGATTGCAACCGCTTGTTAATTTCTGATGATTTCATTGAGCTGGTGTTTCGATGATTTGATTCATAGCAGGTGATCTGAATATTGCGAGAACGGTTTGATTTTTGAAGCGGTGGTTAAATCATTTTAATAAGTAATTTCTATGCTTTACACTCTAGGAAGCTGTAATTTCCGTAAGTAGCCTCTTTAGAACATTTACTTGACGATGCTCGGTCCGAATCAGCTGAGTGGCTCTTAGAGCTTACATACGAGTCTGCAACTAAAGACATAAAATGTCCCAATGTGTTGCAGACTCGTATGCAAGCGTTCCTTCTGATGATTAGTCAAAGTTTTTAATAAATTTTTGAGATATCGAAGTGAAGCTTAGAGGGCGTTTTGGGGTGCCAAATACTAACGATTGATGTATGGAAACCACCTATTTCCGAAAAACAATTAGAATGCGGTAATAATAGAAAAAGAAGATGAACGAACCATTATCGTAATTGAAAGGGGTGATAAATACACGGAAAGAACGACGGATAGGCGAGAAAGTTAAGAAAGAGATAATGCAGAAAAAAATGTAGCCAGGTGTCTTCCAAAAGCTCTGGCTTAGTGTTCTTACATCCTGCGATGCTCCAGGGCATCAAGTAATTATTGGATTTCTTGCAACAATGACAAGGAAATGTTTCTTTCTGTGAGCGAGCAGACGCAAAAGAAAGAGAAGGCGATAACGTTAATAATTCGTGAGGCGTCACCTCATTTTCAATAATGAACCACTGTGAAATCGACCGATATATTTTCCAGTAAATATACTCTTCGAAGTGAGTCTGTGAACTCCTCTATGAATTGAAACGACCATGTGCGTTTCGGGAAAGAAAATCTAGTTTCACGATTGTGAACTGTAAACCGACTTTCACATAAAATACGGATGATTCGGGTCCGTTCTATTTAGTTTTTTCATTTAAACGATTCATGATGGTGTGTAAATAAAAACGATGTTCACACATCGTGTTGAGGCCACACCGGGTTTAAATAAATTTGTTTATGAGTAAAAGATAAGTCATGATGACTATAGCAATATAAAAGTTCCAGTTCCAGGTACAGAGGTACAAAGAAATAAAATAGAACATTTGGTAACTTATGATTAAGCAGGTAGGTACCTAACTAGGTTATTGTTGAAAGTTATATGCTACCTTAGATGATGACCTTCAGTGTTTCTGTTTCCTACATCAACACTCTGGTAGAACATACAATTAAAGAAAACTAACACTTGTTTTCTTGTATAGGTACAAGTAGAAACATTTTTGTGAGTGGAAAACGGAAAACAGTCTATATGATGCTAGGTTCAGATAACAAGCTGATAATGGTGGTGGTTCTTACAGTGGATTGTTACATGGATGATAGATGTGTCGATTTTATTGATCCTAGTATGTAGAATTTATTGTATGAACTACCTACATATTCTAATGGTTAAGAGTTTATTTTTGAAGGTAATAGATGAAATTATGAATTAATTTCGAGAGGATGTCTACACTTTGTGAGGGTCTTTTCATGACTAGACCACATTAATGATCTGGGTACCTAGGCACATATTAGGTACAAGTTGGTAAGTTAGCCAGTTTTTCATTAATACAATGATAAAAGAAACTTGAAAAAAAAATTTGACTGTATGACATAGGGATAATTAAACTTAACAGTATTCTATCTACAAATTGATAAGATTTGCATGAATTCGGCTCAAGTTACAGTATCGTTTCTGAAATTACAGGTGTTTGGAATGCGGTGGATATAAATCATTTGTTTTACATTTCTCTTATTATAATTATTTTCTACATAAAATTTTGCAATTATCAAAATCAAAAACATGATTGTATGTTAGTGCATGGTGTGCTAATTTGCAACGATCATCAAAGTTTCTGATATCAGATTTATGGCCATTCATTCGGTTGGCTAAGTATTGAATAGTTTGCCCAACGTAGTTAAATTACACTCTTAACACGGTACAAAGTAAATCCATTTTTTTTCTTCTTTTTACAAGAGGGCACGTGGGGTGTCACAGTTCAAGTATTTTTCAGCGCTGAGTCGATTGAGACTACCTACTAAAATTATCTTTGCGATCAATTGGCTGTCCCCTAAGTTTTATTCAGGGCACGTTTGCACCAATGATCAGAATTTATGGTCCTAATTTAATCTAAGATTCAAATCTGTCATTTAGGAAACCGAAAAGCTACAACGAGAAGCAAGGGAGAAATTAGATATAGTTTTTTAAGGTCATTTTGATTTTTATGTCTTTAGTGATGCAAGCTCTAAGAGCCACTCAGCTGATCCGGACCCTGGGCATCGTCAAGTAAATGTCCTAAATTACAGCTTCCTAGAGTGTAAAGCCCATCAATTAATCCGGACCCTGGGCATCGTCAAGTGAATGTCCACATTGTAAAGCATAAAAAATAGCTTTAAGAGCCACTTCTGATGAGTTTGGCTGTCCCATAGAGGTTACGTGTAAAAAATCATCTGATCCGGACCCTAAAAATGTCCTGAAGAGGCTACATACAAAATTACAGCTTCCTAGAGTGTAAAGTATAGAAATTACCTATTAAAATGATTTAACCACCGCTTTTATTCGGATCTTCATCGAAACACCAACTGCGATCTCGTCAAACGGCTGTCCCCTAAGTTTTATTCAGGGCATGTTTGGCACCAATGATCAGAATTTATGTGCCTGATTGATTGTTAACCACAACTTTTCTTTGAAAATTCGCTCTTTTAGTCATGCTACATGACTGTTTGGATGATTGATTAGTGCTAAACACGATGGTGAAACCAGTATCATAATTTCTTATCCCGTTTTCGGATTGGAGCTGATGAACCAGGAAGAAGCGCGGTTATTTCTAAAAGTACGGTCTATCTTTGGAAAAAAAAAAAAAACTATTTTTCAAGATACGTAGAAACCAAGAAGCGAATTAAAACTCGTAGACGAGTTCCACTATCTGCTTTACAAGCAGATACCATGTTACATGGATTTGTCTTTGATTGGGGATTTCATAACGGTTGTCCTCGAGAGTTGTAAACAAATCCTTTAACTTTAAACAAATCCCTGGGCCGCATCCCGACTAATTCCAACAAAACAACGGTTTACTTATAGAAATGTTGAAAATAACTGTGGAGAGAAGCCACTACAATGAGTTGTTGTTAACAGTCTACTGTTGTCAAGAGGGTGAAAATGTTTCCTATGGAGTGGAAATGATGCTATTGCTTTACGTTAAGAATATTGTAACCGGCTTATTAAAATTGTTTATAGTCCAATCAACTTTGTTTAGGAATGTAGCCAGGTACGTAAGGAGGGGGGAATTGGTAGCTTGAGATGTGAACATTTATCCCATAAATCAAGCACTTTCCAACGAATGGCGAACGATTTCTTTGCGATGAAAACTGCGGAAGTTCCATTCCCCTAGCAACGGCTGGGTTGTACGAGAAAAACACTGAAATTGTGACACAAATTTTGCGTGACGGAAATTTTTGGTTGACCCCCCAGAGCAAAGACATATCCATGTCAAAACTGCGATTCTTCATGGTTTATGAGCTCCAATCTGAGAACGGGTTAAGATTGGAATTTTCGTTTCACCGTCATGTTTAGCTCTACAAAATCTTCAAAATAAGATGTTACTCGGCAAAAAATGGGGAAAAAGTTTGAATTACCAAATAATCCCTAGTTTGGGTAGCCCAAAAACTTTAGAACTTTTTTCCTGATTTTTATTTGCTTACTTAGTATCAGGCACCAGAAAAACGCTCTCCTTGTTTCACTTGGATTCTCAAGAGTGTGGGAAAAAAGTATTACTTTTGGGACATTGTATAAATAGACTAGTGATCTGCATTGATGGGGGCTGTCTTGTACAGAAAAATATAAGATTAAAGAAGATCAGTCATGTTTAAGTGCGGCATTGCGTTTCGGGAATACTTTGAATTCCAGTCTTTCAGTCACACCTGTCAGTACTAAATATGAGAGATAAATCTCAATTAGGTACGTTTTAGGGTGATTGCAGCTTTTTCTGCTCCGTAAATAGCAACGGCTGTCAACGGTATTGAGTAGCTGGAGTCCTGGTCATTTGTCGAAATTCGCTGCGTTGAAAATTGACAGTAAACACCAGGCGGTTTGTAGAGGGGAACGGAGGGGTCCGTCCCCGCGGGACAGGTCGATCCTCGGGGCAGTAGCCGAGTAGAGTGCTGAAGTGAAACTTAAATAGGGACTTAACGACTGGGGCAGGGAACCGACGGCAGGGAAACGGCCACTTGCACTTGGGCTATATCAACAAAGGCCACTTAGAGACAATCACTGCACGCCCGAAATCGTCGTTCTGGAAGGGCCTCCCCTGCGTCACCTGGGTCTTGTTGACAAAGGGTTCCCATGGAAGCCTCGCGCGGGCTATCCTGACCGCCTCCGCCCTTCGGTCAAGATAACCAGAGCAGAGGACGGAAGTTGGACGCGGTTTTGGGAAGACCGTCGTCGGCGAAGATGAAATGCGAGGTGGTGCAGTGTTGGGACAGGTTGAGACAATGAACTCGGAAGGTCCGACGAATCGCATGCATCACGGACGGAGTTGTGCGTCGTACCTATTCAAGATATCAGTCCCACATCAACACACTCCCTTGTATGCACATATGTATACTGAATGGGACTAGAGACTGGTCATATCGACATACCTAACGTCAGAAGCCACTGGTTTATTAAAAATCGTCGTGGTCTTCAAGCAATATCATGAGATCTGCATGTTTTAATTTCTTCATTCTTCACCATTTTATACTCTGATTTTGAGAAATCCAGATGGGTGATCGGGCTTCCAGATGGACAATCGTAAATTGGAAATACGTATTCCACTTTGTGGCCGTTTCGAAAGTAAATACTACTCTTCATTTCTTACCAGTGAATCACAGAACAAAATAAACAACATGTCTTATTAAAGATGTTAGGATTGTAACGTTTGTCTTATTGAATGGTTAGGAGTGTAACTTATTCGTAATGATTGCCCACGTCAAACGTAATAGTAAATATAAATATATGAAAGACGGACTATCCTACATCCGTACGGATGTCACGCTTTTATATGGTGTCCAGTCCGTATTACTATAATATTCAAGCGAGAAGTCGCAACTTCAACTGCAACAGAAAGAAATAATTTCAGTAAGTTGCTGTTTTTTTTCGTCTGAAAAAATTCACTTATCTTTTTTTTGTTCGATAGTTGCGAAAGAACTTAGAGTTTCAACATCATCTGTTCCTTGATTTTGTAATATTTTTGAAGACGTTATCTAGCAGAAATAACGGCAGCTGGACGTTGGTGCTAAACGAGTTGAAAGGTTATGTAGTATCATTGTTATCCACGAGTATGGTCTTTATGATACGGAGGAATCGATAAGTGGGGCACAATAGCAATTAAATGACTCATGAATAGGGCGAGGTAAATTTTTTCAACTATTTAAAAAAAACTATTAAATTCAGTTATGGCGAATTTTTGTTAAAATTGAAGCTATAGTGGCCATGGCTCCATCAATTTTAAAATCAACAATTTTGAAAAATTTCTTCATTGAAATCTCTTTTGTGGCATTTTCAAACGATTTCTGGATCGTAAAACTTTTGCGTATACATATGTCATTCCAAACGATAACTCTTCTTAGGATTGAGATTAAAAAAATTCGTTCTTGCATAAAAAAATCAAACGAAAGGATGAGTTCGTTGGCCAAAACATTTTGAGCACATTAAATTTGCTCATATTCAAAAAAATGTAAGCACTAAAAAAATCACTAAAATGACTAAAAACGGATCAAAATCGTGATTGTTAGTTTTATCAGAAATGTGGTGGGAAGTATGGTTTATAGCTGAAAAAAGCACATAAATCTTACTAATATTTGCTGAAAAATCCAAAGCCTAATTTGACCGCAGAATATTATTTAGAAAGAATTTTTTTTTTTTTTTTTTTTTTTTTTTTTTTGCCACAAAAGTGGTAGTTGACAATTTCTTTGCACAAAATAGTGCTCAAATTTCTAAACAACGTCACATAATATAGCACGATATTTAACAAAATTCACTCATACGATCGTACTGCATGACTGGAACTTTTTAAAAAACCATGCAATGACTTAATTTGTTATTTATAATAATCAAAATGTCAAAAATGAATTTGCATAGCCCAACAAGTGATTTTTTTTTTTAATTTGGCAAGTCAAAGAAATCGGACAAGCCATGCTCAGCCTTACTGTTTTGAATTATTGGCAGACATAAATACATTATGGGATGCATATTGCGTTGGTACAAGTGATTATTCTGTAGATATATTTAGATACGCACTACATAAATATTATATCTGTACCTTCATCATAGTCTCTCTGGATGAACAGACGAAGACCCATACTATGATCGAGTACCGTCGTGTTTTGATAAGAACGACGCAGAAATGTCACCGGATCGGAATGATAAATCTAAAACGATACCAGATAAAGACGAATGACCCCGTGAAAGGAAGAGGGAATAAAATAGGGTCGAAGGCAATACGTTGGTATACTGCCGGAGAGGAGGTAGGTATGCCATTATGTAAAATGTGAGATATTGTACCGGTCTAGGAGACCGGTTTTCCTCGGTCCCGCGAAGCTCCAAGCCGGTGTTATCTTTTCTCGGGAAGGTGTAGGTAGGTGGCGTATGGGGTTTAAGCCGACCCACGCCGAGCCCAACGTTACATGGGGTAGGTAGCTAAAAATGCTGCAAATTAATACGCAAAGGTCTGGTAGTTATTGTTTGGGGAGTTATCTGTTTATACGTAAAGATTTGTTTACCACCAATGAGAATTATATTATTAACCCTTTCGATTCTAAGCCCGTATATATATATATACGTTGTTCCATGAGTGTCTTTGCAGATCTAACCCCGTATATTTACGGGGTCCTCTGAAAGGTCTCACGGATCTATCTATGCCCGTATATTTACGGTTTTCTGTAACGCTCTTGAGGATCTATCCCCGTACATATACGTTTTTCTCAATGCCTCACCTCGAAAGACGAGGCAGGCCTACGAGTAGTAGGTAACAGCGCCCCTCCGGTCACTAAAGAGACTGCACTAAACAAATGAATTCAATCAGGTGAATGAACTGGAGAAATGAATTTTTGTTTGAGGATTATTGTCGTGCGCTCTTGCTACAGATCAACGTTATGAGTTCAAATTTCATATCTGCTTGCGATGTTGCGATGTGGCATTGTGTGTTGTCCCATGTTTTGAAATTTATCATACCTTGAAAAACTTTTAAAATTTATGCTTAGATTTGTTTTAAATATAACCTGAGTGAAGAAAAATTTCAAAATTGTGAAGAAAAGTGAAGAAAGTGGTAGGTAGTTAGGTACTAAAAAAAATTCAGCGCTGGAAATTTTTAGGTACCAAGTAAATTTTCTCCAAAATTTTTCATTTTTTTACCCGTTCTTATGTTTATAATACATTATAGATGACATACAAAATTAAAAAATGTATAACCAACGTAAAAAAGTATTCAGTACAGCAGTGCAGACTGAGCGTCAAAGCATGCAGAACCAATAAATCACACTAGGGATGCAAAATCGGTAGCCAACAATCGATTTTGACAATCGATTTTCAATCGAGAGCTCACGATCGATTGTACCAATTAATCGGGCTAAAAAATCGATTTTTAATAAAAATCGATTTTAAAAAAAATTATCTTTTATATAAAAACAGTATGATGAGATGCCTACCTTCTGCTTCAGTGTAGTTAAAGAGTATACATTATAATTCTAATTTGAAATAATTGAAGATAATAAAATTCAAGTTAAAATATCATTTTAATATCATAGGGTGATGAATTACTATTTAATTTCAAAAATTACTTAATAATTAGTTATAAAAGGACCCTATCCTTCATAATAATGTTGACACTTCTCCACTATTCTCATCTATGTCCCATATCCAGTCATTTATTATTTTGTTTATAATTTTTCAAGTTGATTTCTCTTTTTGTTTTGCACAGTAGTAAATTGCACAGGCGTGGGGCTATAAACGTGAATGATTTCCGGAACTTTTCTATATTTGCTTGGGGGAGTTTAACCTGTTTAGTTCTGTTTTCCTGCTTTAATGTATCTTTACTTTTTGAAATGTATATTTTTAATGTTTGTGAAATTATTATTTTTTTTTTTTTTTTTTTTTTTTTTTGAAGAGAGGAAGGTGTTTTTTATACTTGAAGTGTTGTGTACTTTGCTGTTGTCTATTCTCTCCTTTTCGTGGGTCTGCTGCGTAGGTACACATACAATACAATGAATAGTAAAATGCAGAAAACAAACACCGCAATGAAAATCGATTTCACAAAAGTAATCGATTTTAGGATAAAAATCGGTACGATCAATCGATTGCAAAAAAATCGGAAATCGTAGGTAGAAAATCGATTTTTCGATTTAATCGAAAATCGATTAGCATCCCTAAATCACACGCGCCTGAGAAGCCTCAGTGTTGGCGAGCTACTCACACGAGGTTAGGATGTAGAAGCAAAAGGGTTAATAAATAAATAATTAAAATAAAGAGACAAACCAAAAACCGACAAAACAACTTGTGTCCATTGCCAGACTGCCCTTATCTTCAGCAAAAAAATAGCAAATCGGTAAGGTCATTGTTTACGTGATGCGCTCTATCTCGAGCTTCTCATATTCGGAGTCCCATTGAGAGGAAGTTACTATCCCTGGTGCTCTCTGGAGCACCGTTGAATATGATAGCGACATAAAATACCAAGATCGTGGATTTTGTAAACCATGGCATTTATTTTAACTTATGTTCAAAACTGGTGGACAGTCTGTAAATTTCTGTTGAGAACCTCTTCGACTTTACTTACCGAGAGTTGAAAATATTACAGGAATTCTATGTTCAAACAAAAGTTGGCGTTGCTTTTGGATAATGATGGGACATAGCTCCGCTTGCTCCACATCCCGACCTTGCTATTATTCTACCACAAACCAAAGAGCTTATACAACGGCTGTCGAACCTGCCAGATGTCTACATAGCAGTCATACCTGGATGTAGTGTCAACAACGTTAAAACGTTGGTGAATATTTATATTCATAAAATTCTGTCAGCCATAATCAGAATGAGGAACTTTCATCTGTTGGAATTTCACACTTTTGACCTAAGATTCGGATTCAGCGCCCTTGTAAACCTTCACATTAACAACAATTGGATTAAAATACCGTTTAGTTCGACCAACAAACGGGTCAAAAGATCACGCGTGACGTAGTAGTTCAAGGGAGCGGAGGCCGTGATGTCATCGTGGAATGAATGTCAAGAGCAATTTTACTGGTAAGATAACCAGTAATATATAATTGCTGGACAAATAATAGATAGCACCTTTTTGGAAACCTCTAGGACAGATCTTTCTGTTGAGCAAAAAAAAGTCAACATGAAAATTCTCCATTATTAAACGAAGTTAGGTACCTGAATATATCTGCGTAGGTGTACTCGTATATATTTACCAAAGAGAAATTAATTAAATTAAATAACACATCCAAAGTTTCCTAGTATTTAGCAAGAGCTGAACCACCAACTGAAAATTAGTAATATAAAATAAATCCTCAACCTACGCTTCAGAAGTCCTTCTACAGGTAGCCAAAATTATAATAAACCCAGTTTCTTGCTGATTTTTTTTTCCTGCCCAAGTTCCTAGCCCTTAGGAATAGCAAACGGATGTGTGTAAAGTGTACAGTGACCCGAGTGGTTAAATCCGATTCTTTGGGATGATATCCTGTAAATGGAACCCAAAAAAACATTACTGGTACCTTGAAAGTTTTCTTGATCTCGATTCTTCGATAGGTCAGCCCTTAATTAGGGTTATTCAACATTGATGCCGATGATACTGGCACATGCCGGGAGGATGTGTGATTTTTGAGCAAAAACTTATGAAGATAGGTCCAGTAAGTAGTTTCAAAAAAAAAAAAAACTTCAAACGGCGGCCGGACGGATTTTTTTTTTTTTTTTTTTTTTTTTTTTTTTTTTTTTTTTTTTTTTTTTTTTCATTCTGAATTTGATTTTGGATTTTTCGCTTCTTGAAACGTAAATCAGTACGCCCTGAGAGCTCGGTGAGTGAACATCGGTAACGCCTATCGAGCCGATTGTTTACAAGTTTGAGATCAACAGAAGCGAGTATCAATGTCAACCTCATCGGACGGTCGCGCAATTAAACGGTCCCGTGTGGAAGTCTTATCGCCTAATCCCTTCGCACCACTACAACAACTTGATGATATGAATGTGGACATCAACGTGAGTACCCCTGAACAAGACCAGAGTACAGTCTCCAATAACAAGATTGAGAAACCACCGCCAATCTTCGTGACTAATGTGAGTAATATGAATTCTCTTATCACGAACCTACGAACCCTGAATCTAACAAATTATAAACATGTTACTGTCGGGAATAACAAAGTAAAATTCACTTTCGAGAACATCGATGACTACAGAACGGTCACTAAATTTTTTGAACAACAAAAAGCTGAATATTACAGCTTTCAACCTAAAAACGAACGGGCACTACGTGTTGTAATTAGGGGGTTACATCACACCTGTGACACCGAACTTATGATCTCGGAACTGAAGCAAAAAGGATTTGAGCCGCTGCGCATGCTCCCTGTTTACCACCCGGTGACTAAAACGCCCTTGTCCTTGTTTTTCTTAGACTTAAGCCCCCGACCCAATAATGATAAAATATATCAGCTTGATAGATTATATGGTGGAGTAATAAAAATTGAACCCCCTAAACCCCGCAAGACCGTGCTGCAGTGCCTTAACTGCCAAGAATATGGTCATACAAAAAATTACTGTCATAAGTCAGCCCGGTGTGTCAAATGTGAGGGACATCACGCTACAGCAAAATGCAATAAACCTGCACACACACCCCCCCTATGTGTAAACTGTCATGGACAGCATACTGCGAACTACAAAGGGTGCCCAATTCATCTTCAACTTCAAAAAAGTGATAATCTAAGGTTCAAAACCTCGCTACCTCTACCTAATAACTTGAATAAAGAAACACCACCTAACACTCGTAATCAAACTACCGCTAATAACAGTACCCATAATAACTCGTACGCAGCGGTCACGGCAAATCACTTTCCATCGCACTCAACCCGTCAATCGTCACCCTCTAGTCACAACAATAATGATCTTCTCACCCAAGTTGTTCAAAAACTGGATTCTATGATAACCCTACTTACACCTCTCATAAGCATGATCACTCAAATTATGCCTGTGCTACTACAAAATAAATGAACTCAAGCACAACAAACCTCATTATTGGCACATGGAACGCACGTGGCGTCATGAATAAGTACCACGAATTAAGTCATTTTTTGGCAACCCGCAACATAGATGTACTACTGGTGACTGAAACCAAGTTGGCACCTCATAAAACGTTGTTTATCAATAATTACAAAATCTATAGGGCTGATCACCCCAGTAACACTAGTCAAGGAGGTGCGGCGATACTAATTAGGCAACACATACAACATGACGAACTCCTCCCAATCATTGAAGAAAATATGCAAGCTGCAAGAATTATGATCAAAGTCGTAGGGAAAAACTATCAAATCGGATCATTCTACTCAGCACCCAAATACCGATTAACTGGTACAGATTTTCTGGGACTCTTCCATGTCATGGGTACACACTTCATACTTGGTGGAGATTTCAACAGTAAACATCGGCGCTGGGGCTCTAACATCGCTAATCCTAGAGGTAAAATATTACACGACATGATCCACAGGCTATCGCTTGAACCCATCTTCCCGGTTGAACCCACTTACTATCCGGACAGCGCGAATGCCCTGCCGGATGTCTTAGACTTCTTTGTGGGACACCACGCTGCAAACTACTGCTCAAACCCCACAGTTCTTCCCGAAATGTCTTCTGACCATCGACCAGTAGTGATGGAATTTAACCAAAACCCCGCTATAACAGATAATTATTCACTCATTAAGCCACACTTCAAGTGGCAAGTTTATGTCTCTAAATTGGAGGAATTCACCAATCTAAATATTCCACTTAAAACCACTAGCGATATCGATCGTGCAGTGACCACCCTAACGAGAAACATACATACCGCAGCCAACTTGGCCAGTACTCCCACGAACACCATCACGAAAGGCAGGCAAAGCACCAAATTATACGCAGAACATGTAAAGCAACTCCACCACATCAAAGTCCAATGTCGCAAGAGGTGGGAAACTACTCGCTACCCTGACCACAAAACAGCATACAACCGAGCTACAAGAAATCTTACAAGTGCCCTGAAAGAAGAGAGAAATGCAGCAAAGTCATCAGAATTAAACACAATGAGCGCGACAGATGGGAGCCTATGGAGGAAGACTCGCCAGCTAACCAAAGAACATGCTGGGATACCGCCCATCAAATTTAACAATACCTATTATTGCACAGCAAATGAGAAATCTTGTTTGTTTTCAACCCTCCTATCACAACAATTCCAACCAAACCTGACCCAAAACCTGCAATCTGAAGCTGAAGTCCTTCAAAAGATAGATGAACCCCTCCAACTGTCACCATTCAACCTCCACTTTACACCTGGAAAGGTCGCAAACGCCATTAAACGCTCACCCACAAAAAAGGCACCCGGCCACGATCATATCATACAGCCACTCCTCAAAGTAATGACGAGAAAGCCATTAGTCTTCCTAACACAAATCTACAATGCCATGTTGCGCCTAGGATACTTTCCTACCAGCTGGAAGCTTGCTGTAATAATAATGATCCCAAAACCTGGGAAGAATAAACACGACCCCACCAGCTACAGACCCATTAGCCTACTACCTCTATTTGCTAAGATTTTTGAACGCCTCATACTTCCCCACATCCTGTCTGTGATCAATCCAATACTCCCTAAATCCCAATTTGGATTCAGAGCCTCACACTCTTGCACTCAACAGCTCCATAGAGTAGTCGATGTTATCTTGGATACGTTTGAGCAGAAGGAAATCTGTCACGCACTTTTTCTTGATACAGAGAAAGCCTTTGATCGAGTGTGGATACAAGGGCTACTGGTCAAACTTAAAGAGATTCTCACGGATTCATTCTATCGACTACTACAGTCATACCTTCATAATCGGACTTTTAAAGTTAGAGTTAACCAAACACTGTCTACCATCGCTCCCATCGAAGCAGGTGTTCCACAGGGGAGTGTACTGGGGCCAGTTCTGTACCTCTTATACACATATGACTTCCCGCAAGTAGATGCGGTAACAACTGCCATGTTTGCAGACGATGTGGTCTTGCTCTCAAGAGGTGCTTACCAACCTTCATTGGAGAATTTGCAGTGTCTTGCCGATGAGGTCACAACCTGGTGTCAAACATGGAAAATAAAAATGAATCCCACTAAATCCAGTGTCGTGCAGTTTACCCTTAAACGAAACGCCCCAACTCCAACTATTACAATGAATGCTACACCTATCCCTTTCCAACACACAGTCAGATACCTTGGGCTACATCTCGACAGCAGGTTGACCTGGTATGATCATATATCCAATGTCTTAACCCGTGCAAGGCAACGCCTGAGACAGCTGTATTTCTTACTGAATAAACAGTCGAATCTTCCACTCCACCTGAAGCGACAGATTTACCTTGTTATCATCCGTCCAATCTGGCTCTATGGAAGTCAAATCTGGGGTGCGGCATGCAACAGCACAATAAAACGGGTGCAATCTTTCCAAAACCGAGCTCTCAGAACCATAACAGGAGCACCCTGGTACATGAGGAACACTGCTATACATCGGGACCTCAACATCCCAGAGGTCGCTGATGTACTGTCCATAGCATACCAACAACTCCATAGCTCAATGATCAACCATCATAACGAACATCACCAGCAATCCACCACCACCTAGGGACCAACGAAGACTCAAACGCAAGAGGCCTCCTGACTTACTTTGACTACTCACCACACAGCCAGCTATCACGTAATAGTTCACATATTCACTCTTGTTAAACCTTGTTAATACATATTGTTTCATTTTTAGATTATTATAATATAAAAGTTAATATTGTTGTTAGATAATGCATAAATTTACGCAAGGGCTGTCACTGGGCAGTAACTTGCATCATGTTTACGAGGGCAACCTCTCTTTGTTTACTATTGCGCAAAACTATACTGTAATATACAATTACAATAAAGTTATTATTGAAGAAAAAAAAAAAAAAAAAGAAACGTAAATCAACAAGTTTCGAGAGGGGTTTGAACAGTTTTTTTTCTTGTCTATTACAAAGGTTCATTATTTCAAATAATAAACCAAAAGGAGTACAATGCAATATCATTAATCCGAACTGATTGCTGCAGGAGAGTGTTCGTGTAATGGGAATGTGTAAATTACTAAGTGGTTCCAGCTATTCGGTCCTTTTCGATGAGGTTACCTAGAAATTAATGATAATCAGTCTATTTTGGCAAAAACCTACCCACGTTAATTTAGCAAATTTACCAGGTGAACTACCAGTTCAATTTCCCACTGCTGCGGATGCAGTGATAGTTAACAATGTGGATGTGGATACACATCCTTTTTTCGCACCGACAACCTTAAGAAAATCCAACGACCTTGACTTTTTGTCCTTTTAATAAATATGCAAATATATGACATCCTTGCCTTTATTATAAATAATTCATGTATTGGTCTCGCACTTCATAGTTGTATTTGTATTGGTTAATGTCATGATACCCATATTCTTTTGAAATAATCTATATATTATTACTTATGCTATTGTGCCATTCTCCTGAAATAATTTACCTATCTGTTATCTTATAATATTGATGTGATATTATAATATACGCAGCAAGAATCATTGAAATAGGTCAATTACTGGCTGAGAAAGTTTGAATGAACCGTTTGGTCGTATTTTGAATTTGGAGGGAGCTTTGAGCCGTTTTTTGGATTGGACAGAGTTCGCGCGTCTACTGCTAGGTATCACTACATTCGAGTCACTCACCTTTCTTGCTCTTTTGATTGGAAAGGCGCCAGTCGGTCTGCTTTCCTGAGGAACAGTTTTTTTTTTTTTTTTTTTTTTTACATGGATAGGGTCGGGGGGGGGGGGGGGGGGGGGGGGAAGTAAGTACATACCTGTTTTTCATAAATCTGACTTTGTGATGCTACCATTTCCCTCAAACTACAAGTTGAATAATGACTACAGTTTTATTACATTCCCCAGACCCTTCTGCGTCAAAAAACGTGTGGATATAATGAATTGAAGGTAGAAATCAATGAGGTAGGTACTACCGCAATGAAGTACCTGATTCCGCCTTCCTCAACAACCGACTTAGACTTCTGTTTTAGCATGGAGCGAAAGTAGCGCGGGAGTTTTTACTTTCCCAACTTCCCAACAGAGTGGAAAGTAATTTCCACTTTTACTTTCCCAACATCCCAACAGAGTGGAAAGTAATGTGCATTTTTACATTCCCAACATCCCAACAGAGTGGAAAGTAATGTCCATTTTGGTTTATTATTCCCAATAATAAGCCTATGTGATCGTATAGCAAAAAATTTTTATACCCCCCCCCCCACCTCAAACTTTGTCACTTTACGTTTCATGGTGCGTAGAATCCAAATTTGAAATGTCCGTCCGCCGTTCGCCGTCCGCCGTCCGGGCCATAAAATGCCTAAGAATTTACTTAAAAAACCCGTTCTTTCGCACATAGACTCCATTCGGGGTCTAGTTGGTCCTAACGTTTAACCATCCCGACCGCTTTACTCGCATAGATGCTATGGGCCAAAACGGGCGAAAAAGTGTCTTTTTCGAGGCTTTGAGTTTTAGACTTACGCACGCGCGCACGCCTGACACGCTTGGCAGGGGGTCACGGTGGGTGGTGAGGGGGTGAGCGGGGGGGTGGAGTGAGAGGAAGAACAGAGGTGAATACTAGAAAAGAGACTGGCGAAAGCCCCAGATGGTTACTATAGCTGGCTATCTGATTCAGAAATAATAAACCATTATGTAATAATTTCCAGCGTTTTTACTTTCCCAACATCTCAACAGAGTGGAAAGTAATGTCCACTTTTAGTATCCCAACAGAGTGGAAAGTAATGTCCATTTTTACTTTTCCAACATCCCAACAGAGTGTAAAGTAATGTCTACAACTTTGACATATCCATGATCTATTGTTTTTCTCCTCAAGGGAGAAATTTATAAATTGGTCATTCACAGAAAAGGGTTATGTCTTTACTTTGGCACATAAACGGAAAAAGCGTTACGGTTTTCACTGCAAACGGTTAAATTTTTACTAAAGCGACTTTCCCCCGTTAATCATCAAAACTTGATTTCTTCTTAATAAGTACGAGATAGTTGAGGGTAATTTTAAACAACAGTTTTCAGCAGGCTGTTGACTGCCAGGTTGATATGACTTGAACTATATATACCATAGAAAAATCGTCACTAACGAAATCGTCTCGTATATTTGCCGAGGCGGTTTAATAATGATTTTTTCACCCTAAACTGCACGGAAACGTCTTGATATAGCTACATAGACGCTCATAAAATGGAGCCATTATTCCTGACCGTTACTGGCGGAGTTGTATTAATTATTATAGGGCGCAAACGCAAAAGCCTACGTTCGGGAGTCCTGCCGCCGCTTTTTTTCCTGCGTATATCTTCATCCCGAAGCGGATATAATTCGCTTTGAAGAAGCTGCGGATATTGAACGAACGGATGGCGCCAAAGGAAAACGCATCCTAGCTAATGGAAGTGTATTTTTTTACGTTTTGACCATCATGCACTTCTTCCACTCCTGTGGGTCAACGCTCCCATAAACCTATGTAGGGTTTCTCAACTAAGAAACACACATCTTAAATTAAATTAGATAACACTATTGGAGAAGGCGCAGGGGCCCTGTAATGGGATTGAGTTTGGAGCGCGAACAAAAACATTCCCCTCGCCTTCCTTCAAATAAAACGGTAAAGTCGCCTCATGTACAAGAAGAGGTCATGCTAATTTATTTTATGAGCCGGGCCTTAGAAATCCGCGCCGCCATCAAGTGCGAGTTGCAGTTCAGTCGTGAAACTGCGCTGGCGTCGCAATATGGTTTGGCTTTCACCGTTTCGCCGATGATGCAGCGTGCGCCAATGGTGAAAATAAAAAAGTTTGCATCTCATTATTTCGGGGAACATGCGAAAAATTCTTAGCCAGATCCGGATTTTTTTGCGAGGATATAAACGACCGCAAGATTCGCCGTTTATTACCACAATGTGACAGGAAAAAGTAAAAATAGAATAAAATTAAATGAGAGGATTTGTATTTATCCGGTAAAACCTAAAAAGAACACGACTAACATGCTGGGTAAGGAGACTTACGATTTAAAGACTCATTTGAAGAGATTCGCAATTGGTCCAGATAACATTCAAGTTCCCTAGAAACACCAAAAAAATTACACGGGAATATCCTTGACATCCAGTGGTCATCTCCAGGATATGGGTAGATTTGATGTGCTTGTCGTGCAAGGTTATAGTATAGCCTCAGAGGGGGGAAATTACTCCGCCCTTGTGGTGTACTATTTGGCGTTTCAAAGAAACCGATTCTATATTCAATAGATTATTACTGTTATTAGGTTTATATTTATATATGTATATCTTATGGTAGTTTGTGTACGCTTTAAAAACTCAAATATTCTGCATCGATTGAGCTCAAACTTTGTCACATATACAGACACGATGTACAGAGATAGACAGACTGGAATACCATGGATCGAACCCTGTTTGTTGATCCGTGCACAGTACTATCCAAATCTTAGGAAAAACTAAATAAAAATAATACTCAATTCCTCACTGAACAACTACTGAAGGTACAAAATTACAAACTACTTGTGGCCTCGGCTATCGATCGACTGCTGGCTTCGATATCACTTGCAGAAAATTGGGAAACTAACAACGGATACCGCCACATCTGCAAAACAGAAATAAAGGATGCCGAACACTGTGCTACTGTGATGCACTCGGTCGAATATAATATCCTTGTAAACAGCCTTATCTTCCGGCAAAATTTCCAAGGTAACAAATGCCGATTTTCTTTGGTTTTGCTTGGAAACCCCTCTTCATTATGGACATGCAATCTGGGAGCTATCCACTATTATAGATCCTTAACGTCGCATTGGAGATGTTCCTGAATCTGTTTAACATCAATTTAAGAAATGGTTAAATAACTAACAACTAAGAGAAAAACAATTTTACATCGTCATAAAATGTTTTTTGTAAATATATTTTTATTATTATTATTATTCCCAGCCATGCAGCATGATCGCATGAGCGAATTTTCTTTAACTATCATATTGTGAAATGTTAAATTTTTTGAAAGTTGAGATTTTTTAGTGCAAAGAAATTATTAACTACTAGTTTTATGGCTAAAAACATATTTTAAATAACAATCTATCATACAAAAAGAGACTTTGGATTTTTAGCTTTTTTGCAATTTTTACAGATTTGTTAGAAAATTTTATACAAATTTAAGTACATTTTCAGCATAATTTTGTACATTACTTTTTGAATGTCCTATTTTATGGTTGATAAACTTTATTTGAGCAATATTCTGCTAGAAAATATCAATTTAACGACTTTTAGCCGTTATTATCCATTTTCAGTGATTTTTTTCAGCACATTTTTTTGAAATTTGACCATTTTAATGTGCTCAAAAAATGCTGGCCAACAAACTGATCCTTTCTACGGGCTAGAACGGAATTTTTATCTCAGTCCTAGGGAGAGTTATCATCTGGAATGACACATACATGTATAATTTATATATGTAAATGAAAAATGCCATAATCCAGGAAACATTAAACGAGAATGCCTCTCGTAGAATGCCTCAAACAGGATTTTGGCAAAGAGAATTTATTATTATGAACATTTTTGATTTAGAAAGACTTGGAGCCATTGCAATAACTTCATTGTTTACAAAACTTCGCTTGAAAAAAATAAAATAAAATAAATAAATTAATTAATTTAAAAAAACACAGAAATAATTGGAAAACGGACAAAGGTTTTTCTTTTTTTGGGGATTTTTCATTCCACTCAGATCTCTCAGTTCAACACCATTGTATCAAACCAGTACTTTTTCTGTACGTAACTCACTAATATTTATAAACTCAAATAAATAAAAAAAAACCAGGGATTTGATAACACAAATGAATCTAAGAGCAATTGTATTCTCAACTTAAATCATGATGCTGACATTTGAACTGAATACCCATGGGACAGCTGAATAAGACAGACCAACCAGACAGGAAGCAATCATTATCCGCTGAGAGAGACCAATAGCTAATTTTTTTAATAACTAATTTACTTCCAATTACACAGACGATGATGAAAATAGAAATAGAGCTTGTATGGGCTTGCAAGCTGTAACGAACTCTAAGCTCGATCCTGGGATATTTTTTTCATCTATATATATATATAAATTAATGTATGTTTCATGTTTTTTATCTTTTCGCGCGGGTCAAAAGACATCCATTGTGTCCGACACTTTTACGGTCATAGGCAACAAAAGACGAGAAAAGAGGTAAGGGTACTCTTTACGTGCTGCGCTCTATCTCGAGCTTCTCATGTTCGGAGCCCCATTTCAACACTATATTTATATATTTTTTAAACCTTTAAACAAACAGCATTGAAGTTCTGGGCCCAAACTTATTTTTTCCTTTGTAATGCCCCGTTACGAACCTACTAGTTTTGGGTAGGTATATTCGCACGATGTTTCGAATAGCAACACTTGCAGACCCCTCCAATTCTGTTTTATCCGTGTTTCACACTGTAACTCACAAATTCCTAGTTTATTAGTTATAGGCTCATTGCACGTGTTTTATTGGTAGGTATTTGGATTTTTTCTTTTCAATTTGTTGCTGGGAATAGAAAAGGAATCTTGGAGAAGGGGACGGGTGAATTTAGGTATTTTGACAACAATAACGTGTTTTCATTAACAAAAATTATGTTGACGTTCTTTTATTTTGCAATGTTCCTTAGGAGTCCATATTTTCGATTCAATAAAATGAAATCTATGAACATGAAAATAAAAAAATGAAAAATTTGAAATCCGGAGTTTTTAATATTTTAACCGTTAAATATTTCCCCCTATTTTTGTGTTCTTTGTCGATTAAAAAGGTACATTATTGATTATAATAAACCAATAATCCCTCACTTCGGAGTGATCAGAGAGCGGGAAAAATCCCAACTAGGTGATTGTAACCCTAGAACTAGTAATTTAAAGAGTAATACACAAACTCATAGGTTCATAGGGGGTCATTAAAAATAAAAAATAAAAAAAATAAAACGATTTTTCAAACAATAAAATATAATTTTCTCCCCAATTTGGCAAAATAATAGTGAAATTGACTATCCGTTGGAAAAAGCATTAAGTGAAATAGTTTTGGTGGAAGTACGGTCCCTAAAATTGATTTGGAGGGAGTTGCTAATTTTTAAACATTTTTTAATACTCCCAATTTTTAAAAGAATTGACGTTTGTTTTGCATTATGTGAATGCGAATGATTTCCAATAAATATGGGAACCGCCTGTTCTTGAAAACAATTTAATGCTGATCCCGGAAATTATGGCCAAAAGTTGAGCACAATTGATTTAAAAGGTAAAAATTTCGTTAGCGAATTTTCGTTGAAAAAGGCTCGGAAAATCTTAAAATAAACATTTTTGAAACTTTTCTTTATTGAAATCTGTTTTGAGGCAGTCTGAAACGATCCTTGAAATTTTCTGTTTGTGTGTATATTTGTGTGTCATTCCAGACGATAACTCTCCTTAGGATTGAGATTAAAATCCTGTTCTTCAGCCAAAAAATCAAGCTTTCCAAACAAAAGGATGTGTCCATCAACGTCAAAGGACGTGGCCAAAATTTTTTGAGCACATTAAATTGGTCAAATTTCAAGAAATGTACTAAAAAAATCAAAAAGAATGGCTAAAATCGTTAAAATTATATTTTTTCGCAGAATATTGCTCAAATAGAGTTTACTAACTATAAAATAGAACATGCAAAAATTTATGAATAAAATAATGCTGAAAAATGTACTTAAATTTCATTAAAATTTGCTAAAAAAAATCGATAATAATATTTTTAAAAGTTAACAATCCAAAACCACTTTTTGAATAGCAGATTATTATTTAGAATACCTACGTTTTTTGCCATAAAATTCACAGTTATCAATTTATTTGCACTCAAAAAGATCAAATTTCAACCATTTAAAAGAATACGAAACGATAATTTACGAAAATTTGCTCATACGATCATGCTGCATGACTGGAACTTGAGTCAAAAACGTTTCTTGTCTGTAGGATGGCTCGGTACCTATCTGAATTTTTGCGTATAAGGATGTATATAAGCGTTTGTTAACTAAAAAACGCTGCAAATTATTACACAAAGGTTTATTATTTATGTATTAGACAGCCCTTCTACGTAGATCTCAGGTCCATAATTATTAAACGCCGCTTACTTATAGTACCTATATTTAGTATCGGAACTCGGAGCTTCGGACCTCACAAATGGGTTCAATCCATTACAGCAGCGGAATCTCACACTTTTACGCTTTTTAATATAGTTGATAAACAAAACAATTTACTACCAAGTCATCTTTCCAACACATAAAAGTGTTACCTATACTGTATATTGATATCATCTAATTGGTCAAATTTCAAAAAATGTGCTGACAAAATCACTAAAAATGGCTAAGAATTGTTAAATTGATATTTTTTAGCATAAGATTGGTCAAATAAAGTTTATCAACTATGAAATAGAACATTCAGAAGTTTATGTAAGAAATCATGCTAAAAACTTGAACTTCATTAAATTTTATTTTAAAAAATCTATAAAATTGCAAAAAATAGCCTAAAATTCAAAATCTCTTTTTGAATAGAAGAGTATCATTTAGAATACATTTTTTTTTTCAATAAAATTAATAGCTAACATTTTCTTTTCACTCATAAATCACCAATTTCTATAACTACAACTTGAAATATACAAAAAAATTGTGACACAATCTATAGCAACTACTCAACTACTCGGTTGTACGTGAAGATCATCTTTAATTTCGTTCCGGACGTTACATGAAAAATTATTGGGGGTCGGCCTAAGAATTGCATAGCAATTAATATATATATATATGTGTGTGTGTGTTGTTTACTCTATGCAATAAGTGCTCAACGTGCCTAAGAAGTTTTCACTTCAAAAATGTCTCGACAACTGCCATTCCACCATCAACTTACTTTCAAATAGGTTGCTACGTTATCCAAAAACAGATAGGTACGAGGAATATCCCTTCAAACCGAAGTGCTTCGTTTCTACCCTAGGGTACTTGAAGTGGCTTACCTGAAGAAGACTAGGGGAATTCCAGAAGTAGGCGGAAAGAAATCGAATGGACGCGTTCAACTGGGTCGTAGAAAGCAGCCAACAACCAAATTTGACCGTAATCAGAAAAACTTGCTATTTAACTGGAGCGTTTGGTTCGGTTTGAGATCATTCCAAGGAATGCCGGAGGAAGGTTCGCGGATCGTGTAGTGGCGGGGGGGGGGGGGGGGGGGGGTCGGGACGCGAGCACACGGGCAGATCCACACGGAAGGTATTAAACTCAATCATGGCCAGGGGGGGAATAAATCGTATCCCGTTTTTAGGATGCTACCTACTGTTCACGAAAATTTCCAGCAACTATGAAATGACCTACCTACCTAATTTTTATTTTTCACATTCTTTGATTGATCGTAATGAACATCGTCACTAGGCTTTCCTAAGCCAAAAAGTAATATTCGCGGATCGCGTAGGGTGGTCGGAGCGAGGGGCGGCGGCGGATCCACAAAGAAGGTATATCGCCTCCGGGAAGAAATGAACGTAAGTACCTATCTCGTTTCTAGGACGCAGGGACGCAGCCGTTTCAAGTTCACTCGTTCTAACAACCTAACTTACAAAATTCCATCCTTTCAGAATTCGCTTACTTTGTGGGACCGATCGTGTAGAGGGTGGTCGCATTGTAATGGTGATGAATACAAATCGATGTAAGATTCGATTAAATCAACTTTTTTCTAAAAAAATCGAAGACTAGATTTTTTTAGAAAACTCGCAATAATTTTTTTTTTTTTTTTTTTTTTTTTTCAAGCAAAGTTTAATGGACCTATAGCGTTGGTCCTACCTAATAGCTAACACTCAGAAAACAGTATTAGGAACTATGAACTCATGAAGGATCAGTTTAGGTTTTTTCACTATGAACTCTGAAACGTTCCAAAACTAAATCGAATTCTTGATGGAACAAAATAAGAATCACGAGAATCGGCGTGTCGGCGTGTCCTATTTCGAGTTGCCACAACCTATACTTCTATAATTATATACGCATGTTAATATTTCTCGATTTAGCTCCTATCTATTCAAATATTTATTGCCTTAATAATATCATTATCTAAGTACGTACGGAAAGTCGAAGGGATATGTTATTAAATATGCGTAGGAAAAGCATTGGTATTAACACACAAATATGACCTAGAAAAAAACATAGGTATATTCATGCCTCGAAGGAACGCTGTACCCACCTCATGGTGCCGCGGCGCCTCCTCTCACTCCACCCCCCGCTCACTCCCTCACCACCCACCGTGACCCCCTGCCAAGCGTGCCAGGGGTGCGTCTAACACGTCTAATAAAAAAACGCTGCAAATTATTTCACAAAGGTTTATTATTTTTTCAATTGAGTTTGATCGTAGTTTTAGTTGGCTTGCGTACGTCATAAGGCCCGTCCAGACTCCTTGGACGTGTCCTATTTCGAGTTGCCACAACCTATACTTCTATAATTATATACGCATTATATTTCTCGATTTGAGCTCCTATCTATTCAAATAGTTATTGCCTTAATAATATCATTATCTAAGTACGTACGAAAAGTCTAGAGGATATGTTATTAAATATGCGTAGGAAAAGCATTGATATTAACACATAAATATGACCTAGAAAAAAACATATATTCATGCCTCGAAGGAACGCTGTATCCACCTCAAGGTGCCGCGGTGTATTATATGGGTATAACACGTAAAAGTAATAAATTTAATATCCATTCTCCTACACCCCTTTGCTACGCCCCTGATCACTCCAGCCCCCACAAGGTCCTCCACAAGGAGGACGCCGCGGCGCCTCCTCTCACTCCACCCCCCGCTCACCCCCTCACCACCCACCGTGACCCCCTGCCAAGCGTGCCAGGCGTGCTTCTAACACGTCTAACACTCAAAAATGTCGAAAAATACACTTTTCCGCCCGTTTTTGGCCCATAGCATCTATGCGAGTAAAGCGATCGGGATGGTTAAACGTTAGGACCAACTAGACCCCAAATGGAGTCTATGTGCGAAAGAACGGGTTTTTTAAGTAAATTCTTAGGCCTTTTATGGCCCGGACGGCGAACGGCGGACGGCGGACGGCGAACGGCGGACGGCGAACGGCGGACGGCGGACGGACATTTCAAATTTGGATTCTACGCACCTTGAAACGTAAAGTGACAAAGTTTGAGGGGGGGGTTATAAAATTTTTTTGCTACACGATCACATAGGCTTATTATTGGAAATAATAAACCAAAAGCCTCGAAAAAGACACTTTTCTCCCGTTTTTGGCCCATAGCATCTATGCGAGTAAAGCGATCGGGATGGTTAAACGTTAGGACCAACTAGACCCCAAATGGAGTCTATGTGCGAAAGAACGTGTTTTTTAAGTAAATTCTTAGGCCTTTTATGGCCCGGACGGCGGACGGCGAACGGCGAACGGCGGACGGCGGACGGCGGACGGACATTTCAAATTTGGATTCTACGCACCTTGAAACGTAAAGTGACAAAGTTTGAAGGGGGTTTATAAAAATTTTTTGCTACACGATCACATAGGCTTATTATTGGAAATAATAAACCAAAAGTAGCCCTGCCAACAGCATTACCCTAGGAAGTTGAAATTTGATAGAGTGACTCTCTGGAACATTTAGACGATTGAAATTATGGTCTCTTTCTTGATATTGAGTGCTAAGTTCTTTCCTGTTCACCCTAGCAAGTTGGAATTCGATAACAGGGGGATTTTCTAGACATTAAGAGTCGAATGAAATGGCGGGCTTCATCTTGATCAGCTCGGAGAACTAAATTTTCTCCTGAAGTTTGGAAAACAAATGATCGGACATCATCTTTATTGAGTAATAATGCACATGTCTTCCTTCATTGTTGTTACCTTGGTTTCTGGGTCGTTTTGTGCGTGAAATACATTGAAATGAAACGATCCTTTTTTGACCTGAATCAGAAATCAAAATGTGATTGAACTAAGTTGATTTTTCTTGAATATTAACTTATGTTTATCTAATTTGAAAAAGGACGCCTGTATAGAACATTTGTGTATTCTCACTATTGTTATAGTTCTCACTACTGTTATACTTTCAGGTATAGTGAATTTTTTCATGGCATCTCAACGTTGACTATTGTACGAAATGAGATATTGCATAGTATTCCGCGTTTCTATCCAATATTTGTAGTTTGTTGTCAATTGAATACTTCCTGTTTTAGTTAGCTCTTCCACAGCTACACGGGTTTTCACTAACCACAGCCGTTCACTGGTGAGTTCTTACTCAGGTTCAGCACAAATCGAAATTTTCATCTCTTGAATAATTTTCATGTTCATAGTCAATGTGAATATTATCCTTGTGACAGTACGAGTATATTTCATTATACGTACTTACTTTAGTCGACTTTATCATATATAGTTAAACGCGGTGTGCCCTTTATGACAGGTGGATAGGTCCATTTCAGAATCGTTGGGTAAAGTGGAATTTCGTTATCTTCTATACGTACAGTCCCGCAAATTCATTTCACACGTTTTGGTTCTCTTCTCTTAGTAAAATTACCCAATTAAGAGATTATGAGTTGCAATTGATAACTAATAGGTAAAAGGTCTGTATTTCTGCTGTCGATAATAAATCATAAGCTCTTTTTTACAATTTGAAGTATATTGCATTCTGATGAACTAAAGGTACATCCTAAATAAAATCCAAAAGCGAGAATTCCGCAAGAGTAGAATACTATTTATTTATTTTCTAAAATGTTAAATGGATAAACAAACTGAACATACGTTCGTTTGTCCTAACTGTCAATTTAATATGGACCCTATTTCAAGTCTCGTTTAAATCGAAGTCCCGTGCTGTAGGAACGTTTAGTAGATATCGAGATAGGTCCAATTGAAGACTTCAAGTGATTGTACTGCTTCCGGGTCTACCATGTAGGTAACGGAAGGAAGTATTTGTTCCGGTTGAGTCGATTCCCCGTTTCCAGATAGACCAAGTCTCCAACTTGAAATTCTTGATTTCTTCTATTCTGATCAACTCGTGCTTTATTGATCTGATTTTTCTGAGAGTTTTTGAATGCTCGGAGTCTATCTTTTGACAAATCTTGTGGTTGACAGAGAGTTTGGGATATAATTGAAGAATGGTATCCTGTAATTACAGTGGGGAAAATTTCGTCACACTATGGGTTGTTCGATTGTATTCATCTGTACATTCCTTAACTACGCTGGGCCATGGACGGCGGGGTTGTTCATCACTTTTACAACGAATTCGGTTCACCAGTGTTTGATGTTTGATTAAAACCAGGATAAAACCACAACCACGTAGGAATGACTTGAATTCTTTTGGAATTGATGCCTTCGCTTTGACCAGAAGGATAATTTTATCTTTATTCTTTTCCAAAATAGGAAGTAAGAAATAAATGAGATCTTAGCGTGTTGAGCTCTGAATGGGTAGGTACATCCAACTCTCGTAATATCATCAGCTAAGGTAACGCTTAGGAGAATGGTTTCTTCCAAAGCCACCAAAGGTATCAAGTGACAATATTTCATAAGGTTTCATAGCCGGTCCTAATTGAGATAAACGTCCAATATCCCGACTTCTTCTGGATTTATTTCTGTTACAAATAAATTGGTTGCAAAATTTCTGTATCATTGTGTCCATCCTCTGAAAATGATGAAATTCTCTTATTTTAGAAGATGGAAAAAAAGTTGTTCTTGGAAATCAAAACTTCTACTCGCATTTTACGTGTAGACCTTTCTGAACAACTTTGGTTTCGTGTCCGTGTGTATGTGTGTGTGTGCACGCGCGTGAGTGTGTGTCCATAATTGTACACAACACGCATAACTTCGACAGTTTGTATCCAAATTTGATAACATTTTCAGGAAATATGCGGGTTAGGCAGAAGATATTCCTCTATCAGTGCTGAAAAATCAATACTCCACTCTGAGCATGGGAAACCGTAAATTCTATCAAGCATATCCACTCTGCGCATGGGAAACCGTAAATTCTATCAAGCATAATTGTCTCACGCTTTAGTCGTTTGGTCTCGCTAAAATTCGGGAGTTAGTTAGGAAAATACAATTTGATCATTCCATATCAAAATCACATCACGATCCTATTATTACTAGCAGCTGGGCATGCGCGAATATGAAATCCTTGTATTGTATCTTGAATAGCAGCTTCAGACTTGATTTATAATAAATTCGTGTATTCACGTAATTAGAAATTTGAAAAAGTGACAGCAGGGAGACGATATAAATGAGCATGTAACGTTGATGCCAGGTGACTCGCAACATTGTAATAATTTAGACACAATAATCTTCCCCCCTTTAATTTTGACCATAGTTAGAACTTTCAACTTTGATAAATAGAAACCAAAAAAAAAAAAAAAAAAAGGAAACTCGAGTCACCAAACAAAATCCTGCAAATAGGGGGATGGACGTCTGGTCCTAGTCGACCTCCTCAGTGGTGTCGGTTGGACTTGTGGTGGTAAATCTTGTGGTAGGTCTTGGGGTGGTTCTGATTGTTCCGGCGTCCTAACAGAATCTTCTGATGGCCTCGAGTCTGTACTCTCCTGGATGGTCGGCGTTTCTTTGTCATCCCGTTGCAGTACAGGAAGAGAAAAGGGGACTACTATTTCTTCGTCCTGCTGCTGTCTTCGATGCGGCACTGGAACCTCGTCTGCAAGCGTTATCTTTTTCTTCGGGACCTCCGATTTCTAAAGCTGGTTGATATGCCTTTTTACGGATCGGCCTTGTCCAGGGTTATGAGATAGTGCAACTTTCCCAACACCTTGGCAACTGTACCGACTTTCCAACAGGGCTTGTTGTGTTGAAAAATCTGGCTTGCACTCTATCGTTCACGTTTAGTTGACGATGAGACGATAAGGATGGTTTTGTTTTATCATGTTTTGCTGGTTGTAGGGCGTCCTATTTGATTCGCATCTGTCGGTTGAGGTACATGCCAGCAGGCGATTTTCCTTCTGCAAGAGGTAAGGCTCGATAACGGAATAGGATTTTTCTAATTTTCTGATACATGGAAATAGGTTCGTTTTCCATTGCCATGATCCTGTACTTTAGAGTGCGTACATGCCTTTCCGCTAAGCCTTTTGTAGCTGGATGCCCCGGTGCAATTAATTTTTGTACAATTCCACATTCTTTGCAATATTTTTTAAAACATTCGCTTGTGAAAATTGTTGCGTTGTCTGACACGATGGATCTGGGATAACCATGTGTAGCAAAAATGTCGTTTAGCAATTCAATGGTTGATTCAGTTGTTGGTGCCATTTTCAAAATTTTTATTATTGGCCACCGAGATTTTGCATCGACAACGGTTAGAAAATTATAGCCATGGAACGGACCAGCATAATCTACGTGGATCCTGTCCCAGTTGGCATCTGGTAGATCCCACTGGTGTATTGGTGCTTTTATGGGATTTGATTTCAGACCTGCACAAGCAACACAGGACCTGACTCGATGCTCGATGTCTTTATCCATATTCTTCCATGTGCAATATCTTTGTGCTAACTGTTTCATTTTCGATATTCCAACATGTGTTGAATGTAATGCTTCGAGAACCTGTTCTTGTAGTGATTTTGGAATTAGTATTCGATTGTTTTTGAATAAGGTGCCGTCATCTATAAAGTATTCACTGTCAGTTGAAATCTGAGTTTGTACTTCTGCAATTATTTTCGATAATTCTTCGTCTTTTTCTGTTTCTTTTGCAATAAGTTCAGAATTGAGGGTGGCAGTCGAAATTTCAAAAATGTTCATGGCGCATATTTCATGAACTTCAATGTTGATGTTCATATCTGTTGTTTTGTAATTTTGAATGGTGGGTGCACGAGATAGACAATCTACATGAGGGTGCTCAGCGCCTTTCTTAAATTCAATTTCGTAGTTGAATCCACTCAATAACGCTGCATAACGCATAAGTCTGGCTGCTGGTCATAGCTGGAAGTTTGTTGTTTTGATGGAATATTCGTGTGAGTGGTTGATTGTCAGTTCTGAGTTTGAATCTTTTACCAAAAATGTATGTAAAGAAATGATGTGTTCCGAAAACTATAGCTAATGCTTCTCGATCTAGTTTACTGTAGTTTCGTTCAGCTGGAGTTAATGAGCAAGAAGCAAAAGCAATTGGTCTTTCCCCCTCCCTAGTTATGTGTGACAGTACAGCAGCAATACCATATGGGCTTGCGTCACAAGCAAGTACTACTGGTAGTTCTGGATCGTAGGGTATAAGTGGGTGATTCTCACAGAAAGGGGCAGAAGTGATGTCCGGACCAGTTGCGGCGACCCAATAAGGATTTGGGAGCTGGCGAAGGTCTTAAATTGTAGTATAGGTTTTTATCTAGAACCCTTTTTTCCATTTTTAGGTTATGTTTATTCCTTTAAATAGAAAATTAACTAAATATAGTCAAATCGTCATCGACCTGTCCTGTCCCAGTGCGACCTTCCCAACTTCAAACTTTCATTACAGGTCTTTCCGCTTTTGAGTTTGGATTTTATTCAATTTTTCTACATCAGTATGATTTCTGAGATGCGTTTCTGATCGATAAAATTAATGTAGAACCGCTAGAAAAGTGTATTTGGATGGAAATATGTGTGTCCGGAGCATCGCCGTCATCGACCTGTCCAATATTGTTTTTCGAATTTTCGCGGTCACAATTGTATTTTAGCGGGTTTTTTTGCCGCTTTTTTTATTCGCGCGCTTCTCAGTTACCAGAAAAACCACCATTCGTTTTAATTCAGTCAACTCGTGGTCATCAGCGGGAGCAGATGTGTGCTGGACCGTGGGTTGGTCAATCACAATCGTCAAAAACCTGTCCACTTTTTTTAAGTGAGTACTTGAACTCAATTTTTTCTTATGGTATTTTTATCGTGCACCGAACGGACTAGTTTCATGTTATATGCCAAATTTGGGAAAAAGCTTGCCACAAGGTGAAACATTTGAGAAAAACTGAAGAATCGTCATCGACCTGTCCATCATCGACCTGTCCTCTCCTGAAAATTCGAGGACAGGACGATGAGGAAAAAGGCAAATCTATTATGTTTTTTGGATTTTCTAGTATTCCCGTATTCCCGCATTTAGTAATCCAATATTCTCGTATTGACCATTCAAAACACATATCTACTTAGCCGAACGTTGTGAAGGTCTACTAGGACTAATTCGAGAATTCCAGTCATTCTTCGTTTGTTGGATTCGCCCTACAGTGGTCACGTTTTTCGGTCTTTTGACTTGAAATGTTGAGGGTTAACGTTTCTTGGCAGTTATAGCAAATTTTCCTTTTATGATGCCAGGACAGGGTGGTGATGCAAATGGTGAGAATCAACGGGTCGCATCATCGCCCTGTCCGCCTAAATTTTTAAATATTTTTTTTCTGAATTAATAAAAGCGCTACTGTTTGGATTTGCTTCGAATTTCGATACATGCGATATAGAGAGCATCTGTGATTTTTTTCAGCTCGATTCGATCACTTTTTCTTTTTTCAAAAGTCAAACTCAAAACTGACCTTTTCTGTGAGAATCACCCAAGTACTCTATCACTGGCTAATTCATTTTTAAGTTTCAAGAAAGCTGCTTCACAAGCAGTTGACAAAAAAAAACGATTTTCCCTTCTGTTTTAACACTCTTAGTGGATAAGTTATTGTGGAGACGTCAGGTATGAATACGTGTAGTAAGTTATCATACCCAGAAAACGTTCAAGTTCGTTCAGATTTTTGGGTCTTGGCATTTTTAGAATAGCTTCCACTTTACGTGGGTTTTTCGAAATTCGATTGTATTCTACAACATGGCCCAAATATTCAATTTTTGATCAAACAATGTACATTTATTCCGGTTTAAATGTCAATCATAATCTTTTAAACGCCGTAGGCAGAGGGAGAGATTTTGTCTATATTCTTCTTTAGTTTCGCCATGGATCACAATGTCGTCAAAATAAGAGACTGTTTTTGGTATGCCATGAAGGATTTGATCAATAATACGGTTGAATTCCGAAGGTGCAGTTTTGATACCAAAGCTTAATCGATTTACTTTGTATGTTCCTCTGTGCGTTGACATTGTTTGTATTTGACTACTTGTTTCATCCACTTTTAAATGTAAGTAAGCTTTGTATAAATCAAGTCGACAAAAAATCGGGAATTACGTAAGCTATTTAGAACTTCATCTATCCTTTTGATAGGGTAGTTCGCTTGAACCAGGCGTTCGTTCAATACCTTGTAACTCAAAACATCTACAGTTTCTATTCGTTTTTGATGAAATTGTATGCCATCGAGTGGGTTGGGTGGGTCCAATTGATGGACCTATCAATTTCATCACTCAGAAAATAATAGTTTATATGGCAAATGAGAAAATGTTGAATCCATAAAAGTATCATATTTACGCACATGGCTTATTCGTCGGACCTCACTCTAGTTCGGAGAAAATTCCGATTTGATTACCCCGCATGAGTTTCATCACAACCGTATCATTATCAACTCCTGCGCATGCGCGAACCTCAAATCCTTGGACTCGTAAAAAGGATGAAATTTAAAGTTTTCATCCGATTTCGATGAAATTTTTAGAAATTGATCGGTATAGACTGTTCCAGACTTACTGGTTGCTTTTGCGCATGCGTAAACATAACATCTATCAAGCATCATTTTCATATTGCCTAACTATCCTGTAGGCATGAAACTCCAATGGAACCCTTGACGGATTTCGATTATTTGAAACATTTACTGATCTACGCATTCATATTACGGATACGAAGAAACAATTCTTTATATTATTTAGTATTTAATGTATTTTCTCTTCATACAAATAGTTATTTCATTATTAGATGGCTATCCTGTGGTTCTGGAACCAACTTCAATACATTAAGCTCTCAAAAATTAAACATAAATTATATAAAAATAAAATAAAAAAAAAATCTACTATTTATAGTTTTCGGACCGATTTTATAGCTTCATTTCATAGGGAAATTCTCTAATATAAATGGGAATTGGCTTAAGAAATTATTGTACATTTTTTAAGTATTTTTCTCGTGTTCAGCTCCAACAAAACATGGTTGTAGGGAGTTTTAGTCTATCAGCCGGATAACGGTAATTTTGAACCACCATCTGGCATGGTATTATTACGGTTAATTTTGGAATATTCGACGATTGCCGGTAATAGTATCATGTACTATAGGTAAGTAAGTATTTATTTTTGTGGAATTAGACAAAGTTCTTCTTTAACTTCCGTTTTTATTAAATAAATTAGTTCTGCATAACACAAGGCAATAGGCAACGGTAACACTAGCCTTCTTGAGTATGTCGTTGCTACGTGTCATTGTTTTGTGTTGTTGTTACATAACAATTGTCGGCAAGAAGGTCTCCGTAACAACGTATTCTACGTTATACTTAAAGAGATTGTTCGCGAGACCGATTCGCACTACCAGATTACGAGACCGAATTGCGAGACCATTTTGGTAGACCGAAAAGGAGCCTTTCTGGGCCACCAAGAAACGAGTGAAATTACGGGTTGTATGCTGACCATCTGAGTGAGCTAAAATCTCTCCTGTTCATTCAAAGAAGTAGAAATTTAACTACGAGACTTTCTAGTATATGAACTAAATTCTCTCTAGTTCCCTAGCTCTGCTAGTCCCTAGCAAGTTAAAAATTGACTGGGCGGCTCTTAGAGACATCAAGACACGAATGAAATTTCGGGGCTCCATCCTGATCAGCCGAGTGAGTTAAAATGTCTCCTATTCACTGTAGGAAGTTGATATTTAATAGCGAAACTCCCTGGGACATCAAAGGACGATTGAACTTACAGGCTTCTTACTGATTTTATGAGTAAGCTACATTGTCCCCTTTCACTCTAGGAATGTGAAATGATAGGAAGCCTCTCTGGAACATTATGAGACGAATGAAATTATGGGATTCATTCTAATCAGCTGAGAAAACTAAATTTTCTCCCGTTTACCCTGGGATTTTGGTATGTGGACATTAAGGGCTCTTTGTTCTCCCTAGGGAAATTTAAATTTGACAGGGAGCCTCTCTTTGACCACAATCGTAGAATGAAATGATAGAAATTATCGTGGTAAGCTGAGTAAGCTCATTTCTCTCGTTTTCACCTTGGGATGTTGTTCATCGTTGACTTTTACATGGATAAGGTTTAGGATTCCTTTGCTCTTAACGGTAAATCTATAAATCTATATTTTGATGTTTTGGGGGTCGGTTTTCTCAATATGTATATACATGGGAAAACCGTTGAAATGTGGGTATGACAATTCAGTGTCCAAAAACATATCCATGACTCAATGTTTTTCAAGAGGTGGAGATAATTTTTTGAAAGGAAATTTCAAATGATAAATTATCTAGTGTATAATAGTATATAATAGTATCTAGTATCTAGTATATAATAGTATATAATAGTAATATAGTATATAAGGTAATTATCTAGTGTATAAGGATTTAGAGATGAGAACATAGTGTGAATAATTTAAAATAGATGTAATAAAAACAGTATCGATGACAAATCCAGTAGGAATACCCGACTTACAGAGTTTTAAAAATCCTTCATGAAGGAAGTTCACTCCAAATCACGACTGCTAGTAGGTACAGTTCTGGTAGTAGATAATGCTGGAAAATTCCTAAACTGATTTTATCCAAACTTTTTCATCGTACAGCTATAGTAGGTAACTTTTCAGGACAAGATGATCCGCATGGGCCAAAAAATATAAGGTTCATATTTACTGTTTAATACATTTAATTGACACCAGATATATATATATATATATATATATATATATATATATATATATATATATATATGTATGTATATACCGCATAAACACATTAACACAATATACTGCACACTTCGAAAAATGGTCTCTGAACCTTTTTTCTAAAAATAGTGGGAGGGGTGCTTATAGTGCTATTAGTAGTTCATTGTGTAGAGTTCCTCAATTCTACTACTGAGACTAGAAATATTGAAAAACTTCATCGGATATGTTTACATTCTGCCCTAGAAGATGCTCTGCGTTTAAAAGATGCCAATCCACAAAATGCAATATAAATATCATCCAATTTGTGCCAAGCCAATAGTTGGATCGCCGTCTTCTAGTACAGTGCTTTCATTCTCTCACTCTTTTTGAAACGCTATTTCAACGGATTGGCCGATTTTTGCCTATCACACAACCGTAATTAAATGCGGTGGTGGATTTACACATCTTACCCAGACTGAAAATGTATTCCTAATGCTGAATAAATATATATTTCATTGATATATTATACAGGGGTGTGAACCGTTCAATTTTACTGTGGATTAGTACAGCACTCTTCCACTTCAGCTCTGCATTTGTAAGAAATATACGTACAGCAAATGTCACTGTATGATATAATTTCTACAGAACGACACTCACAATGGAATGGAAGTAGTTTCACAAAATGGGATTAGAAGAGGAAAAAGTCCAGTCATGCAGCATGACCCCATGAGCGAATTTTTGAAGAAATCTTCGACATTTCAGTCGCTATTGATCGTGTACAGAAATTTTAGTTTATGATTTTGATAGACAAACATGGAATCAAATTATTAAAAATAATTAGGAGGTACTCATACGTTTTTCTAAGCCACAGTCAGTATTAAAGCTACATCAAGTCCTAAAACAGTTGAGCGTAAAACATTAAAGAGAGCGACCGAGAGAATCGGAGGACGGAATATTTCACAGAGTAAACTCATCAGTTGTGATTACTTTTGTTTTTTTTTTTTACAAGCACCAACTACCTACGTTTTAAACAGCGTGGTTTTAGGAATGGTTATACAGGGATACTTCCATAAGAGTAGTTCAATCTGAATTTGGACAATGTTTCATGCAAATATTACCGATTTTTACAACTAGCGAACGGCATTATTTCGATTTTTGACTGATTTTTCAACTTTGAAATTTTTGAAAACTTGATACATATTCTTATACGAAAGTATACGCTGATTCCGAATATACCACATGGTAGTATGCTGAAAAAATTATTTCGCACTACAAATTGCAAAAACAGGCTATTTTGAAATTGTTGACTACATTTTTGAAAATTTTAACCCGAAGATGTAATCCGATCATGCTGGCCAACGAACTTGAACTTTCGTTTTGTGTCCTTAGCATTTTAAAATTTGTTTGAAGTTTCTAGCACAATTGTACGGACAGTTATCGTCTGGAATGACACATTCACACATAAAAAAATGCGTTAAACTTCAGAATATGATTCAGAATAGCCTGAAACGGATTTCTGCATAAAATGTTTCCACAAATTCACATTCTACAAATTTAGAGGCGAGAGCAATAGCTTAATTATCTTCAAAAATTCGCTAAAAAGTGTCACATACTTCATCGGATATATGTAAAATTGTAAATATTTAACTCCTCGTATATTCGAAGAGAAGAAGCACTTTGAAGATACTGTGATATCTGGATATTAATGAAGACTATATCATCTAACAACGAAATTTCTGTGTTTTGTACAATATGTCAACTTTACCATTAATTCGTTTTGCTGCTCTGAACTACGATCGACTGCTGATTTTCGTTGCAGTGCTCAATCACCTCAAATCAATCATTGTTGTTTCAGGTCCAATTTTCAATGTAAATTTACAAGTTGTCACAACATTAACATTATTTTTACACTAAATCAACAACAGTCAGTAATTGGTGAATAAACATTCTAATTCTGATATGTGCTCTAATGTACTGGAAAGCTATGATGAGTTCCTTCTTCACTTCCTCCTTTTAAAATACATTAAGCAAATGCTGTTCTGATAGCCTTTTATTTCCTAGATATTTTACTCTATACACTGCTAATTGAGGGCACTCACATACCACATGGCGTTCTGTCTCCTGCACCCCCATGTTGCATAAAATACAGGGGACATTTTGTTCGACATTTATAGGGAGTTCTTTGCCTAAATATAGAGATAACCGTGTTTTATTACTCATTCCTAGTTGGACCGGCATTCTTTTTTGTATTATAGGTACATCAAATTAAGTAGTGTACTGGTTTTAATTTGTTCGTAGTCAAATGTTTATATTAGTCATTATACGAAGAATACAGTGTACGTTCGTAATCGTTGTATTTTGACTTGGTAACTTCAGTTTGAATATTAGTTGAACGTTTTTCTTATATTTCTTTCGGGTTTTGATTTTCCCAAATTCCTTCCCAACCTAATCCGATAAGTACTTGCCTAAGCTGTTTGGCCCAGATGTGTTTTTCCATACTGTGTCCGTTTACATCGTTCTCACCTACTGTTTATAGCAAATTTGGGGATATCATCCGTCTCCCATCCTTGGGATCTTTTCCCACCAACCTGAGCTGCGATCAAGAATTTGTGCCTCAAAATTTACAGCGCTCAACCACCTTTGGCTACAGAAATCAAAACATGTGTTGGCAGGTGAGCGATCGTGAGAGGAAAATCCGCGTTAAAAACTGAGCAGATAAGCGTTATAAATAGAAGCCATATTGATAAAAATGTATTCATAAGCTATGATCGGTAATATTACAAGAAATTATTTAATTTAAAATTTTCTTCCAACAACCTTTAAAATTTTGTGTTTTATACGATAGGTCTGTCGAAGTTTCTATACGGCTTGGGTTATAGGTGTTAGTTCGTTGCGCTTCTCAGAATTACAATTATCTCTTTTTTTGTAGCAGTGTTACAGCATGGATACAAAAATTACAACTATTTGTGGGTTTGTGAGCGATTGTAAGAGGGAAATTTCTGTATCTTCGGGAAACTGAAGGGAATGAAGACATAAGCGTTGTGATTAGATACCGAATTGTTAACAATGTACTTGTAAACTGTGATCGGTAATATATATATACATATATATATATATATATATATATATATATATATATATAAATATTATGATCGCATTTCCTCAATATGACCTCTGACAATGTTAGTAATCTGTGTTTTGTACGACATAACAGTTTCCATTCGACTTGGGTTTTGGGTGTTAGTTCGTTTCTCAGTTCTCAACACCGATCATCTGCTTATGTTTCTAGTCGTGCTACACAGTAGAGATGAAAAAATAACAACCATTTGTGAGTGTGCGAGCGAATTCCCTTATAAAACTGCAATGCTGGGAAATAAGATAAACTTTGTAAATAGATACCGTATTTGAGAAAATAAATGTGTTAACTGCGATCGGAAATATGTTTAGAAGAAATTATTGAATTTGAATTTGTTATCTGATAACGTTAAAATTCTGTGTTTTGTACGATATATCAGTTTCTATACGAATTGGGTGATGGGTGTTCGTTCGTTTAGCAGTTTTGAACTACAGTTATCTGCTTATGTTCGTAACAGTGCTACAGCATGAATACAAAAATAACAAACATTTGAGTGTGTGAGCGAGTGTATGAATAAAATTTCCTTATAAAACTGCAGACAATAAATTAGGTAATGCGTTGTGAATAGATACCGTATTCGTAAAAATTTATTTGTACACTGTGATCGGTAATATGTTCACACAAATTATTAAATTTGAATGTGTCTTCAAAGAATGTTAACATCCTGTATTTGGTATATACCAATGTTTCCTTACGAGATATGGGTGGTAGTTCGTTTCGCGAGAGGATGTTGTGCCAGTTGCGTCTGTCTTCAAAGTTTTTCGTAACTGTTTAACTTCTCATAAGTTTAGAAGCGAGAGCTTATGCAATATATGCAATATGAAAGAAGCTGACACCCTCTGCCATTTTTGTCTACGTTGCCCGATCTTAGAACCGTACCGAAGGCAATTCATTGCGAAATATATCTGTGGGCTCCCAGTGGTTGAGGATGAGGATCGTCTGGCTAATTTGCTCGATTTTGGTGATGATAGGGAGAAAATGGTAAATTTATTTCATTTTTTTAGCGAATTTTTGAAGAAAATTAAGCTATTGCTCTCGCCTCAAAATTTGTAGAATGTGAATTTTTGAAAAAAATTTATGCAGAAATCCGTTTCAGACTATTCTGAATCATATTCTGAAGTTTAACGCATTTTTTTAATGTATATAGACGATAACTGTCCGTAGATTCTAAAAATTTTAAAAATGTTAAGAACACAAAACGAAAGTTCAAGTTCGTTGGCCAGCATGATCGGATTACATCTTCGGGTTGAAATTTGGAAAAAATGTAGTCAAAAATTTCAAAATAGCCTGTTTTTTGCGATTTGTTGTGCGAAATAATTTTTTCAGCATACTAACATGTGGTATATTCGGAATCAGCGTAAAACATAAGAATATGTATCAAGTTTTCAAAAATTTCAATGTTGAAAAATCAGTCCAAAATCAAAATAATGCCGTTCGCTAGTTGTAAAATAGCGACTGAAATGTCGAAGATTTCTTCAAAAATTCGCTCATGGGGTCATGCTGCATGCCTGGACTTTTTAAGTATATGTTTTGTTACTAGTGCGCTAGCACTTCGATCAATTGCGCTCACCGAATAGGTGTCTGATATGTATAGCTTTATGGTTGTGGATATTGTACGAGTGCCACAGGTATAGCGTGGATGTTATGGATTCATAACGGATTATTATTCTTTATATTAATTTCATATCGATGACCTCGTTTATTTTGCATGTACTTCATTAAGCTGTAATGCCCTGTTAACTAGATTAGGAAGAAGATATTTGACTTATTTCTTACCTATTATATACTTTTCTAATGATGATGTGTAAGTGGACCTGAACGCTTTGTAATAATTATTGATTTAATACAATAAACAACTTACTACTACTACTACTACTACTACTAGTTCGTTTCGCAGAATTTGAACATATTTGCTTATGTTCCTAGCAGTGCTACAGTATGAATACAAAAAAAGTCCAGACATGCAGCATGACCCCATGAGCGAATTTTTGAAGAAATCTCCGACATTTCGTTTTTTTTTTTTAAAGCACCTACTACCTACTTACGTTTTAAACATTCGAGTAGTTCATATTACACATAGCCGGCATTATTTCGATTTTTGACTGATTTTTCAACTTTGTTTTTGAAAACTTGATACATATTCTTATAGGAAATTTTACGCTGATTCCGAATATACCACATGTTAGTATGCTGAAAAAATTATTTCGCACAACAAATCGCAAAAAACAGGCTATTTTGAAATTGTTGACTACATTTTTGAAAATTTCAACCCGAAGATGTAATCCGATCTGCTGGCCAACGAACTTGAACTTTCGTTTTGTGTCCTTAGTTTGAAGTTTCTAGCACAATTGAACAGTTATCGTCTGGAATGACACATACATACATACATACATACATACATAATACATAAGCGGTAAACTTCAGAATATGGCCTGAAACGGATTTCTGCATAAAAGTTTTTCAAAAATTCAATTCTACAAATTTTGAAGCGAGAGCAATAGCTTAATTTTCTTCAAACATTCGCTAATAACAACCATTAGTGAGTGTGTGAGCGAGTGTAAGAAGAAAATTCCCCGGAAAAACTGAGGAGATTAATGATTGATAAGCGCTGTAAATGCCGCATCATAGAAATTGTTTGTATATTGATTGATCGGCGAGTTTGCAAGAACCGTTTCATTCGTTATCACATCCAATATGGCGTTTTATATTAGGGTAGATGCACCAGTAGTAGGCACTGCACCAGTAGTAGGCACTTGTGACTTCAACTCCTTAAAATAAGTGATTAGAACCACTAAAATATTTGAATTTGGCACCGTTTTAAAGGTTAGCATGTGCTGAATTTCTTCTAGAATCATCTAGATGATCGAGGCAGCCTTGGTTACATTATGTCACCTGTTAACAAAACAATCTCCATGAGATTGTCTGCCTTAACAGATTTGCTAAGGAGGTGGGTTTGGTTTTTAGTATTTTAGCCCCAATTTGAGGCAACTTTGGATCTGTTTTTTGTTTCTTGTTATCTTTTATATACCCTCGAGAAGATGTAGAATGTTCCTGTACCTCTAGAAGTTTTAATTTCGGCTAAAATATGGTGCCTACTACTGGGTCATAAAAAATACTGAATTTTTCAGTAGTAGGCACTTCTGCCTACTACTGGAAATACCTTCTTTTTTTGTTAGCAACATAATTTTCGTCAGTTATTAATTTGGAATACGACAGTATCTGAGGTTTTTTCAGAAAATGAGTAGTTCCAATAGTTGGCAGGGGGTGCCTACATCTGGATCCCGAAGGTGCCTACTACTGGAATAGATTTTTTATCTCAATTCCACATGTTAGGATGCTGAACGTTTACTACTGATGCTGAAGTACCAATGTGATACATTGTCGTTTGGTAATAGACTGAAGTTTGTTTTCAGTCAATACCTAGTAAAACTCCATTTTATATTTTGCATTTTTTAAATTTGTATTTTGTATTACGACTATCATGGCCTGTGTATAGCATTTTTTTAAAAGAATAATTCAATATGAGGGTTGAGAAATGCGGTTAACTATGATGTTTCAGGCCTTGATGTATTTTCGTTACATTTTCGTTTAGAGGAAATGTAATTAATAAAATTCGTTCATTGAGATTCAACTGCCTACTACTGGTTCATTTTCCTGCCTACTACTGGAATTTCAATGCCTACTACTGGCTCATTTCCCAGCCTACTACTGGAGTTTCAATGCCTTCTACTGGTGAAAAAACTTGCGTCCGGTTTTTTTCAATTTAAAAAATCATATTCGTCTATTATTTAGACAATTTAAATGTAATTAGCTTTGGGAGGAGTTAGTTAATGTTGAACAAGCATTGGAAATAAAATAGTATGAAAAATAAACGCGACACACAAAAAACGTGATTTTTGACATTTTCATGTCTTTCATATGGCACATAACAAAAAAATCGTCACGAAAAAAATTGTCCCAAGTGGCCACAACGATGATTATGACCATCAGAAATGACGTTGACCATTCATAGGTAAACACATGAAAATGTCCCAATGCGTTGCAGACTCGTATGCAAGCGTTTTAGCATGTTTTTTGTTTAATTTTGGCCGGGTTATGGTGTCAAAAACATGTTTCTTGTTAGAAAGGTGGGTTAACGATATAGTCAGCAACAATTATATCTTCGTTTTTTTGTTAAAGTGCCTACTACTGGTGCGTCTACCCTAGTATTTGACGGTAATTTTGATAACCAGGTGACTTACCTGAGATACTGTCTGGAGTTGGCACCTTCGATGTAAACGTTGACAGCGAAACGGCGGAAAAACTTGGCGAACTGACGAAGCCGGTCGCACTCGTTTGACTGGCTTTATTAGACGACGCTTCAGAAAATAGCTTTTGGCCGGATGCAACGAGTCGGAGGGAGAAAGAAGACGAACGAGGAAAAAAATAATACACAAGGAAAGGGATAAAAATAGAAATTGCACTCTGGGGAAAAGAAGTGGCTTTTTTTTGTTTTTTTTTACGTTGGTGTTTTTTTTTCGCGCCCGGCTAAAACGCGGTCGGATGGGAAGATGCAGCAGAGGAACTGGAGGAGTGAGTGCAGTGCATAGAGCACATTCGCAAGGAGAGTTACTTGAAGAGGGGGGTAAGGTTGGAAAGAGAGAAGGAATGAGGGGGTGGGAGGGGGGTGCAGTGCGGCCAGTCCGGTGGAAGGGGTTACAGTTGCACCCCCTCCGCCCTCCTCGGAGGTCTCGTATGGGATGCATTTTTTCTACCCCCCCTCACATTCCCGTTCCTTCTCTTGCCTACTTCCACGCTGCTTCCTCCAGCACTACGACTTATCCCCTTCCTGTCGCGTCATCGCAATGATGCACTTTTTTTTTCTCTCTAGGAATGACGGGAGTGGATGCACCGATGCACCCATCTTTGCCGCCCCTCCCCTGCTGGGAAGAAAAGGACACCTGTCCGACCTGAGACGTGTCTTCATCTTTCCCACCCTTTTGAGGCTCTGTGACGTCTGGTGCCGACAAATGAGTGATGAAGAGGGTGATGGGGGAGGCGTCTTCCTACTTCCACTTTCCTTTGCCACCTACTTCCATTCATCTTTTCATTCCATGAATTATGATTCGCTACCGCCCGCGGTGAGGAACCAGTTCGTCCCGGCCAAGTAGCCGAATGAATAGCGGGTGACACTTCCCTCATTGCTCCCACGTCCTTACCCACGAGCTGGTGCCACAGAAATTTGAGCAAGATTTTAGCGAATTTTTGAAGAAAATTAAGCTATTGCTCTCGCCTCAAAATTTGTTGAATGTGAATTTTTGAAAAACTTTTATGCAGAAATCCGTTTCAGGCTATTCTGAATCATATTCTGAAGTTTAACTATATGTGTATGTATGTGTCATTCCAGACGATAACTGTCCGTAGAATTGTGCTAGAAACTTCAAACAAATTTTAAAATGTTAAGGACACAAAACGAAAGTTCAAGTTCGTTGGCCAGCATGATCGGATTACATCTTCGGGTTGAAATTCTCAAAAATGTAGTCAAAAATTTCAAAATAGCCTGTTTTTTGCGATTTGTTGTGCGAAATAATTTTTTCAGCATACTAACATGTGGTATATTCGGAATCAGCGTAAAATTTCCTATAAGAATATGTATCAAGTTTTTAAAAATCTCAATGTTGAAAAATCAGTCAAAAATCGGAATAATGCCGTTCGCTAGTTGTAAAAATCGGTAATATTTGCATGAAACATTGTCCAAATTCAGATTGAACTACTCTCATGGAAGTATCCCTGTATAAGCAATCCTAGAACCATGCTGTTTAATACGTAGGTAGTAGGTACTTCTCTACACGATCAATAGCAACTGAAAGATTTCTTCAAAAATTCGCTCATGGGGTCATGCTGCCTGACTGGACTTTTTTAATTTTTGATTGTTGGTATATCGTTTGTATTATACCATTTATGAATTAAATCACAGTTAAGATAGAGAAAAAAAACTATAAATCTTTCTGTGGTGATTGAAATAGTTCAACAGAAAATATTAAAATAATCTATTGTACCAATATTTCTGTTCTAACCTATCATATTGCTGGTTTGAGTTTGTTTTGTTTACGTTTTGCTGTTAGTCGTTCTCAGCTTGATGCCTATTTTTTTATCCCGCGTTTTTTGCCCTGAAGTAACTATTGAGGATAAAAACCTCCAAGAGAGAAACTCCCACATATATGATTTTGCAGGCAGTAAGTTTAGTATAATTTCATATAAAATTTAATAAGCCTGGTATCTTCATCTTTCCCACCCTTTGAGGCTCTGTGACGTCTGGTGCCGACAAATGAGTGATGAAGAGGATGATGGGGGAGGCGTCTTCCTACTTCCACTTTCCTTTGCCACCTACTTCCATTCATCTTTTCATTCCATGAATTATGATTCGCCACCTCCCGCGGTGAGGAACCAGTTCGTCCCGGCCAAGTAGCCGAATGAATAGCGGATGACACTTCCCTCACTGCTCCCACCACGTCCTTACCCACGAGCTAGCGCCGCAGAAATTTGAGCAAGATCTTATGTATTTTTCACGATTCACTATTAAATTTAGTTGTTTCGGTCAAAAATGGCAGATCCTTGGTAACATCAAGGCAAAATAAAGTCGAAGAATATTGAACTTCAGATCCCAACTGCCCATTCATCCAACAATGAATAAATGATTTATGCCTCATCATACCAGTTTATTACCAAAGGTACAAATAACAGGTACTTATAGAATAACTAAGTAGGTACATATTAACCACCACATGGCCAATGGTGATATGAAACGTGATTATGAAAACAAATAATGAACAAGAAAAATATTTTGTAGTTTTTCCCCTTTAAGCCGCACGATGGTCCTCGATCGGATTTAACCTCAAAGTGCTTGCCCTTCTAATTTTCTTTCGAAATATGATTAGGGAATATGTTAGGATTGTAATTCAGCAAAAACTGAAATCAAACATTGAGCCGTTTTTTTAAATTCAGTTTTTGAATTTGTAATTGATACTTTAATCATAAAAATACGCTATAATCGCAACAATTCAGAAAAAAATATTATTTATGTGTCATAATACAATAGAATCTTCATCTAGTTTCATAGTTCTGACCTATTTTGTGATCAAATATAATTAGAAAAACAAAATTAACAATATTTTATTGAACAAAATAATGATTATATTTGCATGAAGCTCTTAATAAATGCCTGTGTGTATGAGTGTAGTATGCGTGCGTGTATGTGTACGCTGTAGTGCGTGTGTGTCTATGTGTACGCTTATGTGTGAGTTTATAATGATTCATCATATAAATTTCAACATAAAATATTATACGTATTTTAAACAACCCATGCTACAGTTTGAACGCAACAAATCAAGTTTCTGTAGCAAAATGCGGCAACAATTTCCTTTGAACGAATTCGTTGATGCTTTCCAGAAGTTCAATGAAGTTGATAAACCATCTTTCTCAGTCAGGCTGGATCGAAAATTCATTGAATACATCAATAAATTCAAAGCATCATATTTATCTTTGGATATTCCAGTCACTCCAAAAGTTCACACGGTTTGCTTCCATGTGGAAGAATTTTGTACCAAACACGGAAATGGCCACGGCTTTTACAGTGAAGCCGTGCATCATGATTTTTCTGCGATGTGAGCCAAATCGTAAAGTATCGCGAATCAATATTCTGAGTATAGACAACGTTTATTAAGAGCTGTATGCGAATATAGTTCTCTTCATATGTAAAATGTTAAAATCGCCATTATTTTTATTTTCTATTCAATTTAGATATATATTGTATGTTTAAATTTATACAATGAATCATTATAAACTCACACATAAGCGTACACATAGACACACACGCACATATTACACGCATACACACAGACATATACGAGGGTCGTCTCAAAAGTAAGTTGCACTTATTTTTAAAAAATCGCGAGATGATCCGATTGGGCTGAAATTTTTATAGAAGTTTCGTCTGAGTGTTGTCGCAGCACCGTAAAAGTTTCAAGTTGTTATCTCAAGTATCAGCTGTTTACCAGTTGTTACAATATGGAGCTACCCATGTGTTCTACCGCCAAATGCGTTCAGTTATTCGTTTTTTCACAGCCAAAGACAAATCCGCGACAGAAATTCATCGCGAGATTGTCAATGTTTATGGAAAAACCACGGTGAGTCGTCGATCCGTGGCAAAATGGTGGGATTTGTTTCTGGGAGGTCGAGAAGTGACCCACGATGAGCCCCGTAGTGGTCGACCGTCTTCGTCTCGGGTTTCATCCGTCATTGATCAAGTTCGCGAGATTTTGGAGTCAGACCGGCGCTATACTCTTGACGAGATCATGTTCAAACTTCCCAACAATATTGAATCAAGCCGAGCGAGTATTCACCGGCTCATTACCAAAGATTTGGGGTTCACAAAGGTTGTGAAAAAACGAATAACTGAACGCATTTGGCGGTAGAACACATGGGTAGCACCATATTGTAACAACTGGTAAACAGCTGATACTTGAGATAACAACTTGAAACTTTTACGGTGCTGCGACAACACCCAGACGAAACTTCTGTTTCATCCCAATCGGATCATCTCGCGATTTTTTTATAAATAAGTGCAACTTACTTTTGAGACGACCCTCGTATTAAGAGCTTCATGCAAATATAATCATTATTTTGCTCAATAAAATATTGTTATTTTTGTTTTTCTAATTATATTTGATCACAAAATAGGTCAGAACTATGAAACTAGATGAAGATTCTATTGTATAATGACACATAAATAATATTTTTTCTGAATTTTGGCGATTATAGCGTATTTTTATGATTAAAGTATCCATTATAAATTCAAAAACTGAATTTAAAAAAACAGCTCAATGTTTGATTTCAGTTTTTGCTGAATTATAATCCGAACATATTCCCAAATCATATTTCGAAAGAAAATTTGAAGGGCAAGCACTTTGAGGTCAAATCCGATCGAGGACCACCGTGGCCGGCAAAGAAGACCTCCTGAGAAAATGTGATCTGTTCTTGGTGAGTACTGGTTCCCAAAACATGAATGCCCATGAATGACCATACATTTAAACACATTTTAGGTTGGTATAATAAATGTACCTATATAACGTTGACAAAACGTTTAGTAGGCACCTAAATAAGAGTTTTACTGCAGGAAATGCTGAGTAGTGAATTTGTGAAGAAAAGTAGGTACCTACTACTCAATTGTATACCAACCATGTAGTGCCTTCTTTTCACAAGATTATTCCATTATGGTTACAAAACAATATTAGTTTTTAACTTAGAATAATAAATCAGCATTCCTTGACACTACAATGGCTTAGAGGTCATGAAATTCGTGGTAAAATGAGAGCATTCCAAAAAGTGGCGAACGATTTTCCTACTATGAAAACTATGGGAGTTACTCTTCCCTAGTAACGCCTTGGTTGTACGTGAAAATCAATAGAAAATGTGCCGGTCGGGAAAAAAGTGTCGGTCGGGAAAAACCCCAGCCAAAAGACATATCCATGTCAAAATGTTTGACATCATATGTTCAGTTGCTAGGTACCCTGTTGTTTGTCCAAAAAGATTGAGAACAAATTTATTATACTCGTACCTCCAGGATTGCTCATATTTCATAGTTCATCAATAACTTTGAGTGTAGCTCAGCTGCTTTTATTTTCGGAGCGGTGTAGGCAACATTAGATTTTAACATAAAGTTAGTAAGTACCTAACGGTATAAATCCCAAGTAGAAGTAGTTTAATTTCTCCCTTGATGGGAAAAACAAAAGATCATGGATATGTCTAGTACCTACTGCTTACCAGTTGGTACCTACTACTCAATTGTATACCAACCATGTAGTGCCTTCTTTTCACAAGATTATTTCATTATGGTTACAAAACAATATTAGTTTTTAACTGAGAGTAATAAATCAGCATTCCTTGACACTACAATGGCTTAGAGGTCGTGAAATGTCGTGGTAAAATGAGAGCATTCCAAAAAGTGGCGAACGATTTTCCTACTATGAAAACTATGGGAGTTACTCTTCCCTAGTAACGCCTTGGTTGTACGTGAAAATCAATAGAAAATGTGCCGGTCGGGAAAAAAAGTGTCGGTCGGGAAAAAAAAGTTTCGGTTGGGAAAACAAAGTGTCGCGAAAAATTCCTTAACCCCCAAAGCCAAAAGACATATCCATGTCAAAACAATATTAGTTTTTAACTTAGAGTAATAAATCAGCATTCCTTGACACTACAATGGCTTAGAGGTCATGAAATGTCATGGTAAAATGAGAGCATTCCAAAAAGTGGCGAACGATTTTCCTACTATGAAAACTATGGGAGTTACTCTTCCCTAGTAACACCTTGGTTGTACGTGAAACTACAATTAACCTTGCATGAGGGTTGAAAATCATCTACCTATATACATATTTACTGGAACACTTGAGGACTCCTGTACGTAGTATATTGTATGAACCACTTGACTTGCAAGTCAGAAACAGGAAAGTTGATAGTTCTGTTATTTAATATTTGGGGAAGGAAAACAAAATTCACTGAGCATAGGTAGCTAGAAAAAAATGCAATACATCGACATTAATGAACCGATCTTCTGATACATTACGATCTACGGCAGCTTAGCCAGTGGTCTACAATAGCCGAGATATTCTCAGCCATTAAGTATATAATTTTAAACAAAATTTCATCAACTTTGTTTTATTGGATTGAGGAAAAATGCTTCGAGTATAATACAATAAAAACACGGATTATATATATATATATATATATATATATATATATATATATATATATATATATATATATATATAGATTTTTTTTTTAAATTTTTGAAGTCCAAGTATCTTGGAACGTAAACCACTGAACTTTGATAAGATTAAACGGTAATATAATAATTATTGAGCATAATTTGTTCATTGGCATCAAATCAATTGATGTAATCAATCATTTGTTACATTGGTATTTCACCTAATTAAAAAGGTCAGTACTATTCGTGCACACAAATAAGTTTTAATTTCAAAAACTGTTCTAAAATATTTTAATTTTGTTATATACATGAAATTATTTAAAATCCTAACATTTAGGTAAATCAATATTTTAAATCATAAAATAAAAATACAAGACAGTGCGATAAAAATGCTAACGTTTAATAAATCATGAAAATTTGGTGTTGGTCGCCCAAAATTCAGGCTCTATATAGAGCGAAGAAAATAACCTCCTGTTTTGTCATTGCAGTAGGTTGTAATATTGGAAGAGCTGAGACTATCAAGAAACGGAAGTTGGAAACTCCAAGCTCATAGTGCTGTACAAGCCTGAATGAATGTCCGTCAAATCAACAGCAATTGGAGATAACTAAACAAAATCTGACATTGTGAGAATACACAGCTCTACCAAATATTTGGCAAACACAATATGTGAAAGCTCGTTGCGTGTTCGCAACCTCTGAGGCTTGCTGGTCAGTCATTATTGTTTGCTCGTAGACGTAGCGCGTTACCTATATTGCTCCTTCTTTGGTTTGCACTCGCAAGTTCAATCCGAGCGGTCCATTCAAATTGAACCGTAGAGTGCGATATTAGTGGTGTGATTTCCCACATGCACTGGTTGTTGATTTGATTCTAAATCTACCAATTTTGACTCGATGACGTCGCCAATAATTGTACTCCAGAATTGCATATAAAATTAGTGAGTCCGCTGAGCAGGAACCTCACAAAGATGGGCGAAAATAAATAAATAAAACAAAAATCGACATTTTGCATCTTATGTTGTCGGGGGGGGGGGGGGGGGGGGGGGGGGGGGTACAAATAAAACCAAAAATTCAAAAATTGATACTTTGAGGAAGAAAAAAAAGTCAAGAAAGAAGTCTGCCTAGTTGGGTGAGACACATAGCTTTCCTGTTTGTGTATCATGAATGTATAGATCGTTGAAAAGTTTCAAATGATCTTGAAAAAGCCCTTAGCGGAAAAGAGTAGAACAAGAAGTAGCGTAGAACGTCATACCTAGTTGGTAAATTGCAAAAAAAAAATATATATTTGTTTATTTATTTCTACAACACGAGAAGCGACCTATTACATTGAAGAATACTAAGACGATACTCAATGTAAGTTACGTTTGCGCATGCGCAGAATGAACTAAGGAGTTGAGAACAATGAAATAGGTACGGGCTACCCACGCATTCACTGACAGTTTCATCAAGATCGAATGAAAACTGTGGAAATTAAGGTCTTTACAACTATTTCACATTGGCGCATGCGCAGTAACTATTCGTGGTATAGTCATGTTGAAATTGATATAGGGTAATCGAATCGTCTTCTCCCAACAATCATCTAAATTTAAGCCAAATCGGACACTAGGGTGTGAAAAAAGTCCAGTCATGCAGCATGACCCCATGAGCGAATTTTTGAAGAAATCTTCGACATTTCAGTCGCTATTGATCGTGTAGAGAAATTTCAGTTTATGATTTTGATAGACGAACATGGAATCAAATTATTAAAAATAATTAGGAGGTACTCTTACTTCCATAAGAGTAGTTCAATCTGAATTTGGACAATATTTCATGCAAATATTACCGATTTTTACAACTAGTGAACGGCATTATTTCGATTTTTGACTGATTTTTCAACTTTGAAATTTTTGAAAACTTGATACATATTCTAATAGGAAATTGTACGCTGATTCCGAATATACCACATGTTAGTATGCTGAAAAAATTATTTCGCACAACAAATCGCAAAAAACAGGCTATTTTGAAATTTTTGACTACATTTTTGAAAATTTCAACCCGAAGATGTAATCCGATCATGCTGGCCAACGAACTTGAACTTTCGTTTTGTGCCCTTAACATTTTAAATTTTTTTTGAAGTTTCTAGCACAATTCTACGGACAGTTATCGTCTGGAATGACACATACATACATATATACATACATATATACATACATACATACATACATACATAAAAAAATGCGTTAAACTTCAGAATATGATTCAGAATAGCCTGAAACGGATTTCTGCATAAAATTTTTTCAAAAATTCACATTCTACAAATTTTGAGGCGAGAGCAATAGCGTAATTTTCTTCGAAAATTCGCTAAAATACAGCAAAATGGAATTTCCTTAGAGTGAACAATAAAACTGATAGGGGAACATCTACAACGTAACCCGCGCATTCCCTGGCAATTAATTTCATCAAAATCGGATAAAAACTGTGGAAATTAGGGTCGTTATAAGTAATTCACACAGGCGCGTGCGCAGTAGCTATTAATGATACAATCATATTGAAATTGAGATAGGATGATAAACTCGTAACCCCTCAACTATAGTCCAAATTTGAGCGAGATCCGACGACTAGGGCGTGAGGGATTGATGCTTGATAGAAGTTCCGATTGCGCCTGTGCAGAGAGAAGTATTGATTTGGCAACAATGAAGCTGATAGGGGACCATTTACACCCTAGCCCGCACATTCCCTGAAAATATCATTCAAATCGGATGAAAAATGTGGAAAACAAGCTTGTTACGAGGATTTCACATTGGCGCATCCGCAGTAGCTATTAGAGATACAATCATGTCGAAATTGATATGAGATGATAAAATCTTCATCCCCTAACTATTATCGAAATTTGAGCGAGATCGCGCGGCTAGGGAGTGAAAAAATGATGCTTGGTAGAATTTACGTTTGCGCATGGGCAGAGTGAAGTATCATTGAGCCGGGAAAGATGAAACTCATAGGGAACCGACTGCACCCCAGCCCGCACATTCTCTGAGAATTTCATCCAAATTGGATGAAAACTGTGGAAATTAAGCTTGTTAGAAGGATTTGAGGACACACGACAGACACACACACTCACTTTATGGTGTAATTTGATATCGTAAATGGTATCACCCTCCTGTCGTGTCGGACCAGTCAAAAACTTTTCAGTGTGTTCGGGCTTTCTAAGGGTAAGGAGTGGACCTACCGAATTTTAAGTCGAAAGCTCTGAAATTTAGGCCGTGCTTTGAAAGAGTAACAAGAAAGATACATACTCTCCTAGCCCGAGAATTATGACACAGACTTTACCAATTAAACAATCTAGCCAAGGCAGTCCTCGTAAGTTGACAGCGAGCGACCTTTATAGAGGCATAGCTCACATATTGTACACGATTTATGCTTTGTCTTCGTTCTGTTAGCAGTTTGGTAAGGTTTTAGTAAGGTGTCACTTGACCATAATCTATACACACATGCACATAAGGGAATCTTGTAGGCTCTAGTTGTAGGATGTTCTTGTGTTGTAAAGTAATATGTATCCTGATTACAAGTATTCGCTACCAAAAATGCTGTCGATAGAATTCATGCCTTTTGTAGAATCCATGTTGACCCGATGACGCACGGTGAAACATATATAGTTCCATCTAGGGGCTTGACCCGTTTCCCACAACTAAGTTTAATAGGTTTTTGGAGAAATTCATCAAAAATGGACAGACAGACCAAATGATCCCAATCCAAAATTGTTAAAAGTGCCGTGAAATACAAGAAGAAAGTGGAAATTTTGAGTTTGAAGGACAAAAAATTGTTCAATCTATGTTCTGATTTATAAAAATAGTACCTACTGTATGGAATCGGAACTATACCCTCCTATCTGTTCTTCAAATGTATTCACTGTCTGAATAAATTTAGTATTGAAGGGGGGGTCCTAAATTATATAGATTTTATCTGCATGTACTGTTTGAAGATTTCGTTCTGGCCGCTGGTTTTTCACACTTCGGATCGTGCATTGGCGGAGTGCAAAAGCTAAACGCAGCTGTGCACGTCTTTTCTGAAGAAACCTATAGGAAGACCCGTTCTACCAAATCCTCAAGTCGAATTGATATTGTTTGATTGCTCAAGATTTAATGTTTGACCGACTACTGCAATCAGCTGCCGTAGGTAATTTCACATAAAGGGTGTATTGTTTTTCAAGTCTGACACCCTTCGATCGTTTCATCGGTAGGTACGTAAGACCAGACGGTCGATACGGAAGGAACCGTTCGGCGGTTACTATTTATTTGTTGATGTAGCGGTGAGAAAGCAGAAGTCGGTTAATTTATTATTTCTCCGGCCATGAACTACCGTTTCGGCAATTTACTGCTGAAATGGGCGGAGCTGCAGAAGCCATAAAACCCGCGCAGCGAGCCAGGTGAGGAAGACGATGAGAAAACCAATCTACCAAAACATCAACTACCGCCTCTCCTGGAATAGAACTGATTGATACTCTGGTAAGTGCCAGCGCTTCACCTGCACTTGAACACACTTGCCCAGACAAAACGAAATTATCCTGCCTGGTTAGGCAGGGTGCACGACTTGAAGTGCTCTCGGTTATCGCAGGTTGGTCCAAGATGACAACAAAGAAATATGGCGTTGTTACAAATCGCGTTTTAGTCTGGTCCGTTCTCTCCCCGACCCACACATCACCTGTCCTCCACAAATAGTTCCAATTTTATGTGTACCTAATCTATTTGAATTTTCCTTGTGAATCAAACGACCAAAAAAGTCGTCTAAACATATTTTTTTGGATTTCTCCTAATATATGCATCTGTAACTAACATGAACAACCTCAAAATGGTAAGTTCGGTTGAATAATGAAGAAGTTAGCCGGGCAATGTACAATAGCCTTACATTTCATTTATTTTTATTTTATTTTTATTTTCTTGAAATTATGGTTGGGGAAAAGATGGCTACACACGACCAATAAAGTCAAGAACAAAAGCAGACAGGAAATACATAATGTTAACAGAAAATATCCATCACAATAAACATTTATTAGAGTTGTGCCTATTGGGAATTACGAGTGTTATCTATGGAGTTAATAATTAAAACGGAATTATCTTAGTGTCGTTATGTTATGAAGTTATTCTCATATAATTTACTTGCAGTATCCACGTTTACCTCCTGTATCATTGCCATGCGACATGTTCATCATGGCAAATCTTCAGCACCAGACTGTAGTGGACATTTCGAATTTCAGGACATTCATCCCTGCAAAATATATTCTCATCAAAATAGTGAAAACTTATTTAAAGCTTTGCTTCATGCAAGGTTTTAAGGCTGCTAAATATAGGCTACCATTGTTATAACCAAATGAAATACACAGGCATAACCGAATTCAGTTTAATGGAAATTACAGAATATGTTCTTGAGGTGTTGAAAGGATTTCTGATTTGCCAAAGTCCAAGGGCTTTCGTTGATCCCAACTCGACATGTTGTGATATTTCGAAGAGGTTATACCCTCACACTTGTTCTGAAAATCGCATCCAAATTGTGTGAACGTTCTTCTCTAGAGAAGATATTTCAACTCATTACCGTAATTTGTGCCTGGGATGGAGCTTGGGCCGGAAAGTAACATGGGTGGACAGTTGAGATGTTTTCGGATCAGGATGAAACTGTTTGGGACCATGTATTCGCTCACCGCGGAATCTGAACTACAAGTTAACTCATTACGGGTCCCAGTAAAGACTGCATGTTCGTTCATGGGTGGAGCTGGAACTACCCCTACATTGACCTGAAGTGCCTCCTCATCTAAATTAGCCATTCCAAGATCAATAAATTGGGATCTTATCGCTGCAGCACTTACCAAAGCTGGTGAAACAAAATAACACCCTGTGTTCCCTACATCCATCTCCTCTTAAATGTGAGTTGGGATCCGACCGACTTGGAGTAGAACTTCGATCGATTCAATCTCCAGGATTCGGAAACATCACCAAGATTTATGAGGTAGAGCTGGTAAGCATGAGGATCAGGGCAGGCACAGATGTGGAAGGATTCGGCTAGGATCGCAAAAAGGTTCACTATTTGACAAAAAAGAAAAAACGATGAAAGGGAGTACTGGTTCAGTTGGGCCTTTTATAGATCTTCCGAGGGTGGGGGGTGAAACTATGCTGAGAGCAGGGTCGATGAGAAATCAGGTTGCTGGTTTCCTCTGACTTTGGTTTTGACAGTTTTTCCTAACAGTTCTCAAAGTTTCCTATACCTATTGACCACCAGTGACGTCATACAAACCGGTTCTCTCTCCACCTCAGATAAGTTCGGAATATGGCCTTCAGTTAGTTTTGGCCACAATTTCTTAATTCAAGAATGGTTTCAATCCGATTGGAATTGTTATTGACCTATTGCACTGTTTGAAAGTCATACTAAATTGGTTTTGTGTTGTTGGAATATTAATGCTACAGTTGCAAGAGACTTTGATCTACGAGAAGCCATGAAATAAAATTAATCACCAGGTACTATAGCTTTTAAAGCTTACAGCTGGTGAAAAAAAATTAAAAAGGACTTCAAAGCATTATTGAAAAGAAAATATGGTTACGAACTCATCGCAAATTATCGACAGAACATTTTAATTTCGGTGGGCATAATTTATTGTTTTTGACCACACACTTACAGTTCGATTGCTAAACTAACATTGGGAAGTCTAATATTTTTTTTGCGATTTAGGATGCATGTTGGGATGTATCTCAACAGATATTGGCTAAATAAGTTTGGTGTCATGATTGTCAGTTTTTAAAAAATTAACGCACGTTGGGATCGTTGATCATGGGAATTATTATCATTACGTATGTCACTATTATGACTTTTTATCTTCAATAACTATTATACTAGAGTTATCGGCATTTATTAGAATATACAGTCGACATTTCATATCTACAAGCCGTACTATGCTCCAAACTTCGTAGGAGAGTGAATTAAGAATACGATTAAGTAGTGTTAATATTAGAGTCTCTGAGATTAGAGTAGTTGCTTCGTTTATGACACTTTTTTACATCAAGGATATGTACCGCAAAAGCAATTGATCTTCGCTGCATCATTTTAATTGCATTCATAGTGTTTATTGTTCAAGCGAAAATAATACTGTTGATGGCGGATTTCTTCTTCTATATTCCCAATAGTGGATGAATAAAATGTAACCGCGGAGATTCGGTCGTGAAATTGGATTTGAAACCTATCGCTATAACGCCGAGTATAAAAAAGATTGATGGTCGACTTGATAGAGACTTGAGATGAGAAAAGAGCTCGGGCTAGTGTTTTTTCAGGCTCGGCTTTTAGAGGAGGAATGGAAAAAGTACTGTGGAAGAGGGGGTAGCTTCAACAAGACGAGAACTGGGTACCTACCGTACATGCCCTCCATAGTTGCGTGTTTCTTGGCGAAAACGTGCTCAGAAAGGATAGTTAATTTTATTTATAGCCGTTCGCATGAGTAACTAAACATTACCAATAAATATTATTCGGAGAGGGAAGCGTGTGTGTCACGGAGCTGAGTCAGGTTGGAGATTGCTTTGGGGCTGTTTATGGGGGGGCTCCGGCAGGCGCGGGGCTCGGCCGATCAGAATGATGATGGAACTTCCCATTGTTCCGTCATGGGGAGTCGGAGCGATAAATAAAATCCTCATTTCTTCCCTTCGCCGTCCTATCAACAGAATGCCGACCATCAAATAGGATGCACCTAAATCTACTTGCACCTACACTATGAGAGCGCCGAGCACCTATACAGGGTGTCCCATGAGCTCTTCTTCCCTCCGTCCTGAAATCCTTATTTGTGAGGGTATTTGAAAAACTGTTTTTTATTCTTCATGATTTTTTCCAAGGATCTCAAATATGACAATGTTACGCATCAACACCAACTTTGTTTTTTTAGCATAAATATGCTTTAGCCGTGACCTAACTACCGAAAAATGTCCCACGAGAGTGCAACGAAAGTAGCGCCAATAATTGTGATGATTTCCGCTTACAACCGAGTCGTTGCTAGGGATATGATACTTCGTCGTTTTTCATCCCACAAAATTCGTTGACCATTCGTTCGAAAGCTCTCGATTTATCCAACCATACTATATTAACTACTGCGAAGTGCGTGGCCAACAAGCTGAGTTATGAGCATGGTTATATGAATAATTGTTTACACACAGGTGATCATTCTCAATTATTGATATTGTGAACATGATTGCAACCGCTTGTTAATTTCTGATGATTTCATTGAGCTGGTGTTTCGATTATGTGATTCATAGCAGGTGATCCGAATATTGCGAGAACGGTTAGATTTGTGAAGCGGTGGTTAAATTATTTTAATAGGTAATTTCTATACTTTACACTATAGGAAGCTGTAATTTCGTATGTAGCCTCTTTAGCCTCTTTCTATAATAAAGTGAATGTTTACTCGCGAGTTTCTATTAGGAGATCATCATCTCACAAGAGCTCAATCGTCGTGATCATTTCTATAATAAAGTGAATGTTTACTCGCGAGTTTCTATTAGGAGATCATCATCTCACAAGAGCTCAATGGTCGTGATCATTTCTATAATAAAGTGAGAGCGAGGAGCTAAAACATGATTCCATGTTTTAAGATTGATGGCAGAATGATAAACAGAGTTCAGATACCGATGGGGGGTCGGGTTCAGAGAATCGACGAGGAGAGAGGCGTGTACGGCTAAAGCATATTCATGTTTTTTAATTTTAGCCGTCAGGCTCAAAGGAACTGTGGCTTTTATTCAAATGGGAACCCTATTTTTATTGCAGATTTGGTCTCTACGCAAAATTTAATGAATTTACGACCCTTTCCGCGAGTCCGCAAAGTTGACCTAGCTACCAAAATTGCGCAAAACATGGATTCTGGTAGACCCCAAGTGTGGTACATGAATTTTCATTGTTTTCAACGCTGACACAAATGGTGCCGTTCCTTGATTTGAAACGGTTTTAGCGGAATGACGGACGAAATTTGGTTATTTTGCGTGAAAAAATCATCTTTTCAGGTTTGTGTTTGCACATGAAATTTCATAATTTTCCATTCCCTTTTCCTCCTCCTTTCTCAACCGCAAGGAGACCCTTTGGAGATCCAGAATTAGCTGTACAGTTTTTGGTGACCATCCGAGGACAGGAACTTGTCGTCTGCGACGACTAGTTTTCCCCACATAGAATCGACTGAACGCTTTTAAAAGCTTTAAAAGTTGTCCTTGACGACAATTCATAGTAAAATCATAAAAAATTGAGTTTGGTACCGTTTTTAATGACTCCCATCACATAGAATCGATTGAAACAGTTGATGATCCAAAATGTAACCGAAGCAATTTAGTGATGGCATCACCAAAGACGTGGGACTGTACATCAAAAAACTGTAATAAATTCGTGGCCGTTATAGTGGGATGAAAAACGACGAAGTACCATTTCCCTAGCAACGACTCGGTTGTAAGCGGAAATCATCAAAATATTTTCGTGAGCAATTTTCCGTGACGTTTTTTTAGTTTATGTGCGATAGCAAAGACATAAAATGTCAAAAACACCGTTGGTAGCGATAATTTGTTCATTACCTTATACTTCGTGAGGCACCTGGTTGACGGACCCACTACTTGAAATTTCATAGGTTTATATCGTCAAGGAAGTGAGTAAGCTATTATATTGTCTTGTAATTTTCCTTTTTTGTTTTCTGTATTAAGGGCAATTGGTACCCCCCCCCCCCTTCCCGAAAATGGCGAAATTCGTGACCCATTATCTCGGCACTCGTTTGGCCGATTTCGATGATTTTTTTTCTAACTGATAGATCTTGTAAAGATCTAAAGATCTGCGGAATCAGATTGAAAAAATAATAATTTGCCGCATTACAATATCGAAGCCAATTTCGGAAATATTGGTGGTATTTGAGGTAACTTTGTTTATCTGTCCCGTAATTACAATAACTTATTTCGATAAACTATTCCCGCAGATTTATGCAGTAGGTTGAGAGATAACTTTCTAAAGAAAGAAAAATGAATTCGGTTCAGTAGATCCCAAGATAGAGGGTACGATGCCCAAAAATATGCTACTTTTCAGGAGAGCCATAAAACGAAAAAGTAACGATATTCGCGCTTCTGCGACGTTCTGGTGAACTAATATGACTTGAATATGTGTGAATGAGTTAGTAATCTCAATGATTTCACTTCACACAGTCAGAGCATAATACCACGAGCCAACCAACCAGAATGATAAGATGATATCAATGATAAAATGTTCTGTTATTCTATGTTGTTTACCTTTCCACTCGTCCGTGCATCTTTCCGCGTTCGGTTTGTCCGCAATTTGTTTAGTCCGTGTAGTTTTAGTGTTATACCTACGCAATGACGAAAAGTAAAAGAATATTCAAGAAGGTCAACCATATCGCGAAGTTCTCCAAGAAGTTGCGTGAAGATGATTCTGCATTTTGAGTCATTCACCCGGCTCTCATCCTTTGGCTTCCTATGATCCTTCTGTTCCTGGAACTTCTTTCTTTGAAACCCCTCTTTTTCCTAGTACTTCATCCAGCGACTCAAGCGTTATCTTCCTCCAAGAAGAAATTAGGACTTGGATTAGGATTAGTAAGTACTAGAATTTTGGATATTATCGACTTTCCCTCCGTTTGAATTTGAAGAATCAGGGGCAGCGGACTATGAGGCGGGCAACATCTAAGTTAATTGGTGAGACATTTGAATTTTGTAAATATTATATGCAATATATTATCTTGTTCAGGAATGAATTTAGTTTTGTTTAAGACAAAAAAGAAAAAAGGTTGACAATTTTTTGTTGGAGTACCAAGTGCCCTTAAGTACCATATAATATATCTGATAAATAATTGTGCCTCAACGCTCAAATGTTTTTGTGCCTCAACGCTCAAATGTTTTTGTGGTGTATTCGGATTCCGTCGGAGGTCATATCGGAATACTGGATGCATACGTGGCAGGAAACTATTGGAAACCAAACTAACAACCAAGCAGATTTGGCAAGAATGGGTGTCAAAGGTTTGAGAAACAATGGACGAAACTCCACAGCTAGCAATAATCTTATTGCAACTCACGTTCTCAATTTCGTGTCAAGTTGAGGTTCCCCTCGACTGTGTGTTTTAGGGCCAACCGGATCGGTGTTAATCTAGGACGTCGAGGAGGTTCGGGAAGCTATAGTTTGAAGCAAAGCTGCCTGGATGTAGCCCTTGATTGAAATGAAGGATTAGCGAGGTGGGTCTCCCCGTTGTGTCCCGATAGAGTGGACGGAGCGAGGTGACGGTGGACGCAACGGCGGCGGGGGGCTAACGGCAGCGGGGTTAGCGGGGGTCCTTCCAATGCAAGTGGACAAGGTGTATTGACTGGCTTTGCGGCCCAACCCGCTTTCCTCCTCTTCCGATCAAATCCCCATCTCGTTTCTCTTATCGGTTCCCAGAAGGGCCCCGAAACCCTCTTCCCTATTCCTCTGCGACTGCTTTCCCTATCGGATCAACTAACTGGTCCTTTAATCCTTCCAATATACTGAAATTCTCAGAACGCAGGTGGGTTTAAATTAGGATTTAGGACTGATTTCGCCATAATTTTAACACAGAATTTGTTTTTACGGAGGGTTATTTGGTTTGAAGGCGTCCGTCCCGTACGAGCTGCTACCCCCACCGCGCGTCCGCTCCACCACCTACTGTTGCTTCCTTCGGTTCCGTTTTTGTTTCTACATTAACTTCCTCCTCCTTCATTCTTTTCTTTGGGGGCTTGGGCTTCCTTTTTTTGCTGGGCTAGAAAAACGATATCCATAATATAATATTCATATAATATAATACATAATGGCAAGCATTATTATAATATTATTATAAATATTATAAATAAGCCGGTAGGTAAGAAAGACCGGTACGTACTGCTCCCATTTCATTGACAGTTAGTAATCAGACGATAGTTGGATTGCTTGTAATCTTTATGATTATTTGACTAATTCATCAGAAAGTGGGTGTTTTAATTAAAGACACAATTGTCACCTGGCCAGATGGTTTTCCTAACCATCCCTACCCTTCCTTGGAGGGGACGAGCAGTCGGTCACGTAGGCCCAAAGTAATGGCTTACATTGAAAATCATCGAAGGAAGAAGGGAAATTTCGTTACTGAGAAGTATAATGCGTTGCAATATGTGGACATTCAATTGTGAAACATAGGTCCATGCCTAACATGCTTAACGACTTTTTTAACTTACTGCTCCCATTTTATTGAAAATTAGTAAACAGACGATAGTTGGATTGTTTAACGACTTACCGAGCCTCCATGCTTCTATTCGTCTTTGGAACTCATAAGTTCACACCACAATTGTTCACAGGGTTGCCACCTTATAAAACGTTAATATCCCCGGGAAGGGTCTACGTCACGTAGGTCAACAATCCAAGGCGCTGGATTCCAAGAACGCGGAATGAACTTCGGCCGAACTTACCAGAATGCCACCAGCCCTCCGGGGAATCCCCGAAATACACATTCTGTGTTCCATTGGTTTGATCCTTGATCCTAACAGTAACAATCCGGGGGTCTGGGGGGTGTCCCCCAGATTTCATTTTACAATAAATGTACCATCATGAACACAAACCACTGGCGGCTATTTTACCCAAGTTAGACTTGTTGGTTCACCATGCATCCAGCGTACCCTATTTCCCCTGTATTGGTGGACTAATCATGATGGTGAAGTTAATCATAGTTCGTGTAATAATTAACTGGTACCACAATATTTGTATGCTGTATCCAATTAATCACTGTTGAACATTGGGTTATCTGTAATCGTGATTAAGGTGATAGTCACGAAATGTTCATCACAATCAATATCATCCATTCATTTAATCATTAGCAAATTTTTGAAGGAAAAAAAAAGTCCAGCCATGCAGCATGACCCCATGAGCGAATTTTTGAAGAAATCTTCGACATTTCAGTCGCTATTGATCGTGTAGAGAAATTTTAGTTTATGATTTAGATAGACAAACATGGAATCAAATTATTAAAAATAATTAGGAGGTACTCATACTTTATTATTATTAAACTAATCTTGTAGATTTAAAGACAATCTGAATTTGGACAATGTTTCATGCAAATATTACCGATTTTTACAACTAACGAACGGCATTATTTCGATTTTGGACTGATTTTTGAAAAAAACTTGATACATATTCTTATAGGAAATTTTACGCTGATTCCGAATATACCACATGTTAGTATGCTGAAAAAATTATTTCGCACAACAAATCGCAAAAAACAGGCTATTTTGAAAATTTTGACTACATTTTTGAAAATTTCAACCCGAAGATGTAATCCGATCATGCTGGCCAACGAACTTGAACTTTCGTTTTGTGTCCTTAACATTTTAAAATTTGTTTGAAGTTTCTAGCACAATTCTACGGACAGTTATCGTCTGGAATGACACATACATACATACATACATACATACATACATATATACATACATATATACATACATACATTAAAAAATGCGTTAAACTTCAGAATATGATTCAGAATAGCCTGAAACGGATTTCTGCATAAAATTTTTTCAAAAATTCACATTCTGCAAATTTTGAGGCGAGAGCAATAGCTTAATTTTCTTCAAAAATTCGCTAATAAGCTATTGCTCTCGCCTCAAAATTTGTAGAATGTGAATTTTTGAAAAAATTTTATGCAGAAATCCGTTTCAGACTATTCTGAATCATATTCTGAAGTTTAACGCATTTTTTTATGTATGTATGTATATATGTATGTATATATGTATGTAGGTGTCATACTAGACTAACTGTCGGTAGAATCGTGCTAGAAACTTCAAACAAATTTTAAAATGTTAAGGACACAAAACGGAAGTTCAGGATCGTTGGCCAGCATGATCGGATTACATCTTCGGGTTGAACTTTTCAAAAATGTAGTCAAAAATTTCAAAATAGCCTGTTTTTTGCGATTTGTTGTGCGAAATAATTTTTTCAGCATACTAACATGTGGTATATTCGGGATCAGCGTAAAATTTCCTATAAGAATATGTATCAAGTTTTCAAAAATTTCAAAGTTGAAAAATCAGTCAAAAATCGAAATAATGCCGTTCGCTAGTTGTAAAAATCGGTAATATTTGCATGAAACATTGTCCAAATTCAGATTGAACTACTCTTATGGAACTAAGAGTACCTCCTAATTATTTTTAATAATTTGATTCCATGTTTGTCTATCAAAATCATTAACTAAAATTTCTCTACACGATTAATAGCGACTGAAATGTCGAAGATTTCTTCAAAACTTTGCTCATGGGGTCATGCTGCATGACTGGACTTTTTTTTTTTTTAATCTTTTGGTGAAATTGATCCTCAATTTTGATACGCAAGGCTTGGGTGTGCCCAGTAGCTCTCAAGAGGGATAAATTGATCATATGAGATCTTTGAAAATTCAAGAGCTTCCTAACTTGTACCGAACGATTTCTGTGGATGAGAAATGACCAAGTTGAATTTTTCTAACATTGTTTTTGTTGAGAAAATCCTATAACGTTATGGTTGGTGTCTCGGACCAATAATTAAGAGGATACTTAGCTAATATGCATATTCATGACGAAACCTGCCAGCTCCAAATTAATTTTAAAATCGGTAACAATAATTGGGTCCGATTTTGAAGGCAAAATGTAAAATATCAAACTACTTAAGATGCCAACTGGCCGGAAGCACTTTTTCCTCTTATACTACTAGCACGCCCTTTTCGTTCTAATGAGAAAAGAAACCTGTGGACCTTAAGAACAGACGGTGCAGCGAGGGGAGCTTTATGAATCGTGGGGGCCCGCAGAGTTGCAGACTGCACTTGGCCAACTTTAGACTTTAACACGCCTCGGATTTTACGAGGGTAACCTCCCCTCCACTCCCCCTTACCATCAATCCCTTCAATTCTCCTCCTTCCCTTCACCTTCCTTCAGCTGAACGCCTTGGATACGTCCGAGGTATGTGACCCCAGATCTTCCTTGCCTCCTCCAAAGGCCGCCACCTTCATCTCCATTATCTCGGGGACTTGGGGCGCTCTAACAGAGCCAATCTCCCCCGGAGCCCGACGCTGACCACCTGATCCTCTCCGGACCTCGTCACCGTCTTAAGTCCCCCTGATGTACCCTCGCCCATCTCACCCTTAGATGATGGATTGATACTGACCATCAGCGTCAGTAGTTCTGTTATAACAACGGAACACATTAACCCTTTCAGTCTTTTCGTGTAGTCCACTGTACATAACCTTCTCACTTTTTTTTCCATAACCAGAGCCGTTTAGGGCCATAATTATTGTTCAACAGCAACTGCAACACCCTAACAACGACGGTAGCGTGACTTTAAGTTCCACATAATGTAAACTAAAGCCTTTTTTGCTGATTCATTCCGTCCTCCACCCGCCCGTTATGGAAGATACAGGTAAGCACCACAATTTTGGGTTTTTTATGCAGTATAAATACGATCCATCTGCTCTTTTATGCTTGGTATTGATTGTAGAAGTCCTTTAGTTACTATAGAAGCAAAAATCGAGTTGGTTATTTGAGAAATGAAGTTGTGCCAAGTGTTCAAACATAGTGTACAGTAGGTTGTACAATAGCACCAGAGCGACGTGGAAAAGCTGCCACGCGTTCAAACGTAGTGTACAGTAGGTTGTACCATAGCACCAGAGCGACATGGATAGCGTTATGTTCTGAATCCAAAAATATGAGAAGACCGTCGAAACTTTGGCGGGGAAAATGCCGATTTCGGCAACTAGTCATTATTGGGAATGATTACGGGTGCAGATTTTGTCAAGCAGCACCTCTGTGGATGTTAGAAGAGAACGTTGGTTGGAATCAATTTCGGCACGATAATACCGAGAAACGACATCAAAGGAGAACTGTTTACGACGAATAAGCCGTTCATCAAATAAATTCGCGATTTTCATGTACCTACCTAGGTACTACCAGCCAGTTTTTGGTGCTGTTTATAATTTGCCGCATGCATGTGAAGACATAAATTTTACTTTTGCTAATTTACTGAAATAATTTTGTGATACAACGTGTTTCTGTGATTTTCAAGTACAAAAGAGTCTTTACTTTACTCGCCCTGCCTTATTTCTTGATCAAGGGTATTATTTTTAGTTTGACAGTTTCATTGTTCAATACAATTGTTCAATAAATATGTTCGAATTTGAAACTGCTGTGAATTTTTGATTAAATCCAGGTTGGGTAGCTAGCATCGCTTGAGTCTCATTGTGCAGTACACTGTAGATTCGAAATTGTGCACAGCACCGCTTGAGTCTCATTGTGCACTATACTGTATATGGTACATCTTTTGAACCGATGGTACCAGGGTCGTGAAATTTTTACCAGAGCTTACTTAGACCAATAGTAGATCGCGTGTAAAATTTAAAAATTTTCTGTTCACTACAAATAATTCTGGACTGAAAGGGTTAATACCTACGTTATGTACCGAGATTAAACAAAAATTCTGCCAAGCTGGGGTGGTAAGAAGCTTCTTCATTCGTCGATCGTTGAACTGTGTTAGTACAGAAGACTTACATAAATTATAATAATAATAATAATAAAACATTAATTGACCCAAAAACATAAATATTGTCCATAGCGGGTCACATGAACCACGTATGGTGAAGTTACAATAAACTGTATATGACGGCAAAATGTCGAATAATCACAGATATCGAATAATGACAAGAAAAAGTTAGAGGGGAAAAAAATATATATATATATATATATATATATATATATATATATATATATATATATATATATATATATATATATATATATATATATATATATATTACTTAATTGAAGAAGAAAAAAAGGAGAAGAAGTTGAGAGAAAGAGAGGAAGAAAATTAAGCATCCATCGTAAGGGGAAGAAAAAAACGCTGCAAATTATTTCACGAAGGTTTTTTTTTTTTTTTTTTTTTCAATTGAGTATGATTGTAGTTTTAGTTGGCTAGCGTACGTCATAAGGCCCGTCCAGACTCCTCGGCGTGTCCCATTTCGAGTTGCCACAACCTATACTTCTATAATTATATACGCATGTTTATATTACTCGATTTGAGCTCCTATCTATTCAAATAGTTATTGCCTTAATAATATCATTATCTAAGTACGTACGAAAAGTCGAGAGGATATGTTATTAAATATGCGTAGGAAAAGCTTTGGTATTAACACACAAATATGACCTTGAAAAAAACATATTCATGCCTCGAAGGAACGTCGGCGCCGTACCCACCACAAGGTGCCGCGGCGCCGGCCCCTCCTCTCACTCCACCCCCCGCTCACCTCCCTCTCCACCCACCGTGACCCCCTGCCAAGCGTGCCAGGCGTGCGCGCGTCGAAAAAGACACTTTTTCGCCCGTTTTTGGCCCATAGCATCTATGCGAGTAAAGCGATCGAGATGATTAAACGTTAGGACCAACTAGACCCCAAATGGAGTCTATGTGCGAAAGAACGGGTTTTTTAAGTAAATTCTTAGGCCTTTTATGGCCCGGACGGCGGACGGTGGCCGGACATTTCAAATTTGGATTCTACGCACCTTGAAACGTAAAGTGACATAGTTTGAGGGGGGGTTATAAAAATTTTTTGCTATACGATCACATAGGCTTATTATTGGAAATAATAAACCAAAAGGGGGGGGGGGTGGGTGCACATAATATTAGGTTATTCAATTGTTGGTATTCAGGTGTTGCTTAAGATAGCTTAAAAACCGACCAATGGAAGGGGACGCACGAACAGACAATGGGAGGGTTATAGTACAGCATGTTTCAGGTGCATAACATGACTTTTTTAAATATCCAACTTTATTATAATAAGTACTAGCTGGTTCACCCGTGCGTTGCACAGGTTGACTTGGACATTATCAAATAGCCTGTGACCCAAGTTAAAGTAATTCTGATAAATTCGCCCATTCAGATCCCCAGTTGGTTTAGTGACGTTCAAAACGCTTTAAAATCCTGACCCCCTCCGCTTCTCACTGGGTCAGATTGCAAAATTTTGAAAAAAGTAGTCTTTGACTTGAATTAGAGTAAATCCAAACACTCGACTATCAAATCCCGAGTTTGTTCAGTGATGACAAGGATATCTTATTCCCCCCTCCCTTCCCATAAAACACCCCCTTCTATGGGTTAGATTTGAAATTTTTTAAGTAGCCTGTGATTTAAGTTAGAATAATCCAAACATATCCGACAACTCAGATACCCAGTTGGTTCAGTGACGTTCGAAACGCTTTAAGTCCCCCACCCCTCTCCCTAAACTGTGGGTCAGATTTGAAAAATTTGAAAAAAGTAGTCTTTGACTTGAATTAGAGTAAATCCAAACATACTCGACAATCAAATACCCAGTTTGTTCAGTGATGACAAAGATACTCCATTCCCCTCCTCCCCTAAAACACCCCATATGGGGTAGATTTGAAATTTTAAACCTTTTAAACCCTCTCTGGACGTCCACAAATAATTTAAGTCCAAAATTAGGTAAATCGGTCCAGTCGTTCTCGAGTTTTAGCGAGACTAACGAACAGCAAATTGCTCTCGCCTCAAAAATTGTAGAATGTTAATTTTTGAAAAATTTTATGCAGAAATCCGTTTCAGGCTATTCTGAATCATATTCTGAAGTTTAACGCATTTTTTAATGTATGTATGTATGTATATATATATATATATATATATATATATATATATATATATATATATATATATATATATATATATATATATATATAGAGGGTGATTCCCTCGCAGATGCAAAAAAAAATTTGGGTGAAACTGCATCAAAAATGGAGTAAAATGCCGCCAACTGAATATTTTTATCTCAATCCGTTCTCGAGATATGATTTTTTAAAGGTTTTTTCAGGAAAACCGTGTTTTTTCCTTTTAAACTAAAATTTCTCCACTTTACTTCATTTAATTTTAACTTTTGACCACATTTTCGGAATCAGCATTAAATTTACTATAAGAATAGTGTACTTGGGATTTTAAAAATTACCATACAAAGGCCCTCACATCAGCTCAAACATTGACGATTTTGAAAAAAGAATATTTCTGAAAATCTTTAAAACTTTACTACTCTTCCAAAACGAATCCTGGAAACTGGCAAATCTCATGAAAACTGCTTCATCTAATATGCTTTCTAACGGTATAATCAAGTTTACTTTTATTTTGTTATTTAGTGGAGAAAATTACGTTTTAATGTTAAAAAATGTGGGTTTTTCAATGAAATTATTGGTTTTCTCGAAATATGACCCTCCATGAACCTACGAGTATGGGGTCGGTTTCTATGTATTTTTTTCACGCTGTGTCGAATGGTAACATTTTTATATCTCTCCAACTCCGTTATAACCAAGTGTTACACTTAAAATCGTAAATGTTTAGTTTGTTTGTTACGATTAAATGTATGTGTGTTATGGGGTTATTTAAAGTGTAAAACTCGATTATAACGTAGTTGAGAGATATGTAAGAGTTTCCATTCGATCCAGCGAGAAAAAATAGATAAAAACCAACCCCATACTTGTTGGTTCATGGAGGGTCATCTTTCGAGAAAAACCAACAATTTCATTGAAAAACCCACATTTTTTAACATTACAACATTATTTTCTTCCCTAAATAATAAAATAAAAATAAAATTGATAATACCGTTGGAAAGCATATTAGATGAAGCAGTTTTCATGAGATTTGCCGGTTTCCAGGATTAGTTTTAAAAGAGTAGTAAAGTTTTAAAGATTTTCAGAAATATTATTTTTTCAAAAACGTCAATGTTTGAGCTGATGTGAGGGTCTTCGGATGGTACTTTTTAAGAATTTAAGTACAATATTCTTATAGGAAATTTAATGCTGATACCGAAAATGAGGTTGAAAGTAGAATTAAATGAAGCGAAGTGGAGAAATCCGAGTTTATAATGAAAAAAAAAAAAAAACACAGGATTCCTGAAAAAGCCTTTAAAAAATCTTATCTCGAGTACGGATTGAGATGAAAATATGCGGTTGGCGGCATTTTACTCCATTTTTGATGTAGTTTCACCCAAATTTTTTTTTTGCGTCTGCGAGGGAATCACCCTGTATATATATGTATATATGTATGTGTCATTCCAGATGATAACTGTCCGTAGAATTGTGCTAGAAACTTCAAACAAATTTTAAAATGTTAAGGGCACAAAACGAAAGTTCAAGTTCGTTGGCCAGCTTGATCTTATTACATCTTCGGGTTGAAATTTTCAAAAATGTAGTCAAAAATTTCAAAATAGCCTGTTTTTTGCGATTTGTTGTGCGAAATAATTTTTTCAGCATACTAACATGTGGTATATTCGGAATCAGCGTAACATTTCCTATAAGAATATGTATCAAGTTTTCAAAAATTTCAAAGTTGAAAAATCAGACAAAAATCGAAATTATGCCGTTCGCTAGTTGTAAAAATCGGTAATATTTGTCCGAAACAGAGACTACAGTTTGTCTGTCAATTTCTTTCAATTCAGATTCGAATGCAACTGACTTTATATCACTCGTAATATAAAGCCTCATCATCGATTGGCTGTGGAAATACGTTTCTTTCATATGACGTCGGTATGTTATTTTATTTTATGTCAAGATTTCAACTGCCTTCAATACTGACCACATTGGACATCGAAATCTATGAATATTTACCTACATTTGTCTTGAAATCTACAAGATTAGTTTAATAATAATAAAGTATGAGTACCTCCTAAGTATTTTTAATAATTTGATTCCATGTTTGTCTATCAAAATCATAAACTAAAATTTCTCTACACGATCAATAGCGACTGAAATGTCGAAGATTTCTTCAAAAATTCGCTCATGGGGTCATGCTGCATGACTGGACTTTTTTCCTTCCTGTATTAATTTTGTCCACGGTCAGTGGAGGTTCTGAAGGAAAGAAACTTATAAAATTACAGTTTGAAAAAGTGTTATAAATCAAACATTTTACTGCTTTATTGAACAGATTTATATGTATAAAATCTTGATCAGCCTTAAATTCAATTGACTTGGGTGACCCTTAGTAATGCTATACATCAGAAGTCAGCAGAGTCAGGTAAAACACTTGAAATTACTAATTGAATCAGAAAATATATGGATAGTTTGAAATAGTACTTTTAGAGCGGAAATGCGCACTTTTGGTGCGAAATTCCGCCCGTTTGAGCGCACCTGAAAAATCGAGTGATGGGACATTTCTTCATGAAATTTTCTCGTAGAATTCAAATCTGCAATAAAAAATGGGGGCTCTCAACAAAAACAACGAAGTTATGCAAACTATTATGAAAAAATTTATGAAGAATAGCGTTGTTCCGATTTTTTCGTCCACTATTAAAGAAAATAAGGGGGGGGGGGGGGGGGGGGGGGCGTGGTTACTGGGACCCCCTGTATAATTGATCTGAAACTATTTTTGTTTTCGCCACATAATGGCACATGCATTTCTGTGGGTCAATTGGTGAAGAAATCAGCCTCAGAGAACTTGCTGCTGTAAAGAGGTCCTCCGTATCTCGCAATATTGTTTTCAATGAGTTCCTATGACGCTCTGTTTCAAATTTCAACACATTAGTTCGATCAGGAAAGAAATTTAACACTTCCGTTCCTCAGCTGTTCTGTTCGTCTCCAAACCTTGTAATTGTATTATAGGTATCCCAAAAGAGCTCCATCTCAAATTTCAGCACCGTAGTTGTAACAGGAAAGGAATCAGTCTCAGAGGTCCCTCGTCTGATCGCAGCGCCTCCAAACCTTATATCATATGCCAAATGTCACAAAAGAGCTATATTTCAGGTTTCAGCTCTATCGTTCGATTAAAAAACAAATTTGGCGCTGAGCTCCCTCAGCTGTTCAGTGCGTCACCGTACATTGTTTTGAGTGGGAGTCCTCTGCCAATCGCGACGTCGCCAGTGCGGGGACCTTTGAGAAATCGTAGAAAGAAAACTATTTATAATAATAGTGTGCTAGAAATGCTGGGAAACATGAATATATTGAATATATATATTTATCGTAGGAGAGTGCGGTGGTATCAAATTTCTTTGAATGGAATCTATTTTCATTTAAAAATATGAAATGATTAAGCGGATAACACTCCTTGTAAGCATTCTAGGAATCCCAAAGGTCCTTCATTTCAAATTTTGACACAGCATATTGATTGGGAAAGAAATTAGCTCCAGCTAAGTGTAACGCATCTTTGTAGCCGATTTGCTTTGATGGTCAGTCGATAGTATTGCTTTGTCATCAATATCCCTTCGTAGATGTTGACATCCATAGAAAGAAATTTAATGTAATTTACACTACACTTCACTAGACCCTCAGATTTATGAATACCGACATTGCTAAAATTTTCCACCAACTGAAAATTAATGAGATAAAATAAAACACCTACCGACGCTTCACTAGTCCACCTATAAGTGACAAGAGTTATAATAAACTCGATTTTCTGGAGCCAGAATTTCAATAGAACTATTTCAGCTTTCCGCGCACGAAACATAGTGTTACAGTGATTTCCGCCTACAACCGAGTCGTTGCTAGGGAAATGGTACTTCGTCGTTTTTCATCCCACAAAATTCGTTGACCATTCGTTCGAAAGCTCTCGATTTATCCAACAATATTATGTTAACTACTGCGAAGTGCGTGTCCAACAAACTGAGTTATGAGCATGGTTATATAAATAATTGTTTACACACAGGTGATCATTCTCAATAATTGATATTGTGAACATGATTGCAACCGCTTGGAATCGAGGAGAAAACATGATACATGGTTGAAATTTTTGGTTCTAGAACAGAAATATTTGGAAAAGGTGTTTGATGATTTAACTCTTTCACCCCAAATGAGAAAACATGATACACGGTTGAAATTTTTACTAGTTTTGCATCAGTTCTAATTGTACTCATATTGATGACATTTTTTCCTGTAAAAGAAATATAGACCAATTGGAATAGCGATCGGATGAAGGTACTGGGTGGTTCCACTCGATTCTTTGGGATGATATCTATCAATGACAGCCAAAAATCCATAGATCTTACCATGGAAGTTTGAGAATCTCAAATTTTTGATATTCCAGCCCTTCTTTTGTACCCTTGTATTTGTGTTTAGAGTTGATCGCAAGTAATGCCAAAATTACTGGCAGAGAGAGAGAGAGAGAGAGAGAGAGAGAGAGAGAGAGAGAGAGAGAGAGAGAGAGAGAGAGAGAGAGAGAGAGAGAGAGAGAGAGAGAGAGAGAGAGAGAGAGAGAGAGAGAGAGAGAGAGAGAGAGAGAGAGAGAGAGAGAGAGAGAGGGAGAGAGAGAAATGATTGAATTTGAAATTTTGAAATTTTTGAAATCTTGAAAGGTAAACCGAAAAATTTGAGGGGGTTTACATATTTTCTAGGTCAATTAGGTACATAGAAAGATTCATTATAAGAAATAATAAAACAAAAAACAACTCTGGCAGAAATTTCGCGCTGGTTATTACTAAATCTGTGGTTAGTAAAAGTTGCTGAAAATGGGTCCCAGCAAATAATGACTGAGTTTTTTGATTTTTATGGTTTCTTGTCAAGTTGAGATTACAACACCAACGAAACCTTAACTGTTACTTGCTGTTTAGATGATAACATTCTATATTTCCGTTATACACGTAACACTGTAGTAGGATAGAACTCGTCTAGTTTAATGTCCATCCAACACAATCCTAGTCGCAGATGCTCCATGAAGCTAGTCCTGCCTAGACTGGTTTTCAGAATAAAGGGCATTGCGAATAGTCAATGTCCCCCCTCCCTCAACTATTATCCTATTATCACAAAGGACTGACTAAGAAGATGAACGGTGGCCATTGCAGCATATCGGTGAATAGAAAAGTTGCATCGGACGTTCCTGCGAACAGACGGATTGGACATCTGGCGGAAAAATCGCGGAGTAGAAGGTAGTTGTTTGCATTACCTACTAGAATATTTATGTTGGACTGGGGAACGCGTGGGGTTCACGGCACATGTCTAGCTTAAGAGTAATCTATCATTGCATCTCAACTATTGTAATTTCATCAAACAAACAAATCCGTATTATATCATTATCACATCTGCTTTTAGCAAATTTTGTAGAAAATTTGGCTATTGCAATGAGTAGAATTTGTCAAGTCGTTAGAAACATTTTTAACAGGTAAGTGTCTTTTAAGTGAAGTGTTTGCAACTTTGATAAAAACAACCAGCTGATAGATGGAAAAAACATCATGTCGGATCTTCAATTCAGAACCATCATTTTGACGTGCTTACCTCATCATCGTGCTGTATGTCCCATTGACTCATAGTCAAAACTAATCTACGTTAGAACTAAATGCCCTTTCCATACTTTTAGTAATCGGTGTGTGTTCTTGAAATGATTTTTAGTCGTATTAAAATCTTTTAAACCTTCCGTAACATTCGAAATCAGGAAGTTCGTGACATCGCTTAGGTACTGTCTTTCAGGTGTTGCACTGATCCACAACCGTAAATCATGATGCTGCTCCACACTGCATTCGTGAAGGTGAATATGAATGACACTCGCAGTTATACCCCTAGTTTCAATACGATCTCGACGAAACTTTGCAGAATTACTTTTTAAACCTAGTTTCAGCTGTAGAACAAGTGGAAATTTCCAGGAGAGGGTGGCCCCTGTGTTGAGAAGTATGCCGGCAATGGCCGATTATACCCGATGTGAACCAAGTACAATAATATCCAGAATCATGTACTAAGTACTATGATACCCACCCCTCATTGTTTCCTTCGAGGATCGGGACAGTACAGTTTCTTGCCAACGTTCGGTATATATGAGGAACAGTACTATTACTATTTACAAAGTAGGAATTAGGTACTTATTTTACTGTACACGGTATAAAATGTATACATTAAAAAAATCTGAAGCTACTCCGTCTGCCTTGCTCTCTTGATAGCAATAGGTGATTCATCCTCTTCATCTACGGTAACCCTCTCCTCAAGAAGCAAACTTGGGATTACTGGTAAACATTGGTATCTTCGTAAGTCATATTCTCATGGATACTCGATAATACTGGACGTTTCAACATCGATAAGCAAAACATGGAATGCTCTAGATTATGTAAAATTTCAACTTCCTATGATGAACAAAAGAGAATTTAGTCCATTATTTCAATCGTCTTTTCAAATCCCAGAAGCTCCCAATCTAACGACCCACAAACCTATGTAGGTAAGTAATTGTTATGGTAGACATATGGTTGGCAGGATTATTTTCTTAGTTACCGAAAGCTTAAAACATGCTGGAAAAACGGAAAACACGGCAGAAACAGCAGGGTACTGCACTTGCGGCAATCTAGAATTTTGGGCAGAAATATATGAAATTAGTTTTTATCATGGCCTATTCCGTTTAGCTAAGGAGCCGGCTGCGCTCCCAAGGTCATCGTGTCAACAAAAAGTTCCAATGTCATGGAAAAATACTTGTTCTAAATAATAATCTGCTATTCAAAAAGAGAATTTAATTTTCAAATTTTTGCAGTTTTTATTGTTTTTAGCACATTTTAATGAAATTTAAGTACATTTTAATGAAATTCAAGTACATTTTCAGCATAATTTTGTACATACATTTTTTGTTGTACATTAAAATTTTGTTTTTGTGATTTAATTAAATTTATTTGAGTAGTATTCTGCTACGACATATAAATTTAACGATTTTTAGCCATCTTTTGCTATTTTTAGTGATTTTTTTATAAGGTAAATGTTATGAATTTTGACCAATTTAATGTGCTCAAAAATCGCTGGCCAAAAAACTCGTCCTTTCGTTTGGAAAGCTTGCTTTTTTGGCGCAAGAACGAAATGTTTATCTCAATCCTAAGGAGAGTTATCGTCTGGAATGATATATATATATATATATATATATATATATATATATATATATATATATAGGTATATATATATATATATATATATATATGAAAAAGCGTTAAAATCTAGGATTCGTTTCAGAATGTTTCAATACGGATTTCAATGAAGATAATTTTGATTTAAAAATTTTCCGACCCAGTGCAATAGCTTCATTTTTTACGAAAATTCGCTAAAAGCCTCGGTAGTTCAATAATTTTGTTCAAAAAATTACACAGTGTAGGTATCTAAGTATGTTTTTGAAAGTTTAAAGTTTTCCTTTTGTTTCAAGTTAATGTTGACATTAACGGACATTTTCACAGGCGAATATGGATTTCAGATTGGGTTTATCGAATATCACATTTTGGAAAACAATCAAAACAAGGCAGAAGACGAAAAGAAGGAACTCCGGAGAATGGATAGTATAGTACAAGATCCATGAGGGCTGTCTCGTAATCGACATAGATCTTGTGGAATTGTGAATTGACGGGTGACGACTACTCTTTGACTCAGGGGCCAGAGCTTTCCTAAAATGTCCGTCACTTTTCTTTTTTTTAACCTAGAAGCAATTGTAAAAGGTCATTCCTAAGGCATTATAACTTCGTGAACTGTGGTTCTACGAAATTAGTTATCGTACAAAAAGAGGCGAAGTAGTAGAGACCAGTAAATAGTAGCCCCTATGTACTTCTTCATTGGAAGTTGAAATTTGATAGGGAGACTCCCTCGGGCATTAAGAGGCGATTGAAATGATGGACTCTTTCCTGATCTGCTGAGTAAGCTAAATTCTTTCCTGTTTCACCTAGGAAGTAGGAATTTGATAGACAGACTGAGTCATCAAAACCCCAGCGCCAATGAAATTGAGGCGCTCTTTACCGATCAGATGAGTAAGCTAAATTCTCTTATGTTCACCTTAGGAAGTTGGAATTTGATCGGGGGTCTCTCTCTGGGATATCAACAGACGATAGAAATGATGGGTTTGTTTTGTGAATGAATAAAAGCTAGTTACGTTGGTTACAGCGCCAAGCCCGTCAAATGATGCTCTGCGATTTGAGTGTATGACCACCGTTATATCCTAGGCAACGATAGAAGTCAGACTAGATTGTTGATATTTGTGACTAAGAGTGATAAAAGACCCTGGGTTTGATTCCAGGGTTTGAAACCCAAGCTTGAAAACATTTAAAGGATCGACCAAAGACGATAAGGTTGTATTCGATAATCATCAGAAACGCAAGCTCAAAGAGCCACTCAGCTGATCCGGACCGTTGGCATCGTCAAGTAATGTCCTAAAGAGGCTACATACAAAATTACAGCTTCCTAGAGTGTAAAGTATAGAAATTACCTATTAAAATGATTCAACCACCACTTCACAAATCAAACCGTTCTCGCAATATTCGGATCACCTGCTATGAATCAAATCATCGAAACACCAGCTCAATGAAATCATCAGAAATCAACAAGCGGTTGCAATCATGTTCACAGTATCAATTATTGAAAATGATCACCTGTGTGTAAACAATTATTCATATAACCATGGTCCTAACTCAGCTTGCTGGCCACGCACTTCGCAGTAGTTAACATAATATGGTTGGATAAATCGAGCGCTTTCAAACGAATCGTCAACGGATTTTGTGGGATGAAAAACGACGAAGTACCATTTCCCTAGCAATGACTCGGTTGTAAGCGGAAATCATCAGAAATTTTTCATAACGCTTTTTTCGTCACACTTTTTGAGTTATGTGCCATAGTTGTAAAGACATAAAATGTCAATAACGTGTACATAAATAAGTTCACCTAGTTTATTGGGTGTGAGGTAACTGTGGATATGTGGTGGTTAGGTACATAGTCTTCCTACCTACGTGGTCACTTTTTATTATGAAAGAAGAGAGAGATACATGTGTGAACTGACTAGAAGTAACATATAGGTACATAAAACAAGGAAGACAACCAGTGTTTCCCAGTATTCAGTCCAAAAGTGTGGAAGGTGAAGGCCTACTCCAGATATGGAGAATGAGGACACAGCCAGAAAGAGCCATGAAGATGAAGAAAAAGATAAAAGTAAAGATGTAGATAGAGGATATGCCACGATTATTCTGAACTGGTGATCAATCAGCAGAAACAAGGTTGGGGAAGATACCACCATCCAAGTGTTGAATTGTGGTGATAATATCCAATTGATGGTCACCCAGATGGTTTTCCGGAAAGTATATACTAGTTCCACTGATTCGGTGATGGAATCAGGTGAAAAGACTTTGAAATCGCACGGATGATAAAGAATATGAAAGGTATTATGAAAATGTTGTTTAAACGGAAAATAGCTGGCATGTACCTGTCTTCTACCTCTTTGTACTTTTCCACAGGGTTGGCTGCTCTATGATGCAGCATAACTTTGTGACAGCATCATTTCACAAAACTAGTGGTAGATACCACATAATATAAACATAGAAAGTTATAACTGATAGTTTTATTACAACGTTATTTAATTCAACAACGTTAATAAATTATAATACTGCAAACAGGTAATGTTATTATAGAATGGTTGAAACACCTGATACGAATTTAAAGAATATGATGTTGATACCATTGAAAATTCTGAATTTAGAGAGCAGTGAATGTGTGATGGCCACCAAATTTTTACATCCCGTCAACAAAATATTAATTATTCAAATAAAATGGATTAAAAGTGTGAGTAGAAATCAATAGAAGGTGCAATTACGATAGGTAACGGGAGAATAAAAAGGTTGTGGTAAAGGTGTTCTGTGAAAGGAAAGGAATAGTAAATATTCGGTGATGTTGTCAACTGGTAAGTTGAATTTTACAGCTCAAAGTTGCAGATTTAACTAAAGTTTTACAAACAATGCAGAAATCCGTTTCAGGCTATTCTGAATCATATTCTGAAGTTTAACGCATTTTTGTATGTATGTATGTATGTATGTATATATATATGTATGTATGTATGTATGTATGTATGTATGTATGTATTTATGTGTCATTCCAGACGATAACTGTCCGTAGAATTGTGCTAGAAACTTCAAACAAATTTTAAAATGTTAAGGACACAAAACGAAAGTTCAAGTTCGTTGGCAAGCATGATCGGATTACTTCTTCGGGTTGAAATTTTCAAACATTTAGTCTAAAATTTCAAAATAGCCTGTTTTTTGCAATTTGTTGTGCGAAATAATTTTTTCAGCATCCACAAAGCTGCAATTAATATTTCAAATTTTCGATCTGCTGCCAAAACGTTTCTGTTTGAGTTATATAAAAACGGCTCGACATAAATGAAGATCACTATAGTGTGAAACTTCCCTTAAAATTTCAAGACGATACGTTGAAAACCAAGGGCACGGTAGGTACCGAAAAATGACTCTCTTGCATCAGGAATACAGTGTAGCGGGGAGAGGCCTACGGGTGCCCTTAAGATACGACTGGTTACCGGCTCATTACCGACGAGCTGAGTGAGCTAACTTCTTTCCTATTCACCCTAGGAAGTTGAATTTTGATAGGTTGACTCTCGGGGACATTAGAAGACATTAAGAATGATGGGCTGTTTCATGATCAGCTGAGTAAGCTAAATTATCTCATTTTCAGTATAAAAATATGGAATTATGAAGCCTCTCTGGGACATTATGTAACGGTTGAAATGACAGGTTTCATCTTGATCAGCTTAATGAGCTAAATTCAATCCTGTTCACCCTATGAATTTAAAATTTGGCAGGGAGCCTCTGTGGGTCAACTAGAGACGAATACAATGTTGGCCTTTTTCTGATCAGCTGAATGAGCTTTATGAAATTAGGCAGCAAGACTTCACTATTGACACCAGAGGATAAAGCATGTTCCACGTTCATCAATGTGCCGTCTGGCTGTAAGTAAAAACTCAGTGGGTTTGATGTTTTTCTTTCTGCTTCAAAAGAAAAAATACGAATAAATAAATAAAACTGAAATGAATAAAGGTAAAGTTAAATTGATTAGTTAGGTAAGTAATTAATGATTGAAAAAATAAGTATGAGTAACTGTCATACAAAGAACATGTTCGTTGGCAAGCATGATCGGATTACTTCTTCGGGTTGAAATTTTCAAAAATGTAGTCAAAAATTTGATCACGAAAGGGTAATCTGTGAAAGGTACAAGGAAAAAAACACCCACTTAGCCTTAGAAGACATCATAAGCAAACCAATAAAGATGCAGGATCAGTAAGGAAGTAATGCAACTTTTGGAGGAAAAGTCGAAGTTTGTAAATTTAGCAGCTCATTCACTCTTATAAAAACAAAAATATTGAGAACTGGGAAGTTTTGGCGGTTGGTTTCCTCAATGTGAATTCTAGCATGGAAACAAATCGTAGGTATTATTTTTTCCATTCCATGGAAAACCATTGAAATGTAGATACGAAAATCTAGTATCCAAAAACGAATCCATGATTCAATGTTTTTCATGAAATGGAAAAATTCTCCCGTGTTTATTTGCTATAAATTTAGTTTTAAAAAGGGCCCTACTACTAAAAAACACTGAGAGAAATAGGATCCACTATACCTTCTGAGTTTCTAAATACAATAAGGGCCTTCCTAAGTGATAGGGTAAAGTTGTATCTCCTTTGAGACCCGTTTTCTCAGCAACTATTTGACCTAGAATCCTAATTTTTTTTTTTTTGTTTCCTAAATCTAGATCTGCTGTGCTTACTGAGTTTTTTTCATATATAAACAATAATAAGTTATATTTTTTATCCTCATTTGCCCAAACCCTTATTTTGTGTTTCAGTTTTCCAGCCATTTATGCCACTAACACAATTTTTAGGACGATGAAAAAAACTCAGTGTAGAATTTAGCTATTTCCCAACAAAACAAAACAAAAAGCAGCTCGATTGGTTCGGTAGTTTCGGAGAATTAGGGGCGAACGTGTATAAAAACGTAGTTTCGAGAAAACGGGAAAAAACTTCGGGGGCGTGGAACTGCATTGTCCGCATGCTTCTTGCTCTACTCCCACTGACGGCTTCACTTTCACAATGAAGTAAAAATATCTATCCACATCTTTAGTCCATTATTGTCAATTCATGGAACTGTCATGGATGCTATGTACTCCTACTATCCAAAAACAACAACAACAATAATTGAAGAATTCACATGTATGTTACCTTTTCCGTCTGAACGTTGTTTTGCTTTTTTCTCAGCCTTTCATTATTTCATCTCATTGCTTTCTTCCAATCGAATTGAGTTTTATAAAATAATGCCCAAAAGTGGTCGTGTTTTCAAAAACCGAAAAGGGAAAGGTGGGCGGAGAATGTGAAAGGCAGATGAAGAATCACTAACTCTTCAACTTTTTTTTTCCAATTTCGTTTATATATACGTAAATTTTTTATGTAAATTAATATATTTATGTACCTATCTATGGTTCATGTTCATTACAGTCCACTCATTATTTACACATCGAAAGTTGGAATCCCGAGCAAGAGCTCGGAAGAATAGAGTAGAGCAGGGCGTTTGAAAAGGTGCTTCTAGAGGAGCGCTCGAGTGAAATGCTCAACTTTGAGAGCTGTTTACAGTAGGTAATTACATAGTGCCAAACCACCAACATATTAGTATCAAACGATTCAGCATTGAATAGAGAATTTTTAGAGCTAATAAAAAAAAAAAAAAAAAAAAATCTTTTTTTTTTCATTTTTTGACTTAGGAAGGCCCTACAATTAATATATGCAATAAAATTTAGTTTACACATCCTCATTCAGCTGTGTGGGTTCTGAGGCTAATTTCGTTCCTATCCAACTTATGATGCTGAAATTTGTAACAGAACCTTTGTGGGAGTTTTGATTATTAATTACAAGATTGGGAGCATCCATGATCAGCTGTGTGAGCTTTGAGAATAATGTATTTTCTAATCTACCACCAAAGCTGCTCTAAGGAGCCTCTGTGAGACTCAAAAGAAACAAGTGTATTGAGGTACTAATAACGCCTCATCCATGATTTTCCTAAGGCACGTACATAATTATGTTTGATTGCGAAGAAAAATAAAATATATCTATCTATATCTAAGTAGTACCATAATATTTATTCGGGAATGTCGATATGGATCGAATGTTTAGTTTCTTATTGTAGTAGGATCAATGGAAATATAATTGATAGATTAATCATAGAAGGAAGTGACTTAACAACTTGAGGCGTGCCTGGAAAACGCATCTTGAAGGGAACGTACCTATCTCTACGGAGCGCTCGGATGTGTAGGTGTAGGTAAGTAAGGATAGGTATAGAGGTAGGCATCCTCGTAGGTATTGTCCGTGTTCTTCGCCCAGATATAATTTACGATGCTGCGAAGAGGCCTCGGGGTAATGAGGGCGAGTGAATGAAGGCCCGCCCGTCCTAGGTGGCCCCGCCGAAGGCCCTGTCTGCCTCTTGTCTGCCGTTGCGGGACCTCTGATCGCTATTCTGTAAGAATTTTATCCGTGAAGCAGTCTGAAAAGATCACTAGACAAGAAAAAGTGATCATGGCTACTTATGATGTGAGATGACACAGAGGAAAAAGTAGTAGATTTAGGTAGAACGCTTACCTACTGATACAATCTTCTTTATATATAATTCCGAACGGTCTTTGAAACTGTAAAGAACTTCGCGGTCCGATTTCAGTGTTAGACTGATCATTGGAATCAGCACGGCCCCAAGTTTGTTGCAAAAGTGTCACCGTTCGTCTCTATACCCGCCGTGATCGTGTTCTAGGCGGTCCTTATCAACGAGAGTTGTTTATTAGGCTGTGGCGGTAACAACAGTTGCCATCAATTCACGGTGAGTAAGAAACGTAGTGTAGTTACTAACATCTAGGAGAGTTATTTTTGAACGAAGAAATTGAAACTGAAGAACTTAGCGGACTTTATATCCGAACGGTCTTTATATATAATTCCGAATCAGCACGGTAAGTAAGAAACGTTGTGATGGGGTCTTTTCTGATCAGCTGAGTGAGCTAAATTCTTTCCTGTTCACTGTAAGACGTTGAAATTTTATAGGTAGACTCTCTGGGACATTAAGAGACGAGTGAAGTGATGGGGTCTTTTCTGATCAGCTGAGTGAGTTAAATTCTTTTCTGTTCACTGTAGGAAGGTGAAATTTGATAGGGAGACTCTCTGGGACATTAAGATACGAGTGAAGTGATGGGGTCTTTTCTGATCAGCTGAGTGAGCTTCAACAATTCAATTTCAACTCACATGACATCGTGGCAGCACACCTCATTACAACCAAAAAATTCAAGAATATATTCGAAGCACAAATTGGACATGACACAACACTCGAAATTAATCCAGACACAGAACAAGCACGAGCTTTGCAGGAGTGGTAGCAGACAAATCAGGACGAAGACAGCTGTAGCATCTCCTACACACAACTCAACACCAGTTAGACATCTACGAGTACTACCGATCAAGATACAATCAACGACATAAAGCAGGAGATAGAAGAAACGGACGCGCAGATTCATACGCTTACAAAGAAATGAAGAAGGATCGAGATAGAATTACACCACCATCTCACCATGCCCAAATTCTGAATTCCCCGATTCAACTTTTTGTTTAGTCTCATAGTGGCGAGGACCACCTCAACTGGTGATATTCATTTTGTTACATTACTTACATTTTGATCGGTATTTCCTCTTTTTTAATCATTTAATAACATCGCCTTAGCTTTGCACCAGGTCACATAACGCCGCAAATAGGTAGGACTTATATCGGTACTATAATGTGCTGAGTTCCTGTTAGGTACTACTGTTATACAACTAGATTAGGGCTTTCCAAGCCCTAACAGGCCTCTAGTTTCAATATAAAACTTAAACGGTGTATAGGTACTATGTGCGTGCACGATTTATATTTTCATAGCAACAACTACCTCCTTAATGTAACTGTGGTTACATGCGATTCTACCCTTTCTCCATGAAGGTATTTGGTACGGTACCTAGCAACGCTACCTTCTTACTAAGGACAATTAGTAGATACCTACATGAAGCGCTTACGAACGAATATGGGCTGGGATCCATCGTTTAAATCGACTCAATAAATGACTGCTAAAAAGTGTGCGCTCCATTTACTCTTATTAACAGCGGATACATTTGCAGCTTTTGGGGATATACTTCCTCGGATGTCCAAGTTAAGGTCCCCACTCATTAGGCAGGAACAGGACGGGGCATTCATGATCCTAATTTACCTTAACGACGGCAGCCATTCCGTCCTGGTCCTCCGCACTTTGCAGGATAAGGGCAGATACCTGACGGAAACGCCCGGTGATTCCTGTCCGTTGCTAGGCCCAGGTTCCAGGCCGTCACTGTCCCCCGACCCGCGGGTAGTGTGCGGATATATAATGCGTAGGACGGGACATCTGCCGTCGCTTAGGTAAAACAGGTGTATAAATGTCCCATTCTGTTCCTGTTTAGTGAGTGGGGACCTTAACTTGGACATCCGAGGAAGTATATCCCCAAAAGCTGCAAATGTATCCACTGTTAAGGGTAAATGGAGCGCACACTTTTTAGCAGTAATTTATTGAGTCGATTTAAACGATGAACCCCCGCCCATATTCTTCTTAAATCCGTGTAAGATTGTAGGTATCCACTAATTATTGTCAGTAGTTGGAAGGTAGCGTTGCAAGGTACTGTACCGAATACCTTCATGGAGAAAGGGCAGTGTGTGGAGAGGCGTAGGCCGTAGGACGGGACATCTGCCGCCGTTAAGGTTAAACAGGTGTATACACGTCCCGTTCTGTTCCTGTCCTTTTGCTGCCTAATTTTAGGGGATCTTTATGTGCCTCCCAATCGTTACTTCAGAAACTCGAGAACAGAAAATGGACCCAACGAAACATTCCAAGATACACGCACTGTCCCCAATGAGGCGAGAACCGTCCCAACCGGATGACTTGATCATTTCGGAATTCGATCTTGTTTCGAAGTTCATACATATGTAACTGTGTTAGTATGTTTTGAAAACCTCAGAATTATAATCGAGCTGAAACCTTGCTAAATAACGGCGTTATTATTTCTTGTTAGTTTCACGTTGGTAACGAAAATATTTTACTAAGCGAAACATGGAAATATGAGAGTGTGGTCCACTATTTATTGGACTCCTGTGTGCTTACTTAATTATAATATACTACCTATCCACAAGTAAACGTAAATAATAAGAAATATTAAAATTTAAAAACAAAATTCCATAGAGAAAATTGTCGACATTTAAATTTTTAAGAAGTTAATAGCGGTTTTTTTTCTTCTTTTTTTAAACAGAATGTATCTACTGAAATACCTAAAATGGCGTAAACACATGGAATTCGTCACTAATCATCATCAATAGAAAGATTGTTTGCCATAAGTTTTAGAGTAATAAGCTTTTGTGCACTAATGTAGGTAACTCCCAAATTCCTTTAAAACGTAGAAAAAAAAGAAATGACTCATCTGGGACTTTTTATATTGCCATTTTGAATTTCAAGTCAAGTTTTTTTTTCTACGATAAACTAATGTATGGTTCTGAATAGGGATGAGTCGATTCCCGATACCGATTCTCGATACCACCGATTCTTAGGCATTGGTATCGGTATCGAGAATCGATAGTCTAAAGCCGATACCGTTACCGCCCGGTGATGGGCGTTTTATTACACTACGGTACTATTGGAACCATCTAACAACGAAGATGGTTGTACCGTGCAACCGTTGTGTGAAGTTAGCAGTTGCGAAACATGAATTGTCCAAAACACAACTTACAATTATTATAACTTTGTGCACAAGTAGGCTTGTGTTATTTTGTTTGTGACAACAGAAGCATTAGAAAAAGCTATGTTTTCCAAGTATAAAAGCCTAGAGCCAGTCTTATTTGGAAATACCTTACAGTTACCGACGAAAAACTAAAAAACCAAGTCAGTCTGCTTAACTTGTTTTATTCAGAAAGAAATCAATCCTAGGCAATAAAAGTTGATTATTAATTGATACTTGATAGATAACAAAAAATATCAAATTTTGTATTTGCACAAAACAAATTAACTAAAGCCTTGAATGAAAATATAAATCTGAAATTTAGAATTTGTAATAAGAATTAATCTTTAAAATTTATTTAATTTGAATAAGTAACTAAAGTACTAAAGCATTAAAGCTTCATTGGAACAAGAACTCCTAATGACAATAAATAGAGATGGAAAATATATATTAGCCAATTAGACTAATAACTTCATCTACGACGGAACGGTAAGCTATTGGTGCCAGTATTCATTGCGAGAGGCTATCGATAGATGTGCAGTAACAACTTGCGGAACGTTGAATATATTTGAATTTGAATATATTACTACTTAGTTCAAGAGGAATTTTTGTTTTTCACCTACAGGTAAGTTAGGTATTATGCGCCGATGGTATCGGTATCGAGAATCGGGAATCGATTTTTTAGGTATCAGTATCGGAAATCGATAAATTTTGGTATCGACTCATCTCTAGTTCTAAACCAGTCAGTTATTGTTCAGGGAACAACAAATCAGAGTACCAACATTTAAGTATTTTAGATGTAAAAATAATATTTGTTAATTTATCACAAAATTGTGGACTTATCGTCTACCCCTGTCATTCCAAAAATATGAATTGAGATGAACTAGAAGCGAATTTAGCACAAAGAAAGAAATCTTCGCACGAGATCGTGTGATTCTATTTCCTCAGTCATCCTTTGCTAACCTTCCCCTGGCTTAAGAAAATAACCCGGCAGTTGGACAGTGCAGTTGTATTGTTAGGTCGCTCCATTTGCATTTCCTTGGACGATTGTACCTGCTCACTTTCTTTTCTCCTCTCGCAGCTCTAAATCTTATCCCTTCGGGAGAAACCTTTTTTTCCCTGTCCTTATCCCTTGTCTTCGTATTTACCTTCTCTTTGCATATCCTTAACTTTTCTTAATCTACAATTCCGCTTCATTAAACGGGACATAGATCGTGCAATTGGCTACGACCCTATTAAGTGAATAATTCAACCGCAGATTAAATCGAGTAAAAACCGTCAATTCAACCGGAGAGACTGGTTAGGTACCTCGTTATATTGTAATGGAAATGAACAAAAGTTCCTGTTCGGGGTGGGGGTACTGCGTGGTGGGTCGGCTGTGAGTGAATTTACAGTTGAAAACGCAGATAAAACCTCGAAAATATTTCACAAAGGTTTATTATTTCATCATTACTTGGATATTCTGTGCCGATAAGTGTTCTAATAATACTATTCACAATCTTATTAACATTATATTCGTTTTGTATGATGCAAAGTGTCTCACCTAGCGAAGTTCTGCAGAAATTGAAGATACTGCAATGGCCCCGAAAATGTTAGAAAATTTAAATTTTCCATAATTGTCTTCATGCAAATCCCCTTTATGTGTGTGTCATTCCAGGCGATATCCCATCTTAACTCTTATCATAATTAAGATAAATATTCGTTGAATGATAAGATCATAAAATAAATTATGAGTTCGTTGAACAGCACTATTTGAGTACACTGAATTGCTCAAATATGCTGCAAAAATCCACTAAAATTGGCAAAAACGGATAAAAATCGTTAAATTTATATACATAGGATACTGTGACTCAAAAAACGTAATAGCAACTGTACTAATTTTTTTGCCCAAAAATATGGTAAAATACGACTTAAATTTCATTAATATGTGCTTAAAAAAATCGATAAAAACTGCAAAGATGATAAAAATCCTAAATCATTGTGGAATAGCAGATTATTTTTTAGAACAACTGTTCTAGCGAAAAAATATATGTAAATAAAAAATATAAAATATACAGTCCTTTGCACACACATTGCTCAAAATGAGCAAATATTTAACATAAATATGATACCAAAATTCGCGCATACTAGCATGAATGGAATTTATGTTTTAACTTTATTGTTGTAATGAACGTTTCTTGACACGTAAGACAAAAAAAATTTAGTTTGGTTTTGTAGTAATTAGCTTTTTCTTGTTCGGTTATAAAGAGGTTAATGGGAGTTTTGAATTGAGATGTTACGAAAAATTGCAACGCTTTTTGAAGACTGAGGTGTTACCATAATTATTTTCAGAATTCGCCAGCAATGCTAAAACTTCATCCGGAGCCTCTCAGGGCCAGGTGGAAGAGAATTACAACGTGCGAAAACATTTTGTTCTGTTGAGTGAGTTGCGAGGTTAACTTCTTTCCCAAGCGCCAAACAATGCTGAAATATGAAACGGAGCATCTCTAGGACACTTAGAATACAACGTGTGAAAAGTCCTAGATCTGTAAAATGAGCTGTGAGGTTAACTTATTTCCCAAGCGCCAAACAATGATGACATTTGAAAAGAAGCCTCTCTTGAAAACTTTGAATATAATTACAACGTCCGAAAACACCTTGATCAGTTGAGTTAGCTGAGAGGCGAACTTCTTTCTCAAGCGCAAGACGATGCTTACATTTGAAACGAAGCCTCTCTTGGAAACTTGGAATATAATTACAAGTCCGAAAACATCTTGGTATATGTTGAGTGAGCTGTGAGGTTAACTTCTTTTACAAGCGCAAGACGATGCTGACATTTGAAACTAAGCCTCTCTTGAAAACTTTGAATATAATTACAACGTCCAAAAACTCCTGTTCAGTTGAGTTAGCTGTGAGGGTAACTTCTTTCTCAAGCGCAAGATGATGCTGATATTTGAAACGGAGCCTCTCTAGGACACCTAGAATATAATTGTAACGTGCTAAACCACCTTTATGTAGTTGAGTGAGCTGTGAGGTCAACTTCTTTCTCAAGCGCAAGACGATGCTGACATTTGAAACGAAGCCTCTCTTGGACACCTGGAATATAATTACAATGTCCAAAAACTCCTGATCAGCCATGAGGTTAGCTTCTTTCTCAAGCGCAAGATGATGCTGACATTTGAAACTGAGCCGCTCTAGAACACCTAGAATATAATTACAACGTACGAAACCACCTTTAGTTGAGTGAGCTGTTAGGTCAACTTCTTTCTCAAGCACAAAACGATGCTGAAATTTGGAACGAAGTCTCACTTGGACACCTGGAATATAATTACAATGTCCAAAACTCCTGATCAGTTGAGTTAGCCGTGAGGTTAACTTCTTTCTCAAGCGCAAGAGGATGCTGATATTTGAAACGAAGCCTCTCTTGAACACTTGAAATATAGTTGTAACAACACCCTGATCAGTTGAGTGAGCTGTGCAGTGAACTCCTTTATCAAGCGCCAAACGAATCTGACATTTGAAACGGAGCCTCTCTTGGTCACCTAGATTACAACGTGCGAAACCACATTCAGTTGAGTGAGCTTGTGAGGTCAACTTCTTTCCTGATCGCCAAACGATGCTGAAATTTAAAACGGGGTTTCTCTCGGAGACGTAAAACAAAACTGGAAGGTGAAGAACCACCCTTATCCACTGGATCATTTCTGAGGCTAGTTTCTATTCCATTCGCCATATAATACTGATAATTTAAACGGATCCTCCCATAGACATATATATGTAAAATATAATTAGTAGGTATGTGCAAGACCACCTAGATCAAAAGAGCGAGTTGTGAGATTGATTTTTTTCTAAATTGTTCGAATTCAGATGCCGAAAATGCAAATGTCGTTTCTCTGCGACAGGTATGATATAATTATAATGTGCAGCGTTACCCATGAGTGAAAAAAAGGCATTTTAACTTTTTTTTTGAATGGAAATAGATTTCAACCTAAAAAGTTTGGCATCAACCGCAATCTTCTACGATGAGTAGTTTTCTTTCTACGATTTTTCCAAGTTTCACACACTGGTGGCGTCAATGTGCCCCTCCCGTCCGGGCGGGACCTCTCTGCGATGAAATGTGACGTCACCAGTGCAAACTTTAAAAAATCATAGAACGAAAACTACTCAATGTAGGAGAGTGCGGATGATATCAAATTTCTCAGAATGGAATCTATTTCAATTTAAAAATATAAAATGAATACGTGGGTTACGCTCATTTCTTAACTAATCTCCTTTAGATTCCTAAATTTGAAGGGGCACCTCTTTAAGCTACGTAAAATAGAATTTCAACGTGCGGAAACACCTAGATCAGCTTAGTGCATTGGAAATATTTCAATATTGATCATCAATAACGTTTCAAATGTATGCCATAAAACATAAAAGTCTTATTTCAAAAGGAAAATTTTTGGTAATTTTGTCAGTACATGTTTGGTATAATAAATCACACCAACAAACCGACGGTCTGTAGATTATAGAGGGGTAACATTCGAATTACTGCCTGTTTATAAAAATAATTTTGATCTAGTTAAATATTTGTATTCTGATACCATAAACCAAATGAAGAAGTAGGAATAAAAATCGTTAACGCACTCAGCCGATCAGTAATTGCAAACTCCCCTACACTTGAAATCTCAAGGCATAGGTCGAATCGCGGATCCGATGAAGGGGGTTTGATTCCTACTGATGTGGTGTGATTTGTGGGGAAGTTTGCGGCTGGTTGCGGTGAAGTGGTGGAGGAAGGTGGAGGGAAAGGAACATAACCGTGAAAGCCACATCTGAAAGTTGGTGTTCGGGGTCAATTAACCCTGCAGACCCATAATAGTGACGCCACAAGTTGTAAACCGAGAATAGCAACGAATAGTATTAATGAAATCCCCGACTTTTTTTTCCGTTTAGTTTTTAGATTTCCATGGTTTTAATTAAAATTTAATAGCCTCGAATGAAGAGTGTTGTAAGAAGGGGGAGGCAGGTGTAATTAGGTATAACAGATGAAAGGAACGGTAAATAGCGTTGGAGGGCGCAATAAAAGCGGGAGAGAGCAAGCGTGGGCGTCTTGAGGACCGTTGGGGTAGGTTATGAGCTGAGTACGCTAAGGAACCCGGTCGTCGCTTGGGGGTTATTGTGGTCGCGGTTGGCAGAGGGAAGAAGTTATTTTGGGGCACCCAGTCAAGGACTTCAAGAGCGGGAACTGCTCTTTGAGTTGGGATGAGAAGGGGTGATCTTGGGCACTGACCTCCGACAACAGATTTACGAAATTGAAGTTTTGATGGGCTTTAAACGTAATTTACCATATAGCGTGGGGCAAGCTTTTACCGGGACCTAAAAGTGAAAAATGTGACTAAAACGAGACTAAAGAAGCAGCTGATCTAATTTCTTTGCTATTCAATCAACCTATGAAGTTGAAATTTTAAATGGAGGACTTTTGGGACGTCTAGAAACGAATTATGAAGACTAGAGCCCTCCAGATCAGCTGAATTAGATCTACAGCTCTTTATTGTTCAACCTATGAAGCTGGAATTTCGAATGGAGGCCCTTTGACTCGTCGAGAAATTATTTATGAAGTCCAGAGCCCCCCAGATTAGCTAACTAAGACTCGTAGCTAATTTCTTTGCTATTCAACCTATGAAGCTGAAATTTGAAATAGAGAACCCTTTGGGCGTCTAGAAACGAATCATGAAGTCTAGAACCCCCCCCCCCCCTCCAGATCAGCTGAGTGACATCCGGACCTAAGTGTTCTTTGCTGAAATTTTGAATCCTATAAAGCTGAAATTTTGACGCGTTTTGAAGCTGATTTTCTTTGCTTGAATTTTGACCTATGATGTTGAAATTTTGAATGAAGACCACGTTCCTTCAATGTTTAGCTGGGACTCAAGGTGAAAGCAAAAGCGGGTCTGGGGTGTCCCCAGTTGGATCAAGGGGTGGATCCCCTTGCAAGGAGCGTAGCGCCAAATTTAATTATCTTACGATAATTTGGGAGATTCTTTGCTCTGGGGGGTCAACCAAAAATTTCCGTGATGCAAAATTAGTGTCACAATTTCAGTGTTTTTCACGTACAACCCAGCCGTTGTTAGGGGGATGGAAGTTCCGCAGTTTTCATCGCACATAAATCGTTCGCCACTCGTTGGAAAGAGCTTGATTTATGTGATAAATGTTCACATTTCAAGCTACCAATTTCCCCCTCCTTACGTACCTGGCTACATTCCTAAACTAAGTTGATTGGACTATAAAAAATTTTAATAAGCCGGTTACAATATTCTTAACGTAAAGCAATAGCTATTTACTCCACTCCATAGGAAACATTTTCATCATCTTGACAACGTCGACTGTTAACAACAACTCATTGTAGTGGCTTCTCTCCACAGTTATTTTCAGCATTTCTATAAGTAAACCGTTGTTTTGTTGGAATTAGTCGGGATGCGGCCATGCGACCCAGGGATTTGTTTAAAGTTAAAGGATTTGTTTACAACTCTCGAGGACAACCGTTATGAAATCCCCAATCAAAGACATATCCATGTAACATGGTATCTGCTTGTAAAGCAGATAGTGGAACTCGTTTACGAGTTGTTTAGTTAGGTACTTTTAACTTGGATTCATTCATGAACGGTGATAGGCCGATGAGGTACGAATGGGGGGGGGGGGGGGGGTCCTGTCGGAGACCGCTGGCACAATTTCCTTTCTGTGCCCGTCCCACCTCAACCACAAACCTCATCGCCTTGAAGACCTTTTTTCACAGTTGTGCTCTAAGTATTAGCAAGAGCGCATTTTTATGTGTGGAATATATAGCCTTCTTTTCTTAATTCGTTTTTGAAAAACATGATTGGGGTCTGTCCATACCCCAACTGCTGGCTTATGTAATATAGAAATTCCATGATTTGAAAGTGATTTGACCTTTCCGGATCTCCTGATTTCAATGAATGTTGTAGTACTCTCCTGCCCCTTCTCTGCATGCAGAAGGAATTGGCCTCTCCAGCCAATAGTACATCAGAGGCAGGGAAAGCCCTAATAAGTCATACCATCTGATACACTCGCTGGGTTCTCATTAACCTGATTCTCTACTCTACAAACGTGATATATAAATATGTTAACCTCCACGAAAACGTTAAAAATTGTTCAATCGGTTTTATAGCAGGTATGAGTCTTTTACCTAAGTTTTAAAAGAAGATTGACTTGGTGATAAAAAATAATATACATTTTCGTGACAGCGTTTGTAGCTACCTACCTACCTACTAGAGTATGAGGTCTCTCATTGCAATGACATTAGAAATATATAAATACACTATATTGCTTTCAAAGTTCCTTGTTTCGTTCGTTTTAATTTCCATTATTTTGTTATCATTATTTTCAAGTATTTTTCAAATTTATTCTTTTATCTTTAATATTACTATTTTTTTTAAATTTAGGTATTTTCAAAGTTTAATATTTAATCGATATTTTGGAAAAGCTAAATCGCTAGGTCCTTATTTCAAAATCATAAACCCTTCATTTTTTAGAAATATTAAATCATTTTTCATGATCATAGTACAGAAATTCGATGTGAAACTGCTTAGGTCCAAGCATTTCCACCTGGTAAACGCACGGTAAATTCAATTATAAGGATGGCGAAAGCTTTTGCTGTTGTCATTTTTGTTTTTTCAGCCCGGATTGGGTTAACAGAATTAATAAAATTAATTTTAAGGCATATTTTGGAACTCCCCATAAATATAGTTTTCCTTGCTGAGATCATTTTTTTTTTTTAAGTCAGAGAAATTTTGTATAATATGCGTGGCTCATTATCAATAAGGGTTAAAGCATTTCGTTGTTGTGAAACCTTTTAGAAATATATTATTGGCAGCAGTTTTCGCTCCTGAATGACATTTCTTTTTAGGCATGAAATTTTTGTTTCGTATTCTACACAAGACTTTGTAGTAGCTAACTTCATCAATAATGTCATCAGGAGAGATGAAGATTAACATTTGATTTTCAGTGACGCTGTGACATTTTGCGACCTCGACAGTGACTTTTGTGTGATATCTGTGAGAATTTCCCTTCTTTGGATCTAACTTCAAAAGAGGTGGTAATAAATGTTGTAGAAGTTCGAATATTGGGATGGTAGGAATATACGGGATCGAGAATGGTGATCAGAATGTAGGTATAGAAGAATAACAAACTATTTTGTGAGAATAACCACTTTTTGTTGGGCCAACGGTTTCAAAGGTAGGTACAGCTATTTACGTTTCCCAGGATGAGGAAATTAGTCATCAGACGTCAGTTTTCTGGTGCATTTTGATGCGAGTAAAGAGCCTACATTCTATAACGAAAATGTGGAATAAAGAAGATAGATTTCAACTACTGAGTGAGGCTTCTGGTCAACGGACCTACTAATTTAGACTATGTTTATTTGTTTTCTCATTCACACTCATGTTAACTGTATTATTTCAGAGCCTTTTGCGAGATCGAACGGATGAACTTACACCTACTCAGATTTACTCATTTAGTTCATTGAAGTGAAATTTAGAAATAATGAATAAAAAATTATAATAATAAAATAATAATAATATTATAATTTCTTTGCTCCAATAGCGAAAAGTAAATTTTAGGATATAATACTCCACTCATAGGTACTAGGTTACTCATCATGAGTAGTAAAATTACACCTTTAAGCTAATTTCGTTCCCATAACATGTGAGATGCACGGAAACTTGAATAAGAAAAGAGTTTAAAGTTTTAGAGATACAACAATTTAAATTTTTAATGGGAGTTGGGTATACTTTTGCGTATTTTGTGAAGATTCATCAATCCTAAAGTTGGAATTTTAGGTAACAAATCATAATTAATTGGGTCCTATGGAGATTCGAGCCACGTGTAGAGTGTTCCACCTGAACTCTAGTGCCGCTGTATTGTGATTGAGTACTAGGCAAAAATATGCCAGCATAATGCAGAATCTTGTGAAGTCTGGACGTATCTATACGTTAGTGACCTTCAAGAGAATTTCTGTCTGGTTTAAACCAATCCGGACACAAACTAATGATGAACTAATTTGAAGTAATAAATATTACTTCATTCATCGCCAAGGCGGTCCTTCGAGAGGTTTTTAAAAATATTTACGTTATCTTAGCTGTATTGAAACATGAGTAGAATTACCGATTTATAATCGGTATCGAATGCATGTGTGGCTGGTCTTCAGGCATTCACTGTTCTAGCATTGGCATTGCCTGCGGGATAGGTATGTCCCCCCAGAGTATAGGTAACATCATGGTTCAGTGTCTCCCATGAAACTTATGGTCGAATGTGTTTTACTTATATGGCAAGCTTCGTTGTAACTCTCGGACAATTTTTTTGTACGCTCAAGAAAGGCGCATTCCTCGGGTTACCCCGGCGCATTTTTACTAGGTAGAAAGGGGGAGGGCTGAATGTAAAATAGACGATAGACAAGAAGATGGAGGAGGAGTAAAGAAGTGGGAAAGAAGATAAAAGATGTTGTGGGAGAAGAAGGCAAGACAGGAGGGTGTGGGGGGTCTAAGATTTACATACAAAGCCGAGACCTAGGGATCGAGTCAGTGACCGGCGTTGGGTCTTTTGCTCGTTACCGCAGCTCATAAATAGATTGCCTTCTCTACTCTTTTCGCTCTTACACCACCTTGTACTACCTTATGTCTATGGAGCTCTCTTCTCAATAATTCTAAATTATAGAATACTAAACACCACTCTCATAATATGAAGGCTGTAATAACTTGCAATAAGTACAATTTTGTCAACAGAGAAAATAATGCCCCGATTCTGCAAAGTTCAACCATCAACCAACGACTGTATCTGCTGCGAGCTTCGAAGAGCCACATTATTTCCTTAAAACATCCGGTGATATGTCCTACTTACATACTAACCTATTTAAACTTTTCCTGGCATCTCTTACGGCTAAGGTTATAATGCACAGAATGAGCTAGATGCCTTTGTTTACTAGATTCAAGAAATCAAATCATTAATCCATAACATTTGGATAAGTGCCCTAATTGTATGTGTCTTCTCATTCCTCATATTGAAATAATACTTGGCATTCATATAAAAATCAGTGAAGTGAACCGAATGAATTTGCTGCCCTCCATGAGATCTGCATTATCCTCAAAGACTCATAGAAATGTGTCATATTTATCTAGTTTCTGTGTCAACCACCGATAAAAATATTTTATGATTCAGTCTAATGAATGAACATATTCTTCTGACTTCAAATTTAACACTTTTGAACCAAATCAAAAATTCTGCAAATTACTGCACAAACGTTTATTAGTTCTGTATTATATGACCTTTCTACGCAGAACACCGGCTTACAGATAAATAATAATCAAGTCGAAGGTGCATTTTTTTTTGTCATTTTATTCAAATACAGCCATTTGGAATTTTTAAATAAATATTTAAGACAGTAACATTATAACTTCAAATTAGAAGAAACTACGAACTTGAAAAACTCTGGAAATAGCATACTATTTTGCAGTATCCTTATACATAAAACTCAAAGTTTATTTCTATGTGTTTATGTATGTAGGTTAAAGGCACCAGTCGTTGGCCACTCTAGGAACTTCCATGTTTTCCATGTATAGATCTACTTTTTTTTTGTCTTCTTAATCCATCCATGAGCGAGATTGACACTTCTTGAATAAATGACGGGAAGGTAATAACGGTGTGATAAGAAATATTTAGTCATTTTTGAGGTAGAAAGTCTGCGCTCTGTGTTTCACAAGAATCCTAGTGGAATCCTTAAGGCAAGTACACCTGATTCGTAAGATTTAGCGGTGTTTAGATTGACGAAATCAGTTTTTTATTCAGTCCCCATGTAAGTTCAGTTCTTACTGAACATGTTTATAGTACAATTTTTAATTTTAGGTGTATATTTAATGTAAAATTTAGCTGCCCAACCACTGAAACCTGAAAAAGGTGATTACCCCAATGGTTGGAAGGATGTCCAACGACTGGGGTTTTGCATTCTCATTCATGCTCCAGTGATTGGACATCAGACTTTTAACATGCAATGCAACCAAATGAGGGAATTTCCAACGTAATCTAAACCCCTTTTTCAACATTCTATAAATGAATACGTTAATGGCATGGTAACTAATAAATTTTTGGTGAGTATTGCACCTTCAAAAGGTACTTCACCTTTAAGTAAATGAAAAACATATTGGTGAGTAATGCATGCATTACAGGATTTTATATAATTTCCATGAGAATTAAATTAAGAGAAGAAAAAAGTATTACGATTTTCCGGGACCCCCTCCCCCCTTCCAAACCCATTTAACCCCTTTACCGACAGCAAATTTGAAACTTCCGAGGTTACATAACTGGTCTGAAATCTGGATCGAACATTTATCGTTATTACCCCCTCCATTCACTCCCTTATATCATGAAATTTGAAACTCCTCTTAGATTTTCAAAACTAAGCCAAATTCAAAGTTGAACAAAAAAAAGAATCATGAAAATTGGACGAGAATATTTGAAATATCATGATTTATCAGTATTACCCCCTCCATTTGCTCCCTCTCTTGATGAAATTTTAATATCCTGACATACTTTCTAAAACAATATCAAATTCATAATAGAACAAAGTAAGAACCACGAAAATGGGTAGAGATTTGTAGCTTGGGCAGTGCTGGAAAAAATCGGAAATTACCCCTCCATCCTCCACCTCGACTGCAAAATCGAAATTTCCGAGGTTTGATGCACAACTAGACTGAAATTCGAATCGAACAAAATGAGAATCCTGAAAATCGGTTGAGAATTGTAGCCTGGGCAGCGTCGACAAAATGTGTGGTAGAAAGCCAGTTTTTCAGGCGTCCCCCCCCCCCCCCCCCCCCCCCCTCCCCCTCTTCCATCTTGAAATTCAAAATTTCCCAGGTTTGATGCACAATTGGACTAAATTCGGGATCGAACAAAGGAAGAAACTCGAATATCAGTTGGGAATTGTGGCCTGGGCAGCATAAACAAAATATGTGTCACACACACATATACCTGTGGTTTTATTCACGGACTCGGTCTTTGAATGGTCTGAAACAGATTTGTAAGCGGTAATTTTTTTCTCATGCTTGTGCTGTCCCCTACCTTCCTTGATTAATTCCAATAGGCCGCAATCGACAAAGCCTAGCTACAGAGGGACGTCCTAAAAATAAAAAAATAATGAAAAAGGAAGGCGTGAAGAAAGGAAATGATCCTTTTGATGTTGCCGTACATACCTGTGAATTTTATGATAATAAATCTCATTTGTCACTATGTTTCTTGATTTCATTTCTCTTTCTGCTACTCGAGATCACTAAAGATACATCAAAAACCAGTGAAACATTCTACTTCATACATTATAATCATAATAGCGATCAAATATCAGCACTATGTGCTGGATCATGACGACTGGGTCATGAGTGTCCAACGGTAGAGGTAAGTGTCCAACGACTGGGGCTTTTCGAAAATCAAGCGATATCTCACTTTCAAATTAATATTGTAAATTTATTAATGCTCCTAAATAATTCAGTTTGTCCCCATTTTTTACTTGGTAAATTCTAAATAGGAAGTTGGGAAAGAAACCACATTTTCAAATGACACTGATGAATAATTATGGTGTCATCGTTATTGATGAATAATTATGGTGTCATCATTTGTCCGAAGATACTCTTGACTGTCCAACGACTGGTGACTTTACCCTATGTATGTTCCAAATAGACGGCTAAACGGCTGGACCGAATCTGATGGGAGCCGTTGTAAAATGATCAGCAAGTCCCGGAGCACAGCATAGGCTAGGTCTGAACCTCCAAAACATCCTTCTACTTCATAAACGGAGCCACCCTTCGCAACCGATTTGTTTAGTTCCCGAATTTTTAGGACATCCCTCTGAAGCTATGTCTTATGGGTGATATTCTCGAGACTTGCGACACTAGCGCATCCTTACATCGAGGCAAGCGAAATCGAAGTTATTTCTCCTTGTTGTCATGGTGACAAGTAAACATATGCGAAAATGCCCCATTTGCTGTCACAGCTGGACAACAGCATAACATAGTCTCACCTAGTTCCGAGTCAATATTTTCATTATTTGTAATATGCAAGGTGATAAATTGTACGCAAATTACATCAAGTTATTATCAGGTGTTGACCTCAAACGCTACGAATGCAAGATTTAATCTGTGGGGTAGAGATCCATATGAAATATGTGTTGGTGTGTTGACATACAAGTGTTCTAGATGATCCAGACCTATCTAGTTTTAGAACTGTTCTTTGAATCAATTGAAACTAAAAATCTTTAATTTATGAAATCTTACCTTCAGAGGAATGCATTTCAAGGTTTTTTCCTTGCAGCTGGTTTTTAATTCATGTTGCATATTCCTGATTCGATATTTGACAAACTTGCTAATCAGCGGTTGAATTCGTCGGCAAAGCAACGACCCACCTACTTTGTTTAGACACTTTAAACCAACAGCAAATCTAGTAGTTTCGTTTCTTGGTGTAGCAACAACCTGCCTTGTTTACATTGACAAACTATCAAATCTCTCCTTTTATTCATTCAATATAACAAGTAAAGCTTCCTCAGTTAAGCCTAGTACTACGAACTTTTAATAAAACGCTGATGAAGCTACCTGAGAAATGGCTATGTACCTACACAGCAGTATAAACACCTGAGGCATTTTCAATAATTTGTTCTTTACTATTTTCAGGTTAATTATTCTCAAAGCCTAAACGAATGAAGTTCTCTAGTTTTCTGACACTGATTAACTACTATAGTTAGTAGGCTCCTGGTCTAAATAAAAACTCGTTCACGTTAGATTGTTATTGCGCTGGCAGGCATGATTATTATAACATTTAGTCGAATTGAAACTTTGTGTTGCTACAATATTATACTTTTTCAAAACAAAACTGTTAAAAATGGCCTCGTAACCACGAATTATGTTGACTTAGAGACGGCAAACTTCTTGTGAGAAATAGGTTGGTTGAGTAGCGATTCATTGACGTAGGGCGGTCTCATGGCCGACTTTGGCTGAAACGCGGACCTACTCCTGGCGTGACGTCACGAGAATGTGGGCCATAGGCAAGGCTTCGTTAATTAACCCCTTAACGCCCCCCCCCCCGCCCTTCCCGCCTTTTGGAATTAATCCAGGGGGGTAGGGGACAACCCAAGCGTGAGAAAAAAATAAAATCAACTTCATACAAATCCGTTAAAGACCGTAGAAACATAGGTGTTAGTCTGTGAGTGTGTGGGACACACATTTTGTCGACGCTGCCAAAACCTCAATTCTCAACTGATTTTCGGGATTCTTTCTTAGTTCGATCCCAATTTTAGTCTTGTTAGGCAACAAACCTCGGAAATTTTGAATTTAAATATGGAAGAGGGGTAACAGAGGGGGTAAAGTACCTAGAAAAAACGTGGTTTTTTCTACAAATTTCGTTGACGCTACCTAGGTTATAATTCTCAACTGATTTTCGTGATTCTCATTTTGTTCGATTTCAATTTCACTAATCAAGGAAATTCCGGATTTGCTGTCGAGGTGGGGGTGGAGGGGATAATTACCGATTTTGTCAAGCACTGCCCAAGCTACAAATTTCTACCGATTTTCGTGATTCTTATTTTGCTCTATTACGAATTCGATATAGTTTCTGAAGCTTTGTCAGGATTTTCAAATTTCATTAAGAGAGGGGTAGAATGGAGGGGGTAATACTGATAAATTATGATGTTTTGACTATTCTCGTCCGATTTTCGTGATTCTTTTTTTTTTTAAACTTTTAATTTGGCCTAGTTTTGGAATATGTAACAGGTGTTTTAAATTTCTTGATGGAAGGGGTAAATGGAGGGGGTAATAACGATAAACCGTGATATTTTAATTATATTCAACAGATTTTTCGTGACTGTTTTTATTGTTTGTTCGATTTAAAGTTTAGTCCGGTTATAGAACCTCGGAAATTTCAAATTTATCGTCGGCGAAGAAGATGTGAAATGGTGTGAGGGGGGGGGGATTTATTCCGATAAATCATGATACTTTTGTCCCCCCCCCCCCTTATTTTATACTGTAATTCTCACCAAAATTACGAGTATATGCAATCCATTCAGAGGGACGTCCATGTCATGCATGCATTAGTTACCAATATGTTTGTTATTATGGTTGCTAAGAGGCAGTTTGTTAGCGGCAAAAATTCGTGACAAATGACGCCTTGGCGGGTTCCTATACGCGTGTCCCGAGTGAAGTTAGTCTATGCAACGACAAACCCGTGCAGGTGGTAACCATCCAGTTTATAACATAATTTAAGGGGACTGAAATTCTAGAGTACAAGGTATTTAAAAAATAAAAAATAAAAATAAAATAAAATAAATAAGTAAAAAATTTCCTCAGATTGTCAAACAGATTGCACTCTCCATGATGAAAATATATTAACTAAATATAATTACATAGAAGTACATAATTTTACTATTACTACCGTACGAAGCTTTTCTCAGATCCTACTGGACAGGACTTTATTAAATTTCGCTCAAAATTCATAAATCGCGGGAATGTGCCAGTAATCTCGGCATGAAGGGGTGCAACTCAAGGGTTGAAATATATAAAAATCGAGATCTCGAAAACTTATAAAATACATTATTTGGGTGGTTTCTAATGTATCGAAGTGTACCTAAGGTGTTGTATATATTCCTCGAGACTAATAATTTCTTTTCAAATCGTAGAACAACACTTGAAATCTTAGAAGATGTGTGTGTGTGTGTGTGTGTGAGCGCAAACTTCAGGAGTCGTTTCAGAATGCCTCAAAACTGATTTCAATAAAGAAATTTTTCAAAAATTTTAGTTTTAAAAATTTCCGAGCTATTGCAATAGTTTCATTATTTACGAAAATTCACTAAAGTAACCTTAGATATTTTAGTATGGAAGGTAGTTACTTACTACCTACAATAATTTGTTAAGAAGGTTTTAAATAGCTATGTTTTATTATTAAAAAAATGATTATACCTACAGAATAGTAAAGAAGATGGGAACTTTGAGAGAAAAACATAAACGTTATGGATTATGGTACTAATGTATTTTCGGTAAAGACAATCTTCATAACACACTATTATGATCCTATTGGACACAAGTATTATGCAAAATACTTCAAAATAGTTTAAAATAGTATCTACTTGTACATGCGTTAAAGAAATAAGGACACGGGAAATATTAATTACTAGCCGCTCTGGCTCGCTACGCTCGCCTCCACGTCCAGCCGGGGGGCAAGCCCCCCGGACCCCCCATTAAATTGCTCGCTTCGCTCGCAAAATGTTTCATGTAGGGAATTTTGCTCGCTTCGCTCGCAAAGTATAGCTGTATACATGCGATGTATTACAATTGAAACATGTAGGGGATGTTGCTCGCTTCGCTCGGAAATGGTAGATCCCTAAGGGTAGGTTTTACTTCTGTATGGGGATGCTGCTCGCTTCGCTCGCTTGAAGAAGTTATACTGCCCACCCAACTTGGCAGACGTTTTTTTCTGTTGGAAATTCTTACAAACAAATTAATTCTTATAAAAATACGTGGAACCACGAAAAGTTTATTAGGGAATGTTGTACTGCCCACCCAACTTGGCAGACGTTTTTTTCAGTTGGGAATTCTTACAAACAAATTAAATCTTATAAAACTACGTGGAACCACGAAAAGTTTATTCGGGGATGTTGCTCGCTTCGCTCGCAAGGTATACCTGTATATGTGTAGGACAAAGTCCGTATTTATTATTTGAAATGGCTCTCGCTTCGCTCGCAAGGTAGGTACCTATGTATACCTGCTCGTCTCGCAACATTGTGACATCGAACCCTTCACGTCAATTCTTGAGCCTTCTCTCGTCCACGGCATCATCATTTTAATCGCTTTGCTCGCTTCCGCTCGCAATTTGACTGAGTTCTCGTCACTTTTTTCGATATCCGATTTCGGATTCAGATTCGGCGGGATCAAACCTTTATTTCGCCCGCAAAAACCGTTCCGAAAAACGTACCTTTATGGGGTATATTTTAATTTTAAAAAACCAAGTTTTTCGTCGGAATTTTCGAGAAAACGGGTCCGTACTCTCGCATTTTTTTGACGCATTTCCCGATACTTTTTTCGCGATCCGATCGCGCCGTCGTCTTCCTCGTAGGAAAACCTACGAAACCCGTATTTTTCCGGAATTGTCAACGGCCGTTTAGAGGGGTAGGGGAAGCGGGGAAGTCCAAAAAGCGCACATTAATTCTTACTTCGACCCCCCTCCCGCCCTACGGCCCATGGTTCGGGTGGGATTAGAAAATTTTAAATTCGCTCGTTCCCCCTTTCGGAATATCCCAAGAAGATCCCCCCACTCGTAGACTCCCCCCACTCAGCCGTTTGGCCGTGCATAGACACGACAAACAGACGGAGTTTCATTCTTATAAATAGTATAGATAATACTCATATTTTACTCTGACGGCTGGAAAAAGTAATCACACTACTAGCCGACTAACTATATCTACCAAGATTTGATTATGACTGGCTTGCGCGGGCTGTTTATCTGCGAGGTGACTACACTGCAATTTCATGTCAAATATTGTAAACTAGAGAAACCACCCCCTAGTTCTATGTTTTTGTGTTGATCAGTAGATTGCCGTCGATGCGCCCTGATGAAGGTTAAATTTCCTATCAGAATAAGACATTATATTAGTTGGTGAACCAGCTGAATTCGGTCGCTATGCCCTTCAGGGTAAATAAATTATAGTATGAAGGAATGTTGCAATCTAATATTCAAGTCGATATTGAGGTCATCTCCGTTCAGTTTTACCTCATAATGAGATAACCGAACAGCGTAACCCAAATTTTCGAATTTCCTCGACCACTGAGACCCATAAGCCCGCACACAATACATGGTCAGGTGGGGGGGACGAAATTTCATATTCCTCTCATTGAGGCTAATATTACATACCTGACTCGATGAGTACTAATGCTGATATAATGTTGATATCATGTGCGATGTAAATGATCGGAATTTTAATAAACGAGCGCCCAAATTTGAATTTTCCCTCTCCTCATACCCTGTGTGTATCTGCGTTGAGTTGCCTGTGTAATACTCACCAGGTATGCATAGAGTTTAACCAAGTATGGTACCTACTTATACTACCTATATGAACAAATGAGGTGAAGTTTGAGAACCTTTATGTCTGTTCAAGACTCCAGGAATTCATCTGTGGTTAATATGATACGTTTACATACCTGAAAAAGAGCAGAAATTGCAAATCTGCCCTACTTATTCAGTTGAACCTCGCGGAAAAGAAACGCCAATTCTAGACACACTCAAAGACTCTGAACACATAGTTAATCAGCTTGATGTACGCCAATGTGAAAAAATCCGACTGAGAGGAAATATTACAAACATGTAGTATCATACGATATTTACCTGTCAAGAAAAACTGATGGCTTGGGGAAAAAATTCACCTGGTAACTACTTACCAATCTGAGTAAATTTAAACCTGCTTTTATGCAACATACAGATAAGACAGTATATCTTAAACATACATTTAAAAGTACCCAAATAGCTGTCCCCCCCCCTATCTTCAAATCTGAATCTGTAATTTTCACAAATTGGCGAAAAAAAAAATTTCTGTAGCTTTAGCTGTAAACCACGTAAAAAAAACGCTGCAAATTATTTCACAAAGGTTTATTATTTTTTCAATTGAGTATGATCGTAGATTTAGTTGGCTAGCGTACGTCATAAGGCCCGTCCAGACTCCTCGGCGTGTCCTACTTCGAGTTGCCACAACCTATACTTCTATAATTATATACGCATGTTTATATTTCTCGACTTGAGCTCCTATCTATTCAAATAGATATTGCCTTAATAATATCATTATCTAAGTACGTACGAAAAGTCGAGAGGATATGTTATTAAATATGCGTAGGAAAAGCTTTGGTATTAACACACAAATATGACCTTGAAAAAAACATATTCATGCCTCAAACGAACGCCGGCGCCGTACCCACCACAAGCCGCGGCGCCGGCGCCTACTTTCACTCCCCCCCCCCCCCCCTCCACCCCCTCTCCACCCGCCGTGACCCCCTGCCAAGCGTGCCAGGTGTGCTCGCGTCGAAAAAGACACGTTTTTGCCCGTTTTTGGCCCATAGCACCTATGCGAGTAAAGCGATCGGGATGGTTAAACGTTAGGACCAACTAGACCCCAAATGGAGTCTATGTGCGAAAGAACGGGTTTTTTAAGTCAATTCATAGGCCTTTTATGGCCCGGACGGCGGACGGCGAACGGCGGACGGACATTTCAAATTTGGATTCTACGCACCTTGAAACGTAAAGTGACAAAGTTTGAGGAGGGGTTATAAAAATTTTTCGCTACACGATCACATAGGCTTATTATTGGAAATAATAAACCAAAATAGCAAAAAGTGCTGGTCGAGTGTTGAACTTAATTTTGGTTTATTATTTTCAATAATAAGCCTATGTGATCGAATAGCAAAACATTTTTATAACCCCCCCTCAAAGTTCAAGTTTTTAGCAAATTTCGTACATAAATTGTTGAATGTTCTATTTCATAGTTGATAAACTTTATTTGACCAATCTTATGCTAAAAAATATCAATTTAACGATTCTTAGCCATTTTCAGTGATTTTGTCAGCACATTTTTTGAAATTTGACCAATTAAATGATAACAATATGCAGTACTAGCTGCTCCGGCTCGCTACGCTCGCCTCCACGTCCAGCCGGGGGGCAAGCCCCCCGGACCCCCCATTAAATTGCTCGCTTCGCTCGCAAAATGTGGCATGTAGGGAATTTTGCTCGCTTCGCTCGCAAAGTGTGGCATGTAGGAAATGTTGCTCGCTTCGCTCGCAAACGGTAGATCTCTAAGGGTAGGTTTAACTTCTGTAGAGGATGCTGCTCGCTTCGCTCTCTTGAGGAAGTTATACTGCCCACCCAACTTGGCAGACGTTTTTTTCTGTTGGAAATTCTTACAAACAAATTAAATCTTATAAAACTACGTGGAACCACAAAAAAGTTTATTCGGGGATGTTGCTCGCTTCGCTCGCAAGGTATACCTGTATATGTGTAGGACAAAGTCCGTATTTATTCTGTTGAAATGGCTCTCGCTTCGCTCGCAAGGTAGGTACCTATGTATACCTGCTCGCCTCGCAACATTGTGTCATCGGGTCCCTTTCAGGTAAGCAACGTTGTGTAACGGCGGCCCGTGGTCGATTAATTTCTGATGTTAAACGCTTCTCCTTGGTTCCGCTCGCAATTCGACCGAGTTCTCGTCACTTTTTTCGATATCCGATTTCGGATTCAGATTCGGCGGGATCAAACCTTTACGAAAACCGTTCCGAAAAATGTACCTTTATGGGGTATATTTTAATTTTAAAAAACCAAGTTTTTCGTCGGAATTTTTGAGAAAACGGGTCCGTACTCTCGCATTTTTTTGACGCATTTCTCGATACTTTTTTCGCGATCCGATCGCGCCGTCGTCTTCCTCGTAGGAAAACCTACGAAACCGGTATTTTTCCGGAATTTTCGACGGCCGTTTAGAGGGGTAGGGGAAGCGGGGAAGTCCAAAAAGCGCACATTAATTATTACTTCGACCCCCCTCCCGCCCTACGGCCCATGGTTCGGGTGGGATTAGAAAATTTTAAATTCGCTCGCCCCCACTTTTGGAAAATCCCAAGAAGATCCCCCCACTCGTACACTCCCCCCACTCAGCCGTTTGGCCGTGCATAGCACGGACAGACAAACAGACAAATGGACGGAGTTTCATTCTTATTAATAATTGAGATAGAGATAGAGATAGGTAACACTTTTATGTGCTGGAAAGATGACTTGGTAATAAATTGTTATGTTCATCAACTATATTAAAAAGCGTAAAATTGTGAGGTTCCACTGCTGTTATGGATTGAACCCATTTGTGAGGTCCGAAGCTTCGAGTTCCGATACTAAATATACTATAAGCGGCGTTTAATAATTATGGACCAGAGATCTACGTAGAAGGGCTGTCTAATACATAAATAATGAACCTTTGTGTAATAATTTGCAGCGTTTTTTAGAATGAAATCAAGAAATTTTATGAAAAATGGCCCTCCACAAACTGATGAGTTTGGAGTTGATTAGTACGTAATTTTTTTTGCTGAATCAAATGGGTTTATTTTCATATATCAGAGTTTTTTTTTTTTTTCGTGTTTATGGGTACTAAAATTTATTTTGTATAACGTTAAAAACTCGGTGGGTACACAGTCTTAAATTGTTGTTTTTATGTCGCTTATTTCTCACAAGACTAGTGTCACAGAAAAGATATTCTCTCTCACCGGATCCCGTGCGTTGCGGAGAGGAGACGTTTTAATTGGAAGTGTATCGTGTGATGTGTGGAGCCTTCCCGCCAAGTTGAGAAGACTATTTGCATACTGTTTCTTTGTTTGCAATCTGGATGATCTGACCAGGTGCTCCCAATGACTTATGGCCCATTGTTGCCCAACGCTTGCAACATACGTTCACCCATTCACCCTCTAGCGCCATCTCCTGCATTATACTCGCCGTTCGTAGATGGTCCTGCGTCTATGGCGGTTATCTCGTTGGAATTTATTTTCATCCTCAGGTCCTGAAAGAAGTGGCACAAAACAAACAAAAATCATGGAGGTTGTAGGGAGGTCTAGGAGATTATCCTGAAAAGCTCCTATTTTTAGCGAATTTTTGAAGAAAATTAAGCTATTGCTCTCGCCTCAAAATTTGTAGAATGTGAATTTTTGAAAATTTTTTATGCAGAAATCCGTTTCAGGCTATTCTGAATCATATTCTGAAGTTTAACGCATTTTTTATGTATGTATGTATGTATGTATGTATGTATGTGTCATTCCAGACGATAACTGTCCGTAGAATTGTGCTAGAAACTTCAAACAAATTTTAAAATGTTAAGGACACAAAACGAAAGTTCAAGTTCGTCGGCCAGCATGATCGGATTACATCTTCGGGTTGAAATTTTCAAAAATGTAGTCAAAAATTTCAAAATAGCCTGTTTTTTCCGATTTGTTGTGAGAAATAATTTTTTCAGCATACTACCATGTGGTATATTCGGAATCAGCGTAAAATTTCCTATAAGAATATGTATCAAGTTTTCAAAAATTTCAAAGTTGAAAAATCAGTCAAAAATTGAAATAATGCCGTTCGCTAATTGTAAAAATCGGTAATATTTGCATGAAACATTGTCCAAATTCAGATTGAACTACTCTTATGGAAGTATCCCTGTATAACCAATCCTAGAACCATGCTGTTTAAGGCTAGAACCATGCTGTAGATAGAATTTTATTCTATGTTTGTCTACCAAAATCATAGAATTTGATTCTATGTTTGTCTACCAAAATCATAAACTAAAATTTCTCAACACGATCAATAGCGACTGAAATGTCGGAGATTTCTTCAAAAATTCGCTCATGGGGTCATGCTGCATGACTGGACTTTTATTAACACAGAATGTGTTTTAGCCATGGACTAACTAGCCGAAAATGGAACGCGGGATGGGAACGAAATGTGTGACGGATGATTTTCACGTACAACCGAGCTGTTGGTAGGGAAATGGAATTTCCGCCATTTTAATCGCACAGGAATCGTTCACCATTCGTTGGAAAGCTCTTGATTTATCACGAATTTATTTCGTATTTTTTTTCGTAGTTTCATACTATAACTATATAAATTGATGTTATAAATGAATAGTAAACAATGACGCTTGTTTGGTTGTCACTTGGTTGCGCGACAACGCAATTTTTGTAGTTTCATACTATAACTATATAAATTGATGTTATAAATGAATAGTAAACAATGACGCTTGTTTGGTTGTCACTTGGTTGCGCGACAACGCAAACACATTCTGTGTTTCAATAATTTCGTCCGAAGTATGTAAATAGAGGTAACCGGGGGTCCAGGGGGCTTGCCCCCTGGCGAGGCGCAAAGCGCCGAGTTTTCTCTATAATAATTTTTTTGTAGCCTCGTCGAATAGATGCAACACTTATTTCCCTATCATCAATAAAATCAGCATGAATTGTACATTATATTTACTGTGAACCTACGTACCTTCCAACTGCCTCATTCTCCCAGGCAGGACTCGACTTCTCGTCTGTCCAAAATTGTTATCTTCATTCATCTTGCGTGATCGGAGATAGTCAAAAGAAATGTGTCAAAGATGAACTAGAACATTAAAATATGTATTCACTAAATTATGGTGAAAAAGCACCTAAATTCCAGAAATACTTGTTGAAAAATCGATTAGAAAACTGAAAAAATTGCTAAACATCCGCAATCTGTTTTGAATCGTAAATACGATTAAGAACGATTTTGTTTGCCATAAAATTTCTGGTTAACAATTTCTTTGCAGTCAAAGTGGTCAAATTACAAAAAAAGAAAGCATAATATAATACGATAATTTACAAAAACTCGCCCATACGATCATGCTGCATGACTAATTTTTTTTTTTCCCCTTTTTCTTCCGCTTTGTTTATTTGCTACTGTAACCTATTGTATTTTTCTAACTATGCTGTCATTTATTAACTCGCTTTTTAGCGAATTTTTGTAGGAAATTAAGCTATTGCTCTCGCCTCAAAATTTGTAGAATGTGAATTTTTGAAAACATTGTATGCAGAAATCCGTTTCAGGCTATTCTGAATCATATTCTGAAGTTTAACGCATTTTTTTATGTATGTATGTATGTATGTATATATGTATGTGTCATTCCAGACGATAACTGTCCGTAGAATTGTGTTAGAAACTTCAAACAAATTTTAAAATGTTGAGGACACAAAACGAAAGTTCAAGGTCGTTGGCCAGCATGATCGGATTACATCTTCGGGTTGAAATTTTCAAAAATGTAGTCAAAAATGTCAAAATAGCCTGTTTTTTGCGATTTGTAGTGCGAAATATTTTTTTCAGCATACTAACATGTGGTATATTCGGAATCAGCGTAAAATTTCCTATAAGAATATGTATCAAGTTTTCAAAAATTTCAAAGTTGAAAAATCAGTCAAAAATCGAAATAATGCCCTTCGCTAGTTGTAAAAATCGGTAATATTTGCATGAAACATTGTCCAAATTCAGATTGAACTACTCTTATGGAAGTATCCCTGTATAACCAATCCTAGAACCATGCTGTTTAAAACGTAGGTAGTAGGTGCTTGTTTACAATTTGATTCCATGTTTGTTTATCAAAATCATATACTAAAATTTCTCTACACGACTGAAATGTCGAAGATTTCTTCAAAAATTCGCTCATGGGGTCATGCTGCATGACTGGAATTTTTGACTGTCAAATAGGTAAATATTTTTGTGCCCCACTCCTTTTTGAAGATTTTTTCAAATTTTCTCCCACAAATACAATTCAAAACGATTTTCGTCACACAGAAAAGTTATAGAAGATTATATTTTGCGTCGATTGACCGCCATAAATTTCTGAATTGATTGATTTATAAGAGATTACTTAATTTTATTTCAAAGTTTTTAGTACCTACTGCAAAATCAAGTTATTCGAAAATTAAGGATAAAAGTTTATATTTAATCGAGTTTCTTATTGAAGAAAAGTTATAAATAATTTAATTGTGCGTCAAATGACCACCAATTTGTTTTATTTCTCCCTAAAAATTGTCAGATTTTTAGTGTTTCAAAATTTAGAAAACCCCGCTTTTCCACCTATATGCCTTCCCCAGGACGGAAAATCATGTTTTCGAGGGGCGAGTTACACAACAAGAATTGATGAGATGCCACATCTAATTGTGGGTGTAAATATGCTCGTTAAAATGTTTGAGTGGGACTTAGTTATTACCTTGTAGTTTTTATACTTAGTCAGTATATATGGTTTATTAAAGTTGGTTAGTTTAGGTTCTAGTTTGTTCATTTATTTTATTTTTTTAATAAGGAGATGTTTACAAGGGTACCATGCTTCCATCTGCAAACCACTGCAGCTACTGAAATAAATGTTTACTTAAAGTAGGAACATTTATCCTACTGCGTTCATCCTGAACACAAGCAGGAAGGAATTAGGATGTGCGGATTTATGTGAAAGAACCATCGTAGATAAGTTGAAAAGCGGGGTTTTCTCAAATTATGGAACACCATAATTCAATTTTTTGGGTAGAAAAAGAAATTGGTAGTCAAAGTGGTCGACAGAGGTGTAATTGAATTATTTACTACTTTTCTTCAATAAGAAAATCGATTAAATATAAACTTTAATAGGTACTTAATTTTCGGATAACGTATTTTTTTAGTACTGAAAACTTTTAAATACAATTACTCTCTTATAAATCAATCAATTTAGAAATTTCTGGAGTCAATCGAGGCTGAATTCAATCATCTATTACTTATCTGTGCAACAAAAATCGTTTTGAATTGTATTTGTAAGAGAAAATTTGAAAAATGACTTTAAAAACGTGTTATTTGGAGGTTTTTTCACGAACAACGGATTAAGGAGCCATTTTAGGTATAGGAACAAGGAGTATAATTTGGAATCAGCGTAAAATTCCTCAAAAGATAGGGCCAAAAAATAATTTTGTCCTGCCAAAATCGCATTTTGGCCCACTCTTTGTTTCCGTGGAATCGTGAGATTCACACCTGAAAAACAACTGTTTATATTGAATAACTCATAAAATGCTAAAAATTGCGAAAAAGTCTGTTGAATATCGAAAATAGAAGGCTTAAAGAAGTAAAAAAAATTAATAAAAAGAATTCCCTTGGCATCTGCATCTCTCGGCCCTGTGCTACTTTAATTAAAAAATGTGTGTCAATTATCATTATGAAAAATGCTTTATGACGTAAGTATACAAGACTGGACGCTATTGTTCACATTTTGTTGGGTAAATTTTGTACTTACTTCTTTCTATGACTTCCATTGTGGCAGACTAACTTCACTAACTTCCGTTTAAAAAGCCCCGGATGAATTTGCCCTCTGCTAACTGTGGACGGGATAAGCTGGTGGTTCATAATCGCTGATCGTCCGAATAGGAAACGACGCGTTCGAGTAAACTTTTCACAGCCAACTATGGTTTTGAGGATGTAAATGTTTTTGTTTTGGGGACTATGAACTCATTATAAACAATGTTATTGGTACACAAAAAACTCCCAAGTTTTGACTTGACTTTTGTCCACCTAGATCGGTCATTTTGCCTAATGTGGCCTCAAGTGTAGCCACGCCAAAAAGAAACGAATACTGTGGCATTTGGCGAGCATGTCGAGCCTTTTATGTGGCCGCAGCATAACGTAATGGGGGCTCAACGGGCCGAATTGGAATACGGTTGTTTTTGCTATAGGTGCATGCACTCTCACACATGTACCTACCTACTGATTTGCTGGTAATAACTAGGTATTATTGTCATCATTTTATTTATTTTTTATTATTTTTTTATATAAGGTACCTAAATAATGTTTTATATGGAAGTGATCCGTACCAAACAAAGTAATAGTGAGGACTTCTCAATTTCTACAGTTCTTACGCAAATATCTACCACCCGCAACATCTAGATGCTATTAAAAGCAGTTACTTCATCTAGTTCTATATTTTAGAGCGGTCCTGCCCTTCAGAAGGAATAGTACTTAATCAACTTTGAACACAGAAAACCATTGTCCAGCAGTGTCCAGAAACACAATCATTCCGCCTGAAGCTGTGAGGCGTGGTACGTGGAAGCTGGTTTGGCTTGAACTTCTCATCCGAGTCGAGAGGGACAAGTGGTAACCCCTAGCGGCAAGCTGCGGAACTTTTATCAGCCCTCAAGCGGCAGACTTGGCAACCACTCAGGATACTACACTACCCACATCCCGCTTCAAATACAAACCTACTTGCTTGGTACTGGAGGCATGGTAACCTTCTATTCTATCTACTGTGATTCCGAATGAAACATCCAAAATGCTCAACTCTTGAATAAATTACCTACGCATCCATATTTCCTGGATCCGTAATTAAATTAGACGTAATACTTTACAAGTCCTTAAAATATAGGTAGGTTGTCAGGTAGAAACAATACTACTGGTCAATAACAACGACAGTTAATATGCAATATTAATCATGGATCGAATAAATATTAGTCGGTTAGGGTGGAGGCACCGATAGTAGCCACCCCTGCCAGTAGTAGCCACCCATGAACTTTAGATTTGAAAAATAAGGATTTGGCACCATCAAGACATTCGACATTAGCACCATTTTAAATCAGGAGATGTCAGCTGCGCATTCCAACCGTTCTCGCCATAATCAAGAAACCCGTGCGATTAAAAACACGCCTTATAACCCAGATGGACTGCCAGTTGATCAGATGAGCTCCTCACCAACGGTTTTGATTAAGGTCGTAGTCCTTGTTTACCTCAATATTTCACTTCATACTACGATTTTTTGATATAGTTTCGTTTTATTCACGTTCCTTGGTGATTTCTTGATGTATTTCAAGTTGTTTCACGTAGGATTTTAGACAATTAGGGTCATATTTGTGGGGTGGCTACTACCAGTTCTTGAAAACCTAGCGAATTTCTGTAGTAGCCATGATGTGGCCACTACTGAGTTTTCGTGTTTTATCACAATATACATGAAAATATGCTAGATTTTCATCAGGATCACAGTGATATAATTAGTTTTCCTGAAAAATTAGAGGTTCCAGTAGTAGCCAGGAGGTGGCTACTGCTGGTCCCTAACAGTGGCTACTAATTAAGATTTTGGTGGCTACTACCAGTTCTTGAAATCCTAGCGAATTTCTGTAGTAGCCATGACGTGGCCACTACTGAGTTATCGTGTTTTTTCCTATTCAACATAAAAATACGCTAGATTATCATCAGTATCACAGTGATATAATTAGTTTTCCTGAAAAATGAGTATTTCCAGTAGTAGCCAGGGGGTGGCAACTACTGGTCCCTTACAGTGGCTACTACTAAAGATTTTGGTGGCTACTACAAGCGACAGATCTTGGTTTCCTTTTCTTCGATTTTCGTAACACTAATCAACGCATTCGATTTTTAAAAATAGCCATTCGATAGAGCAGACATTGGGGGAAAGGAAAAACACGGGATTGGAAGAAAGAACGAAGAAATGAAGAAATTACGTTGTAAATACCGAAACTGGGCTGCTTAAGGGTGGCTACTACTGGTGCCTCTACCCTATGCACTTTTCGGACCTTTTCTGTTATCCGACCTCCAGCGCTGCCTCCAGACAGTATACCAACAAACTATACACAACATTCTGATCTAATGTCCAAATAATCTGAATGTTTACTAAAGGATTAACTGCTTGATGTTATATATATTTTTGAGATGTGAGCATCCAGACCACAAAACTATATATACATCATTCTAATTGTGTTGGCGGTCGAAAGCTGGTCGGATAACAGGAAAGGTCCCACTTTTTTTTCTTCACATTTCGTTTTCATTCGTAATGTGAACAACAATGAATAATGAAAACTCTCCAGAATTAATTACCAAACCAACGCAATATAAATGCCTAAATTGACTGATACTTTAGCAAATCGCAAGTTTCAAGCGATTGGCAGGGTATTTCCGTCTCGCTTATCTAGTAGTTTCTGTCACATTTAATTGTTCTAGTAACGAATTATGTACCTACCTATTCGACAAAGATGGAAGGTATGTCCGTCGTTCGCAATTTTTAGCGTTGCAACCGCTTTGCGGTTAAGAATAAATACAAATAGTTGAATATATTTAAAAACATACCAAATAAAATAATAATAATAAAATTAACTGTACAAAAATAATAATAATAAATCCTCTTTCATGGGAAACCACTAAATTCCCTTTCCTATGTGTTTCCATGTCTGTCCAGTGTCCAAGTCTGTCGGTTTTCATTCTATGGCAAATTCCTTATCTCAAGGAAAAACATGAAACTTGTAAAAGGAAACAATCCTAAGGAACTGATCTTAAATGAGTCCAAATTTATGAAATGACAAGGATTTATTGTTGTTAGGACAACGTTTCATGGAACACCCGTTTCTCACCATCCAATGCCCCAAATTTAATAAAATGTAGAGTGATAAAGCATGATCTTACTATTCATGATTTTCGATTAATAAGTTTCTATTTTTCAATTTTTATAACTTTAATGACTTTAATAACGATTGATGAATTTAATAACGGATTGAAACGTGCAGGGCCGGCGCTAGGGCCATGCGGAACATGCGGCCGCATGGGGCGCCGAGAGGAAAGGGGCGCCAACGCGCCGGCGAAGCCGGCGCGCGACGGCACGGCGCGGCCGGCTGCACGGCGTGTTAAGAATTTTTAAAGTCCATTTTTCTGAACCAAAACATTTTTTGCTGAAGACATATATTTTTTGGATATTAAAGAAAAGGTCTATTTATGTTTAACACTTCTTTTTGAGATAGGAAACTTACATCGGAATAGGGCGTCTTCCGTAAGGAGTCCTTAAGTTTTAATACAATTTCACGGACTCGTTTTATAGGGGGTTTGCATTTCTTGCTTTTACAGGGGGAATGTATTTATTGCATTAAGAATTCTAATAACACTTCCAGTGTCAGTGGCCAGTGGAGAGAGAAGTTTTTCGAAGTTGAAAATAATCAAGAGTTACCTACGTTCAGCCACTTCACAAGAACGCCTGAGTGGATTGGCAACACTGGCAATTGAAAACGACGTTCTGAATTCACTGGACACAGATTTAGTTTTGAGAGACTTTGCCAAGACCAAAGCACGAAGAGTTCCAATTTAGCAGTATTTTTTTGTAATTTTTGCCAAAGGACATGTTTTTAAAAGTTTTGTTACCGTAAACGTTAACATAATGTCAATTTTCATGACGTTATCAGTAACTAGTGATATTTAAATGTTTGTCTTTGTCATTTTTGCCGTAGGCCATGTTTACGTTTATTATGTTTTTAAAGGTTTTGTTGCCGTAAACATTAACACAGTCAATTTTCATGACGTTACCAGTAACTGGTGATATTTATATTTGTCTTTGTAATTTTTGCCGTAGGACATGTTTACGTTTACCTTGTTTTTATAAGATTTGTTACCGTAAACAAGTTGTTACCACAATGTCAATTTTCATGACGTTACCAGTAACTGGTGGCATTTAAATGTTTGTCTTTGATTTTTAGTGATAAAGATAAGTACTGATGTAACGTTACAAGTTAAAAATAAATATTGTTATATATATTTAAAATGTGAGCTTAAATTTTTTAATTCCCAGTCCCAACTTTATATTCCATTTGATACCATTATTCGTTGTAAAAAAAAAGGCCTACATTTGATATAAATAAATAATTCTTTTACTTTAATTTTGTAATTTTATTCAATACTATATTATTACTTACATTTTACAATGTGTTCACTTTTGATTATAATTAGGAGTTTATATAATTATATATATAATACCAAAGTGGAGGGATTATTTGGGGGGGGGGGGGGGCAAAAATGACTCTCGCATGTTCAGTGAAAATGCCTTGCACCGGCCCTGGAAACGTGTTATTGATATTTTCAAAATCCCCTACTATAATAATAATTGTTGATACGGTCTTGTTGAATTGATTTCGCGGCATCATTGACGACTATTATGTAAATATATTACCTCCTTGAGGAAGTAAGTTTATAGTTATGTCGTGTGGTGACGTATTGACGCCTTGTTACCTTCTTGATCGTCCAAGCCGGTGTGAGTTATTCAAGAGGACTACCGAGGATTTATTGGTAGTTAACATTATAGACAATCTAATATGCGCCAAGTGTCATCGGACGGTTGTATATTATTCAGGTGATCAGATTATTCGGGCGATAATGGACACCAATGAGTCGGTCAGCTTCAATTCAATTTATAGTTATTGCTTTCGTCCTATGACAAATGACCTGTAATTATTTTTTATTACCCCCTCCTCCCTTGGCGGATTTCGGTTTTAGCCAATGCGCTTAATGCGCTTATGTCTAATTACCTACGTCAGGTGTCATCACACGTTACTGTCCAGACTAAATTGAACATTGATTAAGGACCTTGTATAATATGATCCAACTAGCGAAGATTGACTGTTTTTAGCATGAATATGCTTTAGCCGTGACCTAACTACCGAAAAATGTCCCACGAGAGTGCAACGAAAGTAGCGCCAATAATTGTGATGATTTCCGCTTACAACCGAGTCGTTGCTAGGGATATGATACTTCGTCGTTTTTCATCCCACAAAATTCGTTGACCATTCGTTCGAAAGCTCTCGATTTATCCAACCATACTATATTAACTACTGCGAAGTGCGTGGCCAAGAAGCTGAGTTATGAGCATGGTTATATGAATAATTGTTTACACACAGGTGATCATTCTCAATTATTGATATTGTGAACATGATTGCAACCGCTTGTTAATTTCTGATGATTTCATTGAGCTGGTGTTTCGATTATGTGATTCATAGCAGGTGATCCGAATATTGCGAGAACGGTTAGATTTGTGAAGCGGTGGTTAAATTATTTTAATAGGTAATTTCTATACTTTACACTATAGGAAGCTGTAATTTCGTATGTAGCCTCTTTAGCCTCTTTCTATAATAAAGTGAATGTTTACTCGCGAGTTTCTATTAGGAGATCATCATCTCACAAGAGCTCAATGGTCGTGATCATTAATATAATAAAGTGAGAGCGAGGAGCTAAAACATGATTCCATGTTTTAGGATTGATGGCAGAATGATAAACAGAGTTCAGAGGCCGATGGGGGGTTGGGTTCAGAGAATCGACGAGGAGTGAGTCGTGTACGGCTAAAGCATATTCATGTTTTTTAATTTTAGCCGTCAGGCTCAAAGGAACTGTGGCTTTTTTTTTTCTCATATCGCGATAAAATAATTCATTCATGTGGCAATAAGAGTTCTTTTTGACAAATCATTGATAATCTTACAGAGCAGCCAAATTGGAAAGAATGATATATTGTAATCTTTGTCATCTTTATTATCCATCGTTATGATTCATTATCACAGGGGTGCCCACAGGGGGGGTCACGACGCAAACTGCGTCGTTAAAATTTGGGGGGGGTTAGAAAAATGAGTATTTTTTTATGAACAAGTAATAAGATTTATACTAACAATTTGCTAGCGTCAGCTGTTTTCAATTCGAATTACTTTATTGGATAATTATGTTGTAGAAACAGGTATTGTGCACATGCGTTGTGAGTGCCATAATGACAGCGGTAATGTCTTTGGCTTGCGGAAAGAGCAATGAGCCAGGTAAAAATGATAAAAAACAGACTCACAGCTGCAATGGGAGGTGCTTGGCTGTCAAACTTGTTGGTTCTTTCTGCAGAGAAAGATGTGATGGAGTCTATATCTAATGAGAAAATAATTGATGCATTTGCTTTATCATCAGCACAAAGAAAAAACTGCTCTGTCGATTGTAAGCAAACCTAATAAGGCATATAACTAATAACGTTAAATATAATATACTTTGGCTTGTTTAGCTATAGTAGCCTAAATGGTGTATTTTGAGCAATGTATATAGTTACTGTAGATAATTGAAATTCTACATAAATATACTTATTGTATGTACTTGTTTTACTGTCAATTAAAAATTAATTACTTACATTTGTAAAACAAGAAATACAACATTCTTTATCACATCAGTGTATCATTTACATTACCTATTTAATAAATATTTTAGTTTGGGGGGGGGGGGGGGGGGGGGGGGGCTCGAGTCGTTGCGCTTGGGGGGGGGGGGGGGGGCCCCCCTGATTATCAAGTACACTAATTTCCATACTTTATACTAAACAAGCTACACACATTGGTGAGCTACTAGTTGGTTATTTACAATCAAACATATTTGAAGGAATGTTGACGACAGAGCCTTGCAATTTTGAATTCGAATACCATTAAATGCCTTTTATAACGCGATTTATTACTTACTATGCGTGTTTCCATTATTACTTAAAGTTTTGGAAAACATTACTAATAGCCAACTCACACAAAATTAGTCGAATTTGGCAACTATTAACACTATTTTTGGCATTTGTTAAGTTGGTCAACTAAGTGGAGTTTGCATGAGGATTTTGCTGTTCCCAAATGAAAATTTGAAATTCGGAGGGATGGATGAAAGTTAAAACTGGAATCTCTCGCATACGAAATGGTATTTTTATGAACAAGTAATAATATATTTCATTTATATATATATATTACAATTTATTTACGGTGCTTTATATTTGCCACATTTTACATATCTTCGCACCTTTGTAACATTGTCATAGTGTCTGGCCGTAAAACTTCCTCTTACAAATTTTGCATTATAACTCGTTAAACTATTTTTCTACAATTCACACAATTGTTTAATATGGCCACTACAGTTTAGGTAAGACAATAATAATAATTTCATAATATTCTGATACGACTAATTTTATAGAAATTATTTATAAATTATTTGTTTATCAAGTAAAACAAAATAATTGTATTTCACATAAATATTACTTTATAGTGGATAATAATTTTATTATTTAATTTATCAGATGGTCCCTCCGATTTTCTTTGGTGACTCTTATATTCAAGCCATTATATTCACTGCCATAAAACCTGTAAAATGATAGTTTGAAATTTCAGGGTTCAGATAAGTACCAATTTAATTACAGTGACCATAAGTGACTCCGAAACAGAGAAAAAACTGCTTTTCTAAGTACAATTGGTTGTCCTCGTTTTTAAAACGATTATGTTCAAGTTATGTGAAAGTCGATATAAATGTTAGCGAAATTAAAACAGAAGATGAGAATCTTGGCTTATTAGCGATTCTTCGCCAATTCTCGCATTGAGATTCTACGTCATAAAAAGTCCAGTCATGCAGCATGACCCCATGAGCGAATTTTTGAAGAATATTACCGATTTTTACAACCAGCGAACGGCATTATTTCGATTTTTGACTGATTTTTCAACTTTGAAATTTTTGAAAACTTGATACATATTCTTATAGGAAATTTTACGCTGATTCCGAATATACCACATGTTAGTATGCTGAAAAAATTATTTCGCACAAAAAATTGCAAAAAACAGGGTATTTTGAAATTTTTGACTACATTTTTGAAAATTTCAACCCGAAGATGTAATCCGATCATGCTGGCCAACGAACTTGAACTTTCGTTTTGCGTCCTTAACATTTTAAAATTTGTTTGAAGTTTCTAGCACAATTCTACGGACAGTTATCGTCTGGAATGACACATACATACATACATACATATATACATACATACATACATACATAAAAAAATGCGTTAAACTTCAGAATATGATTCAGAATAGCCTGAAACGGATTTCTGCATAAAATTTTTTCAAAAATTCACATTCTACAAATTTTGAGGCAAGAGCAATAGCTTAATTTTCTTCAAAAATTCGCTATTAAAAAAAAAAAAAAAAAATTAGCACGTTGGGTGATAGATAGTAGGTATATTGAAGTAGTAGCTAGGTCTTAGTAATAGTGAACTATCAAGTGTGAAGCATAACAACTTTTTCTACATAATCAGATGGTTTTTTACTGTGAATTTGGACTGAGGCCTAGTACATCCAATATTTTACCAACCTAAGCTACCAGCTTAGCTAAGCTACTATTGCTACGTATCATAACCATTCAAGAGCTGTTTGAATCCTCATATCCTGATCCCACTCCAAATAAGAGCGCCCTCTGAAGAGAAAATGATTTTCATCATGACTAAACAACGCTTATGACCTACGTGCTAGTAGATATACCTATCACAAAACCTCCTATACCTACACCTGTAGAGTAAACCGTGAAAAACCTGTGCTCCCATCACTACGTGAATCAAATGTTTCTCGATCTTGTCGCTTCTTTCTTTTGTGAATGATGTCCAGAAAATTCTTTCTTCGATGATTCATACCCAGTAAATATGTTCCTACCTATAATTCGATACCCACTATTTGTGCTGCTTATTATTTATCCATCCAGAAGCTTTTCCAATCTTCTCCTAGATGACATCTGTACCTCAGATTCTATCAGGAGTGGAGTTTTTCAGTACCTACCATTTCCCTCTTTACTCTGGTAGGAAAATTTCAAAATATTGCTTGATGTTGATCAGTTATCGTGTACGTTTTTGTTTCCAGGCGATAAGCGGCAGATACTTTTGTATATGTTCCTCCGATTTCGGAACTTTTATTTTTGTAATTACCTACCTCTTAACCCTTTCAGTCTTTTTGTGCAGTCCACTGTACATGACCTTCTCACTTTGTTTTCCGTAACCAAAGCCGTTTTAGGGCCATAATTTCTATTCAACAGCAACTATAACCCCCTAACAACGACGGTAGCGTGACTTCAAGTTCCACATAGTGTAAACTAAAACCTTTTTTGCTGATTAATTCCGTCCTCTACCCGCCCGTCATGGAAGATATAGGCAAGCACCACAATTTTTGGTTTTTTATGCAATATAAATACGATCCATCGCTTTTTTATGCTTGGTATTGATTGTAGACGTCCTTTAGTTACTATAAAAGCAAAAATCGAGTTGGTAATTTGCGAAATGAAGTTGTGCCAAGTGTTTAAACGTAGTGTACAGTAGGTTGTACAATAGCACCAGAGCGACGTGGATCGCTGCCACGCGTTCAAATGTAGTGTACAGTAGGTTGTACAATAGCACCAGAGCGATGTGGATCGCGTGATGTTCTGAATCCAAAAATATGAGAAGACCGTCGAAACTTCGGCGGGGATAATGCCGATTTCGGCAACTAGACATTATTGGGAATGATTACGGGTGTAGATTTTGTCAATCAGCACCACTGTGGATATTGGAGAACGTTGGTGGGAAACAATTTTGGCACGATAATACCAAGAAACGACATCATAGGAGAGCAGTTCACGGTGAATAAGCCAGTCATCAAATAAATTCGCGGTTTTCGTGTACCTACCTAGGTACTACCAGCCAGTTTTTGTTGCTGTTTATCATTTGCCGCATGCATGTGAAGCCATGAATTTTTTTGAATGGCATTTTTTGCTAGTCGTTTGACTTGAAATTTGGGGATTGAGTCTGAAATAATTTTGTGATACAATGTGTTTCTGTGATTCCAAAGTACAAAAGAGTCTTTACTTTACTCGCCCTGACTTATTTCTTGAACAAGGGTATTATTTTTAGTTTTATAGTTTCATTGTTCAATAAGTATGATCGAATTTGAAACTGCTGTGAATTTTTGTTTGAATCCAGGTTGGGTAGCTACCCATTGCTTAAGTGTCATTGTGCAGTACACTGAACATTCACAATTGTGCACAGCACCGCTTGAGTCTCATTGTGCACTATACTGTACATGGTACACATTTTGAACCAATGGTACTAGGGTCATGAAATTTTCACCAGAGCTTACTTAGACCAATAGTAAATCGCGTGCAAAATTTGAGATTTTTCTGTTCACTACAAATAATTCGGGACTGAAAGGGTTAAAGAAATTTCCGGAGCCTTGTACCCTGCCTAGGACAACCTGCGGTGATGGTTGAGCTGCATCCACGGGTAACCTGAGGGTTGAGGGGGGCTCGCCAATGTTGGTTCCTTCTCCACTCGAGAGAGATCAGGAGGTGACGAGCTAACTGGATTTCCCGCCTCATGCGGTACCGCCGCCCTTCGAATCTGAATTCCGACCCTGTCACTATTCCAAGTACGGTGATTTCTAGAAAATTTGGTGACATTATTAGGTTCTGTTTTTCCCATTATACATTGGTACGGTATTGAATGTAAGTATATATTGAAATAGAATTCACTCGAACTCACCTTCGAACAGAGTGTCTACATTAATTATGGTGCACAAACTAAAAGAATCGATTCTAGAGCTTATATCTGTGCGAAAGTTACTCGCAGATTTCTTTTCAAACGCTTTGTTTTCAAGTTATTCAGTTTTTAAGATTTTTTCGTATTTTGTACCTCATGACATTAAAACGGCCACAACCCCCTTTAGAATCACCGTAAATTCAAAACTAAGAACACCTTCGGAAAGACCGTTAAATTTTCAATACCGTTGATATAAAGTAAATTTGTTTTAGTTAGTTTTCATTGGTCAAGAAAAGGCCATTGTACTAAATTAGAAGAAAATATTGAAAATCCACGTTTTCCTTCCGTTTTTTTGCTACCGGCATGGGGATTGTTCGGCGTGCACTCTTCCTCAATTGACGGTATTGCCAATTTTACTTTTACTTTGCTAAATGGGAGAGAAAAACATGTTCATATGTTGAAAAAAGTGGTTTTTTCTGCGAAGTAGAGGGACTTATTGAAAAATGACCCTCTATGAAAATACGAGTTTGGGGCCGGTTTTACGCATGATTTCATGTGTTTATAAGGGTAAAACTAGTTAGTTGTAGTGTAAAACTCGGTTATAACGGAGTTGGGGAAATCAGCAAGTGTTAGTGTTACCATACGATTCGGCGTGAAAAAATACGTAGAAACCGGCTCCAAACGTATTTTTATAGAGGTTGATTTTTAAACAAAACTCTCGATTTCGGAGAAAAAACTATGTTTTTCAACATAGGAACATACTTTTCATCCCCAATTAGCAAATTAAAAGTAAAATTGACTATACCGTTCAGAACCTGACAGTTTGAGGAAGTTTTTTCCGAGGAGTGCACGACGAAAAATCCCCATACCAATAGCAATAAACCGGAAGGAAAGTCGTCGATTTCAAATATTTTACTAATTTTGTACTTTGGCCTTTTTTTGAACAATTAAAAATAACTAAAACAACTTTACTTTATACCTGAGGTATAGGAAATTCAACAGTCTTTCTAAAGGGGTTCTTAGTTTTGAGTTTACAGTGTTTTTTAAGGGAGTTATCCCGTACTAATGTCATAAAGTACAAAACACAAAAAACACAAAAAACATGTTAACAATTAATTGAATTGAAAACCATGCGCTTAAAAATAAATCTCCATGAGTAACTTTTGATTAGAAATGAGCTATACAATCGATTCCTCGAGTTTCTCCCATAATTATTGAAGACGCCTGCTATAGGTTGGTACTACTTTTGAAAACGCTTCCATTTTAACTGCTGAATCACGCATTGTCTTCATATTGGATGGAAATATTCGACATTTTTCATTAGTGATTTATATTATGAACTGAGTTCAAATGACCATGCATAATCATGATGTAGCCAGGCAATATTTTGAGTGGTTTGTAAGCCAGTAATATAATCTTAAAGCCGTTCCACTCAATGTCTGTACCCGGGATAAATTTGAATCTCTTGGAATATTTTTAAGGGTTAAATTCTTGTAATATATTATTGAATATATCATGGATGCTCACAGTTCACTTCTTCGATCGTGAGTGTTCTTCCCTAGAGCAAGAGTAAAACCATAGTTTTTTTGGTTTAAAACCATGCATTATAATACAGTTTCCAGATCGAAACAAAATGTTTCTACCGAGTAGGCAAAAAGTTTGTGTTAGATCGTACTTGACAAACAGAAGTTCGTGCGTAAGTTCGTAGTCTGAAAACCAGGTGCTGGGGTTATCACGGTTGATCGCGAAATAACTACTGCACATGTGCAAAACCAATGGATATTGATTGACACTCTTGAGTCTAATTTATACACTGATTTTGACGAATTTTCCGAGGATTGTGACGGGAAGTTCGAGATAATCTCCGACCGATGCCATCACTTACCTACGTATACCTTATTTTGTGAACGCCGTTGAATTGATGGTACGGTTTGAATCCATGACATGAATTATAGCCCTTTATCGTATATCAGATTCTACTCTTATATTATTGTTCTATTTTGAATTCAATTATTTCGACTCGTACTTCGTTCTTCAATTAAGTCTGTTCGTCCACGTTACAATATGTGAGGAAGCTATACTGCCCATTGGATCATTTGAATGATTTAACTTCATCATGGTATGGAGACGAGAAACTGCCACTCCTTTCTGTATAGAATCCAATATCTCCTTCCAATAATGGAAATCGTGTTTAAAGGGAGTCCTGAAGCATGCCGTCGTATGGTCTCCCCCAGATAGAACAACCTGGAAACATCCTCCTGAGAGGAGACTGTAACTCAGCGAGTCAAAGTCCTTGGATGTGCTCAAGTTCCTGTGGGGGCGTAAGTTCTAGCCACACTTCGAAATGAGCAGGTTGCTGCACCAGTTTTTTGGCACAGCCGCACAACTCCCAATGCCTGTTAATATCATGCTGAGGGACAAGACCACTGAACTCGCGAATCCATCTTCAACAGGAGGGCAGGCTGATGTTGGCGCTGCGGCAATTCGAGTATTCTGCACAGATTAACGTCTCACAAAGTTCTTTGGTTTACGTTTAAAGATACATCGATTCCAAAAATCGAAATAATAATACAATCCGTCCGTCCGCCTACGCTGCACAGAGGTCCTTTAATGGGAACTTTCGGGAAAAAGTCTCTGGTCCATCTACTCCTATAGGATACTAGCCGGTTACCCGAGAGTTGCACGTACTCACAACTACGGGTAATTTTTACTGGGTCATTATATCCAAATGTACCATGTCATTTTTTTACCCAGCAACCCCCAAAAGGCCCTAATTCAAATTTCATCAATCAAGTTTCAAGTTGTAAATAATTAATTTTTCAACTAAGTGGCCCCTCAATATAACCAACTCAATATTATAACCTCAGTTACGTTAAAACAAATCCCGACCAACATAGCTGCAATTGATAAAACGTTTTGAATATCAATTTCGAACATCTATCTTAACAAACAAAAACTGCTCAGCTCAATCCATCAACATTGTTTTGGTACCGTTGAATTTGTAATAGAAACTTCTTTACTCGTGAACCCACCCCTTCTTTATTTGACGTGAAAAGTTCGACTCATGTCAAGTTTTTCCTCAATAACTAAGTTGTATGCCCGGACGACGTCGCATTTTAGGGCCGACGGACGGAAAAGGTGTCGGAAATTATTTCTTGGACTTCAATGGCGAAAAATTCCGAAATTTAACGGTGTTTTTATGAGTATTAAAATTCAGATATGCAATATTTGGCGATTAAGTGTTCCATAATATATGATGTCTACGCTTACTTAAAACATAATCAGCTATTTCGGTCAGCAGCAGTGCAGGCGGCCTCCCAGTTTGAGCCCCTAAGGACAAGGAAGCGCTGGTTGCGTAATGATGGGATGCTGGCGGATAGAGAAACAATATTGAGCCCACCAGCCTTGACCGGTGTGTGAATGTAAGCACTTGGGAAACCAGGTGGAAAGCCTAGCCTAGAACGAACTTCGCGATCTAACTCAAGCAGCCTCCCTGCAGTAAGCCTTCCAAAGATACACCCATAGGTTAGCTCTGGCAGTAAGTACGTGCTAAGGAGGCGCAGCTTCTACCATGGCTTCAATGGAGCCTTGTTAACACGAGCTGATGCTCCCCCAAGGTCCACACAGCTTGTGGTATAGTGCCCACACCCATGAGGTCAACTTCAAGGTACCACCAGACATACAACACGACTCGGGCAAGGATTGGTGGCTGTCTTAAGACAAAGCATTCCTGATCCACCACCTTCACCTTATGCTGGCGACCTGATGGTACTAAGGAGACTGGCCCACACATAGAAGGGTGAGACCACTAATCACACCTGGCTATCTGCTCGGTAAAGGAATTGAGGGTGATCTGTAAGCCCTCACGGGTTTCAGCCAGCAGGATGAAATCATCAACATCATCGGCCTCCTTTCTTTGGGGTGAAGATGGTCGGGGCACGGGTTAAGGCTTTCAGGGGTCTTTCCTGTAGAAGTAACAGGTTGAGGATGAGCTGCTTGACATTATTTAGGGCTTTATTTCAGTGTCGGCCTGAAATACCATCAGGTCCAGCTGACGTGGAGTTTTTGGCAAAGCACTTATGTGCCTAGTCATGAAGCACCGGTGAGCACATAATGCTGCATAAGGAATCCCCCGTGGAAGCTGGGGACACCACTGGCTCAACAGGGTTATGGCTGGGAGCACATATGAGTGGATCCCAAAATTCCACGAAATCCTGGAGAGGGGGCACAACTTGTCCATCTCCAGCTCCCTCCAGTACCTCCGCAGCTACATGAGCCGGATACTTCCTCCACAATCTCTGGACCTACCGGAATTCCAGCCTTCTCGCTTGCTTAGCAGCTCTGTGATCTCAATGGGGCACCAACACAGGAGGATTAACTCCCTGATGCCTCGCCATGGTCGAATCCCCAACCTGTGGGAAGACCCACTGAACATAAGCTGTGACATCGTTGTCCAAGTCCAGGAGGATCATTGCTGAATGGCAGGCTGCTGTTCCATGCCTGGAAAGCACGTGCATGGAAACACGTGCTTGCAAAAAAAAAAAAAAAAAAATTAATGTTGTTTACTCCATTTTGTACAGCTTCTGCCTCCTCTGCTGCCATTTTCTGCCAATTATCAGAAGCATACCTGGGCTCTATATCAATCGCAGCGTTGGCCTGTATAGGATGCCTCTGCTCTGAGGGCACTGATTCTACGCTTGGAACTGCAGGCTCTCTCACAATGGGCAAACTGGTGGGCATTCGATGGGGCTGTGGAAGAGGAAGAGGGATAGGAAGATGAGGAAGAAGAAGAGGGAAAGGATGTCCGACGCCCCTGTCTGGAGCACTCGGACTTCCCCTAAAATCTCGCATGCCAATGGGCAGGGGGGGGGGGGGTTATGAGGCTGATTCATGTTAAGGGGCGGGAGACCCGTTGACACGACCCTCCCCAATAATCGCTAGCTGGTCATTCTGCCACACTCTGTTCAGCCAGAGGTAGCCTGGGTTGCACGACGGGGACGTATGACCTTGACTTGGGTAGGGATATGAAGGAGCTCTAAAGAGATAAAAACACCGACAGTTGCCCTACCCCAGCGACTTACACACACATAAACACACACACTCATACACTCACACCATTACATTTGTATATAATAGTATAGATTTTACGCTGATCAAGAATATATTCCATGTTCCTATACTGAAAATACGAGTTTCACGTTTAGTGTGTGTGTGCTTATATTGAGTTCCATAGTTTTTGGTTGAATTTTACGATTAAAAGCAACAAAATATGTTGCTTTCAACACATTATCACCTCTCTGACAAAATTCAAAATGATTTTTCCAATAAAAACTACTAATCAAATTCGCTCACTCACTGCTCCGGTTGACATCCATGTTATCTTGGGACCGAAACATCCATGTTATCTTGGGACCGAAAAATGAACCTCTTCTGTTAGTTTGATGGGATGGGGAGAATAACAAAACCAGCACTCGTTCGTACACGATTACATGAGTCGCTCCGTTGTAGAAGAACAATCTTCCTTGAATATAAGGGCATTTCTGGACTTCTACTTGTGAATTGAATGAATAAAAACTAAAATTAGGAAAATTAAAACTTTCTTCCTGACCACCTAGATCGGTAATTTGTCCCACTGTGCGCCGCGCCGCACTGAGGTCCGGACGCGGCAAGACTCCCCAAACCCTAGGTGAAGTTTAAATCAATTTGATCATATTTCTAGAAACGGAAAAGGATGGAGCGTTCAGTAATCAAAGAAAAATGATCGAAGTTACATCAACATAGGTGAAAAACTCGAAAAGAGTGCGCTCTCCGTACAAAACTCCCTTCTATATTAATGCACTTACTGATGCTCAAGATTTTATTTTTCCCTCAACTTTTTTGCTTTTGGTTCAGATACCCTTAACATTGACATTCATATCGAAAAAGTTAGCTAATACATTATTTCCTCGCTGTATTGGTTTATTATTTCCAATAATAAGCCTATGTGATCGTATAGCAAAAAATTTTTATAACCCCTCCTCAAACTTTGTCACTTTACGTTTCAAGGTGCGTAGAATCCAAATTTGAAATGTCCGTCCGCCGTCCGGGCCATAAAAGGCCTAAGAATTGACTTTAAAAACCCGTTCTTTCGCACATAGACTCCATTTGGAGTCTAGTTGGTCCTAATGTTTAACCATCCCGATCGCTTTACTCGCATAGAATGTATGGGCCAAAAACGGGCGAAAAAGTGTCTTTTTCGAGGCTTTGAGTGTTAGACTAACGCACGCCTGGCACGCTTGGCAGGGGGTCACGGTGGGTGGTGAGGGGGGCGAGCGGGGGGTGGAGTGAGAGGAAGAACAGAGGTGGATACTAGAAAAGAGACTGGCGAAAGCCCCAGAGCTATTTCTATAGCTGGATATCTGATTCAGAAATAATAAACCATTATGTAATAATTTGCAGCGTTTTCTTCTTTTTTATCGATGTTCTCACTTATTTGGCAGTTTTTTCCAAAGCTCCGCAGCTACAGCTCTAAAAAAAACGATTTCTCGACTGTTTAGGATTCAATCTGATGCTCTCTGAACGTTCAAAACAGCCTTTCAACAGCCAACCAGTCTACAGTATTTGTTTTGGCATATTACTGATGACAAAACCGAGCAATCCAACGTAATAAGTATACCTAGGTAGATGGCTTAGAAAATTTTAAAATCATAATTTTTGAAAAATGTCTTCATTGAATTGCATTCTGAAACGATTCCTGATGTTTGCGCTTTTTCATATATACCTACCTATATTTTTATATATACATTCCGGATGATAGCTCTCCCCAGGATCCTCTCCGTTCTTGCGCCAAAAAATCAAGCATTCCAAATGAAAGGATGAGTTCGTTGGCCAATAATTTTTGAGCACATTAAATTGGTCCAATTTCGGAAAATGTACTAAAAAAATCACTAAAAATGGCTTACAACGGTTAAAAAAGTTAAATTTATAATTTTTAGCAGAATTTTAGTCAAAACTTAATTGTCAACAATTAAGGTGAAATTTAAAAATTTTTGTTCAAAATTATGCTGAAAAATTTTTAAATTTCATTTACATTTGCTCAAAAAATCTATAAAAACTGCGAAAAATCTAAAAATCCAAGATCTCCTTTGAATCGCCGAATTTTATTTAATATGAGTTTTTTGCCATGAAATTGGTTTTTAACAATTTATTTCTACTGAAACTGGTTAAATTTCAATACAATTTATCATATGTATTATACGATAGATCGTTCAACGAAATTCGCTCCTACGATCATGCTGCATGACTGGAACTTTCTGTTTTCTCTTCACTCATAGCACCCATGGGTGAGGAGTGGTCGACTTGAGACCCACCTAAATCGATTCTACGTGCAAAATAACATCCAAAACAATACCCCACATGCCTATGTATCAAAAAACGCCGAAAACCCGTTTTTACACCCATTTTTCACCGATATGTGTGGAGTAATTGGGTTGGAGAGATGTTTCGACCAACTAGGGACTAAACCAAACCTTTGTGCCGAATTTCAGATTTTTCCAACGCTTTTGGTCCATTTTAGGAGGTCTTTGCCGTTTTTCATGTATTCTGAACCTTAGTGCGCCATGGCCGATAAGCGGGTAAAAACTTAAATCGTTGAAGTATTTTCCAAATTCAAGTAAAGTTTTTTTTAGGAAAATTGCGATAGGGCATAAATCCAATAGTTCATCTTCATCTCTCTAAACAATTCAACGGCTAAAATACACTTAATTTTTATTGCATATAGTATGCATACGTAGTGTAATGTCTTCGTAATAGAGTTTCGTTTATTAAAAAACCTTATTAAACTTTTCATGATTAAACAAAAAAGACAAAATAAAACACTTCCTTATAACACATTGCCAAAGGATTCTGTGAGAGGTTAAAGCATAAAAAGGGGTAAACATGCTTAAGATCCGCCAATACCGCCTTATTTCGATTGATAAGTCACATGAAACTCTGAAGAACAACATAGAACAGTCAAAACACCTTGTAGGGTTCTAATCATCGCATATACCTAATGATTTCTGCTTTAGCTACTACTGGCATGATGTTTTTTCGAACTGAATACACATTTTCCCCGTTTAAGTCATTAAGGACCCTAATTCACTCTAATAAAAGAAATTCCACTATCTGCTTTACAAGCAGTTACCATGTTACATGGATATGTCTTTGATCGGGGATTTCATTACGGTTGTCCTCGAGAGTTGTAAACAAATCCTTTAACTTTAAACAAATCCCTGGGCCGCATCCCGACTAATTCCAACAAAACAACGGTTTACTTATAGAAATGTTGAAAATAACTGTGGAGAGAAGCCACTACAATGAGTTGTTGTTAACAGTCGACTGTTGTCAAGATGATGAAAATGTTTCCTATGGAGTGGAGTAAATGATGCTATTGCTTTACGTTAAGAATATTGTAACCGGCTTATTAAAATTGTTTATAGTCCAATCAACTTAGTTTAGGAATGTAGCCAGGTACGTAAGGAGGGGGAAATTGGTAGCTTGAGATGTGAACATTTATCCACATAAATCAAAATGAGTGGCGAACGATTTCTGTGCGATGAAAACTGCGGAAGTTCAATTCCCCTAGCAACGGCTGGGTTGTACGTGAAAAACACTGAAATTGTGACACAAATTTTGCGTCACGGAAATTTTTGGTTGACCCCCCAGAGCAAAGACATATCCATGTCAAAAGTTACGATTTTGTCGAGGATGATGAAGATACTTCACTATTCACCGTCCTCTTTGGATTAGAACGATTACGGCGAATTTCAATCTGAATTTTCAATGAAATCGATTTTCTGAGGAGGTACCTACCACCTTTCAAAAACCCGTCTCACATAAACCCGTCTTCAATCTTCGGTTGAAGATTGGTTAACTTACTCCCACTAAATCAGAATTTCGCTACTTTCCTCCCACTAAATCAGGATCTTATATAAGTAATTACCGCGTCATAACAAAATATCACATAGGTTACACCAGGTTACACGATCCTTAGTTCCGTATCATCGATAGCCTGTTAAACCCCCAACCAAAAGACATATCCATGTCAAAATTTCTCCCTTGATGGGAAAAACAAAAGATCATGGATATGTCTAGTACCTACTGCTTACCAGTTGGTACCTACTACTCAATTGTATATCAACCATGTAGTGCCTTCATTTCACAAGATTATTCCATTATGGTTACAAAACAATATTAGTTTTTAACTTAAGAGTAATAAATCAGCATTCCTTGAGACTACAATGGCTTAGAGGTCATGAAACGTCATGGTAAAATGAGAGCATTCCAAAAAGTGGCGAACGATTTTCCTACTATGAAAACTATGGGAGTTACTCTTCCCTAGTAACGCCTTGGTTGTACGTGAAAATCAATAGAAAATGTGCCGGTCGGGAAAACTCGGCGCTTTGCGCCTCGGCGGGGGGCTCCGCCCCCTGCACCCCCGGTTTATTTCTTTTTCCATACTCTGTATGAAATCATAGGAACACAGAATGTGTTTTTGCGATGCTAGTCATCCGTTAAATAAAATTAACAAGCGGTTGCAATCATGTTCACAATATCAATTATTGAGAATGATCACCTGTGTGTAAACAATTATTCATATAACCATGCTCATAACTCAGCTTGTTGGCCACGCACTTCGCAGTAGTTAACATAATATGGTTGGATAAATCGAGAGCTTTCGAACGAATGGTCAACGAATTTTGTGGGATGAAAAACGACGAAGTACCATTTCCCTAGCAACGACTCGGTTGTACGTGAAAATCATTATAAAAAGGCGCGTAACGGTTTTTTCTGTCGGTTTTTTTTCGGTAGGTCATCGCAAAAACACATTCTGTGTTAAAAAGTGTCGATCGGGAAAAAAAAAAGTGTCGGTCGGGAAAAAAAAGTGTCGCGAAAAATTCCTTGACCCCCAGCCAAAAGACATATCCATGTCAAAAAAAAAAAAAAAAAAAAAAAAACTGTTTTCGAAATTTGGGAGGCATTTTTGATCGGAAATGGTCACTAGCTGGAATTTTTATGTAAATAGTTGGTTGTACAGAAGTAAAGGAACATAGGGAGAGAGTGGGATGACGTGATCCAGGGGGTTGTGAATGGGGCAGCTCAAGAGGGAGAATCTTGAGCGGGTGTGAGGGAGAAGGTGGCCCGTGATGAAGACGCGGCAAGCGGTGGTGGTGCGGGAAGGGCGGCAGGGGAAGAGAAAAAGAGCGCCGGTCCGCAACTCTCATTTTTACCTCCTTCCACGAAGTTTATCGCGTTAACGGAGAAACCCCCTGGAGGAAGGAGAGCCGCGATGGGAAGAGGGGGAGGCGGTCCTCAGCCAATAGGCGGATCTCAAGGAGTCGTATATTGATCGGCTTGTCCTCAAGGCTCAGGACTCAAGGCACTGAGGAAAAGCTGGCTGACCTCTTCCCAACTTCAGCCCCCACCCCCCCTTCGTTGCCGTCATCACGTTCGTCGCCGCGACGTTCCCTAACCGCCCCGCACCCGCAAACACCCTGATGCTTACCATAACACCTTTCTCGTCAAGCTTCTCTCATCATCAGACTCGACCTTGAAGTCTCCCCTCACTAGCCAAGGGTTTCCTGGTATCCGGTTTCGCCACTAACAGTCGGACTTGCTTCTCCGTGGAGCACACACAGTTAGTGATGGCAATATTTCATGAAAAATCGATTTTTGGAAACATCGATGTATCGAGCTCATTAAATCGATGGGATACAAATATCGAGCCCAAAATATCGATTTTTAAAAACATCGATGTTTTAACATCGAAGAAGACAAATTTTGTTGAAAGAAGTATAAAGTACTTGAATTTAATATAAAGAAAGTAAGGTAATAGGCTACAAAATAGTAGTTTCTGAAAACGAACATTTAAGGGTTTAAATAAAACAATGATTTCATTTTGTTGCTGTATTTGTTAGCATTGAAAATACTAAAGTAATAGATTAATCAAAGTTATATAATAATGATAATAAGTACAATAACTTATTTTAGACCCAACACACTATGTTATGTGTTTAAGGTAATATAATAAACCTAAAATGTAATAAAAAAAATAAAAACCAATAATTTAGGATCCTCTCTACCCCTGGGTGTTTTGAAACATAACAGGCAGACAGACAGACAATTACCATGCAACAGAGGTAGAATCAGTGTGTCCGATGGACGGAAGTGCTTGCGGATGTGACTCATGTGAGAGTGGAAATGGAAGGGGTATGAGGATGAGATGAGAGGAATAATCTATGGTGAGGGGGTGGGGAGGAGATAGGGCAGACCGTTCCCATTTGTATCTTGATGCAGTCAGCTGGATATTTTAATAGACAATTTCTTTCAAAACAAAATATAGAGCTTGTATATCTGAATTTCCGGTTCGAGATTGTCGGTAAAGCTACAGAAGTAAAAGCTTTATTCCGGCGAGTTAAAAAATCGATGGTTTGGGATGAAAACATCGATGTTAGATAAATATCGTACAGCAAAAATCGATGTCTAAACATCGATGTTTGAAACTAAAAAAATCGATTTTTCGAAAACATCGATTTTATTTTGCCATCACTACACACAGTGGCGTAGTTTGAGGAGGGGCAGGGTGGGCAGAGCCCCTCAATAAATTATAGAGGATGCAGAATTTTGTATGGATATAGCCAAATTAATAATTTTACTCTTCCAACTTCAGAACCTAACACCTTCAATTAAACAATGTAATTTGTAAAACACAACTACTATTATTATACGATTCTGGTTGCCAAGCCGTTTATTAGGTTCGTTTGTGTAGGGGCAAAATGGCATGGATATTGTACAGCCCCACGGAGCTTAGTAAAATCACCTAGCCAACGAAACGGAAATGTGGATACTACAAACTGAAATCAAGTCGTTCCCCACTACCTTCTGGGGCGAGCCCATATGCGATTTATCCCTAGAAAAATATCCATTGTTCAGTATCCACAAACTCATGATCAAACGAGATGACGCGAACTTGTCATCAACAGCATCGACTAATAAACTCATGATTGATTCGTCACGTTAGCCGTGACTAGCAATGAGAATGAAACAACAACCTGGTCAATGATTAGGCAGGTACTTAGGTATCAGTTTTTCAAATCTATGTTGTTGTTATTCGAATCCAAGCGGAGTTAAAGCTTTTTTCTGTATTTTATTTGACTTTAAAACTTTTCTTTTTTTTTAATCAATGTTAATAGTGAAATTTTTCGTCATCCTTTCTCTTTCTCAATTTAAATTGACAATATTGACGCCCTTAAACATATAAGGACACATTCACAAGACAATGAGTGATAAATCAACCAGATTTCCACAGTTTCATATTAACAAATACGACGAAACATTCCAATCTCTAAGGTACCCTTTGGGATGTTGAAGAGGCCACAAAAAAGGCAAAAAACGAAAGTTCGGAAGTACCGAATCACTAAATATAAGCTCTGACGAGGCCGATAATGGCGGAAGCGCTTAGCAATAAAACATTTTAAAAATTTGAGAAGCCTACTGTGAAACTCTCAACCCTCAAAAAGTACTACCGTTTAGAAGTTCCTCTATATGTATAAAATTTTCAAGTTTTCGAATGGTACAATTTTTTTAAATACATTTTATACCTATTACCTAACATTTTTATAAATTTTCATTTTTTATGAGTGCCTTTTTATTCACCTTGCCTTATTTGCCCAGACAGTAGAGGTGTTACTGGGCATACCAGGGTTCATCCATGGGCATACCATGAAGTGCTCTTCAGAATTACTTTAAAAAATCAAATTGAGCCATTGAATTAAAGAGGTTAAATTTCATACGATTTTAATCGATTTAAATCGATTTTTTGTCCAAAAAAATCGATTAAATCGAAAAGGGGGAAAATCGATTTTTTCACATCCCTAGTATCCACCAATTCCCCTATGAAGTTCCCCTACTTTTCACTGCCTACTTGATCAAGCTTGGTTGTTCGTTTCAAAACAGTTTCCCGTTGTATTATACCATTAATTTACGAATAAAATCCCAGTTAAAATGAAGCAAGAATGCAATAAATAGAAACCTGCCGTGGTGATTGAAATAGTTTAATCGAAAAGATTAAAATAATCTTGTGTAGCAGTATTTCTATTCTAACCTAGCATATTGCAGGTTTGAGTTTGTTAACATTTTTTTATGTTTCATGATCTCGGTTTCATGCCCTGTATTTCACTTCGCGTTGGTAGGTAGGTAGGTACCTGCTTATATAATACAATTTATTGTCCAGAAAAAGTTATTTTCTCGCGGAACTAACAATAATTGAGGATAAACCTGTAAGACAGCAAGTCCACATAGGTAAATATATGTATTTGCATGCAGTAAATCTAGAATAATAGTATAATAAACCTAGTGCTCCTCAATTCATCGGTAGGTACCTATTCGTATTTATCGTAATTTTTCACGTTCTGATTAGTTATTTGGATAATATTTTTTTCTTTTTTCTAAGTAGTATTATGCTTTAATAACCTATAGGTAGGTTCATGGATATGAAAGCGTCAGTTATTTCAGATCATTACAAAAAGCCGTTGAGCACCTAAGTACCTATTTAGGTATATGAACGTTTGGCAGTTTATTAAGAGTCTTCGTATACTCAGCAACAAGCACTAGAAATGAATAGCAAAACTATAAAATAAAATGAAATCCTCGACTGTTGCCCCTCCATGAGAAATGGCTTGGCTACGCCACTGAGCACACATATAGGGATCCCCCACTCTTAGGGGTTCCTCAGCTAATCAGTGCGCTTTAGTGCTCTGTAAATTATTCTACATATCCTAAAAGTTAATCTGTTAGCCACTAACTTGATATGATGTCAGGAGGAATTTCAATTTTCAATGTTTTATAAATTTTCTAAAAATGTTAGTAAAGTTTTAGTCAAAACGAAATTACCAACAATCATCTAGGACATAAAAAATTGGTTGCACAAAATTATGCTGAAAACGTACTTAAATTTTATTATTATTTGCTGAAAAATCTATAGAAACTACAAAAAATATTCTTTGAATCGCCGAATTTTATTCAGTTTGTTGCTGGTTTTAACAATCTTTGTACTCAAATTCCGATACAATTCAACATATCACAATACAAAACGCTGCAAATTATTTCACAAAGGTTTATTATTTTTTCAATTGAGTTTGATCGTAAGTAGTTTTAGTTGGCTTGCGTACGTCATAAGGCCCGTCCAGACTCCTCGGCGTGTCCTATTTCGAGTTGCCACAACCTATACTTCTATAATTATATACGCATGTTTATATTTCTCGATTTGAGCTCCTATCTATTCAAACAGTTATTGCCTTAATAATATCATTATCTAAGTACGTACGAAAAGTCGAGAGGATATGTTATTAAATATGTGTAGGAAAAGCATTGGTATTAACACACAAATATGACCTAGAAAAAAACATATATTCATGCCTCGAAGGAACGGTGTACCCCCTCACCCCCCTCACCACCAACCGTGACCCCCTGCCATGCGTGCCAGGCGTGCGTCTAACACTCAAAACCTCGAAAAAGACACTTTTTCGCCCGTTTTTGGCCCATAGCATCTATGCGAGTAAAGCGATCGGGATGGTTAAACGTTAGGACCAACTAGACCCCAAATGGAGTCTATGTGCGAAAGAACGGGTTTTTTAAGTAAATTCTTAGGCCTTTTATGGCCCGGACGGCGGACGGCAAACGACGGACGGTGGACGGACATTTCAAATTTGGATTCTACGCACCTTGAAACGTAAAGTGACAAAGTTTGAGGGGTTTTATAAAAATTTTTTGCTACACGATCACATAGGCTTATTATTGGAAATAATAAACCAATAGGTAATTTGAGAAAATTCGTTCATACAATCATGCTGCCTCACTGGAACTTTTTCAATTTTGGCGCTCAGAAGGTCGTTTTATTTCAAAATCAAATCGATGTGTTGGGAGGCTGAATCGATAGTATCGAGAGTAATCGATGGCAGAAAAGAAGAGTGGGCGATCCCTATATGTGTGCTCCACGGAGAAGCAAGTAACAGTCGGTCAGTAAAAAGCCGCTTACAGCAGCGGGAACGAACTGCTTTGGAAGTAACGTTTTTAAGCGTTCAGATCGTCCACCATTATCTCCTTCGCGCTTTCGCAGTTTGCGACGGACTGTGTTTTAGTTAATTGATAAATTGTTGATCACGACTCTATGAAGCAAATGTTTGGCCAGAATTTGAGCCCACATATTTTAATAGTTCTAATTCAAGGTTTACCATATTATCCAAAATCTATTGTTGAAAAAGCTGTGATTTCGGCTATTTTTTAAAAGTTAGCCCCCAAGCCCCCAAAAATAAAGTAATACAACTAAGACTACATGAAAAAATAGACTAATAACTACCTATACATGCTACTAGGTATATACAATCAGCTAAGTGAAATAAAACTACGACTAGATGTATATAAATATATCACAGATCAGATATCACAGTTCGTAGTAGAGCTCAGCGGCTCTCAGGTATAACAAAAGGGATCGGACCTCGTCTGGTCCGGATAAACTGCATCATTAAAATATTGGAGGAAAATATTTCTGAAATTAAAATTAATTTACCGCAACTGGAAGTTGCAAAATTGACAAGAAACTCACATGCATTTGTGTATAAAAAGTTCTGGAATAAGTAGGTTGACAAGTAGGTCAATTTTTTGAAGTCGATTGACAGCACCTACTTAATATGGAAAGTATGATTTCGCAATTATAAATTGTAGGAAGATAAACAAAACACGTGAAAAGTATTAACAAATATATTCAACAATAAATTTTATTCATAGTTGATTTCAACTACCCATATGATCTGTTTCTTCGCCAACATTTGCCGACAAATTCTTATGAATGTCTCTTCAGTGGTAACGTGCATCTTTCACATCTCAAAGGGGTAAACGTAGGTTCTTCAATTTCCTCCATTTTTACCGAAATCTAATATGTATATTCGAAACTATGTAGATAGAAAAAAATTTACCACGCAACGGGAAAAATGAACTAAATGCGAATCAACGTGCGGCAGATCCAACTTTTTGGATATGCCGCGAATATTCTTTTATTTTTAACATGTTTAATGTTTTAGGGCTGGGGGTCGTTCTGTGAATTCCGACACGCAAATCTGCAACGTTTTTTTCTGATGATTTCCGCCTACAACCGAGTCGTTGCTAGGGAAATGGTACTTCGTCGTTTTTCATCCCACAAAATTCGTTGACCATTCGTTCGAAAGCTCTCGATTTATCCAACCATATTATGTTAACTACTGCGAAGTGCGTGGCCAACAAGCTGAGTTATGAGCATGGTTATTTGAATAATTGTGTACACTCAGGTGATCATTCTCAATAATTCATATTGTGAACATGATTGCAACCGCTTGTTAATTTCTGATGATTTCATTGAGTTGGTGTTTCGATGATTTGATTCATAGCAGGTGATCCGAATATTGCGAGAACGGTTTGATTTGTGAAGCGGTGGTTAAATCATTTTAATAGGTAATTTCTATACTTTACACTCTAGGAAGCTGTAATTTTGTATGTAGCCTCTTCAGGACATTTACTTGACGATGCCCAGGGTCCGGATCAGATGAGTGGCTCTTAAAGCTATTTTTTATGCTTTACACTCTAGGAAGCTGTAATTTCGTATGTAGCCTCTTTAGGACATTCACTTGACGATGCCCAGGGTCCGGATCAGATGAGTGGCTCTTAAAGCTAATTTCTATGCATTACGCTCTAGGAAGCTGTAATTTCGTGTGTAACCTCTTTGGGACATTTACTTGACGATGCCCAGGGTCCGGATCAGATGAGTGGCTCTTAAAGCTATTTTTTATGCTTTACACTCTAGCAAGCTGTAATTTCGCTTGTAGCCTCTTTAGGACATTTACTTGACGATGCCCAGGGTCCGGATCAGATGAGTGGCTCTTAAAGCTATTTTTTATGCTTTACACTCTAGCAAGCTGTAATTTCGCATGTTGCCTCTTTAGGACATTTACTTGACGATGCCCAGGGTCCGGATCAGATGAGTGGCTCTTAAAGCTATTTTTTATGCTTTACACTCTAGGAAGCTGTAATTTCGTATGTAGCCTCTTTAGGACATTTACTTGACGATGCCCAGGGTACGGATCAGATAAGTGGCTCTTAGAGCTAATTTCTATGCTTTACACTCTAGGAAGCTGTAATTTCGTATGTAGCTTCTTTAGGACATTTACTTGACGATGCCCAGGGTCCGGATCAGATGAGTGGCTCTTAGAGCTAATTTCTATGCTTTACACTCTAGGAAGCTGTAATTTCGTATGTAGCCTCTTTAGGACATTTACTTGACTATGCCCAGGGTCCGGATCAGCTGAGTGGCTCTTAGAGCTTGCATACGAGTCTGCAACTAAAGACATAAAATGTCCCAATGTGTTGCAGACTCGTATGCAAGCGTACTTTGGTATGAGTCCCATCGGAAATATCTAATGGTAAAATAAAAATGTATATAAATATAATAAATTGTTTTGGTTAATTAGAATCTTTTCTTTTTTCTTGACCTTAAAAAACTATATCTAATTTCTCCCTTGCGAGTAAAAAACATTAAACATGATTTAATGTTTTTCCTTCTCAAGGGAGAAATTATGAAATCGTTGTAGATTTTTAATTTGTGCACTTCGAGTATCGATGAATATTGATCGAGGAAACTCTTTAAATTATTACACAAAGGTTTATTCCTCCATTAGATGCTCCTCTACGCATGTCACTGGTCCATAGAAAATCACCCATCAAACTGAGTCTATGGTGCACTATCGATATATAGCTGGGCGATGGCATCTACCAAAAGGGAATAACTGATTATACTAAATGTACTAAAAAAATAAAATTTAGTGACACGAGTAAGGAATTTAATGACACTGTTAAGATCCGCCCCCAGCAACAAGCGCGACAGTTCGAAGTTCTGCCATTGAGCATCCAACGCTTTGCATGTAATTTGAAAGATTAGCATCCTTTCAGGTATATATCCCTGTATTGTGGGAAACGATCGGTTGAATGTACTGCGTCCAGAATGGTCTCATTAGATTCATTGAGCTTCGTTGTTCATAAATCAAATATACCCTTTTATATCAAAAGTTTTCGAGATATCAAATCTTGAATATTCCAGCCCTTAATTATTGTCCTTCAGAGTTTGTTCGAAAGCGATACCGAGATTAGTAACACTTCCCCAGCCGATGTACGAATTTTCAGACGAATTTCATAAAGTTCGGTTCAGCAGTTTCGGAAAAAAGTTTGGTACGGCAGACGGCAAACGGCGGACGGACGGATTTTTTATTTAATTTTTTTTTTTTTAATTTGATTTTTGGAATCAAAGTAAGTACATATCTTGGAACGTAAACCAACAAATTTTGTATCTTGAAACGAAAAACCAACCAATTTAGTTTCTTGAATAAACCATCAAATTTTGTATCTTGAAACTTAAACTAACAAATTTTGATAGTGTAGGGGGGGGGGGGGGGGTTAAAATGTTGTTTCTTGGTCGATTATAAAGGTTCATTGAAAATGACCAAAATAAGAGGGGTGGGAACGAGGGGATATTAAAAGCAACATTCACACCATCAGTTCAGATTACTGTACAATTTTTCAAATTCATTATTTTATCGGGAGAACAGCTCAAGTAATGGTACATCTATGAGCCCCTTAAGAGGAACCAATTTTACATCAAAAAGACCTCAGGATCCCGTCGTAATAGCGCTTAAACGGTTTGGTTCGCCGCAGCCTATTGTGTTAGTATTTGAGCTGGTTAACCCTTAGATGATATTGACAGAGTGGAGGATGATGAGGAGTGGTGGGGGATGAGGGTGAAGTCCAGCTCACCACACGCCCTCTGGTGGACCCGTAACTGTCCTTACTTAACTAATTCGGGGTTGAATCGAACTCCTTGGGGACGGTTCCGGTAACGTCTAGGAGCGGTCACCGATGGTTTGTGGGTCGGAATGGCGATGGATGGGGCTAATTCCCTGGATATCCCTCAAACTCGTCTTCAGGGATTCGTCGTCTTGTAATTTCAAACGCATCTTCTGGCTCGTCAATAAGAAAATGTATTCGTGAAAAAATGAGATGTGTTCCTGATTATTTATTTAAATCGGGATTTAAGTGAAATTCTGTCAGCTGATTGTAAGGGAATTTTTACTAGTTCACACGTGATTCCATTCAATCTGATAAATTACATTATTGACATTTTCATGTCTTTCATATGGCACATAACAAAAAAATCGTCACGAAAAAAATTGTCCCAAGTGGCCACAACGATGATTATGACCATCAGAAATGACGTTGACCATTCATAGGTAAACACATGAAAATGTCCCAATGCGTTGCAGACTCGTATGCAAGCGTTAGGTTATACTTAAGCTTTACAGTTTTTTCAAGGTCAAAGTTCCTTTGTGAGAGCGGCAAAATGAGCTTACAGCGGTCCGGATGGTCTCATTCGATTCTTTGAAATGAAATCTATCATCGACAACCAAAAGCTCAGTATTCATATTATTGCGAAAGTGTTTGATATCCAGATTGTTTAATTATTAGACTAAGCACAGCCTGACTGGTTGGTGTAAAGTACAAAGTGCGGAATCCGCAATAGATTCCTTGGGTCGCTGTGGAGGGTTTGCTGAAACTCAGAACCAAAAGTCCTTCTACAAATAATGATACTTATTAAAAAACGCTGCAAATTATTTCACAAAGGTTTACTATTTTTTCAATTAGTATGATCGTAGTTTTAGTTGGCTTGCGTATGTCATAAGGCCCGTCCAGACTCCTCGGTGTGTCCTATTTCGAGTTGCCACAACCTATACTTCTATAATTATATATGCATGTTTATATTTCTCGATTTGAGCTCCTATCTATTCAAATAGTTATTGCCTTAATAATAGCATTATCTAAGTACGTACGAAAAGTCGAGAGGATATGTTAATAAATATGCGTAGGAAAAGCATTGGTATTAACACACAAATATGACCTAGAAAACACATATATTCATACCTCGAAGGAACGCCGTACCCACCTCATGGTGCCGCGGTGTATTATATGGGTATAACACGTAAAAGTAATAAATATCCATTCTCCTACACCCCTCTGCTACGCCCCTGGTCACCCCTGACACCACAAGGTGCCGCGGCGTCTCCTCTCACTCTACCCCCCGCTCACCCACCCTCACCACCAACCGTGACCCCCTGCCAAGCGTGCCAGGCGTGCGAGCGTAAGTATAACACTCAAAGCCTCGAAAAAGACACTTTTTCGCCCGTTTTTGGCCCATAGCATCTATGCGAGTAAAGCGATCGGGATGGTTAAACGTTAGGACCAACTAGACCCCAAATGGAGTCTATGTGCAAAAGAACGGGGTTTTTAAGTCAATTCTTATGCCTTTTATGGCCCGGACGGGGGACGGCGAACGGCGACCGGCGGACAGCGGACGGCGGACGGACATTTCAAATTTGGATTCTACGCACCTTGAAACGTAAAATGAAAAAGTTTGAGGGGGGGTTATAAAAATTGTTTGCTACACGATCACATAGGCTTATTATTGGAAATAATACACCAAAAAGTCAAGTTATAGTTCGCGGACGGCGGACGGCGGACTGACATTTCAAATTTGGATTCTCCGCACCTTGAAACGTAAAGTGACAAAGTTTGAGGGGGGGTTATAACAATTTTTTGTTACACGATCACATAGGCTTATTATTGGAAATAATAAACCAAAACTGAATCGACTTTGTGACTATTGCATGTTCCTATGCAATTTTAGCAATCAGGTTCCAAATATAGACAGACAACACACATAATTATTCATCAATTACAATTAACCATATAAAGATTGAACGAAAAGAAATAGGAAATATGCCATACTTATTTAACAAACTTGTTAATTTTTTTAGGTTGGCATGAAATTGTCAGTTCACAAAAGGTTTCCCGATATATATATGTACCGTTTAGCTCAATATACTGCTCATCTTGGCAAAAACCAATTTACCCCTTCAGAACCCGCGAACATTATACGAAGGAGAGGAGGAGATGCGGGGGGCAATCTTGCGCCAAAGAGAATTCTCATGCGCCGCTCCTTTTGAGTTTTCCCCTGATTAAAGTTGCCAATTTTGAAGGGGGGGAAAGGGCGTTAAGACGTAACCACCTTACGGAATAAGAAAATCACCTCATAGGCAGAAGGCCTATCTAAACACGCTGTAAAAGGGGTAGTTTAGATATAACGAACAATTTACAAAATGGCCGACGTTCCGCGAACCTCCACGTGCAAAGAGTGGAGAGGAGGGTGGAGATGAAGCCGGAAAGCGTAATATTGCTAAAACGGGAAAATAATTAACTTTGTAACAAAGTTATAAGAAAATTAACTGGGCTGTTCGCCTTCTAATTTTCGTATTATCCCATCTTATAAAACTTGCCCGGCCGTTTCATCTGCTCGCTTCTCTCTTTGCGTTGCAAGCGAAAGGGGATCTTGTGCCGAGTCTTGAAAACGTGTTATGTTACTCTTCAAAATAATAGGGTTTCAGGATACAAAACGAATTTTTCCCAACAATTTCAACTACATCATTTTAGTGAAGTGATCGCATTCCATTATGTTTGTTCTAGGAACCACTTTGAGTTTCTCACGTGGTTTATTATTTTCTTATTTTCAATAAATGAACCATTGTAATCGACAAAGAGAGTGAGGGTGTGTGTGTGTGTGTGTGTGTGTGTGTGTGTGTGTGTGTGTGTGAGAGAGAGAGAGAGAGAGAGAGAGAGAGAGAGAGAGAGAGAGAGAGAGAGAGAGAGAGAGAGAGAGAGAGAGAGAGAGAGAGAGAGAGAGAGAGAGAGAGAGAGAGAGAGAGAGAGAGAGAGAGAGAGAGAGAGAGAGAGAGAGAGAGAGAGAGAGAGAAGAGAGAGAGAGAGAGAGAGAGAGAGAGAGAGAGAGAGAGAGAGAGAGAGAGAGAGAGAGAGAGAGAGAGAGAGAGAGAGAGAGAGAGAGAGAGAGAGAGAGAGAGAGAGAGCGAGAGAGAGAGAGAGAGAGAGAGAGAAGGAGGAAGAGTGAGGGAGAATGAGGAGGTGAGAGGGGGGATGGAGCGAGAGAGAATGAGGGGAGGGAGAGAGATACTGATCGAGTGAGATAGGGAGAGAGATAGAGTGAGAGAGAGGGTAGGGAAAGAGATGTATATTCTAAAACTATACAGATTCAAGACTGGTTATCGCTAGCTAAACTCCAAGATTAATGGACCGTTTTAAATTGCGTGAGTTAGCTTCTAGATGATAGGTAGCTTAAGAATTTCAGCAGGCAGCTTTAGATGCCAGTGGGCAAGACAATACCCAGTGAATTTCTTATAACGTCGATTTCTCAAGATATTTTAATCCAATTTTGTCAAACTCGGAGAGTGATTGGGGATTAATGGCATGGCGCTTGGGTGAACCTGCTTTATAGTTTTATTTCTTAAATCAGCATGTCTATGCACTATTTGTATATGAACTGTTATATTTTTCATCCAATCATTATGACTCCTACTTTGTTCTTCAACTAATTCTACACGCCCATTTTACAAGTAAGGAATGCCCCCCTAACTGGCACACGTTTTCTTTTCTTCTTGATTGACAACTCGGATCGCTGCAAGCTCATCCATTTGCTCTTTCTCTGGGCTATGCCTACCGTTGGCAAGAAAACAGATCGTCAACATAGCTGTGAATAAGAACTACAGATTTCCCTTATAAACGAAGATAGCCGAAAGAGCAGATAATTTTATTTAGAAAAGAATCCCCTAGTACTCGCAATAGAGTTTATTGTAAGTTTTGTTACCTACTGTCGAACAGGAGAAGCTTACCTTATGTTATATTATTCATTAATTTTATAAGCACCTCAAGTAAAGAACAGTTCTTCCCCTTTTCAGATAATAATATTGAAAGAAAAAGAAAATAAAAAATCAAAAACTCGAAAAACCTGTATTGAGTCTCTACACTACTTTCCTCATGTATTTATCTCTATAAAAATCTTCACCGAATTTATCTTGCACCAAAATCCATATTTCCAATCGCATTTCACGTTCCAGTCCACCTTCACTAAATTTTATTCCATGTCTGTTTCTCTTCTCGTGTCAACCACTGATCCAAATCCGTTTCTGGATTTTTAGCATACCTAGGTATACCAGTTACTCTATGCTGCAGGTTGATGAGTTAATATATTACACAGCTATAAAACCTATGAAGGTGAGTGGTCTGAAGTTGCTCAAACCTTTATTATTATTATCAATAATAATATTAATTATTTATTTATTTTAGCAAGTTTCCCTGGAAAATTAGATGATTGCTCCAGAATTAAGAACAATGATATTTGAAATAACACAAAATTGTTACAACTGAAATCATTTTGTGGAATGATATTTCGGTTAATTTATTTTTTCCTTTTCAAATTTATAGGTATAGGTGATTTATAGGTGTGATTTTGTGAGTGTTCCAGACAACACCTATCTCTCTTCAAAATGGAGATACAAAATTTCGCTTCTTCATAAAAAAATCATGCGTCACAAAAGAAAGAATAAATATGTAAGGAAAATAAAAAAAAAAAAAAAAACTAAATTTATTTGGAAATAAAAAAGTTTATCAACTCCCTACAAGCTGAATTAGTTAGAAAGTAGTATGTCGTTATTATTGAGCTCATAATTATGGCCAAATTTAATCTGAGTGTGTTTTAAATTTCCTTACCGCAGAATATCATTGATAAAAAGTTTATTTATTAATTACATATCTATTTTTATAAATTTTATGCCATATACTAGTGCGATAACAGTTTGTGTGCTCACAAAATGATTATGTATTTTGAAAAAATTGACTTATAGAAAGTTAATAAATATTGAACATTCCTCATGTGTCATGGTACATGGTTGGAAAGTGTGATCCATTTTTAGTCCTAATTGGTATCTGTTTCATATTACGTACGTAACATTTTAGCGAATTTTTGAAGAAAATTAAGCTATTGCTCTCGCCTCAAAATTTGGAGAATGTGAATTTTTGTAATTTTTTTGTTTTTTTTTTTTTTTTTTTGTTGCAGAAATCAGTTTCAGGCTATTCTGAATCATATTCTGAAGTTTAATGCATTTTTTTATGTATACAAGTGATGATAGGTTAAAGGATAAATCGCTTTTTAAAAAAGTTGCGATTTATTTATACAGGAAAATTACAGGTGGAGGCTAGGAACACACGGTTACGTGACTGGGTTCAGAGGAAGACTGACGAGTCGCGCTCGGTGTCTCCTATTTATAGCTTCTGGTTCGGCTGATGTGGGTGAAGCCTACATCAGCAGGTTTTATTTCAAGAGAGGCGATTTATTATTACGTAACGTGTATGTATGTATATATGTATGTATGTATGTATGTATGTGTCATTCCATACGATGACTGTTTGTAGAATTGTGCTAGAAACTTCAAAGAAATTTTAAAATATTAAGGACACAAAACAAAAGTTTAAGTTCGTTGGCCAGCACGATCGGATTACATCTTCGGATTGAAATTTTATAAAATGTACTGAAAAATTTCAAAATAGCCTGTTTTTTGCGATTTGATGTGCGAAATAATTTTTTCAGCATACTAACATGTGGTATATTCGGAATCAGCGTAAAATTTCCTATAAGAATATGTAGGTATCAAGTTTTCAAAAATTTCTAAGTTGAAAAATCAGTCAAAAATCGAAATAGTGCCGTTCGCTAGTTGTAGAAATCGGTAATATTTGCATGAAACATTGTCCAAATTCAGATTGAACTACTCTTATGGAACTATCCCTGTATAACCAATCCTAGAACCATACTTTTTAAAACGTAGGTAGTAGGTGCTAGTTTAAAAAAAAAAAAAAAAAAATGTAATCACAACTGATGAGTTTACTCTCTGAAATATTCCGTCCTCCGATTCTCTCGGTCGCTCTCTTTAATGTTTTACGCTCAACTGTTTTAGGACTTGATGTAGCTTTAATACTGACTGTGGCTTAGAAAATATCAGCCATGAATTTATGAAGAATTTCTATTTATGTACGTACTAGCACGCAGACCCAAAGTCGAAGATTTCTTCAAAAATTCGCTCATGGGGTCATGCTGTATGACTGGACTTTTTATTTATTTATTCATTTATAGGGTCATGCAAAGTGCATGTGATGCTGGTGAGTTTTCACGTGGGGCGACCAACTGTACTTTGTATCGCTAGGTGTTGTCACCTGAGTAGGTGACTTGGTCTGTAACGTTGCGAGGAAATGAGCCTCGCCTAGCCCAGTACTTTTTCCTTCCTTATGGATACAACCTTCCCTCAGTGCTCTAAGAAAGATAAGGAGGGGGCGGGTGTTTGGGGAGGAGGGGGTTGGTGCCTCTTTTGTGAGCCTTGGAAAATAGAGAGAACCCCCGCGAGAACGAAAAGGCCCCGGAGTTGGTGAATAGCTCCTTTCGTTTTGAAGTGTGCAAGTGTGGAAGTGTGTAAGAGTCTTGCCCCTCCGCCCTTGTTTTCACTACTTGAGGGCGGTAACATTAAACCAAATGGACTTCCTTGGAGGAAAACCATTGTTGTATTGTCTCGAAAAGGGTTTGGTTGGGTGGAGGTGGGAGCGGGTACTGACGGGAAAATAATGGTTCCAAGATAAACATTGTACACGAATACTACGGCGAAGGAGCGCGAAAGGGGACAAAGAGAGCTCGGCGTTGCCCTTCCTTCCCCGCCCGTGCCGTCCCGCAAGACTATATTGCGACTATGTTTTATAGCTGACAAGAAGTGTCTCTGGGGCTTTTAATGTACTTTGGGCCAAGTTTCTTTTCCCTTATCGGAGGGGGATGGTGCCCGCGCGTCAGGCGAAGTACCGCAGGAAACTGCCGCCGCCAACTTAGCTCCATTTTACAACTTTTGAGTTGGGAATCCTTTTGTTGGTCACTTGCAGGTGGGGTGCCAGCCAGGCAGTTGCCACAATGCATTTGTACATCAGTGTTGTTTGAAGTAGTCTAGGAATCAGAAAACAGATTGTGCTTTCAGTCCAGGGGTGGAAATTCTGGAAACATTTTGCTCGCCATAACTCAGTAGAATCGATGTAATTTCAGATTTCGAAAGTGAAGACAACCAGTTGGACAATGAACAACATGAGCCCAGCGTTGTTTTTTCCCCGTTTTGGCTATATCCCAAAGCTTACTTGGGGGAATACAAGCGACCTACACCCCTTTCGAAACTATGGCCTCACGAGAATACAAATGACGAGTGTATCCTAAGTTTTAATTATATTAGCGGGTTTGATCGTTGAAAATACAATTGGATCGATATCATGTTCACACCTTTTCTTATCCCCCCACATCATACATCACACATTCAATTCCTGCCAAAGATATTTTTTATTCTGCACTTAGGAATGATAAACCAGATGGTTTTTTTTTAGCATGGATATGCTTTAGCCGTGACCTAACTACCGAAAAATGTCCCACGAGAGTGCAACGAAAGTAGCGCCAATAATTGTGATGATTTCCGCTTACAACCGAGTCGTTGCTAGGGATATGATACTTCGTCGTTTTTCATCCCACAAAATTCGTTGACCATTCGTTCGAAAGCTCTCGATTTATCCAACCATACTATATTAACTACTGCGAAGTGCGTGGCCAACAAGCTGAGTTATGAGCATGGTTATATGAATAATTGTTTACACACAGGTGATCATTCTCAATTATTGATATTGTGAACATGATTGCAATCGCTTGTTAATTTCTGATGATTTCATTGAGCTGGTGTTTCGATTATGTGATTCATAGCAGGTGATCCGAATATTGCGAGAACGGTTAGATTTGTGAAGCGGTGGTTAAATTATTTTAATAGGTAATTTCTATACTTTACACTATAGGAAGCTGTAATTTCGTATGTAGCCTCTTTAGCCTCTTTCTATAATAAAGTGAATGTTTACTCGCGAGTTTCTATTAGGAGATCCTCATCTCACAAGAGCTCAATCGTCGTGATCATTTCTATAATAAAGTGAATGTTTACTCGCGAGTTTCTATTAGGAGATCATCATCTCACAAGAGCTCAATGGTCGTGATCATTTCTATAATAAAGTGAGAGCGAGGAGCTAAAACATGATTCCATGTTTTAGGATTGATGGCAGAATGATAAACAGAGTTCAGAGGCCGATGGGGGGTCGGGTTCAGAGAATCGACGAGGAGTGAGTCGTGTACGGCTAAAGCATATTCATGTTTTTTAATTTTAGCCGTCAGGCTCAGAGGAACTGTGACTTTTTTTTAAATGAAATTGATTAGTAACAAACTAAAACATTGGTAAGTAATGCGTACACTACAGGGAGGCCCCGTTGTAGGTGTAGGTTGTATACAATTTTGGTGAGTATAGCAAATCGACCATATTTTGCTGGTTGTACCCCCTCCATTATAACCGAACTTTTTACATTATGAAATCCAACAAAGAAATATTCGCGGGAATTGGTCGAAAATATCACGGTATGCAGGTATTTAACCCCCTCCACCCACCACCAAACTTTACTAAATTTTTAGCTCCTGAGAATGGATCCACGGGGAGACCAAAGACGTCGAGCAAAAAGTGAAATGATAATAAAAAAAATGATTATTACTTTTAAAAAAACTCACAAAAATTGGTGGGGAATAGCGTAAATAGTACAGTTCATTTCTTACTAAAAGAGTACGAGGGGAGCGAACATCCTTTCCCAGAGTAATATTAAATACACAGCTTCTTATCATGGTACTTACACAGGTTCCAATGTCTGTATCCAGCTTATGTAATACACCTCTAGTTTGAAATAATTAATGAATTGTTAATTTTCTTCCCATGATGTAATTCTAGAAAAAAAGATAATACACGTCTCAATTGCGTAAATTAAAAAACAAAGCTATAATTTGCAGTGGGATGTATGAACAAGGGTTTCGATGTTTATTCTGCTTCTCACAGCAGGTGCTGGCTGATTCAACGGGAACCCACGAACATGTCCGCCTCTCACAACCAAACACGGCAAACGACGCTGTGCACGAAACTTTCCTTTATTTTTCTTTCGCGAAAGATTTACGCAGTATTGATTGAATTGATAGGGACATTACCTCCTGGCCTGGCGTCGTCAAATGATAAACGGCCGCACTTTCAAGCGGTGTTTTCCACGTGTACCTCCGACGAGGGACAGTTTAATAAATCCGAGAAGTCAATAGAGGACAAAAGGGCGACAAAGAATGGGCCTCAACGGAGCTTCTCGTTCGTTAATCATTCTCAGTGCCAGGCACAGCATCATATTTTTAGATTTTTTCTTTCTCATCTTCGATTTTTCATTGCAATACATCTTTACACTAAGAACGTTATGCACTAGGTTCCTATTACGCAGACACAATAGCTGTTGTTCCATGATGTAGGTAACCCAATAAATTTGTTGCCATTTTAACATGGATATGTTTTTGTGCAGATGGCAAGTCGATAATTTGCGACATCAACACCAACACTGGAATCATTCACGACTCCGAGAACAATAGACTGATTTTGATGAAATGGTCAGGGATCGTGCTGGATAGCTCTTAGTTAGTCTTGTAGATATTTAAATGGTGAACGCTGTTGAATTTATGGTAGGGTGTGTTCATGCGCAAACATGAATTAACTGGAAAACACCGGTATCTCAAGATCTGTCGGTCCTATGTTACTGCCCGCAGAATTTAGCAGACGTTTTTGTATATCGCTTCGTGGTTGAGGAAAGCAAATAGATACCGACGACGTATTTGCCCTCGAAATCCAATTCTAACCCCGAAATACTTTGCACTATTGTAAAATCGAAGATGGACGAAGAATGCCACAAGTGACGGACCTGGTAGCCATCTGCTGTGACCTTGTGTTGGATTATTATCCTTTCTTAACTGCATGTCGCATATTTGCAATACCACCAACAGGTAAAACCGCCAGTTTCTGAAGATTTTAATAAATATGTATTCACGACAACGATGTAGCCAACGGTTTCATCGCCAACCATTAGAAAGATTCACAAGAAAACGTGTTGTTGTGATAATAATTAGTAATTAAAATTTACATTAGGTAGAACCAAAGTCGAACTCTACTCGTAGATCCAATTGGGGCAAATTGTTACATGGATAGAAAGATAAACATTCGAGCCTCTCATTTTGGTTGATATGATAAAATAGTTCCTCCTTCTCTTTCCGTATTGGATATGCCATTTCTGAGCAAAAGCAATTCGTATTCACTTTAAAACTTAGCGCTGTATTCATTCCATGAAAAATTTAGGTTATCAGATTTAATAAATTAATTTGTTATTTCCACAAATTCAGACGTCATTTTTATTTTCATTTCTCATTTTCACTATCTTAGAGAACCTTCGAGGGCACTCAGTGAGCGCCATACCAGAGATTAAACTGATAAGAACAGATACTACACTTTGATCTAAGCTCAAGAGAGCCGAGAAGCGATCTATCTTAAAGAACCATGTCGTGTCTTATATGCGGTAAATACGCGTTCAAACAGGCCTTCATATACAAAAGTGTATTTTGCTTTGTTTTCTGTAGAACACAAATCAAATTATAAATCCCGAATGTTTTTTCTTACATTTCAAATATTTTTGAAGCGTAAATGAAGAACAAAACAACACTGGGTGAAGCCCATCAGATACTGTTAGTCAAAAACTCAACACAATTCATAAAATATTTGGAAAAATTGTGACTCGGTTCGTCGGCTAGAAGCCAACCCTAAGGTAGTGGAAAGATTCTGGGATTGCGTGGCTATTCAACTTTTTAGCATGAATATGCTTTAGCCGTGACCTAACTACCGAAAAATGTCCCACGAGAGTGCAACGAAAGTAGCGCCAATAATTGTGATGATTTCCGCTTACTACCGAGTCGTTGCTAGGGATATGATACTTCGTCGTTTTTCATCCCACAAAATTCGTTGACCATTCGTTCGAAAGCTCTCGATTTATCCAACCATACTATATTAACTACTGCGAAGTGCGTGGCCAACAAGCTGAGTTATGAGCATGGTTATATGAATAATTGTTTACACACAGGTGATCATTCTCAATTATTGATATTGTGAACATGATTGCAACCGCTTGTTAATTTCTGATGATTTCATTGAGCTGGTGTTTCGATTATGTGATCCATAGCAGGTGATCCGAATATTGCGAGAACGGTTAGATTTGTGAAGCGGTGGTTAAATTATTTTAATAGGTAATTTCTATACTTTACACTATAGGAAGCTGTAATTTCGTATGTAGCCTCTTTAGCCTCTTTCTATAATAAAGTGAATGTTTACTCGCGAGTTTCTATTAGGAGATCATCATCTCACAAGAGCTCAATCGTCGTGATCATTTCTATAATAAAGTGAATGTTTACTCGCGAGTTTCTATTAGGAGATCATCATCTCACAAGAGCTCAATGGTCGTGATCATTTCTATAATAAAGTGAGAGCGAGGAGCTAAAACATTTTTTTGTTTTGAATGATAAACAGAGTTCAGAGGCCGATGGGGGGTCGGGTTCAGAGAATCGACGAGGAGTGAGTCGTGTACGGCTAAAGCATATTCATGTTTTTTTAATTTTAGCCGTCAGGCTCAAAGGAACTGTGGCTTTTGAATTCACTGGTATACCTACTTACTAGTTTGAGGAAAAACCGGTAACCCACTTTCCTCCCGCCCTAAAAATGTGTTTTCGTTGTTCACTTTCTCAAGACCCCGTACATCGATCAAGAAAACTTTATTTTTCAACTTGTCCCCTGAAACCCGCCCTATCATTTGACGGATGTTTTTAGCGAATTTTCATAAAAACATTAAGCTATTGCAATGGCCCCAACAATTTTGAAATACAAATTTCTTAAAACTTCTTCATTGAAATCCGTTTTGAGACATTCTTAATTGAATCCTAGAGTTTGCCGCTTCAACTTAACTTTGTGTATGTATGTGCTGTTTTGTATACGAGTGTATATACTTATATTTTGTGTATACATGTAATGATATAAATATATATATGCGCGTGCGTGCGTGCGTGTGGATTGAGATGAAAATTCCGCAATCAAGCTTTCCTACCGAAAAGATGAGTTCGTTGGTTAACATTTTTAGAGCGAATTGAATTAAAAAAAAAAAAAAAAAAAAGATTAGTTGATGGTGTTAACGCCCAAGCGTATTTTTCTTTTGTAATATCATTAAGCTAAGTGAAGTGACTGCAGCCGTATCATTTTTTGTGCGAATGGACCCACGGAACCAACATCTTCCTGCATTTTCTTGTGCGCCTATTCGATCGCTAAATTGATTGCCCCGCTATCGGTACAATACGCCGTCATCCGCCGTGCCAGCTCATCACCTCTCTTTGTTCACTCAACACGTCTTCTCTTTCAAAATTTAAATCAGGTCGTCAGCATCCCGCCAAATTCCTCCAGGTCTTGCTGATGGGTCATCAGAATCCCACATCTCGACGTCATCTATCACTGGATGGCATTTAATCAAACCTACTGTCCATTTCGATGTAAGTACTAGTTGAGACTCCGTCAGCCCGCCTTGGTATGCCTTTTGTGAGCCATTCTCATCAAACATTTTTGCACTTCCTTGCAAATTCTACGGGTGTACCAGGCAGCACCGTTTTCAGTTCGCTTGCGGCTAATCGCTTCTTTGCAGCATCGTCTACCATCGTCAGGGATTGTTACCATATCCTGGTGGTACTTCTACGGCGGTCCTTCAGCAGCAAACGTGCGCGTGCTACCCACATCCAGCAGTCGTTACGGTCAGAGATTTATTAACTCTATATTAATTTAAATCGGCGATTTAAAGTTAGCAAAAAGGACAGCCTTTATTTTTATTTTTAATGATCGTGCATAATATTAGTTTACACACCAAAGTATAGGAAATCTATTTCAAGGAGCTCCTTCTTTTAATTCATACATCATATTCAAAACTTACTATAAAACTACGAGTATCGATTGTGTACAAATCTATGTGCCTGTCCACAAATTAAAAGTTTGGTGTCTTGGGTATCTGGTTTTTCAATTGCGAAAACCCCACCTCTGTGCATTTCAAAACAGATTGATTTATTGGATTGATTTAGTTCGTTCTAGTTCGTAAATTAAATTTTTTTGAGCCATAGTAATAGCTTCATTTTTTACGAAAATTCGCTAAAATCACGTCAATTTACCCCGAGGTTGCTTAAGAAAGGAATATAGAACATCGGAAAATATTGTTTTACAGAAGCGAAAAACTAGAGGAAGACGGACGTTGCTGAAGGAGACGATGATGTGGCCGTTCGATAATGTCAATTATAGAGTTTATTATAAAAGACGACGCCGATAAATGAAAGACGACGAAAGAGATGAACGAAGAGAATATCATATTGTTTTCGTTTTGACCTTTCCAGTTGCAGTTTATTCCTCATAGTTCTGTCCAGGAAGTCGAGGTTGGTGACTTTTAAATGGATATTCACAGTTTCCGTGGTCAGAATGATAAGTATGTGGAATATTCTTATTCAGGAACTTGTGAGCAACTAATTTTTCCAAAAACCAAGGGAAACATGTAGTTGGTAGGAACTTGAAGAATTTAGTTTGAAGATTTGAATGAATGAATGAATGAATGAAATGGCTTTGCCCTTTTTAAAAGAATTGAGAGCCTTAGATAATTCTTCCAGACTGATAGCCGGGTCCAGTGTCTCATCAAAAGTTCCACTGAACCATGATTCATCTGCCAAGCACCTATTAGGATATAATTTATCAAAATATTCTTCAACCGATTTGATATCAAGATAGTGGGAGCCCGAGTAAATCGGGAGGACCAATGATATCAAGATAGTTCTTGGATGATTTTCTACCTCTGAATTTATTAACTGTCTACCAAAAATCTTGAGAGTTCCTTACACTTGCCATACTTTCGTTCACCTTATCGTAATACAATTCCTGGTTTTCATCGAGCTTTTTATTATAAGCTAGTGTCAACTCTACATACTCTTTCCAAAGCACAGGGTCGTACTCTTTCCTTTTAGCGAATTTTTGAAGAAAATTAAGCTATTGCTCTCGCCTCAAAATTTGTAGAATGTGAATTTTTGAAAACATTTTATGCAGAAATCCGTTTCAGGCTATTCTGAATCATATTCTGAAGTTTAACGCATTTTTTTATGTATGTATGTATATATGTATGTATGTATGTATGTATGTATGTATGTATGTATGTATGTATGTATGTATGTATGTATGTATGTATGTATGTATGTATGTATGTATGTATGTATGTATGTATGTATGTATGTATGTATGTATGTATGTATGTATGTATGTATATATGTATGTATATATGTATGTATGTATATATGTATGTGTCATTCCAGACGATAACTGTCCGTAGAATTGTGCTAGAAACTTCAAACAAATTTTAAAATGTTAAGGACACAAAACGAAAGTTCAAGTTCGTTGGCCAGCATGATCGGATTACATCTTCGGGTTGAAATTTTCAAAAATGTAGTCAAAAATGTCAAAATAGCCTGTTTTTTGCGATTTGTTGTGCGAAATAATTTTTTCAGCATACTAACATGTGGTATATTCGGAATCAGCGTAAAATTTCCTATAAGAATATGTATCAAGTTTTCAAAAATTTCAAAGTTGAAAAATCAGTCAAAAATCGAAATAATGCCGTTCGCTAGTTGTAAAAATCGGTAATATTTGCATGAAACATTGTCCAAATTCAGATTGAACTACTCTTATGGAAGTATCCCTGTATAACCAATCCTAGAACCATGCTGTTTAAAACGTAGGTAGTAGCTGCTTGGAGGTGGTGGTAAAAAAAATGGAATCACAACTGATGAGTTTACTCTGTGAAATATTCCGTCCTCCGATTCTCTCGGTCGCTCTCTTTAATGTTTTACGCTCAACTGTTTTAGGACTTGATGTAGCTTTAATACTGACTGTGGCTTAGAAAATATCAGCCATGAAATTATGAAGAAGTTCTATTTATGTACGTACTAGCACGCAGACCCAAAGTCGAAGATTTCTACAAAAATTCGCTCATGGGGTCATGCTGCATGACTGGACTTTTATTTATTTTCCTAAATGTCTTCCGTTTATTGTATCTCAAAGAGTTTGAAGATTTGCATTAGATCACGAAATTTGTTTTTATGATTGAGTAACAGAAAAATGTGACACATTTTGTCAGCTAGCGGTCAGCTCATGGCGAGGGGGGGATATTAACCTTAATTGAGTTCTGTGTCCAAAGGGCGGGTGGGAGAGTGACGAGCAGGTGAGTGGGAGGGGGAGGGGGGGTCCCATAATGAAATACCTGACTAACTACTAATCGCGGTAGCCAGTGTGGAAGCGGAAGCCGCGTCGGCGAAGGGAGGGGGTGAGGGGTTCAGGATGTGAGGTATAGGATTAGTGTGCGGGGATCAATACCCCCTCACCGGTGACCCCCCCTCCCACCACTTTCAGGCCGACCCTTTCGATGCACCACCCCTCCCCTCACCCTTCGATCCGTTCTGTCCCTTTACACATTTGCCAAATTAGAATTTGTCGCGGCGTTTGCCTCCCCCCCCCCCTTAACTACCCCCTCCTCTACACCCCTTGACCGTCACGTGAAAACCTCCCTATCGGGTCAGAACTAGCGGACCTGAACGATCCGTTAACATTGGTCGGCCATTCAAGCTAGACAAACGGAAAATTTTGGTTCATCCGATCTACGCATCACAATAGGTACATTACATTTCCCCCATCAATTCCATTCAAATCATAGAGCATACATTTCCATAAAAAAAGTGACAGTTGGTCATGGATTTGTCATGACCAAAATTAAGTACCTACATAAGTAAGTACCTACCTAAACAAATCAACAAAAATAAACTGATGGAACCACTTACGGTGTAGCATATTTTGTGGTGCATGTGGGAGCCTCAAATATTTATCAGCAAAAAATAAAAATAATGTAGACCCCACGTGGACTTCCGTGAAAAAAAAAATTTCGGCACATTCACTCACATGTTTTGTCTTAATTTTCAATCGTTTGAGCATAGGTACATACGTAGTGGTTACTTAGTTCTCCTGTTTGCACCATGGAAAAAACTGGGAATGTGAATCAGTCGTTTTTTGTCCATACTAGTAGACAGTGAAGTGGGACGAAATCTTGCCTAACGAGGACTCAGTGTCCGACGAGTTCTTTGTTGTGAAAACATGAAAAATACCAATCGCAATGTGACTGCAAACAATTGATTCACGTCATACGTATTAGCGGAGGTGCTCACTAAATGTAAATTCACTTTCGTCGGCACTGTGCAAAAAGGCAATATGAAAAGGCAATTTTCGAAAAAGTTCTGTGTTGGCTGAAGTTCCGTATTTTTTTTCCTTTCTCCTGCGTTTTTGGTTTTCTTAGATGAGGAAATTCTTTGGCCTGTGTAATTTCGGAGCTACAAGCTGCAACTTTGCTACCATAGACACGATATTAGGAGACTATCCTCGTAGACACCTCAGAATTGATTGCATGATGTTTTGACGCTAGTCCCATGCAACAATAGGGCGGCACAGCCAGAAATGTAAGTGGGGTCCTGGTGGACCCCACGTGGGCGACTATTACACTAGCTCCCACGTGGTCGACGCAGGGATAATAATATTAGGACGGGAAAGCTAAATGTGCATCGCTACGCTGTATGAAACCCTAGTGCGTTCTGCGGTGGGAGTATCTTATCTCTTCCAATCATCAACCACATTTTGTAAACAGCTTTTGGTGGCTCCAAGGATTGTTTCCGGTCCAGTAATGAGGCAGGGACTCTGCTCCTCTTTTAGCAAGACAATCAGCATCTTCATTACCCTCATGGTCAGGAACCCAGCGGGTAGGGTGACCTGATTGTTCTGGGCCACTCTTTTGACGGTAACCAGACTGTCCGAGACCAGCTTCGAATTTGTAGTAAAAGGAGCAATTGGCCAATAGGGCAGCCTCACTGTCGGATGAGCACCCTTGGAGATGCTTGTCCAGCAGCACTGGTACAGCGTGGACCTCTGGCTGGGAGATCTTGGTATTTTCCCCAAGGGACTTAACAGAAGAAGATGTTGAGCTCGGGTGCATACTACCGATCCACCCTGCGTATCTGATCCATCCACGTACCACCCTGTAGAGCCTGGAGGAAATAAGGGCACCCCCTTCTAATGTAGTGTCTATAATTGATTCAATTCGGTTGACAGAGTGTGAGATGCCACTTAACAAATTTAAAGTAATAATAAAAAAATATTACAATGATAAAATACAGCAGAAAATTGGAAAACAAATACTTGAAATACCCACATAATTTACGTTATTATAAATAGTAGTAGGTAGTTGAACCCTGCGAATATTTTTTTTTTCTTTTGGTAATCAAACCAGAATTGTGCCTGAATTTAATATTGACATAAGAATGCACTTTCATTTCTTAGTAGATATATAGATTGAGAAAAGATGATAGATAAATGTAATAATAATTGTTCTAGTTTGTAGTAATATATATTTGTATAATTGTTGTACCACTGGGTGAGGCGCCGGCTCTTAGCACGAGTATTTAACTTACTCATAAAGAGCTGTAGCATTGTGATTGATAATTATATCAATGTATATATATATATATATATATATATATATATATATATATATATATATATATATATATATATATATATATATATATATGTTACATAATGCATTAATAAAAAAAAAAAAAAAAAAATTGATGTCCACTTTGAGAGGTATTTCGAAATTAAGTTTTTCCACTGATTGCAAAGATTCACCATTGAAGCGTCATGATTCACCGTTGCCTTACCACGTCAGAGGAATATCCCAAAACGTCTCCATCTCAGTAACCTCGTTCTATATAATGTATTCAGTGGAGCGTACTCGTGATCAAATTCGTTTAAATGAGCTGTTGGTATTCGTTATGCAATCGTATAGAGTTTCACGCTCGGCTATTCACATTTTTGAACTGATGTTTCGAAACTCGAGCATCGAGTTGGTTTTAATTAAATAAATACCTCCGGCGATGGATGCCGCGAATCGAGTAAATTCCATTCGCAGTACAGGCTAATTAATTTAAATGGTATATTTCTGGGAACTGTTAAAAGTACTACGTCACAGATTTCGGGGAACGTTGGCTTTTAAAGGATTAATATAAATAAAAGTAAATACGCAAATTTGGGTATTATGACATACTCTCATTCTCAACTAAAGTTGTATTACACATTTTGATCCTGAGGTAAAAACACAGGTAGTAAAATCATGTGACAACGTTAGGGTGGTGAAAAAAAAAAAAAAAAAAAAAAAAAAAACTCGTTGAGTTTGGCACATAGCTTCGTCGTATTCGCAAAATGAATGATGAATGGATGATTATGTATTGGACCACAAATATATTTCAAGTAATCTTGAAAGATTCTGTTGGGGGTCTGTCGGGAATTTTAGAAAAATTAGGAAATGAGTAAATATTGCTAAGTAGATGTTACGTTTGCGCATGCACGAAAGCTACTAGTAAGTTGGAAGAGATGTAATTCATTGGGGACCATCTGCAGTCTGAAACGTCCCATCTCTGAAAATTTCATTGAAATCGTATGAAAAACTGTAGGTACAGTATCATGCTTGTTACTACAAATAGAGGTTCACACATGCGCAGCAGTTACTATAATGATACAATTATGAGTACGATTGATTGGATCATGAAATTTATGCCCGCTAATCCTAGTAACGTGTAAAACTACTGTCCCGATTTTGCGGGTCGGCCCCGGAAAGTACCCTATGAAATTTGTCACTACTTGAACAATGGCAATCACTAAGCTTCTAGTTTCAAAAAGCTGTTGAATAATCTTTTCACAGTTTATGCAAATCTAAACAGGGAACAAAATAACTGGAGAGAGTATATTGAAATAGAGAAATTTGGCTCTTTTGAAAGGTATAATGGTGTCCCGAGTGATACCTACGATGGTGTGAGAAGAGGTAGTCATTTCTAATGAAAATTGTGGAAATTATGCGTATGCTATATGTTTAAGGTTTGAGTTAGGAATAGTTAAGATATTGTAGCCAGGGACGCTTACAACCCGTGCAAATTTAATCGAGATCGGATGAATAGCGTTAATGTTTTTTGCGTGTGACAGGGATGCATGGCGAGTTGAAACATTGAATTTTGGCAGCAATATATGGTTAAGCTACTCACAGAAGTGTTCAGAAAGTGCTATTGAATAATATGGTATACTGGCATACTGATGCACCTAGATGAAACTTGGTTCAGTTAGAAAATATATAATAAATTAAGTTAGGAATACGAGGCTGATACGCTAAGTTTGTGGAGCTAGTGTACAAAATGCCAATATCAGGTATACGAAATTTGCATTTGTGACATTTCCTCCCTCAAAAAAAGAGATTGCTTCTACCTCTCGCAAAGTTGAACATTTTGCACAATTACGATCCCAAGTATATATGTTAAATGAGCAAAAAAAAAAAAAAAAAAAAAAAAAAAAAAAAATGATTACTTATGGATCAGATCATCACCATACTGGGCCTCAGTTTTAACTATTTTGCACGGTCATGATGTGTTAATAATTCCATGCATTCAATTTTAATCTCATTCACTGACGTTTAAATGCTGTGATGTGGCCCCCTTCCGAAATCGACGTACATCGCCAACATCTGTTATGTTGGAACTTAATTTTTGATTATGTTACTTAGCCAGAAAAAAGCCCGATTCTCGACCTTTTTCATTGATTTCTGGATGGGAAGTAGGCGTTCATGGTCTCTAAGGTCAAAACAAAGCTCGTGACTAAAGGGCACCCGTAGGGCAAAATTTTCACAAGAAATTAATTTTGTGTTTTTTATTCCAAAAAAAAACTTCATTAAATTCTGAAGATTTTGGTATATCACAATAAGGGTTTGAGTGGGTTGATGCAGTCAAAAACAAACTTTTTAGCCGACTTCCGAGTCCGTCCGTATCCGTAAAAACAACAACAAAATTATGAATCCTAGGATCACGTGAAATCTAGATTGGAAGGTTATAACCCTATTTTCACATTCAGAAGAGCTTAGCATGGAAAAAACAAGCAGCATTCAAAGATTAAGAGATCCTTGCAGGTTACGCCATTTATAAGGAATTTAGGTGCCCCCCCCCAGAGGTGCAATGGGGGCCTAAATCCTCATAAAAAGGTAGAGGAGGTAAAGAGGCATCCCGTCAGAGAGATACCACCCCTAGTCATAGCTTTTAATGAGCCATGTTCGGGGAAGGTTGATATTCCTGTCACCAGAAAACCATCCGACGCCAAACCAGCTGTCTAAAACGATCGAGAACAGCGCGTCTTTCCCATTGATTCCTCAACGGGACGCCGACAACGCTATCTCTGGAGCTCTGACGGGAGCTTGATGGACCTCTCAGGAGGTAACTCTGTTACACTCCTCCCCTTAAAGACATACTTGATTGAAGATCAAGTATGGTAGTTGGGTGGAATAGTGAATAGCTGAGAACTAATGCTCATTCAATCATAAATAGCTGCATTGGCGTTTTGGATGGGGGAATAGAAATTAAAACTGGATTGTCAATGAAGCTTCATAAGAAGTATCTTCATTGAACAATCGGGACAAAACGGATGCTCAACTATGGAGACTTATACCTTAGGAAATCAAAATATATATAGAAATTAATTTGCCCAACATTGGGGACTTTTAAATTAAATTGCCCAACTATGGGGACTTGAATGGCGCACTAACCTGGTAATTGACATATAGCAATACTCAGGTGGCGAAAAAATTGAAAGAAAATAATATAAAATGAATTTGCCCAACTTAGGGGACTTAAATTGTGCACTCAGGTGGCATAAAATTGAAAGAAAATATGGTATATAAAATATAAAAAGGGAATAAAGAGAGAAATTATAATTCAAAGACCAATGAAATTATTTATATACCAAAGGGTGATAATGGGAATTCCTTCTGGAACCCCGGGCCATGTTTCTTCTGAAACATTAACGCCCCAAAAATAGTGGATTGGACTACTAGGCGTCAGCCGTGCATAATCCAAACCACGCTCTGCTACCATATAAGGAATTTAGGTGCCCCCCCCCCAGAGGTGCAATGGGGGCCTAAATCCTCATAAAAAGGTAGAGGAGGTAAAGAGGCATCCCGTCAGAGAGATACCACCCCTAGTCATAGCTTTTAATGAGCCATGTTCGGGGAAGGTTGATATTCCTGTCACCAGAAAACCATCCGACGCCAAACCAGCTGTCTAAAACGATCGAGAACAGCGCGTCTTTCCCATTGATTCCTCAACGGGACGCCGACAACGCTATCTCTGGAGCTCTGACGGGAGCTTGATGGACCTCTCAGGAGGTAACTCTGTTACACATTTTAGTTAAAAGATAAGCAGGTGGTATCCTTATCTTTTCACTAAAATGGCGTCTTCTCAAAACCACGTTTTCTGACCTATCGGTACACGTACGGTCGGTATTGATCGCATTGGATTGATTTTAAAAATTTGTTCGGGGATAGTAGAGGAAGATTTTGCTTGGGCCGTTTTTGAAAATTTCAATTAGAACAGGTGATACAGCCTCACAAAGCTGCAATAAATATTTCAAATTTTCGATCTGCTGCCAAAACGTTTCTGTTTGAGTTATAAAAAAAAACGGCTCGACATAAATGAAGATCACTATAGTGTTAAACTTCCCTTAAAATTTCAAGACGATACGTTGAAAACTAACGGTAGGTACCGAAAAATGACTCTCTTGCATCAGGAATACAGTGTAGCAGGGAGAGGCCTACGGGTGCCCGATCCTACGGGGAAGCGGCCGGCTGGACGATGTGATGCCAACGTTTGGCGCGATTCGTTCTTTATGTTCCTAGCAAGTGATCTTTCCACTAAGATAATTTATTTATCTGGTACTTAATAGCTCTGCCTATGAGATAGGAACCTTAGTATATGATTAAAACATGGAAGAGTGGGACGGAGACACATCTGAGTTTGTAAAAAGGGGTGGAAAAAAAAGTTCCACCATCTATCTAGGCCTGCAATTCGAAAACAACAGCGGGTTAACAAATGAATTGAAAAGCACAGAATTAATGAAATCAGTCCGTTTAAGTTTGCAGGATTTAGTACTTTAATATTTCATGCAAAGTTTTTCAATGCATGTCCTTCTTGTTTATAATTTCTAGCAGTATTTATGAGTTGGACAATTGGGGAACAACCAGCTTTCTAGGAGTATAACGTTCTGAATGTCCTGATGCGTCCACTTCAATGGCTCTGTCCAGGAAATTCCCTGATGACGGCACCAAGGGATCTAGCAACTGCACCGAAATATAGTACTAGTGCACTTTATAGTAACTGCGCCAGTGGGATTGACAATAGCATCTGCATCGTAAAAACTTAACTGCTTTCTTTTAGTTGTTTTCTTAAATTCTTTTCAGCAGTCCACATACTGAAATTTGAACAATGCATTCTTTTTACAAATTTCCAAGAAAAAATTGAAGAATGAAGAACAAACATAGCTACATGGTTTCATACTTGTATTCGTTCTTCGTTACATATTATGAATGCATTTATTATGAGTTATTTAAGACAATGTCTAACCTAGAAATCAAGAATAGGTAGACATGCGATTTCGTTGCAAGATACGATGAAAACATTACGTATATTTATCGTATTGAAATTTAAAAAATTTTAGGTAGGTAGGTACATAAGTCAGCGGGAAGATCAAATATGAATGGTTCAAACCTGACTGTTTTTGAGTTTCTGTCAAACATTTGCATGAGAATAGCTGGTTATTTGTACCACCGGCCGGCGCAGTTGCTTCAGTCCGTTTGGAGAGAGGAAAAGTAAGCAATTGGAGTTAATATACAACGCCATTTCCTTTCGCCGCCAATCGGTGTGTTTGCTGTACGCCCGACGCCTACTCACTCTAGTAGCAGTTTGGAGAAGGCACATAGATTAGATGGTTCCATATTATGTGCCGCCTCCCACCCTTAGGTGATACTGAACGTATATATTACAGGCCCGATTTCTGGTATGGGTTTTGAGTCAATGAATATAGTGATCAGACGCTATTTTAGGACAACCCATTTCTAGCTACCAGTCATTTATATGAGAATCAATTTATATCTGGATTTATAAATCAGGAGATCAATTAGTTAGCGGTAATTTCGCTCACCCTCCTGCTACTGCCTTACCACCCATCATCCTTCCACAGTCACCTATCCGTTCCCATGGGACCTCGATCTCCCCTCTCCGCTCCACCCACCCATCCAACTGACAGCAGCCTCAATGTTTAACTTCGTCGACCTCTCGCCGGCCTCCATCTGCTCCTGTCTTGTCCTCGTCCCAATACTGGACACCGTCCGACCTCATTTGTTTCATTGGCGACCCCATTCCTACGTCTTCGGATCGTAATATTGACCGTGGCTAGGTTTTTTAACGTTTTGCTTACTCACTAACCTTGTGTTCGTGCAAGGTTGGGGGGAAAAATTTGCATCCTAAATCAAAATTTTCACTGCCTTTTCGCGTATCAGAGCTTGCTGATCACTTTGGGTTCCGTGTCTATCTATGCGATTAAGCCAATTCCTTCTCACGCAACTTTACTAAGTATCAGTCCGATTTTGATTATATTATCCCGGATCGTGTGGGTTAGCTCCTTGATAATAACCTATACATTTTATTGCCGTCGATCAATAATAGCATGTGTGCATGCGCAAACGCGAAATTCTCGTAACGTCGATTTCTCAAGTTCTACAGGGTGTCGCATCTAAACGGGCCCATCGGGAAATTTCAGCCTTACGGTGCGAGCTATCGAAAAATTGAACTGGACCTTTTTTTATAGTATTTCAACTCAGCTTCACGATGCGGAAGTCCGATTTATATTTTTCCATGTTTTAGGGACTCAAATCATTGATTGAAACTTACGGTTTCCTCTTGACCCCCCTTTTTTATTGATTCTTCCGACTCTAGGTTGAATTTGGAACAGAAAATGCCTCAATGAAATTTTCTTTTTGGGGCTTCGTTTCTGAGTTATTCCACTTTTTGCGGAAGACAGATTTTTATTGTTCCATGTCTCAAATCATTGATTAAAACTTACGGTTTCCTCTTGACCCCTCTTTTTTATTGCTTCTTCCGATTCTAGGTTGAATTTGGAACAGAAAATGCCTCAATGAAATTTTCTTTTTGGGGCTTCGTTTCTGAGTTATTCCACTTTTTGAGAAATACAGAAAATCGCCGATTTCTTTGAGATATTACCAACACTTTCTTACTATTTTTATCTCAAATTTTTGAGATGTTCACCACACTTTTGAAATCAGCATTAAACTATCCATCATCAGACCCCAGCGTCCATTATCAACGATAATCACCATCAGGGCGATGACATTACACTTGAATCGCTTACGATTTAAAAAAAGTTTTCCAAATCGTCGTTTGAAAAAAAAAAAAAAAAAAACCCTCAAAACTGTTAAGTACTATTACTCATTTATTAGAAGAACATATGAGACGCCGTATTCTGGACTAATGTAAGGTTCTTTAAATAATAAAGATCATAGTGTAGATTGAATAATGAGTATCAAGAAGCTGTTGTTTTCTTGACCCTTAAATACAGTTTACAGGAGAAGGAGCAGGTGGCATTTTCGATTCATCACAACACAACTGACTGGAAGTCTCCTTGAGGTACATTTTTTAAACTGTATTCTGAACAGTGATTCTGTGTGTACAGAACAGCTTGAGGGTTTTTTTGTTCCAAACGACGATTTGGAAAACTTTGTTTTAAATCGTAAGCGTCATCATCCTGATGGTGATTGTTGATTATGGACGCTGGGGTCTGATGATATATAGTTTAATGCTGATTTCAAAAGTGTGGTGAACATCTCAAAAATTGAAGATATAAATAGTAAGAAAGTGTTGGTAATGTCTGAAAGAAATCGGCGATTTTCTGTACTCGCAAAAGGTAGAATAACTCAGAAACGAAGCCCCGAAAAGAAAATTTCATTGAGGCATTTTCTGTTCCAAATTCAACCTAGAATCGGAAGAAGCAATGAAAAAGGGGGGTCAAGAGGAAACCGTAAGTTTCAATCAATGATTTGAGACATGGAAAAATAAAAATCGGACTTCCGCAAAAAGTGGAATAACTCAGAATTGATGCCCCAAAAAGAAAATTTCATGGATGCTTTTTCTGTTCCAAATTCAACCTAGAATCGGAAGAAGCAATAAAAAAGGGGGGGTCAAGAGGAAACCGTAAGTTTCAATCAATGATTTGAGACATGGAAAAATAAAAATCGGACTTCCGCAAAAAGTGGAATAACTCAGAATTGATGCCCCAAAAAGAAAATTTCATGGATGCTTTTTCTGTTCCAAATTCAACCTAGAATCGGAAGAAGCAATAAAAAAAGGGGGGTCAAGAGGAAACCGTAAGTTTCAATCAATGATTTGAGACATGGAACAATAAAAATCTGACTTCCGCACAAAGTGGAATAACTCAGAAACGAAGCCCCAAAAAGAAAATTTCATTGAGGCATTTTCTGTTCCAAATTCAACCTAGAATCGGAAGAAGCAATGAAAAAGGGGGGTCAAGAGGAAACCGTAAGTTTCAATCAATGATTTGAGACATGGAAAAATAAAAATCGGACTTCCGCAAAAAGTGGAATAACTCAGAATTGATGCCCCAAAAAGAAAATTTCATGGATGCTTTTTCTGTTCCAAATTCAACCTAGAATCGGAAGAAGCAATAAAAAAAGGGGGGTCAAGAGGAAACCGTAAGTTTCAATCAATGATTTGAGACATGGAACAATAAAAATCGGACTTCCGCACATAGTGGAATAACTCAGAAACGAAGCCCCAAAAAGAAAATTTCATTGAGGCATTTTCTGTACCAAATTCAACCTAGAATCGGAAGAAGCAATAAAAAAGGGGGGGTCAAGAGGAAACCGTAAGTTTCAATCAATGATTTGAGTCCCTAAAACATGGAAAAATATAAATCGTACTTCCGCATCGTGAAGCTGAGTTGAATACTATAAAAAAGGTCCAGTTCAATTTTTCGATAGCTCGCACCGTAAGGCTGTAATTTCCCGATGGGCCCGTTTAGATGGGACACCCTGTATAACACCGACTTTGTTCAAACTCGACTCGCAGTTGGAATTAGGTTTTGGTAAGATGTTCAAGAAATTTTATTGCGATTGGTTGATTGCTTGTATAATTTGTCATACCTAGAGAGACCCCGTTCATAGTTGAGTATGTTGAATGGAACAGGAACAAAGTCACTACTAAGCTCACTCAACTGGTTGTAGTTGTTCGCCGTGTCTTAACTATGCTCCACTACACCCAGAGAGAATCCCGATTTCACTACTTTAAGCTGATTTGAACGACATAAGCGTTCAGAATCTCAAGTTGGATATGGACCAAATTAGCTTCAGAGGCCACTCTGCTGATTTGAGTGATTCCTCAATGTGGTCCACTTGCCATGTTTCTTACGAAGTTTGAAAAACTTGTTGTGTAGTACAATCAACTTCGCTTTTTATTCACGATGCCATGTGACGGAAGCTATTGAAAACGATACCAAACTCAATTTTCGGTTGATTTCATAATGATCGTCGTCACGAGAACAATTTTTAAAGCTTTTACAGTGGTTTCTGTCCTTTGAGTGTGACGAAAATGATTGAAGACGATATCAAACTCGATTTTCCATAATTTGATAATGATGCTGACGTTAGTGACGACGACGTCGTGTTCTCGTCAAGGACAACTTTTAGAGATTTCACGGTAGTTTTAGTCGATTCTGTGTGGCAAAATCTGTTAAAAACGATAACGAATTCGATTTTTAGTTTGTTTGACGTAGATCGTTTGTTGACGACAAGTTCCTGTCATCGGATAGTCACCGGAATATATGTTCCGGATGACTGCCTGAAAAATATATCTATAGACTTATTATATAATTACATCTGATGTAACCATGCAGCACACAGTTGCATCCTACTGCAGGTAGGTATGTTAGTACTATGCTTGCGACTCGATGTTTATATTACTCCAGAAATAAACCTGCTTATCCTATTAAAATTCCTCTCGCTCGAAGGCTAGGAATGGACATGGATTGAACATGGACCTTTTCAGGCCAAGACTAAAGTCACTGGTCCTTCCGACTTGCTTAGGCTCCCACTGTTGAAGGCTAAGAATCGTTGTGGTCTTATTGGAATCGTATGTTTATATTTTTTCAGCAAATGATACTTTGCAAATATGCTCGTATCATGACGTTGATGGGTTTTTCCCGATTCAGTAAGTACGGGAGATTTTAGGGATTTGAATATAGCCCATGTCCGAGCCCGGAACCTGTTAATAATTTTGGGGTGAACCGTATCGAAATCGGTCCAGCCGTTTTGGAGTCTATACTCGACACATACACACACAATGCTTGGGAATGCTTTCTAACCGTGGAAATCACATTCCAAATGTTGAGCCTATTAGGTCTCGTGGGTACTTCTGAGCCATGCCGAGTGGAAAGTTCTAGAAGAATACACCCAGGTTCACGTCTTTGGGGAATGATGAATCCAATTCCTGTGCCAGGAGGGCCACTGTGAGTGGGAAGCTCTCGATTTCCTTTTCGGTGGTGCACAAATCTAGAGTGAATGGAGACTCCAAAGTTCAGAGCATCAAACAGTGGGGGTGGTTGTGGAGAGAAACGATGATGGCCATATAACAAAAGTTTTTTTTTTTTTCCTACGACAATCCCAGAGCGTCTTTGTATCGACCTACCTTTGTCATGGAAACACACTCTTGTTGACAGAACATGGGAATGTTCGGGAGTATTGAAAACGGTTCCATTTCAGCGAGGAATCGTCGTGACTGTTTTCAGGTAAAAAGGAGAATTGGGAATACATAGTGTTCCGCTGCAGTCGTTTCGAGAAGCAGCGTGTCCTTCTTGAGGAACCAAATATTCATCAGAGCAACATTTGACCAATTCCAACAGAGGAAATGGATACGAACCACCTTCAAGACAGTGATGTTTCTAGACTCCATGAACTTGGAGTTACTGTGAATGTAGCAAAGTTTTACTGTCTATTTAACGTACATCATACCAACGATAGAATAGGCAATGAACTTTTTCTAAATGGTAGTTAGCTTAAAGAATAAAATACAAGTAAAAATGTGTAAATAATTGATGAGCTTGTAACCTATCTGGGAGCAGGCCGTTTAATAAATTCTGTTCTTGCTAGGGATTTACTGAAGGAGGAAAATTAGTCACATGCTCAAAAAATATATTAATGTTTACATATATTAATTACTATTTAAAAAATATAATATGTATGTTGTAAGACTATCAGTTTTACATGGGTAATCAAATAGCACCTAGTGGGGCTGATATTCAAAATGAACTACTCAAATCCATAAGACCGTGGATGGTTAACTTTAGCAACAGAAGCGTTGGTTCTCGCCGGGGGTTGGGAGCGACCTCAACTTTTCAAAGCTCGATAAAGTTGAAAATGCGAAAGGCGAACATTTCTAACGAAGTGCAAAGATGATAAACGTCTGTAGGCACTGTCAACTCTGCCAGGGCGAAAAGCAGAGACTTTCAAGGTGTTTTCAGAGTCGAGTGGGGGGGTGGTTAGGTACCTAACGAAATTAGCAAATTCTCAAGCCGGTAAAGTCTCGACGGGATAAAATACATCGAATAGCTCATAACTCGATCACGTCGTCAAAGAATTAGGACCGATGTGTTTTGAAAACCAATTTGCAATGAGGATCTACCAAAACTAACTGAGTAATTTCGCTTATGCTTACTTATCTGTACTATTATAAGATCCAGTTGGACATTGAAACAGTAACCTCCAATAAATTTATTAATTCAGGTTTCTATAAATTTGAAAAAAAAGAAGGCCCTGTTCACTGTAGGTTATTATGGCACCGTACTCCCATCAAGCTTTTGTATAAAAAAGAGAAATTTCATTTAAATAAAGGGGAAATGAGCATAGGGGTTGAGGGGGAGGGGAGGAGGTGCATTCGGCTTGCTCCAGTATATGTGATTCCCTCGCAGATGCAAAAAAAAAAAAAAAAAAAAAATTGGGTGAAACTACATCAAAAATGGAGTAAAATACCGCCAACTGCATATTTTTATCTCAATCCGTACTCGGGATATGATTTTTTAGAAGGTTTTTTTTTTTTTTAGGAATACCGAGTTTTTTCATTTTAAACTCGGATTTCTCCACTTTGCCTAATTTAATTTTAACTTTCAACCTCATTTTCGGTGTCAGTATTAAATTTCCTATAAGAATAGTGTACTTGGGTTCTTAAAAAGTACCATCCAAAGGCCCTCACATCAGCTCAAACATTGACGATTTTGAAAAAAGAATATTTCTGAAAATCTTTAAAACTTTACTACTCTTCCAAAACGAATCCTGGAAACTGGCAAATTCATGAAAACTGCTTAATCTAATATGCTTTCCAACGGTATTATCAATTTTACTTTTATTTTGTTATTTAGGGGAGAAAATAATGTTTTAATGTTAAAAAATGTGGGTTTTTCAATGAGATGACCCTATATGAACCAACGAGTATGGGGTCGGTTTCTATGTATTTTTTCACGCTGGATCAAATGGAAACTCTTGCAGATCTCTCAACTACGTTATAATCGAGTTTTACACTTTAATTAACTAGTTTTACCCCATAACACACATACATTTAATCGTAACAAACAAACTAAACATTTGCGATTTTAAGTGTAAAACTCGGTTATAACGGAGTTGGAGAGATCTACAAATGTTACCATTCGATGCAGCGTGAAAAAATACATAGAAACCGACCCCATACTCGTAGGTTCATGGAGGGTCATCTTTCGAGAAAACCAACAATTTCATTGAAAAACCCACATTTTTTAACATTAAAACATAATTTTCTCCACTAAATAACAAAATAAAAGTAAACTTGATTATACCGTTGGAAAGCATATTAGATGAAGCAGTTTTCATGAGATTTTCCAGTTTCTAGGATTCTTTTTAAAAAAGGAGTAAAGTTTTAAAGATTTTCAGAAATATTATTTTTTCAAAATCGTCAATGTTTGAGCTGATGTGAGGGCCTTTGGATGGTACTTTTTAAAAACCCAAGTACACTATTCTTATATTAAATTTAATGCTGATTCCGAAAATGTGGTCAAAATTTAAAATTAAATGAAGTAAAGTGAAGCAAGTTGAGTTTAAAAGGAAAAAAACACGGTTTTCCTGAAAAAACCTTTAAAAAATCATATCTCGAGAACGCATTGAGATAAAAATATGCAGTTGGCGGCATTTTACTCCATTTTTGATGCAGTTTTACCCAAATTTTTTTTTGCATCTGCGAGGGAATCACCCTGTATAAATGAAATAGGTACAACTAGTTTTGTCGGATGGCCTCGTCAGGTATGTTAGGAAGTTCAGAGGAAGTTTTTATGTACCATTCGGTACATTAACTGAATGTCTGGTCATTTTCCCCAGTACTGCCCCCTTGAAAGTACTTTTCCTCTGTCCACAATAGGTACCATCCAATGGAGAGTTTGGCATGGAGGCTGTCTAGACCCATAACAGGAACCACTAAATTACTGCTATCAATAGGAGCAAGTAAATAGGTATTAAATTTTTGTTGGGGAAATTTCATTTGAATAAAAAACAGAATTAAAATGAGTAAAATGGAGCAACACTGGTGGTTCCTGTTATGAATCTGGAATGCTTCCAAGAAGAACTCTTCATTGGATGGTACCTGTTGTAGGCAGGGGAAAAGTAGTTGCAAGGGGTTAGTGCTGGGGAAAATGACCAGCTTCTAGCTAATGTACCTTTGATGAGGCCAAACCGGCGAAACTAGTTGTACCTATTTCATTTACATACTGGAAGAGGTTTAATATATCCCCTCCCAAACCATTATATTCATTTATTGATGGCTACCACAACAGAAACTATAAAGGGAAATTGTTTGGTAGTAGGTACAGCTGATTTGTAGAGTGGCAGATATTCCTAACCAAAGTGAAGTGGTGCACACGAGGCATTGATCTTTCTTTGGAATATGTAAGTATAATATATGTTGAATTCGTAGTTAAATAGATGTAAGTACAAAGAAATTGTACCAAAGTATTTGCCATCTTTTTTACAGTCCATAACATAAATTAGGTTTGTTCGAGCTGTAGGTTTTTGAGGGATTTGAAGGGTTTGGATCAATGTGAAAAAAAAAGAAAAGAAAAGAAAAGGTCATATTAGGATTTAGCATAAATCTTCCTACGAATCTAATTTAAAAATTTTCTTTTTTGTGATCTAATTTAAAAACATTTTTTTGGACAAAGTTCGTGATGACCAGGAGAATACTCCGTAAAGTTGTAATTAAAAACCATAAAAACGTCAAAAAATTAAAAACACCGTCCAATCGAGAAAAAAAAAAAAAAACGGACATCAGCGCATTTGGATTCAGCACCCTCGAAAACCCCCATCCATGATAAAATGAGGCTGGCAACTTTCCGGTCACTTTTTTTTGTAGAGCAGTGTAATTGAAATATATATAAGAAATTGAGTAAATAGTTACGTAGACCTGATCAATCCTCATAGGATTTTGTTGACATTTTCAGGGAGAGATAGGGATAAAAGATGCATGCCAGTGAGTTATCCACGAATTCATTTTGTATTTTTGAATGAAAATATATTCCATCATCAGAAGTTTCACACACCCGCACTCTACTACGATAAATTACTTTATTATACGACTATCCAAAGTTTTGTGTGCCAATCATGTCAAACATCCCTCCCATTCGGACGGGACCTACCTGCCCAGTATAACGTCACCAATTCTCGAAACTGAAAAATCAGAAAAAAATACCACTTATCATAGGGACGTTTCCCTTTTGCTATGTGATGTTTTGTTTTCAAACACGGCAATAGTTTTCTTAAAATTAAATATCTTAAATATATAAACCAAGAATATTTCTGGACTAGGAAGTTTCAAGGTTGCCCAGAACATTTTCAGATTTATCGCTTCCCAAGGGCCGAGCGACTCCGACACTAAAACCTGTTAAGTATTCGGCCGACCTGCACTTCATTTTTGAGCCTCTAATGCACTTTGATGTTGCTACGTCTTACCTGTCTTTGCGATCTGACCCACTTACCTTAATAATAATACTTTAATAATAACACCATTATGTAATAGTTTTTAGTGATTCTACTGTAATACTTTGATGATGTTTCTAGTATGCTACATGTTTTTGAAACATACCTAAAACAACATTCATGTAACTCTCGATTTACAACGTTGTTCGTGAAATGTCTAAGTAGATCATAAAATACAGAACTGAGCCCTTTACTAAGCAATATTTTAATGAGTATTTCAAAGTTGTTCTGCCTCAATTCAGCTCGTTTAACTCTGTTTATTGCAAACATTTCTTGGGGAAAGCCCTTGAAAAGAAAGTATAAGAGCAATTTATAACATGAGAAACTTTTGAAACTCTCCGACAACCTAATTAAGCTTTTTGAAACGGGGACCGTGGAAGAGAGACCGCCAACTCGAAAAGAGGGCGCGATGCTGGGAGCGGAGAGGGTTGTAATATCATACGGAAATGACGAATGTTTCTCCCCTTTTTGCGAGAAAACGAGAAATTCATTTATTTCAGATTTACCGGAGGAAGAGGCTAAGAATGATAAAGTCTACCCGAATGTTTTTGAGCTGGGGCATTACTTTCATTACAAGGCCAGAATTCTAACTTGGAATTATGGCCTGACGTTGTCAGCTTACAATTTTACCTCCATTATTCTGTGTTGCTATCAGGAACTTATCTTTTAGACGTACGCAAGGCCAATCGCTGCCCCGACCCACCATTTCCTTTAAAGGCGTACGCACAGGGAACTCTTTTCAACTCTCGGGTTTCAAGAAATCTGTTGCTTGAACTATAATCGAACTTTAATATAATACACATTCATAAGATACTATTGAATCGTCATTTTAGCGAATTTTCGTAAAAAAAAATTAACTATTGCAATGGCTCGGAAAATTTTAAAATAAAATTTTAGAAAAATTTCTTCATCCGTTTTGAGGCATTTCAAAACGAATCTTAAAGTTTAACTGAATCGTGAATCTAGTTCAGGAAACATTATCTTTAACAATCATTAGACTTCTATCCCCCAATAAATGATTGGAACAAAGGGGAAGGCTAATTTGATCAACTTTGGAAACTTTTGAAGATTTCTCCCTAATTGGGGACCTTCAATCAAAGTCCTCCCTATTTGGGGACTTTGAATAAGTTCGTCCTGTTTGGGGACTATGAATTCTAAGTTGCCTTCTTTGGAGGCTTTTACTATGATTTTAAGGCAAAGGCGCCCTGGAATCATTTAGTTAATATTAACTGAAATTGGAAAGGGGTTCCTAATTGAGCAATAGGTATATTTAAATAATAAGGGAATAATAAGGGTCCTTCTGGTCAGGGGCAATGTCTCTTCTGGAACAAGTCGAAAAAAATATTGGATTGAACTACCAAGAAATAATATATCTAGCAACTAATCTAAAACAACGATCTGCTACCATGATACGAATTTGAACTAAATGGGCTGGCCTTCATTGTTTCAATCTGCGCTACAACTAAACTGAGGAGTAATGTGGTAGCATCTGCTCGGTGTACGAGTTAGGTTTCTCCTGAATCACGGCATCAGAAAAACGGGAACATGAACGTTTGACCCGTAAAATCGCAGGGTGAACACACTCTCCCACATGAGACAGTAACCGTCACAGTCTTGAGAAGAAGCCTTTTAAAAATAAGTTTATGAAAAGGTTTGAAACACGCTCTCGACACATCTGTTGGTGCCTCTGTGAACCAAGAGAGTAGAGAACTACATTCTCCTCAATAAAGTCCCATCATGAACTACATGTTACCGCACTATTTGGGTAGGACGATGTGTTTGCTTACTGGAGGGTATATACTATTCGTTCTTTGGCTTGAATAGCAGGAAAAATAACTTCAGATCAACAGCTTACCAGAAATATTCATTCTTGAAACTGAAAGTTTAGAATGTTAAATTCATCACTTTTATATAATATTGACGTTAGTTCATTCATGAGTAGGTCATTCCTCTGCAACGAGTAGGCATTTGAATCCCCATTGAGGGCTTTTGCCAACTTATCTAAAAGAATGATTTATGTGATCTATGTGTTGTTGTAATCTTGCTTTAATTGCTGTACTAGTATTTCACTTTGGGTGAGGGAATGTATAGCATTTTCGGCTTGTAGTTTTTGTGGCATAGAGATCATAGAATGGAGTATAGCTACTCCTTCCATGGGTTGAGGCTATTAGCTGACAACACCCAGAGGATGGTCTGATAGCTGAAATTTAATCTTCAGGTATAACGTCGGAGGCGGAAGTTTCGAGAAACGGGAAGGGGGAACTATCCATCACATTCTATGCAAGTTTCAAAGGACTTGGGGGTTTGATGCTTTCTGAATGAAGATGTCTGGATCAATTATCTCTTCCTCCATTGGTCTCTTCTATGCTTACTATGGTTAGTGATGTTTAAAGGGGATAAGCAGCTGATTCCAGCAATGAAGAGGAAAAGTAGCATCCATTAGTATCCAACCACTAGCTCGGCAGGCGAGGATCAAGTGGTTAATGGCACAGTGTGATGAAATCGAGTTTTTGAGCAGTATCCATGATGACTTTAATATGCATAAGAAGATCCGAGAGTTAACATTCACGGGCAGGAAGAATTACCCATCAGTCATAATGGATGAAAGTGGGAAAGTTGCGGATTCTCAAGAGGATAAATGTCGTGTCTGGGAGAATTATGTGGAGGATTTGTTTGGCGATGATCGGCAGGAAGAAGTGCATCACGCGATTAAAACTGCCAAGACAGGAAAAGCTGTTGGCCAGGATGAAGTTAGTGTAGAGATGTTGAAGCTCATGAATGACGATAGCATTGCAAGGCTCACTGAGTTTTATAATCGTATCTACAATAGTGGTGATCTGCCTGTAGAGTGGCTGAATTCTGTGTTTGTAACTTTGCCTAAGAAGCCCAATGCAAAGAAATGCAGTGATCATAGGACAATAAGTTTAATGAGCCATGCATTGAAAATTCTTCTGCGTGTTTTGCACTACCGTTTGTGGAGGAAAGTAGAAGCCGAAGTCAGTGATTCCCAGTTTGGTTTTCGAAGCGCGTTTGGAACACGGGAAGCCCTTTTCGCAATGCAAGTCCTAGTACAGAAATGTTTGGACCAGCAATGTACAGTCTATGCATGTTTTATTGACTTCGAAAAAGCTTTTGATAATGTGAAGCATGGGAAGCTTATCCAGATCTTGGAGAACGTTGGTTTGGATTATAAGGACATACGGCTGATACGGAACCTCTATTGGGGGCAAACTGCCCAGGTACGTATTGGTGGATCTCTCTCTGAGCGAGTCGGTGTGGCCAAGGGTGTGAGACAGGGATGTACGCTGTCACCGCTTCTTTTTAATATTTATTCAGAACAGGTTTTCAAAGAAGCTCTGGAGGATTCTGATATGGGTATTCCAGTGAACGGAGTGCATATTTCCAACTTAAGGTATGCAGATGACACAGTTCTCCTAGCCCGATCTGAGTTAGAACTGCAAGCTCTATTGGATAGAGTCTCCACGGCGGGCAAAGAATATGGTCTTTCCATAAATGTTGCAAAGACAAAGTCCATGGTGATTAGCAAGACCGGACGGGTGGCTGTACAATTGTCGGTTGACAATCAGCAGATTGGGCAGGTGGCCCGGTTCAAGTACCTAGGTCAATGGGTTTCAGAGACATGGTCTTTGGAGGGAGAGATCAGAAGCCGCATTGAGATAGCACGAGGTGCGTTCAATAACATGAGAACCATTGTATGTAGTCGGGAGATCAGTTTTCCTTTGCGCTGGCGCATCGTCAAATGTTACATTTGGTCGATATTGCTGTATGGAATAGAGTCATGGACATTGAAGGCAGCGGACGTTAACCGGCTGGAAGCATTTGAAATGTGGTTATTTCGTCGAATGCTACGGATCCCATGGACCGCTCGAATGCGCAATGACTACATTCTGGAGCACAATTCAATATCTCGGGAGCTTTTGACCGCTATAAAGAGAAGAAAAGTGGGTTACTTGGGGCATGTCATGAGGGGAACCAAGTATGGCCTCTTGCATACCATTATGATGGGCAAGATCAGCGGAAAAAGGGGTGTTGGTAGAAGACGAGCATCGTGGTTATCTAATATTAGAAACTGGACGGGTATTGACCGAGCAGCTGATTTATTCCACCTTGCTCAAGACAGAGAGAAGTTTGCTGAAGTGATCGCCAACCTTCGATAACGGAGACGGCACTAGAAGAAGAAGAGTATCCAACCCACGCTAGGTTCACACCAGAACTCACCACAGTGAATGTTGTTATCTTCTTTCCCCAGCGATCCGATCTGATTGGTTAGTGGAGATTTTCCGGACGATAATCTCTCGAAGAGCAAAAATTTCCAAGAAAACGGGGGCAGAGTAACCTCACATCCTCTAAAAGATATCTGATTGGTAGACCTATTTGGTTCAATATTGTGATAAATTATCAACGTTGGTAGTGTATGAATGTAGAACAATGAGAATATTGGTATGAAACTATAATTAGAACTCTTGCTGTTAGTGATGTCATTTTTCATGTTTCTGTAGAACCTTCGTGTCGTTCCAGGTAGTTTTCGATTAAATAACGTATTCTGTGCAACGTTACTCCTCATTCCCAGGCTTTCTTACAGATCGTAATGGAGTGACACACTCAAACACACATACACACGCACACATACACACACTTACGAATGAAGTTTAAATGAGAAAATATCACATTTACGATACAGGCGGATTTTATAAACGGAGCTGAAAGAGAGGGAGACGGAGACGCCTCGAATGAGTTTTTCACGAGTGCAAGAGGAACGGAGCGAGCGAGAGGGTAGGGCGTATAATTAATCATGCTCAAGGATCGCCGCGGCGAACCTTTTAAATTAAATTATGTCAAAATATTTTGCAAGTTGCGGAGAAAAGTGGAACCCTCTCTCTGCTACTCTACTCGTTAAAAACCCCAGAGCCTTTTCAAGAATATTATAATACATCATGGAATTGGTGGGAGGAGAGAAGAGCTCTTTCTGAGAGAAACATTTTCCAGGGGCTTTTCAAACGTGGAAAATTTCAACCCTCGTCCCTGGGTTGAGTTCGTATTCTGAAAATGTTCGCCTCGGAAGGTTCTTTTCAATTTTACAACCGTCAGACATCATATTAATAAACGACACAAAGGGTCATTTATTTCGGGCCGCTGCTTAAGAACATGATGTGTTCACTCTTCTTTTAGGACGGTATTTGTCTAATCAAATATTGGTACCTGTATGAGTTGTGGTTTTCGACAACGCTGAAAATTTCTGAATTGAAGGTTAAAATTAATTACCCTTTTCACTTCATCTATTGCGTGAATTTGAAAAAAATTGGACTGAATTACGGTTACTGTACTATTTACTGTTTATTTTTGATTCTGTATAGGAAAATTTGGAGGAGTGATTTGAATATAGTTTTAGAGATCACAAAAAAAAATACAAACTTTTTGTCTGCATCAATAGGTGAACAGATGTCTCCCAATGTATATATAACCACATCAATTGCTGACGGCAATCCCCTACTCGTTTTAACATATTTCCCACTGATTCCGAATGTACCCAAAGTTCCTATACCTAGTAGTTGAGTTTCACTTATTTATTATTATTTTTTTTTTTTGCAAAAAAACGCCTAAAAACACGTTTTTAAACATATTTTGAAATCTAAAGCCCTAAGATATTGGTTGAAAAAATTTGCCCAAAAGTGAACTTGAAAAAAATTAAATTTTGCGTCGAATGGGACCATTGCCAGATCTATAGGTCCGTAGCTAAGTGTGTCATAAGGAGTTAAACTTTATTTAACCGTATTTTCACCTGAATACATTTAAAAATAAACTTAAATAGCTATTCTTATGGGAAATTCTACGCTGATCAAGAATATAACACATATTAAGGGCATCAGAATGCATCTAAACCACTTTTACTGCAAAATACCGCTTTTAACACAGAATGTGTTTTTGCGATGACCTACCGAAAAAAAATCGTCACAAAAAACCGACAGAAAAAACCGTTATGCGCCTTTTATAATGATTTTCACGTACAACCAAGCCGTTGGTAGGGAAATGGAACTTCCGCAATTTTAATCGCACAGAAATCGTTCACCATTCGTTGGAAAGCTCCTGATTTATCCAACCATATTATGTTAACTACTGCGAAGTGCGTGGCCATCAACCTGAGTTATGAGCATGGTTATTTGAATCAATTGTTTACACACAGATGATCATTCTCAATAATTGATATTGTCAACATGATTGCAACCGCTTGTAAATTTTCTTATGATTTTCACGTACAACCGAGCCGTTGGTAGGGAAATGGAACTTCCGCAATTTTAATCGCACAGAAATCGTTCACCATTCGTTGGAAAGCTCTCAATTTATATAGTATTTTTCTTGTAGTTACATATTTATTTATATAATATTTATAGGGTTTTAGACCAAATTAAATGTCTAACAATTATTTATTTTATTATTGCCAAATATTGTTATTATTCACGTGCAACCAAGCCGTTGGTAAGGAAATAGAATCATCGCAAAAACACATTCTGTGTTCCTATGATTTCATACAGAGTATGGAAAAAGAAATAAACCGGGGGGTGCAGGGGGGCGGAGCCCCCCGCCGAGGCGCAAAGCGCCGAGTTTTCAACAAACATTCACACACAAAATGGTACCGAAACTGTGCTAGTTCATGCTGGGCTATGAATTTGATCTTGCCGTTTAGTTTAGATCATGGTGAATACATTCCAACCGGAATTAGGTGCGATCAGCTGCGACTCACCGTTTACCGCATATTATTATAATGTAAACAGGTTGCAGAATCATCAATTTCGGTAATCTAACTGAATCAATTGTATTGAAAAAATTATTATTTCACAATTTAACATTGAGTAGGTAAGTATATGTAAAAGTACGTCTTGAAGATATCTGGAGATACCCAAGAAACGTGCATCGTGCTGCCTTCTTCGAAATCTTCTGTTTCATTTTCTTCGTCGTGGTCATAAAGGTTTTTATCCATTAGAATAGCTATTCAAATTTATTTTTAAATTCATTCTGGTGAAAATACGGTTTAATGAACTCAAATTCCCTATGGTACACTTAGTTCTGCACCTATATAGCTGGCAATTGTCTCATTCGACACAAACTTTAATTTTCTTAAAGTTTAATTTTGGGCAAATTTTTTTTCAAGCAATATCTTAGAGCTTTAGGTGGTGAAATATGTTAATAACGTGTTTTTAAAGGTTTTTTTCCAAAAAAATCAGTGAGACTCAAATATTAGAAATAAGATCATGTGTTATATTCGTAATCAGCATGAAATTTCCTATAATAATATATAAAAAAACGACTGTTGTCCAAAATATCCTACTTTCATACCACTGTGCGCCGTCCGCGATTTTTCTCCAAAATAAATTGACCAAACCTCATGAAACTCTGTTAAAAATCTTATTTGGGGCTTAGATGATCCTAATAGCTCGGCTTCAATTTTTATCAACCGTAAAGGGTTGTATTAAAGGGCTACCCATTCAAAAATTATCTCGGAAACTTTCAAGGTAACAGCAATGATTTTTTGCTTGTCAATGATAAATTAATATAATCCCAAAGTGTTGATTAAAACCATCCGCAACGCTGTAAGTTGAACGGTTCGCTTTCCCTGTGGGCTAGAATATCGATTTCTGTCTAAAACTATAAAAACTCTTACTGTTTTTCTAGACCCCTTTTGCCAGAAGGGGTCCGATGTCTAGTGATCGTGTCTTTTAGCGAATTTATGAAGAAAATTAAGCTATTGCTCTCGCCTCAAAATTTGTAGAATGTGAATTTTTGAAAATTTTTTATGCAGAAATCCGTTTCAGGCTATTCTGAATCATATTCTGAAGTTAAACGCATTTTTTTATGTATGTATGTATGTATGTATGTATATATATGTATGTGTCATTCCAGACGATAACTGTCCGTAGAACTGTGCTAGAAACTTCAATCAAATTTTAAAATGTTAAGGACACAAAACGAAAGTTCAAGTTTGTTGGCCAGCATGATCGGATTACATCTTCGGGTTGAAATTTTCAAAAATGTAGTCAAAATGTTCAAAATAGCCTGTTTTTTGCGATTTGTTGTGCGGAATAATTTTTTCAGCATATTAACATGTGGTATATTCGGAATCAGTGTAAAATTTCCTATAAGAATATGTATCAAGTTTTCAAAAATTTAAAAGTTGAAAAATCAGTCAAAAATCGAAATAATGCCGTTCGCCAGTTGTAAAAATCGGTAATACTTGTTCGAAACAGAGACTACAGTTTGTCTGTCAATTTCTTGCTGTGGGATACTAGATTCGAATGGAACTGCCTTTATATCACTCGTAATATAAAGCCTCATCATCGATTGGCTGTGGAAATACGTTTCTTTCATATGACGTCGGTATGTTATTTTATTTTATGTCAAGATTTGATGATGTTATAATAGTATACTGTTAAGATTTCAACTGCTTTCAATACTGACCACATTGGACATCGAAATCTATGAATATTTACTTTACATTTGTCCTTAAATCTACAAGATTATTAATAACGTATGAGTACCTCCTAATTATTTTTAATAATTTCATTCCATGTTTTGTTTATCAAAATTATAAACTAAAATTTCTCTACACGATCAAAGCGACTGAAATGTCGAAGATTTCTTCAAAAATTCGCTCATGGGGTCATGCTGCATGACTGGACTCTTTAATGGGTTGTTGAAGTGTTTACAAGTCCTGTACGATCTTTGAGAGAGAAATGATGAAGCAGATGGATTTAAAACAAATGCCCTACAGATTAAGATAGAGATAAAGAAGTTGGTTTTAACCCGTTGACCGCATGCTTGATGATTTAGATAATTTTTCTCGTCTTCCTCTCCCTTGTATGATTAAACGGCAGGCGTGAGGAGGAAGCTCCGATTAACCAGCGAAGATTAGAGGAGGAGGCTAATTAAAGCGCAAGCCCTAGCCTATCTGGGAGTGATGGGAATTGCGGCGAGTGGTGGAGGGGGAGGGGAGGGGGTAGTGCTAAAGGGTATAGATTTAGATAATTGAGGGTTATAAGGATGAGGGGAAGAGGGAGCATAAGTCACAAGGAGCAGTTGATAACGACAGGTGCTTCCAACTTGCTAGGCCCTGCACTCCCTTGCCCTGAACACCACGTCTACTGAGGGAGGACCGAGCTGGGCACTTCAAGTGGGCCACGAGTATACTACAAGTAGACTGCGAGTTGTACTGCCCCTTTCACAAATCTGTCAAACCGGAAGTCTCGCCATGACTTTCACAAGGACCCATTGAAAACGTGCAAGATCATACAGGCGAGTGGCTGTACAGGGAAAATCGTTTATACTTCATGAGTGCTCGGTTTTTGTGGAGTTCAAGGGCCCCCGCGCATTGGCAACTTTTTCTAGGCAACTATTTAGTCGCCTTGAGGAAGTTGAAATGAATCACACAGTCTTGAATGCAGCCCCGCGCACGAGCAACTTTTTAATCACGGCAACTAAAAAATTGCGTCGAGACCTATTCGACGGGTGAGTAAACAATCGCCCGGAGGAATGAGTCACGTTGATTTCTACCTACCCCCGAGCACCGGCAACTGTTTAGTCGCCCGCAGGACTTCGCGTCGTCTATTTTGTTTTCCAGTTTGTTCTTTTTTCTCTGTTTACTGTGATAATGGATATGGAAATGTTTATTTCAAGTTTCGAAAAGCGGCCAGCATTATATTATGTTATAATTTCGATGTGTCCTCAATTTTAAACCTAAACTGATTCCGTTATTTCGAGAGAACTACTAACATGTACCTACAAAAGTCGACTTTTTCGATGTAATTTTACTAGTAATTTTCTCAGTTCTTTTCATACGCTTCAAAAATATATTATACTTTTTCTCGTAAAATTCAACTTTGAAAATGAAGTAGTAAAATTGTAATCTCTCCATTTTTTTCTAATTATAAATCATTCAAATGCTTGTTGTATTTATTTTACTACCTACCTCTTAGAATCACGGTCAATCTTTCTTGCGGTGGTACAGCCTGTCGGAAGGACGTATTCCGGTACGATATATGCGGTCCGAGAGCTACCAATAATTCATCAAAACTTTCTCTGCTCATTCTGAAGTAATTAAAGAACTAATTCGGATGTTCTCTCAATTTGCCGAAGAGTTTATGAAACTGCCCATCATGGAGTCTAGAACTGATGATTGGATGGACCCGAAACGTTCTTTTCATCAGCTTCTTCCACCTTCGTCTCAAAATGAGCGCACAAACACATGTAGCTTCGTCGAAATTCATTGTAGAGACTAGCCTGAAAGGCAACTATTTAGTTTCCAGTGCGCGGTGGTGGGAACTCCCCGGCAACTAAATAGTTGCCAGCGATTAAAGTTGCCGGTGATTAAAGTTGCCAGTGCACGGCCGGCCTAAGTCAAATTCATACGATGGGCCTTTGATAACGCAATGAGATTGGATACATAGGTACCGATAGGTTCCAGTTCATCATTTAAAAGGCCTTGTCCGATACTGACCTAAAACACCATCGATTTATGACCATTTTCGCAACACCTTGAAAATCAGGAAACAAGAAGAAAAATGTTTCAATACCCATTAAACGGGTCTTGCCGCGTAACCAAACAACTATTAGTTATTCGTCTCCTTGCAAAATCTTGTTTAGTTACACGGCTGACCTATGTAAATATCTCCAACCCATGATTTTCAATTTAAAAAACCTCTATGATTACTGATTACCATTATTTAAAAGATAAATAAATAAAAACTCGGCGCTCCGCGCCTCGCCAGGGGGCAAGCCCCCTGGACCCCCGGTTACCTCTATTTACATACTTCGGACGAAATTATTGAAACACAGAATGTGTTTGCGTTGTCGCGCAACCAAGTGACAACCAAACAAGCGTCATTGTTTACTATTCATTTATAACATCAATTTATATAGTTATAGTATGAAACTACGAAAATTGCGTTGTCGGGCAACCAAGTGACAACCAAACAAGCGTCATTGTTTACTATTCATTTATAACATCAATTTATATAGTTATAGTATGAAACTACGAAAAAAAATACGAAATAAATTCGTGATAAATCAAGAGCTTTCCAACGAATGGTGAACGATTTCTGTGCGATTAAAATGGCGGAAATTCCATTTCCCTACCAACGGCTCGGTTGTACGTGAAAATCATCCGTCACACATTTCGTTCCCATCCCGCGTTCCATTTTCGGCTAGTTAGTCCATGGCTAAAACACATTCTGTGTTAAAAAAAAAAAAAAAAAAAAAAAAGGGTCAACTGACCCACTAGATAGCCCAAATGCGAAAATATAAACCCTCTACACTACCACTTAGTGAAAAACGAAAATCTCTAGCCCTTGGTGCTGAGTTCTCGATGGAACGGACAGACAGACAGTCAGAAAGATGAGCGTATACTTAATCGTATTCAAACAAAGTTTGGCTATGCTACAAACCACATTAACGTAATAAAATTTGTTGGATGTAATCAAACAAACTAATGTAATCAATACACCCCGCAGTCTCCGATATTCATATTGACATTTCATATCTTTACTTTGACACATAAACGAAAAAAGCGTTAACAAAAAGCGTAAAAAAGCGTTACGGTTGGTTTTCTGATGATTTCCGCTTACAACCGAGTCGTTACTAGGGAAATGGTACTTCGTCGTTTTTCATACCACAAAATTCGTTGAACATTGATGTTAACCACTGCGAATTATGTAGTTATTATGTAGTAAGGTATTTTATTTGTGTAATGTTTAATGTATCAATTTTCTTAAGTTACGAATTGTGAAATAAGGAATGTAAGACAAATAACTTCGTCGACAATATACTCATTATTATGAAACTTTGCAAAAAACCATAATGCTTGCATACGAGTCTGCAACACATTGGGACATTTAGCAACGACTCGGTTGTAAGCGGAAATCATCAAAATATTTTCGTGAGCAGTTTTCCGTGACGTTTTTTTAGTTTATGTGCCATAGCAGACATAAAGAAAACAGTTGATTGTTCTCTACTCAACACAGTGAGTCTATTTTATTTATTGGAATCGCGTGAGCAAGTTTTCGTGACGATTTTTCAGTTTATGTACCAAAGCAAAGACATCAAAATGTCAAAAAAGATAGAAGGTTATGCATTTGATGCAGTTATTATTTATGCTGATTGTTAATTATTACTTATGAAATTGCTATCGCTCAAACGCATAAGGGTGTGACAGTAACTACTCGCAGGATCAGAGTAACACAATCCATCTCGCACTTTTCTTGTTATTCTTGAAAGCATAAAAAAATTGTTGGAACAAGAGCACGAAGGAAGCCCGGCTCCCCAGAATTAAGTCATATTTCACTGTCATGGGCACCATATTGTTCCGCCCCACCGTTCGGAACAATGAAGAAAATCCCTCAAGTGAAATCCGGGCGCCCCAACCGCTGTGAAGGAGGATTCCCCCCCTTGTCAAGGAAAAATGAACCCCATCAGCTCAAGAAAGTCTGACAATGTAGTAAGGGAAGGAGATAAGCAACACTCATTTGTTACTTGTCTCAACCCCCGAGGTTTTCATTTATATCGCCCGGAGGGAAGTAGAAATTTTCCCAAGAAGAGGAAGAGGTAAGATGTATGGGCTCCGATCTAAGGCTCAAAACCTTACGAGGCTGAGCAACCCAATATGGTAACCATTTCTGGGGGAGGCAGTGCTTCAAGAAGGGATTAAGAAGAGGAAAGAGCCTATTTCGCCTATTTCTCACTGCCTCCAAAGCAACTGTTTTTCGGATAAGTTTCATCCCTTTTCGGAAATGAACCAGAAACTGAGCTGATTAAACGGTTTGCTTCTTCTTTGGGGAGAGACTGTGTAATGTGTATGTCAATCTTCGGCTCCCTAATTAACGGAGTTCAACTTGTATGGGAGTTGTGTTGTGTCTTTAAGGAATAGCGCAAGGGGAAATTCGTCTTCTTAGTCCTCTTATCGACTAAGACGCATCCATTATGGTCGGGAGAGGTTGTGACGGCTGCATACCTGCATTATATTTTACTGGAGAGCAGGAATGTCCAATCGAAGTTCATATTTCCATAAAACACTACCAACGGATAGTGATTTCGGAATTATTAGCTACTTCTCAGAAGTTTATCAAAAATATACAAAAAATCCGAAATCCGGGTTCACCCAAATTTTCCGAAAAACATGTCAATATTGCAGAATAGAACTATCTTCATCTTGCAGTTGTGTTTGGCATACGATTCGGCCAATTCCCAAAAAATCACCGCTTTTTTGGGAGATCCACAAGTAGGAGTAGGAAGTTATGTGCCATGTCGTATTTTCACTTTTCGTTGTTTAGCACGGATTTAGACCTTCATTTATAGCGAAACGCTGTTACCTACTATTGTGTCTAATTTATTACAATGTTACGAGTCACCTGGCATCAACGTTACATGTTTATTTATGGCCACTTTTCAACACGGCGGACAAATCGAGTCACTGCGCGATAACGCTGGTACTAATGCTCGAATTCACAAAATTTTTATTTTTATTTAACACCCCGAAAATTCTTTATTTCGCTCCGATATGATCTTTTTCAAAGCTCTCAAAATTTTCGAGTTATTCAGTGATGAAGGGCGGATCGTCAGTTCTGTCACGTGTCCCCAGGACACAAAGGTGAAGTGTACTTTAAAATATTTACTTTGAGCACTGAACTTCTGAATGTTTCTGATATACCGATAATATATTACATGTGCCCTCTCTTAAATCCAACAGAAAGTGGGCGAGGAATATTTTTTCCCCAATTTATATTAGGCTCGGAAGTGTTGTCACCCAAACGTTGAATTCAGGGGCAGCCCCTTTTTGGCGGCGCGTGTGGCGGTTCGGGAAATATCCGGAGGAGCGCCCTGCTGCTATCAACATCTTCAGTTGAGTTTGAAGTTCCATCGAAAAATGCCGTAGGTAAGTCCAACAGCAGATTTTTCTCGTAATCAGGGTATAATAAACGCAAAACCGTTGCGTACCATTATTGTTCATCATTCCTGTCACTTGTTTTTTCCATATTTAAGCATTACAAAAAAACGTTTTAATCAGGGGAGGTAGTATTTCCATGGAGCACGAATTCAACCAGTGACTCAGAACAGTTGTAAAAACCAATATGGCTTCCAACTGAACATTAATATGCGAAAACGTCATTCCTGTCACGGTCAGTTCTGTCACGTGACAGGACCTGACAGTGTGTGACAGGAATGACGATTTTTATTCAGTTCTTTCGTTCATTCTTTTTGCTCCTTTCAACCAACATTATGAGCTTCGTAACTTTTAAATAATCTGTAGAATTCATATTCCCAATACAAAATTAATTTCAAAGTGGGGTTTCCGTTTTTTAGCCTTTTTTTTTACGGGTTATTGAAATCTGTAACGACTGTTCGGAAACGTGCTTTTAGCGAATTTTCTTAGAAAATGATGCTATTGGAATGACTCCGAAAATTTTAAAATAAAAATGTTCTTCATCAAAATCTGTTTTGAGGCATTTGAAATGATTCCTGAATTTTAACACTTTTTTATTTGTATATAAATGTACATATGTGTCATTCCAGACGATAAGTCTCGATAGGATTGAGATAAAAACCTTGTTCTTCCGCCAAAAATTAAGAATTCCAAAAGAAAGGATTAATTTGTTGGACAACACTTTTTGAAAACAGTAAATTGGTCAAATTTCCAAAAAATGTACTAAAAAAATCACAAAAATTACGGAACCGGCTAAAAATGGTTAAATTTATATTTTTTTAGCAGAATATTACTCAAAAAAAGTTTATCAACCATGACCAAGGTCATTTAAAAATTGAAGCTCAAACTTATGCTGAAAATTGTACTCAAATTTCATCATAAAGTGTGCTAAAAAGTCGATAAAAATCTTTAAAAAATCTAAAAACTCAAAATCTTTGTATAGAAGATTATTTTTTACAACAAGTTTTTTCACAATAAAATTAATTGGTAACAATTTCTTTGCACACAAACTTCTCAAATTACAACTTAATTTAACTGATGAGTAATACGATAATTATGGGAAATTCGCTCATATGATCATGCTGGAAGACTGGAACTTTTTTTTCTGTTAGTAACCCATGTTCTACTTCAGTTCTTTGATATTAGATATGGATATATAATTGGGCATTACATATTTTCCAGGTTTTCCTTTTTCTGCGCATCTTAATTCTCGTTTTTACAATTTTCAGTCTTCAGAATGGCCCCTCAGAAGAAGAAAGAAACAGCAGAAAAAATAAGAAAAATAAGCGAAAAAAGATGTTTCCCCTTTGTTTTACTGGACAATGACACATTTTTGTTGGTTCTTTATACTCAGTAAAGTGTTCTATTTTTGATCTACCTATTAGGTGAGAATTTTTAAATGTTAAACAAATTTGCTATCCTGTAATTTTTCTTGTCTATTTTTGATATTTTTGCGTTTTGTTCCTTTTTATAGTTCAGTTTCCTACATATTTCTCAGTAAATCTCTTTATAAATCTCGTTCCTAGGTAAGTTATTTATATTTCTGCAAGAGTATAGATTCAGACTGATCTCTACAGTTGGTCGCATCTACTGTCCTTCCTATATGACCGAACGTCTCTTCGTCGTCAATAGTTGAAATATTTTAAATGTTCTAAAGAATTTTGTAATAAATATTTTCTACGAACCTCCCGTGTACTTTGATCTCCTTTCAGGTCTTATTGTATGTGAATGCATACATCAAATTATGCTGGACACCCTCTTTAGTTCAGATCCGGTCATTTCTGTCACATGTTAGTCAGTTCTGTCACACTGCATAAAACACTCATAAGTATTCTATAAACTGAAATTTCAAATGATCCCATATCACATCTTCTTCCAAAAGATCTTCTTTTGAAGCTACCGTCTTTGAATGAAATGTCATCTTCTTTAATTGTACTCTATATGTAATATAAGATATGTGAGAATGAAATTGACCATCAAAACCGTAAAAAACTGAAAAATTCTTTAATTGAAAAATTATGCTCAGCAGACATTGCCGCAAGTAATACCAGACTTAAGCGAAAAACCAACAACGAGAACTTCAGAGTGACTTCATCATCAAATACAGGCGTGACAGGACTGACACTTCGCAACAACTTTTAGAGCTTCTACTTGGAGAAAAAAATGGAAAAAATCAAAATTCAGCTCGGCCGTTTTAGGGATGGGTTCCCAAACGTTTTCTTGAACGAAAAAAAGTTTTTCCAGCGGATTTTAATTACATCGGTTTGTCAAAAATTTCTTGAGTCAATTTGTCCGCCGTGTTGAAAAGTGGCCTTATATCGTTTCCCTGTTATCACTTTTCAAATTTCTAATTACTTGAATACACGAATTTATTACAAATCAAGTCTGGAGCTGTAATTCAAGATACAATAGAATGGCGAAGATTGATTAAAACGAAAAATGGATCCTCAACAATTTCAACAGTTCCTGTCAGCTTTGGAACGACTGATTCCACAAGCTCACTCTCAACAAGGACAAGGTGATGTAGTTAGATTAAACAGCAATAATGTGATCAACATTCCACCATTCGAACTTTTCGACCCGAAAAAAGAACGATTCACCTATTACAGACAACGTTTTGAAAATTACCTGAAACTCAAAAATATACAACATGATAAAGATTGTTCGGCACAAATCCTTTTGAATTCCTTTGGGCCAACAAACTACGATGGGAACTCACATACGATTAATTAATAACTGCTTTGGGAAAACATTTATCACCAAAAAAGAACATTTTGGTTACACGTTCTTCTTGGACGCCCTACAACCAGCAAAACATGAGAAAACAAAACCATCCCTATCGTCTCATCGTCAACTCAACGTTAACGATAGAGTGCAAGCCAGATTTTATCAACACAACAAGCCCTGTTGGAAATTCGGTACAGATGCCAAGGTGTTGGGAAAGTTGCACTATCTCATAACCCTGGATGAAGCCCGATCCATAAAAAGGCATATCAACCAGCTTTTGAAATCGGATGTCCCGAAGAAAAGATAACGTTTGCAGACGAGGTTCCAGTGCCGCATCGAAGACAGCAGCAGGACGAAGAAATAGTGGTTCCCTTATCTCTTCCTGTACTGCAACGGGATGACATAGGAACGCCGATTATCCAGGAGGATACAGACTCGAGGCCATCAGAAGATTCTGTTAGGACGCCGGAACAATCGGAACCACCCCAAGACCTACCACAAGATTTACCGCCAACCGATACCACTGAAGAGGTCGACTACGACTAGACGTCCGCCCGCCTATTTGCAGGATTTTGTTCGGTGACTCAAAATTCCTTTTTAGCATGAATATGCTTTAGCCGTGACCTAACTACCGAACTCTGTCCCACGAGAGTGCAACGAAAGTAGCGCCAATAATTGTGATGATTTCCGCTTACAACCGAGTCGTTGCTAGGGATATGATACTTTGTCGTTTTTCATCCCACAAAATTCGTTGACCATTCGTTCGAAAGCTCTCGATTTATCCAACCATACTATATTAACTACTGCGAAGTGCGTGGCCAACAAGCTGAGTTATGAGCATGGTTATATGAATAATTGTTTACACACAGGTGATCATTCTCAATTATTGATATTGTGAACATGATTGCAACCGCTTGTTAATTTCTGATGATTTCATTGAGCTGGTGTTTCGATTATGTGATTCATAGCAGGTGATCCGAATATTGCGAGAACGGTTAGATTTGTGAAGCGGTGGTTGAATTATTTTAATAGGTAATTTCTATACTTTACACTATAGGAAGCTGTAATTTCGTATGTAGCCTCTTTAGCCTCTTTCTATAATAAAGTGAATGTTTACTCGCGAGTTTCTATTAGGAGATCATCATCTCACAAGAGCTCAATCGTCGTGATCATTTCTATAATAAAGTGAATGTTTACTCGCGAGTTTCTATTAGGAGATCATCATCTCACAAGAGCTCAATGGTCGTGATCATTTCTATAATAAAGTAAGAGCGAGGAGCTAAAACATGATTCCATGTTTTAGGATTGATGGCAGAATGATAAACAGAGTTCAGAGGCCGATGGGGGGTCGGGTTCAGAGAATCGACGAGGAGTGAGTCGTGTACGGCTAAAGCATATTCATGTTTTTTAATTTTAGCCGTCAGGTCAAAGGAACTGTGGCTTTTTTTTTGTTTCTATTTAGTTGAAAGTTCAAACTATGTTCAAAATTAAAGGGGGGAAGATTATTGTGTCTAAATTATTACAATGTTACGAGTCACCTGGCATCAACGTTACATGTTTATTTATATCGTTTCCCTGTTATCACTTTTCAAATTTCTAATTACGTGAATACACGAATTTATTACAAATCAAGTCTGGAGCTGTTTTAGCGAATTTTTGAAGAAAATTAAGCTATTGCTCTCGCCTCAAAATTTGTAGAATGTGAATTTTTGAAAAACATTTATGCAGAAATCCGTTTCAGACTATTCTGAATCATATTCTGAACTTTAACGCATTTTTTTATGTATGTATGTATGTATATATGTATGTATGTATATATGTATGTATATATGTATGTGTCATTCCAGACGATAACTGTCCGTAGAATTGTGCTAGAAACTTCAAACAAATTTTAAAATGTTAAGGACACAAAACAAAAGTTCAAGTTCGTTGGCCAGCATGATCGGATTACATCTTCGGGTTGAAATTTGGAAAAAAGTAGTCAAAAATTTCAAAATAGCCTGTTTTTTGCGATTTGTTGTGCGAAATAATTTTTTCAGCATACTAATATGTGGTATATTCGGAATCAGCGTAAAATTTCCTATAAGAATATGTATCAAGTTTTCAAAAATTTCAATGTTGAAAAATCAGTCCAAAATCAAAATAATGCCGTTCGCTAGTTGTAAAATTTCTCTACACGATCAATAGCGACTGAAATGTCGAAGATTTCTTCAAAAATTCGCTCATGGGGTCATGCTGCATGACTGGACTTTTTCAAGATACAATACCTACTCACCTAAGTTCCTTCTGATCTTAAATACAAAATTTGTCTAAGGGGTTTCTTCTCCTTATAGTTACTTACACTAACCGTGGTGTGCAGATATAATAGTACCTCGGACTAGAGATTCATTTTTTCTTTAATTCATGGATCATTTGATGTAGCGGAGAAATGCGTTGCTGCAAACTAGCGTGCGTCACGTGAGGAACCACAGGGCTCAGTTTGTTTTTTAATCGACTTATATTGAAGAAACCTGAAATGGAACTCATTTGTGACATCTATAGAATTCAAAATCACAAAGTTTGGAGGGCTTTGATCAACTGAAGAACCTCTTAGACTAATTTGATTCCTAATCGAACCAAGTACATTCCGAATTTGGAGAAATAGCGCCTTTGGAACCCCTTGAAAACAATGGTACGAGGTACGGAGAACCACTTATCTGCTGAGCGTCCTCTGAGGCTGATTTATCCTTTGACAACTGAGGTGAATTTCCTTACGTGATTACTGAGGTCGGGTCACTATGACCCGAATCTGTGATTCTTGATAAAGTATTGAAAGAAATGGGTAAATGTATGGGTAAGTCTATAATCTGTAACATCAATTTATTAGCTTTGTTACAAAATCAAAACATTCAATAACAAAACTTAGAAAAACGAAGGTTCTTCTCATTTAAATTTGAAGTACTTTGAGGAATCGTCCGAATTTGTTATTATGATAGTCAGCAAAAGTTAGTAAAAACGTGATGAAATTTATGATTTTTAAATTCCAACTGGAATAGTGACACCTTATAAAAAGAATAAAATGAATGGAATCTTGCAAAAAGAAACTGAAATTATTATAAAAATGTGGCCTATGAGACCACTTACAATGCGACTAGCCATTTACAAACGTCGTAAAACTCACGTATCAACATGAAACTGAACAAAGAAAGGAATACATCGTCAAAAAATAGTGATACTGCTTTTAATTTGTAATCTATTTCTCTAAATTCTGGGCTTACTCCTGGAAGGTGGCGAACCAAATTCTCTCTTTCCGTTCTTGTTGCAGTTCTTTGAACCAATTAAATTCCTTATTTTTCGACAGAACTACCATAGGGAATCCATACTGTTTTGCTGCTTTTGATCAGCATCATCACTATCGGAGTCATTACCATCAGGATTCGTTTCGAAGTCACTTTCACACACTCAATTATCACTTACCTCTCTATCGTCATCATCTGATATCTGCTGTTCCGGATTTTGACGCTGTAATTCATCCAAGATGTCTATTTCACTTAAAAAAACGTCTTCTGAGCGTTGACATTGGCAATGTAAAGCGATCACGATAGGTACACGCGAGCGAACAGAGGAAAAAATTATAGAACATGCTTACTGAGGTTGGGTCAAAAACTGACTGCAAACTATAACACAAACACTGAGGTTCGGTCAGAATTACTTTTGTCAGGAATATTTTCACGATACGACGGTCAATTTCACACCGAAAAGTAGTTCTAAATTAATGTGCTCGAAGATAAGACGGTGAGGTTGGGGAAAACAGAGGTTCAAAGTATAAATAACAAATGGTTGAGTAGGCATTCGGGTCAAACTGACCCAACTTTGGTGCTGAAGGGTTATTTTGTAATCGACCTATACTACCTACATACAGTGACGGATTAATAGAATTTCGTGGGTGGGGGCGGTCCTCTAACGGGAGTACCCCCCCCCCCCCTCAGAAATTTATCGAAAAAAGACCTTGAAAAACCAGAATTTTTTATCAGGTACGTAAAAATTAACATGAAAAACATAATTTTTATTTGCACAAATTTCAGCTTGGTTACCAAAAATCCTTGTACACACAATAGGTAAATAAATAAAATTAACAAAAAATACAATGATTATAGGTTAGACATTTTTTGGCAACATTAAACGCTGGAGAACTTCAGTCCTCGTGATGTAGTATTACTTATAAATTATACATTGATATTGTAAACACAGGATTAAATAATAATACACTCTTTATTTATTCAATTTAGTTTAGAAGTAAAAAATCATTTAATGAACACGATGAAATTAAATGAACAAAGTACATTTTTTATTAAAGATGAAAATACAAATAAAATATCAAGTACCTTGTTAAACATTTTTTGTCTATTACTGGTAAATGTGAAACAGTGAATAATTCACCTCAATTGAAAAACACTGGTCGCAATCAGTTAAGAAAACACGATTCGTTTCTTTCTTCGTCGAAACAGTAGGTAGGCTGATTATGTATTATGGCTATTGATTATTTATTGTTACCGTTATCAAAAGCGGTGAACGAGAGACAACTACAGTAGGTTCCTACCATAATTTGGTGAATAACCTGTTGAAAAACTTATCCCTATTAATTAAAATTGTAATCCTTACCTGATGCCTTATGTTATGTTATGTTATGTTATCTTCCATGCTCGTTTCTTGCCGGAGCTAAACTCATACACTTTAAAAAAAAACTTTAGTTCGCATTTCACATGAAGTTTGATTTCTACTGCTCTTCTACTCACAAAAGGGCGACGATAGACGACAGCATGATACGGACTCAACACCACCGTTGCCAACCTGCTTTGATTTTTCCCTCAAGCACTTCTGGAAATCTCTGAGTTTACCGACGAAAATTCCGACACTACCCACGTAAATCTCCGATTGATACCCCGTGGCATCTAAAAGTTTGTTGGCCTACTAAAATTCGAACGAACAAATTAGAAAATTGGCTGTGACAGATTAGTAAAACCGGTACCTATCATACCAGTTTCCCCACAGTATAAAGTTCCTTCATCTATACTCGTATTTTTGTCAATCTACAAGCTCGACTGCATGATTCTATTCTGACGTTCCCTCGCAAGAGTTTTTGACATTTCATGTCTTTGCTATGGCACACAACCAAATTTTCGTTATGTCACGTTACGTTACATGATTTCCGCTTACAACCGAGTCGTTGCTAGGGATATGATACTTCGTCGTTTTTCATCCCACAAAATTCGTTGACCATTCGTTCGAAAGCTCTCGATTTATCCAACCATATTATGTTAACTACTGCGAAGTGCGTGGCCAACAAGCTGAGTTATGAGCATGGTTATATGAATAATTATTTACACACAGGTGATCATTTTCAATAATTGATATTGTGAACATGATTGCAACCGCTTGTTAATTTCTGATGATTTCATTGAGCTGGTGTTTCGATGATGTGATTCATAGCAGGTGATCCGAATATTGCGAGAACGGTTTGATTTGTGAAGCGGTGGTTAAATCATTTTAATTGGTAATTTCTATACTTCACACTATAGGAAGCTGTAATTTCGTATGTAGCCTCTTTAGGACATTTACTTGACGATTCCCAGGGTCCGGATCAGCTGAGTGGCTCTTAGAGCAAATTTCTATGCTTTACACTCTAGGAAGCTGTAATTTCATATGTAGCCTCTTTAGGATATTTACTTAACGATTCCCAAGGTCCGGATCAGATGAGTGGCTCTTAAAGCTAATTTCTATGCTTTACACTCTAGGAAGCTTTAATTTCGTATGTAGCCTCTTTAGGACATTTACTTGACGATGCCCGGGGTCCGGATCAGCTGAGTGGCTCTTAGAGCTTGCATACGAGTCTGCAACTAAATACATGAAATGTCCCAATGTGTTGCAGACTCGTATGCAAGCGTTTCTTTATACACTAAATAAGCAGCAACTTTGCCGAAGCGAAAAGATTAGACCGACAACTCAAATTTCTTCTGCCTCTTGGGGGGGGGGGGGGGGCGCCCGCCCCCACCGCCCCCCCTTTAATCCGTCCCTGCCTACATAATACTTATATAGGTAATACCTATATAATGTGATTAACGTTTATATGATATGCAAAAAACAAACATAATTTCAAATCAATGCACAGTCTAAATACAACCCATCTATACGTTCCGAAGATGAATTAATTATAAAGCGTTTTATTTTTCAAATGTTTACTAAAAACTTTGAAAAACCGTAAAATTGGGAGGACCTGGCGCTATGAAAGGGAGAACCCTTTAGCCCGCTCCGGGATTGGTTAATGTAAGTTAACGCAGTTAATTTGCGTAAAAGAGCTATCTAATAAAGAAATAGTAAACCTTTGTGTAATAATTTCAGCGTTTTTCAGCTGACAAGAATATTTTCTGTTACCATTCTCACTATTTTTCAAATCAATTTCACCAAATGATTCATTTTCCATAACAATTCACGAATTAGTTAATCTCCCCGATGGTTTAGAATATACTGAATGAATTTACTGAAAACTCGGCGCTCCGCGCCTCGCCAGGGGGCAAGCCCCCTGGACCCCCGGTTACCTCTATTTACATACTTCGGACGAAATTATTGAAACACAGAATGTGTTTGCGTTGTCGCGCAACCAAGTGACAACCAAACAAGCGTCATTGTTTACTATTCATTTATAACATCAATTTATATAGTTATAGTATGAAACTACGAAAATTGCGTTGTCGCGCAACCAAGTGACAACCAAACAAGCGTCATTGTTTACTATTCATTTATAACATCAATTTATATAGTTATAGTATGAAACTACGAAAAAAAAAAACGAAATAAATTCGTGATAAATCAAGAGCTTTCCCACGAATGGTGAACGATTTCTGTGCGATTAAAATGGCGGAAATTCCATTTCCCTGCCAACGGCTCGGTTGTACGTGAAAATCATCCGTCACACATTTCGTTCCCATCCCGCGTTCTATTTTCGGCTAGTTAGTCCATGGCTAAAACACATTCTGGGTTAAAATATTTCAGCTTCTTGAAGAATTACACACTCTTCAACTCAGTATATATAAAATGGGACGCATCAAGTAGGAGAGATCCAGAGTCATCGAAAGGATAAGCTATATTTCGTTAGAGATATTACATATATTGCTTGCAACACAGAAGAATGAAGAGCCAATCATGGTAATTAGTGATATTGCAGATCAAAACTTAACCCTGGAATGCCCCGTGGGGTTTGTCAAACCCCTATCGCGATTTAAAGTCAGTTTATCATGTTGAATCCCGCACGTCTGGCTCTTCTCACCCCCTTCTATATCACCCCTCACTTCTTCCCTAAAGGGATCAGCCTTTTTCCAGTTTAGTACGTTCAAAATTTCTGTGTGGTGGAGTACTCTCTTGTGCCTGGGGTTCGGCAAACCCCACCGGGGAGTTAACTGCTAGTTCATTTCTCTATAGCAAGTGTTATTTTTGTGGGCGTTCCCACAGTTTTGTTATTGGCTCATCGTTAGAAATGGCTGAAAAACGCAAGTTTTCGGATCCTGAAGACATTAGATCTATTTTGGAACAGTTGGAGGAAGAAGATGTATATTTTGGCGGAGAAAATTCAAACACGGGAGATAATGTCGAGTTACAAGAAGTTGCCTCCGATGAAGAAGCGTCAAAAGTGACAGTTTTGGAGAAACTAGTTCGATGTTCCTTCTGTGAACATCATAGATCTTCAAATTAAAGTAGAATGTTGATCCTATTGCTTGGTGCCAATATTATGTTACCTTTTGATTCTAGTTCTTGGGTTTTGTAAGTGGTATCAAACTAATCTCAGGAAATTGTTTTGTAGATTTTATTTATTTTTGTTTTTAGATGAAAATGTGCTAATTTTATATTGAAATTTTGTTACAATGAAGTACCTTTCTATTTTTTTTTTTTTTTTCTTCAGAGCGTGAGGTTTGCCTTACTATTACTTTTTTCTTCATGAGCTTAGGTACCTACTTCATGTTTCTTTACACTCTTGATAACAGAATAAAAATAAAATTTGATTCAAGGGTAACTTATTTTTGAATTTTCTAACATTTTTCAAAGTTGGGGTTTGACACACCCCACCGGGGAGTAAAGTGTTGGAAATTTAGCCGGGACATTCCAGGGTTAAGCTGGGCTTCGCTAAACAATTTAGACCAAATCATATCAAAATGTGTTATCCTTATTTTTGAAACTAATTGAAGAAAGACGAAAAAGAGAGCAGGTACAAATAGAGGCTGAAAAGTCTTCGGTATCGGCAATGATGAGAATTTGAGACTCGAGCTGCAAAAGACAGAGAGTGGCGAGGTTTAGAAGGCGAGGCATCTTTTAGGACGGAAATCTGAGGTGGAAGATGATTGCCGAGAATCGTTGATGGATGCTGGGATGAGGAAAAGATGGCGGAGCCCCGGGGAGCAGATAGATGGAACCAAGGAGGCCCTCACCGCGGCCCGTCCTGACAAATGCCTTTCATTATAACCGCACCTCCTAACGACCTAGAGACACCTACCAGACAAATGACAGGCCCTATAAATCAGAAAATAGCACATTAGGAGCCCCCTAAGGATAATGCAGTATATTTCATGCACTCCACTTTCTCCTGCCGCCGCCATCCTTCTCCCTGGCACCTGCTGGAGCCCTAGATTTAATGAACTTCGTTCTTCACGACACTTAGAGCCCGCGCTTTCCTTCACTGGTCGCCCATCCAAGGCCGGGCCTCATTTTGGGTTTTCCACCACCAAGTATAAAGTGGTCGCGCGACATATCATGAGTGTCGCGTTTCATTCCAAGATGATGGTTTGATAGCATATTCGTTTAGTTGCTTCTGAAATACGACAATAACCATCTTGAAAGCACTTTTACATTAATTCGACGCATCCAGAATGGTAAAAAAAAGTTCCAGTCATGCAGCATGATCGTATGAGCGAATTTTCGTATATTATCGTGACACTATATTGTATTACTGTTTTGAAATTCGTGCATTACAAATTTTTAACCACCAATTTTATGGCAAATAAACTCGTTCCAAATCATATTCTACGAATAAAAACAGATTTTGGATGTATAGCAATTTTCCGTTTTTCAATCGATTTTTTAGCAAATATTGATGAAATTCAAGTAAATTTTTCACCATAATTTTGTGAATACATTTTTGAATGTTTTAGTTCATCGTCAATAAACTTCTTTCGACTACGATTCTGATAAAAATATAAATTTAACAGTTTTTAGACGTTTTCAGTCATTTTTAGTGATTTTTTGAGCACATTTTTTGAAATTTGACCAATTTAATGTGCTCAAAAAGTGTTGTCCAACAAACTCATCCTTTCTTTTGAAATGCTTGATTTTTTGGCGAAAGAACGAAGTTTTTATCTCAATTCTATCGAGAGTTACCTATATATATAAAAAGCGTTAAAATCCCGGAATCATTTCAGAATGCCTCGAACAGATTTCAATGAAGAACATTTTTGAAAATTTTTATTTTAAAATGTTTGGAGCCATTGCAATAGCTTTATTTTCTAAGAAAATTCGCTAAAAGAAATATGATCATCAAAAAAGTCCAGTCATGCAGCATGACCCCATGAGCGAATTTTTTAAGAAATCTTCGACATTTCAGTCGCTATTGATCGTGTACAGAAATTTTAGTTTATGATTTTGATAGACAAACATGGAATGAAATTTTAAACAAGCACCTACTACCTACGTTTTAAACAGCATCGTTCTAGGATTGGTTATACAGGGATACTTCCATAAGAGTAGTTCAATCTGAATTTGGACAATGTTTCATGCAAATATTACCGATTTTTACAACTAGCGAACGGCATTATTTCGATTTTTGACTGATTTTTCAACTTTGGAATTTTTGAAAATTTGATACATATTCTTATAGGAAATTTTACGCTGATTCCGAATATACCACATGTTAGTATGCTGAAAAAATCATTTCGCGCAACAAATCGCAAAAAACAGGCTATTTTGAAATTTTTGACTACATTTTTGAAAATTTCAACCCGAAGATGTAATCCGATCATGCTGGCCAACGAACTTGAACTTTTGTTTTGTGTCCTTAACATTAAAATTTGTTTGAAGTTTCTAGCACAATTCTACGGACAGTTATCGTCTGGAATGACACATACATACATACATATATACATACATACATATATACATACATACATATATACATACATATATACATACATAAAAAAATGCGTTAAACTTCAGAATATGATTCAGAATAGCCTGAAACGGATTTCTGCATAAAATTTTTTCAAAAATTCACATTCTACAAATTTTGAGGCGAGAGCAATAGCTTAATTTTCTTCAAAAATTCGCTAACACTGAAATTGTGACACAAATTTTGCATCACGGAAATTTTTGGTTGACCCCCCAGAGCAAAGACATATCCACGTCAAAAGTAAAGCCTCTCACTAAATGTTTTACAATGTGAATCCAATTCTGAAACTTTCAATTATACAAAACGACCAGTTTCGTGGAAGGAGTTCAAGTTACAAAATAATGAAGGTGTCAAGTTCATTTGAACAGCCGGAAAATAAAGTAGGACGAGTCAGACATTTTTGTTCCCCCGATGACTCACTTCAGAAAACAAACTGATACGGCGACAGAAGGTAAAGAGAAGGCAATGAAAAACCTACTCCCATCAAAACGCTCCCCAAAGGTAAAACAGTAGATAATAAATTAGAAACAAGAGGAAGGTGATGTTGGTGAATGATGGGGGGGGGGGGGTCACCGACCATTAAGGACTTCATATTTACTCGCTCCCGCCCTTCCGCACTTTTTCCGCCCGAAGTTAATGAGTGGGATTTTTATCAGAAGGTGTGTAACGGCAGATAGGAGATCGGGAAAGGGCGGGGGCAACGCCCCTCCTATCATCACCCCGGCACGCCCTTTTCCGTACGACTTCCGTCTTTATTGTAATTCTACCTACTTCCGGCCCGGCAATTTTTAGGGCTTCACGCACCGCTGCTCCCTCCATCGCCACTTCACCCAACCCCGGTGCGTCTCTTTTCCTCCTCGTTTTCCAAAGCGTCGGCTCCAAAGAAGTATTTTCTCTTCTATGATCCGAACCATTCAAGCTGATTAACGACCTCAAAGTCTTTTGACGTCCTCGGTTTCCGGGATAGTTTTTGGAGGAGAGTCGGTCGATCTACTTGGGAGGAAAATCACGGAGGCGGCACGTCTTGTCCGCCCTTTTTCTTGGTCTTTATTTTCAGGGAGGTTCCTTTAAAAGCGGTCGCTGGAGTGAAAATATGCTCAACAGATTTTCATAGCACGTTACACATTTGCTCATCTAGTAGAGACACTACTTGGTCTTGACCTAGAAGCAACCAACCCCACTCCTGCCAGCACCCCAGTCAACAAAGCTCCTCCAATGTCCGCAGCCTAGCTCTGCTAGTGTGACGTATCTCAAATAAGTTCTTTGCTCATTCATTGCAACAACAAAAAACTAACTCTTATGGATGAATAATAGCAGTAACTCCTATTTTGAGGTAGAAAAGGTAGCTCATATTGATGCGAATAACATTATTAATGATCTCAATTTTCTTCTTGAGCCGTGTGATACAGACCAAAACTTGAAAGAGGGCGAAGAAAGTGCAGTTTTTCAATGTGGTTATTAACGGGATTTGGTTATTAAATGATTACAATAGAGGAAATACCGATCAAAACGTAAATAATGTAATAAAATAAATATCGCTAGTTGAGGTGGTCCTCGCCACTATGAGACTAAACAAAAAGTTGAATCGGGGAATTCAGAATTTGGGCATGGTGAGATGATGGTGTAATTTCAACTTCCTACAGTGAACAGAAAAGGATTTTGCTCACTCAGTTGATCAGAAAAGACCCCCTCACTTCACTCGTCTCTTAATGTCCCAGAGAGTCTCCCTATCAAATTTCAACTTCCTACAGTGAACAGGAAAGAATTTAGCTCACTCAGCTGATCAGAAAGACCCCATCACTACGTTTCTTACTTACCGACACTTTTGCAACAAACGTGGGCCGTGCTGATTCGGAATTATATAAAAGACCGTTCGAAAATATATATTTATGAAGTCCGCTAAGTTCTTCAGTTTCAATTTCTTCGATCAGAAATAACTCTCCTAGATATTAGTAACTACACTACGTTGTTACCGCCACAGCCTAATAAACAACTCTCGTTGATAAGGACCGCCTAGAACACGATTAAGGCGGGTATAGAGACGAACGGCGACACTTTTGCAACAAACTTGGGGCCGTGCTGATTCGAATGAGCAGTCTAACACTAAAATCGGACCGCGAAGTTCTTCACAATTTCAAAGACCGTTCGGAATTATATATAAAGATATCATAGGGCGTTGTTATTATTTTTTATTTATTTTTGGAATCTACGTATCAATTTGGTATGATGACATTTGTTCTTCCTCATATTCGGTGGTACCTTCTCTACCACCGAATATGAGGAAGAAAAACTTCATCATTTACTTCATGTACTGTACATAAGTAGGTGTTCAGGAGGTTTAAAATTTTGTTACACTGCAAAGTAAAAAAATCTATTAGATTTTAGTTTACAAAAATTTGAATTATTTTGGTTCCTTGTCATTCTATCGGTCTGTCAGCCTGTTACGACTTCATACTTGTTCCAAATGAAAATGCCAAACGACAACTACCTCCATTCGGAGGTGTGGCTAGGTAGATATGTAGTAGCCGTGCCGGATCACACCTTTTGGTTTATTATTTCCAATAATAAGCCTATGTAATCGTATAGCAAACAATTTTTGTAACACCCCCTCAAACTTTGTCACTTTACGTTTCAAGGTACGTAGAATCCAAATTTGAAATGTCCGTCCGCCGTCCGCCGTTCGCCGTTCGCCGTCCGGGCCATAAAAGCCCTAAGAATTTACTTGAAAAACGCTGCAAATTATTTCACAAAGGTTTATTATTTTTTCAATTGACTATGATCGTAGTTTTAGTTGGCTAGCGTACGTCATAAGGCCCGTCCAGACTCCTCGGCGTGTCCTACTTCGAATTGCCACAACCTATACTTCTATATACGCATGTTTATATTTCTCGATTTGAGCTCCTATCTATTCAAATAGTTATTGCCTTAATAATATCATTATCTAAGTACGTACGAAAAGTCGAGAGGATATGTTATTAAATATGCGTAGGAAAAGCTTTGGTATTAACACACAAATATGACCTTGAAAAAAACATATATTCATGCCTCGAAGGAACGCCGGCGCCGTACCCACCACAAGGTGCCGCGGCGCCGGCGCCTCCTCTCACTCCACCATCCCGCTCCCCCCCCCCCCCCCTCTCCACCCACCGTGACCCCCTGCCAAGCGTGCCAGGCGTGCGCGCGTCGAAAAAGAAACTTTTTTGCTTGTTTTTGACCCATAGCATCTATACGAGTAAAGCAATCGGGATGGTTAAACGTTAGGACCAACTAGACCCCAAGTGGAGTCTATGTGCGAAAGAACAGATTTTTTAAGTCAATTCTAAGGCCTTTTATGGCCCGGACGGCGAACGGCGAACGGCGGACGGCGGACGGACATTTCAAATTTGGATTCTACGCACCTTGAAACGTAAAGCGACAAAGTTTGAGGGGGGGTTATAAAAATTTTTTGCTACACGATCACATAGGCTTATTATTGGAAATAATAAACCAAAACCCGTTCTTTCGCACATAGACTCCATTTGGGGTCTAGTTGGTCCTAACGTTTAACCATCCCGATCGCTTTACTCGCATAGATGCTATGGGCCAAAAACGGGCGAAAAAGTGGCTTTCAGTGTTAGACGCACGCCTGGCACGCTTGGCAGGGGGTCACGGTGGGTGTTGAGGTGGGTGAGCGGGGGGTGGAGTGAGAGGAGGCGCCGCGCCACCATGAGGTGGGTACAACGTTCCTTCGAGGCATGAATATATGTTTTTTCTAGGTCATATTTGTGTGTTAATACCAATGCTTTTCCTACGCATATTTAATAACATATCCTCTCGACTTTTCGTGCGTACTTAGATAATGATATTATTAAGGCAATAACTATTTGAATAGATAGGAGCTCAAATCGAGAAATATAAACATGCGTATATAATTATAGAAGTATAGGTTGTGGCAACTCGAAATAGGACACGCCGAGGAGTCTGGACGGGCCTTATGACGTACGCAAGCCAACTAAAACTACTTACGATCAAACTCAATTGAAAAAATAATAAACCTTTGTGAAATAATTTGCAGCGTTTTATCATTTAATAATGATTAACAGGACGTTTCCATTTGTTTTCATCACGTCACGAGCGTCAATTCACGGTGGGGTTTTCAATTGATTTTCACGTTCAACCAATGCATTACTAGGGAAGTGTAACTCCCTTAGTTTTCATAGCAGGAAAATCGTTAGTCACTTTTTGGAATGCTTCCATTTTATCACAGCATCTCATAATCCGTAAGCCTCTGTAGTGTCAAGGAAAACTGATTTATTACGCTCAGTTATAAGCTAATATTGCTAAGTAACCATAATGAACTAATAATGTGTAACATTAATCATTATTAAATGATCTGACTGTTGAACCGTAGGTCTACCGTCCGTTTTTTTTTCCAAACCATCGCGAGACGTTGAAGGAACTTAAGATCGTCACCATCGTTACTCCATGATCTCTTGTTGTCTATCGCAGTTTACAGTCATGCTAAAGTTTCTTAACAGCGAATTTATTCATTATTAGAGTGACAACAAATATCTTGAGTAAAATGTTGATGAGGATATTTTCTGTCCTTTATTCTATAGCAGACGTATCAGGCAGGAAATCGACGTATTTGGTATGTAATAAGTCTGTTTTTTGTTAATCTTTGTTTCAGGCAAGGCTATATCTTATTGTTGTGAAATAAAAACTTCCCGGATCGTGCTGATTATCCCCTATACGGTCCTTTAGAAATTTAATTGGCAACGGATCAATGGAGGAGCTTTTGCTGTGTGCCTGAAACTTCTCTAACTCTAATGGTCTAATGGCTCAAAATTGAAGAGTGGTAGTTGAAGAATCAACTTGGCGTGATTCTCCGTGAATTTCACTGCGAGTGGATATACTGTGGCTACTGCACATGCACAAAATCAAAATTAGTTGTTAGAGACAACACCTAAAGTATTCTGCCAAACCTGAAGACATTTTGAGGGGTTGAGCGAAATAGTTCCTAGACGGGTATTCGAAACGACTTTTCGTTATAAATCTGTTGTTCCATATACATATTGATGTTAACATTTTTACCCTATCAAAGGTCAATTCATTGAATAAAATGTAATAAAATATAATACTAACTATCCTAATTCTTGTGTGGATAGTTCTCGAACAGGAACAACATCTTTCAAGTTGTACTTATTAGTACATCGAGCTAAAGGAGGAAATCTCAGATTGGGTGCTGTACAATCTAATATATAAAATTCTCGTGTAACAGTTTTCGTTGCCATACTCCTCCGAAACGGCTTGACCGATTTTGATGAAATTTTTTGTGCTTATCCGGTATCTATGAGAATCGGCCAACATCTATTTTTCATCCCCCTAAATGTTAGGGGTATTCCACCCCTAAATTTTTTATTTTATTTTTTATAAAATAAAAAAAGTAGTTTTATAAGATTTAATTTGTTTGTAAGAATTTCCAACAGAAAAAAACGTCTGCCAAGTTGGGTGGGCAGTATAACTTCCTCAAGCGAGCGAAGCGAGCAGCATCCCCCACAGAAGTTAAACCTACCCTTAGAGATCTACCGTTTGCGAGTGAAGCGAGCAACATCCCCTACATGTTTCAATTGTAATACATTCCATGTATACAGCCACACTTTGCGAGCGGAGCGAGCAACATTCCCTACATACCACACTTTGCGAGCGAAGCGAGCAACATTCCCTATATGCCACACTTTGCGAGCGAAGCGAGCAATTTAATGGGGGGTCCGGGGGGCTTGCCCCCCGGCTGGACGTGGAGGCGAGCGGAGCCAATGAAGCTGCTTGGCGTATCTTTGGTTTTCCAATTCATGAACGGGATCCATGCTTATTTCACGCATATACCACATTCTTACATACATACAATATACACATTCTAACATACAATAAGTAAGCTATTTTTTGTCAACACTAGAAATTACTAGGAAATTATTTATATGGCAAAACAACGTTTGCCGGGTCAGCTAGTGCAATATAATATAAAATATGCCTCTCCATAGAAAGTAATCTATGGAAATCGCAACATTGAATATAATACAATGTTCGAAGTCTACTCTTAGAAATAAGATGTGGACAATAATTATAAGCAAGGCGGTTGGTAATTTAATTTAAAATAAAAAAGTCTTTCGTAATTTTTTGTGCCCTACCTTACCTTCTCCAGTCTGGTCTGCTAAAACCTAATGTCAGCATCTTCCACTTCACTTCCTCGAGTCTGTTTCAAATGGGTCGAAGTTAAAGAAATCGCGAAGCTCCTCCTGGGCCTAATGAGCATGGAAGATAATGACCTGTACTCTTCAGCTTATTATGCGTAAGGCGATATAATCTACCTTTATAAAAAAGAATGGTTATGTGGGAAAACAGAAGGAATTGACTGTTTTACGTGTAATTGAATGGAATCATCAATGTTGGTATCTGGTGAATTTTCTTTAAGGGCTTCGTTTCCTCTTCCCACTATCGTCGGATGTTTCCCCCAGATGCTTCTAGGCATACTTATTCTGCTGGTTTTTCATTCCGTGGTGAGAACCAAACATGAAGGTGATTTAACTTCTGCAACAAATAAACTCCATATGATAAGAGTCGAAGAAACTTGTCCACTAGAAAAGGTTTTTCTTCAGTATAAGTACGACTGGTACTAAATCGAGGTCGTCGATTTTCAAGGTTGTTCAGCAGCCCATCTAAATTGACTCTTGGGTTTGAAACACGTAATGCTACAATTTTTAAATTAAAAAAAAAAAAAAAAAAAAACAGTTCCTTTGAGCCTGACGGCTAAAATTAAAAAACATGAATATGCTTTAGCCGTACACGACTCACTCCTCGTCGATTCTCTGAACCCGACCCCCCATCGGCCTCTGAACTCTGTTTATCATTCTGCCATCAATCCTAAAACATGGAATCATGTTTTAGCTCCTCGCTCTCACTTTATTATAGAAATGATCACGACCATTGAGCTCTTGTGAGATGATGATCTCCTAATAGAAACTCGCGAGTAAACATTCACTTTATTATAGAAATGATCACGACGATTGAGCTCTTGTGAGATGATGATCTCCTAATAGAAACTCGCGAGTAAACATTCACTTTATGATAGAAAGAGGCTAAAGAGGCTACATACGAAATTACAGCTTCCTATAGTGTAAAGTATAGAAATTACCTATTAAAATAATTTAACCACCACTTCACAAATCTAACCGTTCTCGCAATATTCGGATCACCTGCTATGAATCACATAATCGAAACACCAGCTCAATGAAATCATCAGAAATTAACAAGCGGTTGCAATCATGTTCACAATATCAATAATTGAGAATGATCACCTGTGTGTAAACAATTATTCATATAACCATGCTTATAACTCAGCTTGTTGGCCACGCACTTCGCAGTAGTTAATATAGTACGGTTGGATAAATCGAGAGCTTTTGAACGAATGGTCAACGAATTTTGTGGGATGAAAAACGACGAAGTATCATATCCCTAGCAACGACTCGGTTGTAAGCGGAAATCATCACAATTATTGGCGCTACTTTCGTTGCACTCTCGTGGGACATTTTTCGGTAGTTAGGTCACGGCAAAAGCATATTCATGCTAAAAGAAAAAGTAAACTATGAATAGACATCCCAAATTCTTAGAAGTCTCAGAAAGTTGTGACATCGCTACAAGCAGGGAATCTCGTTCACGCGGATTGGGTGCGACAACGTAGTTTGTTGTCGTACATTGAAAAGTCAACAGAAAAAAGTCGTTAGCATGTTGAAGGAGAGAGCGTATAGCTCACAATACAGTCATAGTTACATTCAGTAGTTATATCATTACAAATAAAATCTAATCGAATTGTGTGGGTTTTCTTCAAGAAGGCCCTTTATGGATGTTAACGGCGTAGCAGATTAACCTGACTGTTAGGAATCTCAAGGAAAAGTTTTTTTTTACATAGGTATGCAGAGGTTTTCCTTAATTACCAAAATTTTCCCTGTTATCAAGTCTCTTGCGTTCAAAATTCCTTGTGTTTCAAGGAAGTTTGACAAATAATACAATTTCCAAAGCATACTTCGTCAAATAGATGTTTGTGCAAAATGCTAAACTCTCATGCCGTCAGCTTTATTACTTCGATGATAATTTTGACACTTCTTTACGGAGAGATGTGTGTTGTTTTAGTTCGCCTTCCTTGTATATGGAGGTATTCTTTTCACAAATAATGTAACCAGTAGCTTGATTTCAATTCTTGCGAAGAGGCCAAAAACTTCTTCATATGTTGGTACGCGATATCCTAAAAGGGCCAGCAAAAATTTTTGTTTACAAAGTATTTTTCTGTTCAACCAGGTTCCTTATGACCAGGTTTCACAGTAATGTGATCCTAATTGCTAATGAAAACATCTGAAAGAATTATTTCTCATGATTGAATTTCCTAAATTAGCCAAATTTGAATTATTTTTTACCGAAATCATGGTAGGATATGTGATGGTAGAGATTGAAGGTGTATATATGTTCCCGGGCGCTTGGTCGGGCTTGACCGCAGCTCTTTCCCTCGTCCAGGTCTCGGATGAGTTTGTCCTTTGCCATCACATTGATTTATACATTGAATAAGAATGAGTAATATTATATTTGCGCGTTCAAATAATAATGAAGCTATGCTCCCAATCCAACTTGGTAGACATATCTTCATGATTATCACCCTCTGCATTCCGCATTTCATGGTATGTCTATATTGTTTACATATTGATGATTAATTTCGAAAGAAGTCTTTAACCTTTGCTTTGAGATTATAAGGTGGAACTTTAATTCTCTGCTTTCAGACTCGTAGCGATGAGAACCTCTGGATCATCACTTCTGAATTTTTATATTTATGTATTGTTCATAATGTACTATAAACATTAATATACCATCCCTAACGTCATTTGTTTGCCATCCCAAAGGATCTTGGTTTGATTTTTATCTTGGATTGAGTATTATTTTCCATATTCTAGATTAAATTCCTCACAAAGAACCTCCGAAGAATTCCTCCGAATGTTCACACTAAATTATAATGAAAACTACCAAGAGTGGTGTGCAAGAAACGTTCTTTTTGAAACTGTCTCAAAATCGATTTATCAATGAAATTTATATTTAGCGAGATAATTCAATAATATGATAACCATGACAGCCATTATGAACGATCTAAAATGGGGGAGGCGGACCGATAAAAACTGAGTTTAACCGTTCAGTTAGACCCTGGAATAGCGTGCTCGCGCCCTGGAATTGCACTTGCACTTATCCAAGAGTGTGTGCTTTGAGCGCCCAAAACTGGATGGGCCCGGTCCCATCTCGTTACCCAAGCTCATGTCAACCCTCCTGTCCCCGTAATTCCAATCGATTAACGGCCCCATTCAAACCGCTAAACCTTTTAGTGCAATTCACGCCTCCGAGACCCCACCGATTGAATAAAAGCTTCGGATTTGCCGCTCGCCCGTTTACTGCTATCACTTCGGCGTTGATAATTTTTGGGTTCTGTCCAATTTGATAGACGGATCGGGTGATGGCCGAGCGATTGAAACTGTTGGGTTAACCCTTCTTTGGTCGCATTGGGTCTATATGACCCGATCCTCTACATTTCTGTGAATCCCAGAAATGTTTGTCATGCTATCTCTTCCCCTCCTCCTTCTAATCTTTTAGGGTGCAGGTCTTCATAGAAATTACCTATTAAAATGATAATCTTTTAGGGTGCAGGTGGCTACGCGTCAGTATGAATTTTTGACCTGGTGCGAGGTGTCTTGAGTTTTTTTTTTCCGCATTTTGACCCGAAGCGACCATTCACGTTTGTATTTTCTTGCTGAAATTGACCCGACGCGACCAAACTCAGGTGCGTTTTTCTGACCTTTGTAGAGCGCCAAAGTTTTTTGTTTAACTCTATTTACAATAATGAGCGATGAAATGCGTTTTACCGACCAAGACATCTTGAAAGAGTCGGAGAGACAAAACCAAGAGGTCCCTATTGGTTCACATGACTCTGGCAGCGAACTCGACCAGGAAAATATAAGTGAGCATGAGACGGAGAGTGAGTATGAGGCTATGGAAGAAAACTATAATTCAGATTCCTCTTCAGACACTGCTGTCGTTTTTTCCCTCCTTGTTTTCGGTGATGATTAACTAATTAATTTAGTACAATTCTCTCCATGTTACCAGTTGGTTGTTTACATTCATGTAATCATCATTTCCTTTAGTTGTTTCTGACTTCATTATATACTTTATTAAGAAACTTCTATTCAGGGATTTAAATTTATAGCATGTGGAACAACAACCAAAATATAGGGGGTTGGGGAAACCGAATTTTCTATAAGTAAAGGCATTGCGAAATGTTGGCAAAATTGGTAGACTATCTTATTTTGCATGGGAATGGTCCTTAAAACATAATATTCCAACATGTTATACTTTTTAATCACACCTTGTTAGTTCCAGATACTCAATACCAACGAAGTTTGTTAATAGATAATCTCAAATTAAAACTGCAGCAATTTAAAAATTCGGGTCACTATGACCCAAAGCGACCGTATAAGGGAGAATTATCAACGCGACCAAAGAAGGGTTAATATACCCCAGAGATCGTTCAAGTGAACCATTATGTATGTGCTTTTAAAAAATTACTTGGATAACATTATTCTGCTGCACTGCTAATCATGATTGTGGGGGAAAGAATAAGGCAGTTCGTTTGAAGAACCCGGCAACCAATGAAAAGCGTCGTAATACAAGTTTTCAATCACAAGCCAACAACTCCATTATTTACATTACCTACTGAAGTATTCTGTATGATGTATCCATAAAAAATATACATAAGTAGGTACCTACCTTTTAAAAAATATAGTAGGTATGGCTCGTAAATTTTTGACAGTTGATAGAGACGCCGAAACCCCAATAAGAAAATTTTTGATGAAAGGTCTCAAACCTCGAACTCGCTCGTCAGTAATTTCCCTAACTACGTAAACAACATTGAATTCCACTTTTGTTTTAACACAGAATGTGTTTTAGCCTTGGTATCTCCATGCGAGAACGAAATGAAAGTGTGACAACGACGATTTCTGATGATTTCCGCTTACAACCGGGTCGTTGCTAGGGAAATTTTATTTTTCATCCCACGAAATTCGTTGACCATTCATACGAAATCTCTCAATTTATGCAACCATATAATTACAACTTCCGCGAAGTGCGTGGGCAACAAGCTGAGTTATGAGCATGGTTATTTGAATAATTGTTTATACACGGGCGATCATTCTCGATAATTGCTATTGTGCACATGATTGCAACCGCTTGTTAAATGAGTTTCTAGAACCAGAATTGAATGTAACGCGGACCAAAAGCTCCAGAAGGAGACTGGTGCAACCAATCCGCAATCTGCAATCAATTTCCGCTGATAAACTATAGATTAGTTGGGAAAATAGATCAGAATGATTTGTGTAGTTTGGTGGACTGGATGCTCGCAAGCTCGCATCTCAAAACTACATTACATCAAGTAGTCAATCCATCAGTAAAAATTCAGATTAGCAAGACAAATAGATCGGAATGTTTTATATACTTTGGTGGTCATCCCGCTTGGAAGCCCTAGTGTCGCTTTACATTTCATTCAGGTTCTAGATACTTATCTTGTTAATTTCTGATCATTTCATTAAGTTGGTGGTGAGTCGTTGTGCTGGTGATAAATAAATAAAACAATGTTATAGTAGTGATAATATTCGAATTACGAAAAAAAAAAAAGTTCCAGTCATGCAGCATGATCGTATGAGCGAATTTTCATAAACTATCTATCGTACTATAGTATGTTAAATTTCATTGAAATCGGAGCAATTTTAGTTGACAGAAATGGTTAAAAACCAATTTTATGGCAAACAACTTATTCTAAATAAAATTACACTGATTCAAAAGGGATTTTTTTTTGCAGTTTTATAGATATTTTAGCAAATTTTAATGACTTTTAAGTACGTTTTTCATCATAATTGTGAGCGAAAATTTTTAATGTCCTAGTTAATCGTTGAAAATTTAGTTTTGACTAAAATTCTGCAAAAAAATAGAAATTTAACAATTTTTGGCCGTTTTTAGCCATTTTTAGTGATTTTTTGGGTACATTTTTCGAAATTTGACCAATTTAATTTGCTCAAAAATTGTTGTCCAACGAACTCATCCTTTCTTTTGAAATGCTTGATTTTTTGGCGAAAGAACGAAGTTTTTATCTCAGTTCTATCGAGAGTTATCGTCTGGAATGACACATATATATATATATAAAAGCGTTAAAATCCAGGAATCATTTCAGAATGCCTCAAAACAGATTTCGATGAAGAAAATTTTTGAAAATTTTTATTTTAAAATTTTTGGAGCCATTGAAATAGCTTTATTTTCTAAGAAATTTCGCTAAAAACGAATTAGTTTAGCGCAACTAATAATAGAGTGTTCCTAAAGCGATAGGGAGATAGAGATGAGGCGCCTTATCGTGAACGGAAAACACTACTGCGCATGTGCGGGGAGATCCAATAAGACAAAGTTATTTCACCTAAAAATAAGACGCTTTATCCCAAACCAACCTATCTCATCTCTTCCTCCCTATCGCAAAGTACTCTTACACACCGATAACAGTGATATTCATTTATGGTTTGTATTCATGATTAATGCAAATTATATTCATTTTCTTGTTTATAAATTTTCAAAATCTGCCATCGGTAAAATTTTTGTGAATAAGAAAAAAAAGTCCAGTCATGCAGCATGACCCCATGAGCGAATTTTTGAAGAAATCTTCGACATTTCAGTCGCTATTGATTGTGTAGAGAAATTTTAGTTTATGATTAGAACTTCTTCACAATTTCATGGCTGATATTTTCTAAGACACAGTCAATATTAAAGCTACATCAAGTCCTAAAACAGTTGAGCGTAAAACATTGAAGAGAGCGACCGAGAGAATCGGAGGACGGAATATTTCACAGAGTAAACTCATCAGTTGTAATTACTTTTTTTTTTTTTTAACACAGAATGTGTTTTAGCCATGGACTAACTAGCCGAAAATGGAACGCGGGATGGTAACGAAATGTGTGACGTACATGATTTTCACGTACAACCGAGCCGTTGGTAGGGAAATGGAACTTCCGCAATTTTAATCGCACAGAAATCGTTCACCATTCGTTGGAAAGCTCCTGATTTATCCAACCATATTATGTTAACTACTGCGAAGTGCGTGGCCATCAACCTGAGTTATGAGCATGGTTATTTGAATCAATTGTTTACACACAGATGATCATTCTCAATAATTGATATTGTCAACATGATTGCAACCGCTTGTAAATTTTCTTATGATTTCCACGTACAACCGAGCCATTGGTAGGGAAATGGAACTTCCGCAATTTTAATCGCACCGAAATCGTTCACCATTCGTTGGAAAGCTCCTGATTTATCCAACCATATTATGTTAACTACTGTGAAGTGCGTGGCCATCAACCTGAGTTATGAGCATGAATAGTAAATGAATAGTAAACAATGACGCTTGTTTGGTTGTCACTTGGTTGCGCGACAACGCAAACACATTCTGTGTTTCAATAATTTCGTCCGAAGTATGTAAATAGACGTAACCGGGGGTCCAGGGGGCTTGCCCCCTGGCGAGGCGCGGAGCGCCGAGTTTTTTTTTTTTTTTTTTTTTTTTTTTTTGTTTTTTAACAAGCACCTACTACCTACTTTTTAAACAGCATGGTTCTAGGATTGGTTATACAGCGATACTTCCATAAGAGTAGTTCAATCTGAATTTGGACAATGTTTCATGCAAATATTATCGATTTTTACAACTAGCGAACGGCATTATTTCGATATTTGACTGATTTTTCGACTTTGAAATTTTTGAAAACTTGATACATATTTTTATAGGAAATGTTACGCTGATTCCGAATATACCACATGTTAGTATGCTGAAAAAAATTATTTCTCACAACAAATCGCAAAAAACAGACTATTTTGAAATTTTTGACTACATTTTTGTAAATTTCAACCCGAAGATGTAATCCGACCATGCTGGCCAACAAACTTGAACTTTCGTTTTGTGTCCTTATCATTTTAAAATTTATTTGAAGTTTCTAGCACAATTCTACGGACAGTTATCGTCTGGAATGACACATACATACATATATACATACATAAATAAATACATACATACATGAAAAAATGCGTTAAAGTTCAGAATATGATTTAGAATAGCCTGAAACGGATTCCTGCATAAAATGTTTTCAAAAATTCACATTCTACAAATTTTGAGGCGAGAGCAATAGCTTAATTTTCTTCAAAAATTCGCTAATAGAAATGCTGGAAACTGAACCCACGGGATAGGCGGGAAATCCCCTTGGTGGTTCAGCGTAACTTGAAGATAAGAAGCGTAACTTTAAGGTAAAACACTTATTCGACCCTGTTGTCTTTAGCAGGCGACCATCCGCTGTGGTTCGCCTCAGATGATAAAATCCCCAAGCACCTTATCACAATTGACTTATCGTTTAGGAACTCTCTAATTAACACATTAATGTGTATGCAACACCTTCGAGTCTAGTAATCAAGTATGATATCACACTCAAATCAGCTGACTCCCTGGTGCAGTGTTTTTGGTCCATAATAACATTACGAAGCTGAGAGGAAGTCAAACTTTGATGCATTAATAAGCTGCAAAATAGTAAATTAGATAACTAATTATTTATCGGTAATTAATTGGTTCGTATATTACAAATCAGTAGACGGGTTTATGTGAAACGCGTGAGCTAAAATACACTATGTGTTTCAATAATTTAATTCGAAGTATGTAAATAGTGGCAACCGAGGCTCCAGGGGGCTTGCCCCTGACGAGGCGTGAAACGGTGAGTTATATTTTTTATTCTTTTCCGAATCGGTAACAGAAAGAGAGCTTTCCAACAAAGTGAGATGTGATTGGTATATGACAAACGAAAGTGGGTAAAGACGGGTCTTGTACAATCAGATACTAGGTATCAGACTAACTGATAGATAATGAACAAAAATCAAAGTTATTTTAGAATTAGTTTCCCAGTTGAAAGCTGAATTAGTTCCTAGAGTTTAATTTCACCGTTTCAATTTAATCACCTCAATCAACGAACAGGATAGTGAATGAGTGGAGATTGTTCTGATACTTTGTTTCATGTTCGTTACCTATGCTATCTTAGGATTTAAGATAGTCTTCTAAGCATTGAATGGTAGATACATCATTATTTCAAGATCTCGACTACTCCTCAATTAGTGCCATTGAAGATGTTGGGTGATGTTCCAAATACCTCGAAGATCAAAGAACTATCCCCCATCACAGGAACTAAGGAAACCCGCAGTTTTATGATCCAATCTACCAGTCCAGACGCTGAGTTTCTCAACGCTTTTCCACTCAATCAAAATATTTCAACGATGAATAAACTAGGTACTTTAAGAGCAAGGAGCAGAGACAGGAAAGCGGGGTGGGGAGTCTGGAAGAGAAATTTCACTCGGTTGGTCCCTTTCATCGGGAGAATATTTCAGGAGCTAGGTGCCCTCCTCAAAAGAGAGATATTAAATTACACCCAAGGCAATAACCAATCGTTTGAGCCCTTTGAGAATTCTTGCTCAGAAGCTGCAATATTTAATAAAACCTCTGCTTCCTTTGGTCCTTATAATAAATGTATACCAGGAAAAGGGCTGGGCCTTGTAACAAGAGAGGAAGGAAGAAGGAAAATTAGGAAGGAATGACCTCACGGTTGAGTTCATTTTCCAAATACAGCATGAATTTTCTGGCATCTGCTCTCGTAACATGAACTTTCTTTTCCCGTCTTGTCAGCAATATGAAATATTATGTGCATTAAGGGAGGGTATTCAAACCAACTTTGGCTCATTCCACTCGTTGGCTACTTCCTAAGCAAGCAATGACGTGATAGTAACTTCCCACTAATACTGAAATTTAATACATTTTCGACGTAAAATAAAAAAGTCTGCTACGTACATTATTTACTCATCAATTCACTCAATTAAACAATATATACCTAATATATTTATTTGGAAGAAATAAGAGTTCAAAAATGAAATATAATGAAGGTTATTTGAAATTTCCTGGAGCATATACACAATTTTGTCTAAATTGAGATCAATATTGATCAAAACTTTAACACTTTTTATAACATATGGGAACAGCCAATATTAGTCACTATTAAATGATTAATTCTGACTCTACTTCACTTTGTGCCATTTTGAATATGTCGTGTGTATATTGCACCTTTTTATACTTGAGTGTAAACAATGTTGGCTCCATGAATTTCAAGTCGGTCCTGTCGTTTCATTGGAAACGCAACTAACAAGTTTGACAAATCAACAGGTGTAACTTGTCATCGGATCAATTAAAACGTCTAATTAGAAATTAACTGTAGAAACTTGTACAAACTGCCCCCCTCCCTGATAACTGATCAAACATGGAAATCAATACCTGTAGACTCATTTTGGTCCTAGAATAACCAGTCAATTTCGAACGAAATCGAAAAGAACCTGACTCTCCATTAAGAAGCATAATTTGGGAGGCAGCCCAAGCTTCCTCACTTATGGTAACACTGGCATTTGTTTGTGATCAAGTTATTAATCAATCAATTAATCTACATCAATTATTGTGGAGTCTGTCAGACAGTGAGGGAGTATTACCCTGCTCAATTCTTGGAAATGTCACTGGAGATGCAGGAAGGCACAATGTGTGCTAAGCAATTACTCCTACCAAGCTAAAAAGTACTACTTAAAAAGAAAAAAATTTACAATAAATAAATAATAAATATGAATAATTTATTGCGCGTAGTGTGCTAAAATTAAATGCTAAATTAAATTCTCGAAAGGCCAGAGCCAATGCGGCTGAAAAATAAGTTCTGAGTTTAAGCTAAACGTTTTAGGCAAATAGAATGAGAAGGCGTGCAAGTTACGTTGTAAAGATGCGTATATTGAGTGTTGGGATGTGGCTCAAAATCCTACTTACCTCCATGGCCATAGCAATCAATGAAATGGTGGTACCATGGTGTTGAAGTTGCGGGCGGTGAGAATTCCAATTCTTGAGAGATAGGCTGCAGTCCGAAGGAGTAATCGTCTCTAGTCTCCAAACGCCAGAATCAAGGTAAGCGGGGGTGCAGATGGTGAACACTACTCAATTTGCTGGAAAAATTCTGGGTTACGCGGTAATTTAATGCGGTGAAATTGAATGCATAGTTGGAATATTACGCGAGAATAGTTAGGTAGGATTACAACATGTAATACGGCTGTAAAATGTGAAAACTCCGCAAATTGTGCTCTAGAAGTCAGCGGGAGAAAAAACTTGTAGAGCTTGCTCTTGCTGAATTTTTAATACAATGGCGATTCGCAATGTTCTTCTCGATTTCCACAAAAAATTAGATGTTGCGGGGAAGGAACTTACTAAGGGTTGGATCAAGTGGGCTTCAAAAAATATGAAGAAGGGATCATTGGAATTGGAGTAAATTAGTTGCAAACAATGCTCTTGATTTAAATGATGGCATGCGATTTTGATACGTATAATTAACAATTGAAACTTAAAATGTTAGTGCGCTGTAGTTTGTAGTGGAAAGATTAACTGGACAAAATAACCCTGAATAAACTCAAACATAAACAAAATAAACAAACAAAACTAAAGTTTTCCCTGATAAGCTGGCAGAATCAATTAGGTATAAGATGTGCAGTGAGGCACTTCAAGTGGGCTATTATAGTTTTGAGTGAAAAGTATCAGCATGCGGATGATAAGAATGGATATACTCGGAGTCGTATATATAGGCACATATTTCAGTCATCAAGGTGGCCGGGTAGTTTAAGCGGTTTGCATTTAACAATGAATATGTCGTTCGTGAATGCGCAGTAGACATTGCTGACCCAATCTCAATGGAACGCATAAGCCATCAGCTTGAGAATATAGTTAAATTATCCCTATTACGAGAAATTAACCGTGCTAATGGAGAAATATTGGTGATATATGACAATGTGCCTTATAAGAGGATGCATATGTACATTAAATTAGGATGTGATTTAGTATATTCTACCCAATACAAACTGACAGACATTGAACCATAATCATTCAAAACATTTCCCTAATACATCGGCTTCCTAATACTTTTACTCCAAATAACCTCACTTATGTACCTACTTACTCACATCAAATTCTCACTGCTCCATTCATCAAAGTCCGAGGAGTGCCACCATTTGAAACTCAATTTAAGTGAAGGAGTTTTAAAAATCTGCTATGAGATGGTAATCCACCAAGCGGAAGTTGGCGAGAACAGGTAAAATGTAAACAGCTATGTCTGGGTCGCTGTCTACCATTGACCAGATTTTTCACCGTCGTGTGACCAAGCCAATATTGAGACCTCAACGCTGCGATTGTTCTAGGAAGGTTTGCAAATGCGCTGAATTCGAATTTTAGTATTTGATTGCGAATTACCAAAATATATATTTTCCTAACTAGAGCGAATCTTGGGAATTCATAACAATTTATAACATCCAGCCAGGTAATGCTGAATAAAATGCTGATACTGATGATACCCTGTGGTCATCCTGCGATAATCCCACTAAGAACATAGTGAAAAAGTCCAGCTAATGATGATGCGGATGGAATGCTGATGATGCCCTAAGGTTATTTGAGGTAATATTCTAGGAATGATAAGGTAGGTGCGCCAAATAACGCCACCCTAAGGTTCCGAATGCTGTTGCTCACTCCATTTTCAACTAATCCGCTTGAAACTTGTCCTACTTATCAATTAACTATCTAAGAACACGAAATGACAGTTTTAATATGAAAAAAGCTATATTTTAAAATAAAATATTAGCAATTTTCAAAAGATGTACTAGTGGCGTTATTAGGCCCAGCAGTTCCAAATAACGCCATAAATATCTAATAATGTGTGCATAGGTCTCAAAATGGGTATATTTTTCACAGAATGAAGGGAATAAACATAGATGAAAAATAAATTAGGTAATAGGAAGGGTGCAGCCCAATAACGCCACCCTGGCGTTATTGGTCTCCACCAACTTTTACTGCATTTATATACATTTGATAACAATGAGGCCACGTGGTTACATTTACCTGGATTCCACAACAAACTAGATACACTGCAGTTGAATAATAACTCATTGGATACTTCATAAACAGAAAAACACATTTTATAACAAGAAGATTGACTTACCTTGAAAATTACAGTGAGGTCGCTCGAAACAATAAAAATTGCGCTTCACTCGTCAAGGCTGATAACAGACTGATGGTCCTTATCATCTTTTCTTGCCACTGTCTTGCAGAACGCGATGTTAACACAACCTAGTATCATTTCCATAAACTAATACGAAAATATGCAGATGGCGGTATTGGGCTACATGGCGTTATTTGGCGCTCCTACCTTATAATGAAATTCCATTCGTGTTTCGGTTCAACTAGACGGTTGAGCTAAAAGTTGGTTGTAGGGTTCTGCAAGGGGGTGGATGTATCACTGAACTCAAAGAGGCAAAATTTAAACATTGATGGATGGTAGGTTGCGCTATAAATGCTTCAATTCATTTTAATTTTCGCTTTAACTTGGTGAGAGGAGACGCTCCTCAAGACGTCATCGAACTAACAGATAAGTGAGATGTTCAGTTTTCACCAAAGGGTGTGAGATCCAATTGAAAAGCTCCGTATTAGGTACGAATATACATGCGAAATGCGCCATCTTTATTGTGAAGATGCGTATGAAACGACCCCTCTTGAAAACAAGGGTTCCCAAGATTGATAAGGGAAACATCGGTTGAAATCTCTAAGAGAGGTGGGACAACTAGAGGCGGCTAAGGGGCCTCAAGGGGGGGATGGGGGTGATGGATAGCCCGCAGAACCCTGAATCTACAATGCAAAGAACCTTCGGCTGGAAAGATATTACAAACCTCCCTTTCCTACCATCCTTCTAGAGCTTTTGTCTGGTGGATATCCCCTCTCGCGCCCTTTTACCCTCAAAACAACAATGAATTAATGACTGAATGGATGAGTAGTGTTCCCTGAGCATACAACGCGCCTTGAGAATATTCAAATTGTAAATTATAGTTCCCACTCTTCGCCACCCCTTTGCAAGAGCGCTCTGAAGGAAGAATCGTGTTACACCTATTTCTTCCGCTTCTTGCATTATTCATTCCTAGGGTGGCCTCTCCTAACACGCAAACTAAGCCGGTATTTTGTTTTCTGGGTGATAATGATCGTGATTACTACCTCTTGTGCAAGGGTTAGCATGAAAAATTTAGGAACTTGGTAAATTCCAAAATAGGGTTACCAATAATCCCTACGATACATAGGTACCTAACTAATGTTTGTGGTTGTGGTAGAAGTAATATATGGGAATGAGTTACGTAAGAATTATTGTAAATAAAATTATTGCTTTTCATCATATGATTAATATATTTTTTGTTCCAGATTCCGGAAGGCGGTTATGATTTACCAGCATTTCGCAGAAACTTGTGGTACCCACCCTTGATTATTATAGAGTGCTCCTCACCATGTTACATAATAATACAATCATATTCTGGTAGGTCTTTTTGTGTTGCTTCTTTAGATCCAGGTTGCGGTTACGATGAACCAGAACCTATGTACCACTGGAGGTATGAATAAGGGCGGCAGACCTTTCGTTTCTTATCAGGGTTTCAGGACGTAAAATTCGAGCTTAAAACTACTGCCATGTGGTTCCTATAATACAGCAGATTTCATGAAGCAGGCAACGTGAATATCTTCATGTAGGTCTGATATAAGGAAATGCAGGAATGAGGAAATTATTTTACCACAGTGAGATTCCATATGAACAGGTCTGTTCCATACGATCTGATACATCTTTAAAATAAATCAACTCTTCGTAGTGCCACCATATCAACAGTGACGCATTGTAATATAAATTATGCGATTTGAATTGGGTATCAATTACGACAAGCACCAAATAATAGTTCTTTAGGAATCAAATTCTGCTTTTTGATTTAAATCTGCTTCCTAATTATAGCACCTACTGAAATCCATATAGTAAAATTTATCACGGAATCTAATTGAAAATGTTTGACGTCAAATTCAAAATATCTCCAACTAACAGAGATCGTTTGTTTGAGAGTTCGCCCTTTCTGAACTAACTGTAGTGTTTGGCAAAATTTACTCTTCTCTCTCACGGGATATTGTATCTATCCTAAGGACGGCGAAGGACCACTTAAGAGACCAGCTGATTTAATGACGCCCGAAAGCAGCAGTTCTTGATTATAAAGAGCTCCAGTCGTATTTCCATATTTATTTGTTTATTGATGGGAGGTCTGTTTTCAACTACGATATAAGGTGTGAAATGAGTATTGTGAAGGATCGTCGGAGAAAAACATTCACGATCCTGATTAAATGAAAGGAAACGTATGTCTCCAGACTGGTGCAAGCTTGACTTCGTCGCAAATGACAAGCCCTCAAATGATGCCAGCACATAACCTCCAGAAGATCATTATAACTCTGAAACATCAAGACTTCCAATCCACAGCAAACCCTTTACAATTGAATCACACCCTACGGACGTTGAAGCACTACATACACAACACTAAACTACTAGTCAGCATAACTCTTTACAGCATCTTCTAAGGCAGCAAAAACTACTACTCCCTGCCAGGATCAGATAAGAAAAGACCGTTGAATTACCAGCTAAGATTGGTCGGTATCATTTAGAAGATGTGTAGAGTTTTTTTCAGCAAAACGTCTCTGGAAGACCAGAACAAAATATCCTGCTTGAAGATAAACCTACTTCCCTCTGTCTGTTGTTTAATTTCCCACAAATAAAAACATGTACAATCGCTCCTAAAACTGCATAGCAATAGGCACCATTTTCCAGAATTCAACGGAACCTCCGGATATGTGCCGACTTAATTTGGTTCAAGAATAACCAGTAATATTTCGAACGAAATTGGAGAGGGTGATCACAAAACATGGCCGTGACAATAACTCCTCAAACACTTGAGTTCCGTGGAAATGCAAGTCCTACCTAAAGAGAATTTGTGTTATCATCCTTCATTTTGTGATACCTATTATAAACCAATGTTTTACTGAGTTTTTCTATGCCGTGCCAAGAGGTCAGGGCCCTCCTATTCAGAAGTCATACAGGTTAGGCGCTGCAACAAACCGTTTCTCATGAGATAAGCAGTCAAGAAGCTTATTTTACACTATTTTTGATACCTTCCTTTTCAGGAATAGGCTGTAGATACAGATGATCTGATTCGTTATATAGTTTAGTTTGGGTTAGGAACGAGTTGAGTTCGTAGAAATTTGTTATAGATCTTAAATTTCTTAGAGGTTTTCGGAATGTAAAATGAGGAATACCTTACTCAGGAATCGTCGTCGCTCATTTAAATACTGGGATTAACTGTCAAAACGGTACGCAGACTGAAACCCACTTCTCAAAGGTTGAATCTATTCCTTCTTTTTCAAACTTACTTGAAGTTTAGGTTGATGCCTGCTTTGCATATATATTTGTAAAAGCACAGACATATTTAGGTAGAAGATACTCATACACATTCCTATGGTAATGGATTATTCGAATGAAGAATCGCCGAGAGCTGAGGATGTCACATATATTAATCATATTCATCTTCCCCTCTAGCCAGCTCCAGTGCCTCCCTCTAGTATCATTCTCATCCCCCCAAGCTCACCCTAGTTTTCCTATATTCTCATAACGCTGTTACATTTTCCTCACTCCAACGCCCACTGTCTCTCTTTCAGTTTTAAACCGAATTATTATTCCATCCAATTTCCTGAAATTACCGTTTCCTGTGAATAAATCATGGTTATTCAGTCCATATTCTGAGGAACACTAGATAATCAGAGCCTCATTAATATTCGTTTTCTTCTCAATCATCGTTTTCTGTTTCGCGCTTTCTACATAAGTTCTATAGTTAAGGGAAAGATGAGCCATTTCGTATAATATATTTCTATACATCTCCAGTAATATATTCTCAACTCTATTTCACTTACAGGACCTGCTGGTTCAATGCAAGATATTGCTAGAATTTGTATCGGTGAGATAACATAAAAATACCTACACTTGATATTTCATGAATTTCGGTTGTTGACACAGTGATAGTAGGTAAGCCTATTAATTATAATCTCCTTCTAAATGTCCACTGAATTGTATTATAGATGGGTACTGCTCCTTAATGCTTAATGGGTTAACTTTACAGATTTAGGATGCTTTACCTCAGAAAAATATCAGGATCTTGTATCTATTGGGAAATAATGCCTTAAGGTAGAAGTGCATCAATAGTGATGAGTAGATCAAAACTAAGAAAATAGTATCTATTCTGAAAACCAATACTATCGTCGTAGGTATCCGACCTCGTCCTCATAAACAAAAGTCCAGTCATGCAGCATGACCCCATGAGCGAATTTTTGAAGAAATCTCCGACATTTCAGTCGCTATTGATCGTGTTGAGAAATTTTAGTTCATGATTTTGATAGACAAACATGGAATCAAATTATTAACACATGCACAGAGTAAACTCATCAGTTGAGATTACATTTTTTTTTTTTAAAGCACCTACTACCTACGTTTTAAACAGCATGGTTCTAGGATTAGTTATACAGGGATACTTCCATAAGAGTAGTTCAATCTGAATTTGGACAATGTTTCATGCAAATATTACCGATTTTTACAACTAGCGAACGGCATTATTTCGATTTTTTACTGATTTTTCAACTTTGAAATTTTTGAATACTTGATACATATTCTTATAGGAAATTTTACGCTGATTCCGAATATACCACATGTTAGTATGCTGAAAAAATTATTTCGCACAACAAATCGCAAAAAACAGGCTATTTTGAAATTTTTGACTACAATTTTGAAAATTTCAACCCGAAGATGTAATCCGATCATGCTGGCCAACGAACTTGAACTTTCGTTTTGTGTCCTTAACATTTTAAAATTTGTTTGAAGTTTCTAGCACAATTCTACGAACAGTTATCGTCTGGAATGACACATACATACATACATACATACATACATATATACATACATACATACATACATACATAAAAAAATGAGTTAAACTTCAGAATATGATTCAGAATAGCCTGAAACGGATTTCTGCATAAATTTTTTTCAAAAATTCACATTCTACAAATTTTGAGGCGAGAGCAATAGCTTAATTTTCTTCAAAAATTCTCTAAAAGGTACAAGCGATAATTTATTTCTTTAGTATACTGTAATTGTTAATTCTCAGAGTCAAAATGAACTTCTTTCATTGTGAAGTAAACATCTTCCAAATCTAAATACAAGGATAAACAGTTAACGAATTTTGGTAGAAACTGAAGCTATTGCAATGGGTCGGAAAATTTAAAAATACATTTTTTTGAAAAATGTATTCATTGAAATCCATTTTGATGCATTCTGAGACGAATCCTAAAGTTTAACACTTTTTCGTGTGTAGGTACATATAAATATATGTATTTATATATACATATATTATGTGTCATTCCAGACGATAACTCTCGTTAGGATTGAGATAAAAATCCTTTTCTTACTCCAAAAAATCAAGCTTTTCAAATGAAAGGATGAGTTCGTTGGCCAGCACTTTTTGAGTATTTTAAATTGGTTTAACTTCAAAAAATGTGCTAAAAAAATCACTAAAAATGGCTAAAAACTGTTAAAAATAGTTGTTCATAATTTTTGGCAGAATTTCAGTCAACATAAAATTATCAACGATTAGAAAGTACACTACAAAACTATTGCACAGAAGTTCGCCGAAAAAAGTATTTAAATGCCATTTATATTTGCTGAAAAATCTATGAAAACTCCAAAAATATAAAATCTAAAAATCCAAAATCTTTTTTGAATCTTCGAATTTCATCTAGTACAATTTTCTTGCCGTAAATTTGGTTTTTAACAATTTCTCTGTACTCAAGTCACTCAAATTTCAATACAATTGAACATATTATAATACCTAATACGAAAGGTGATAATTTAAGAAAATTCGCTTATACGATCATGCTGCATGACTGGAACTTTTTTATAAACACGCTTCAGAAATGTAAGGATAGAATAAAAAGAATTTCAAAGGGGAATTTAAAATTTGTAAACGTATCATACAAGTTTTTAGTAGGTGCCTACATTGCGAACATTGACCATGATTTTGCATTCTGAGGTCTGGCCGTCGAATAATTTCCCTGTCAGAGTGTCATCTCAATTTGGAGTCCGTCTGTTATTCTTGTCTGACTGAGAGCGGAAACGAAAGAACTCTCAGAATATTCATGTATGAAAAAAATCTACTGAACAGCTATATTGAAAAGACAGACTATTGTGAGATACAGATTATTGTAGGTAGATACCCACATTCTTAAGGGATGGTCAAGGGAATCTGTCTTAAGATAGATTTCATGTCAAAAGTAGCCGACAATTGAATGATTTGATTGAATTACATTGAATTCTTGTTCATTGAAGTGATTGAATATTACTTAATTTGGTTTGGTGCTTAATATTGTCACTAGAAGTTTTCAAGAGTACTAAATACTATTCCAAATTTTTTTTTTTTTTTTTTTCAAAGCGTTTTTTTTGTATATAACAACTAGTTACATGATATAGACATTATTATATAAGTAACTATCTAGCTATTTAGTTCGCATAATTACACTTTCTTTCACTGTGGTTTTAGTCCAGTGACTACTACCACCACACTTGTTCAAGTTCAGCACCAAAGCTGGAGATCAGCATCCAAGATCGAAGGGTTTATTCCTCTTCAAACGCCGGACTTGCTGCGAGTTTTCCAGTAGCTGGAGAGCCTCTGAGTTCGTGTGATTGAGCAACCTTTGCTCATAGCTCATAGCGTATTTTTTAATGATGTCATTCACGGTCTCCATCTGCAGGTCTCTATGAAGATCGTCATTTCTTACGTACCAAGGAGCATTAACGATCGCCCGTAGTACTTTGTTCTGGAAAGTTTGGATTATTTTGATGTTTGTTTTTGCTGTGCACCCCCATAGTTGGATTCCATAGGTCCAAATGGGCATCAGCACGGTCTTGTACAGCAGCACTTTATTATAAATGTTAAGTTGCGAGTATCGGCCCATTAGCCAATACATGTTCCTAAATTTGATTGAGAGTTCTTCCTTTTTCTTCTTCACGTGCTCCTTCCACCTTAGCTTGGCGTCCAGAGTCATCCCTAGGTATTTAGCAGAATTTGCATACGGTACGTTGGTTCCATTTAATGTGAGTGGTGCAGTTGAAATTCTTTTGTTAGTGAAGTTAACATGAGTGGATTTAGTTTCATTGAGCTTCAGTCGCCAGTTTTTGACCCATTCATTAACTGCAGTTGTTGCTTCCTGTAACTTCTCTGTTGAGTCCTCTACCGAGTCTGCAACAGCTAAGATAGCCGTATCATCTGCAAATGTTGCGATTGTAGTTCCTTCTATGTGAGGTACGTCTTGTGTGAACAGCAAATACAGAAGGGGGCCTATTCCAAAATAAGAAGAAAAAAAGTTGTTTTCCATTATTCATGACCGTGCAAGGGAAAAGGGAGCTTAACTTGCCAAGGCTTTGTTTCAGGAGAACGAAAAAACGAAGATTGGGCCAAATAATGAATTTTTTTTGTAATATTTTTTGGGACCCAAAACTATCTCTCTTTACCCAATAATCATCAATATTTGAATTTCCTATTTTTATTGTATTTATAATCGCGAAATACAGCAGTTTTGCAAGTCTGCTCAAAATCTTCTGAAACCTGCTGAAAATTTGCCATTTTCGGGCCCGCTTTTTCCAACCTTTGAAAAATTATGAATTTTTATTGGAAAATTATAGAATTTTTGAAGAAATCTTCGACATTTGAGTCGCTATTGATCGTGTAGAGAAATTTTAGTTTATGATTTTGATAGACAAATAAAACATTAAAGAGAGCGACCGAGAGAATCGGAGGACGGAATATTTCACAGAGTAAACTCATCAGTTGTGATTAAGTAAATTTTTTTTTTTGTAACAAGCACCTACTACCTAGGTAAGTTTTAAACAGCATGGTTCTAGGATTGGTTATACAGAGATACTTCCATAAGAGTAGTTCAATCTGAATTTGGAAAATGTTTCATGCAAATATTACCAATTTTTACAATTAGCGAACGGCATTATTTCGATTTTTGACTGATTTTTCAACTTTGAAATTTTTGAAAACTTGATACATATTCTTATGGGAAATTTTACGCTGATTCCGAATATACCACATGTTAGTATGCTCACAAAACTATTTCGCACAACAAATCGCAACAACAGGCTATTTTGAAATTTTTGACTACATTTTTGAAAATTTCAACCCGAAGATGTAATCCGATCATGCTGGCCAACGAACTTGAACTTTCGTTTTGTGTCCTTAACATTTTAAAGTTTGTTTGAAGTTTCTAGAACAATTCTACGGACAGTTATCGTCTGGAATGACACATACATACATACATAATACATACATACATACATACATACATTCATAAAAAAATGCGTTAAACTTCAGAGTATGATTCAGAATAGCCTAAAACGGATTTCTGCATAAAAGTTTTTCAAAAATTCACATTCTACAAATTTTGAGGCGAGAGCAATAGCTTAATTTTCTTCAAAAATACGCTAAAAGATTTTATTCAGCATAATGTGGAAAAAAGATTTAAAAAAATATATATATAAACTCAGATTTGACCTCTGGCAAGTTAAGCTACCTTTTACCTTGCACGGTCACATTTATATCGAGAAAGAGTTTCAGAATTGAATATTTTTATCTACACAACAGATCGATAAGTTTAGAAAGTGCAATGTGCATCCAAAACTTCCCCACCCCATGATGCAATCTTCCTCCTCCCTCCTTTTTACCATCTCACCCTTCTACAAAATGGGAGTTTTTGAACCGCGAGAAAGAGGCCCTCTGGACCCCGAATGTTGATGTTTTCATAATAAACTCCCAACCTCATTCCTCGCCTCCCGTATTCGTTGTGAAAAACGCCGGCATCCTCCGGCTAAACCCATGACAGAAACGCCTGTGTGCAAAAACGCTGAAATAATTTTCTGCAATAAGCCTCCACACCTCTCCCTCACCCCCTCGCCACCCCAAAACCTACTCCGGGGGAGGCCGAGTACTGCGCGCTTATGAAAACATCCCCAATATTGGGAAATATTTTTCCTCCGTGCGGACATTTTCTGTCTTTTTCCCTCAACGGACCCCTCTCGTCACGAATGGGGCCATTTTATTTGAAAGCCTTTCAGGGTATCGGCTCTTTTATTCATGGGAAAATATCTGGGGTTGGGAGTAAGAGGGGGATATGAAAATATTATTTGTACCTCAATTTTCCTTCACTCGTTTTGAATGATGAATTTTCTCGAAAAACCAATAGAGGCGAATGCCCGAACGGTGGCACGACCCGTGAAAATACTGTCCACATTCCGCTCCACAACAGCAACAGAACTTTAACTATTTTTGTATCATTGATTGATTCGATTATTTCTATTGGCTAATAGCTGATTAATTAAGACAATATGAATTCAGTGCTGAAAGTTCTGAAGCCACATTAGATGAGTAGCCCTCGTTAAAACTCATTTCGAGTAACTCAAAAACCTACCTTGATTTTATAATTTGTTCTTTCTTCTACCGCCTTCTCTAATGGCTTTACAGATTAGGGCAATGCTTGGCTTTCTCAACAAGTTTTCGGGAAGATGTTTGATCCTTCGCCCCTGTTCATCGGGCACTCCAACGAACTAAAACGAACTAAATCACTCGCGACTAAGTTGTGGAAACCCATTTAAAAACGGAAGTTAGTGAAAAACGTTGTCTATTTCCACGAAAAATAAAGAGTTACACTGTTAAATCGATTTCGACGGTTAGGTCATCATCAGTAACAAACAATAACTGAAGACATTAGAAAGGACACAGCTTTTGCAGTCACAGGTGAAGGGAGATTGAATCCCATTGGTCAAGAGAAAGGAAAGGGGGCAGGAGGTACAACCAATGAAGTGCAAACAAGGTGACGGGGGATTATAGCTAATTAGATGAAGTGAAAGGGGGAAATAACTATGAAAATATGGTTTCAACATTGTGAAGGGATAATTCCAAGCTTTATAAAAATGGACCTATTAGTGGTGAAATATATTGAGGTGGTATATCCTCATTTAAACATTTACCAGATCTGTCACTTTAGATAATTTATTTTTCAAGTACATTCAACATACCTCCCTTCGGACGAAAATGAAGAAATTCTACAAACTGTCTATCTGTCAAATCAAAATTGTAACTATGATTGGATTCCTTAAGATGTTTCGCAAATGTAGACTTACCCTTATTTTTCCTGAAATCCTCCTGATACTCGTCTATTCTTTCCCTGAATTTGCTACCAGTTTGACCGCAATATTCGTACCCACAAGAACATTTTAGTTTATAAACCCCACTTTTATCCTGAACATTGATTTTGTCCTTAGCGGATCCTAATAATGCTTTAAGACTATTTTTACTTCTAAAACCTACTTTGTAACCTCTCGATGATACAATTTTGCCGATTGTATCCGAAATTTTCCCATAATAAGATATACTTATCCATTGCTTTTCTTCTAAATTCACATCTTCCCTGGCCAGATTGGAAACTTTTTCCCTACTCTTTTTCCTAAGAACATTATCCCATATGGTATCAACGAGATCTCCTCCATATCCGTTACTAGGCACTTCAACCCATTCTGGAGATGTCCTCTTTCACTTCATCCAAACTTCTCAGCTTCAGCCAACTGCGCTTTCTATGCCTATGTAGTCAAAGCAACAGCTTTTTGAGTGCTTTGCATGCACTTTGGGGCCTTGTTTGAATGCCATACATTTGGACTACATGACCAGCCCTCCTCAATCAGTGCTGAAACGCAAAATGGAAGGGCCCTAATATCAAACATAGAGAGAAGCTTCCCCTATGTACACTAATTTTGCAGAAGAAATTATTTCTTTCGAACCGCTTTACTGAAGACAAAATTGGTCAAGAACCATGTTCCTGAGACGAACCTGGCGGACTGTCATCGGTCATATAAATTTGATTTTAAACTGAATTTAGTTATACGGACGGACGGGTGATTGATATTAAAATCTTGAAAATAATGAAATAAGTTCTATTTGTGCCAATAAGTGGAACTTTGATTCCAATATAACTATTGTTTATGATAGGGTAATGTGGAACTGATGTGTTTATTGACACCCTCTCAAATGAATACAGCCAAGGTTGAGGAGAGTTGGGAAATTATCTCTATACACCAACGTCAATCTGGTTGATGACTCATTGATAGTCAACACCAGTTCACCGCAAACAATTCGAAGAACAACGGAGGGTTTTAGGGTCTTCCCATATTCTATACATGGTCTTGCAGAAGTTTTTCGTCTGTATTGGCGAATATTTGCACCCTTGTTTGAAGAATTACGCAGGCCTACGACCAAAAGACTTTTTGCATCATTCCACCTAAACCTCATGTCTCTTGGTGCGTTTAATCCAAAAATGACACCAATTTTGCTCCATCACCCACCATTTTCCTACAAAACGCAAAACACATTTTGTATGTAGCCCTTAAAAGACCTTATTTTTCATCATTTCTCAACTATGAATCACACCTAACAACGTTTTCAGAAAACAATGTTGTTATCTGGTAACACTAAAACCTTTCCTGTGTCAATCAGAATCGATCAAAGTAAGAAAAGGAATCAATCGGAGACGATAGTGCGTTCATGGCAATCTGTCAACACCCCTGTTTTCTTGTGGAACCAACTAATCTCACTATTCAGGAGTAGACATTTGGTATGAAATATGTGCCAAAGCAAAGACATGAAAATGGTGAAAATAAAATGGGTAAATTGAAAACTTATTTCCACCTTTAATTTTATTGGTGATGGTGGAGGGAAACATACGAGCTAAAAGGAGCGAAAAGGATAGAATATGCTTTAATTTCCTGAACGTTCTCTTTGGGAATCGCCTTCTGGGATAGTTTAAAAGTTCCATCTGATCATTTTCTATAACCACATTGTTTATTTTGGAATTAACACTCCTTTGTTGATACCCCTAGTTCATTGTGAAACCGGTTGAAACAATCAACTTTACAGGGCGTGAGAATCTGGAATTAAAGGACCCAAATGAACGAGGACGAACAACAGTGTTTGACTTCATAACTGTTGAGCGTTTCGTTAGAACAATAGAATTGACCCCTGTCCGGCCTGATTAGGAACAATAAGCTTGGAGATTAGCGTTCCAACCCTCCAACCAAGTGCCTCATTTCAATATGAAAAGGCGCAATAATAGAAACATCCTAGAAGGAAAAAAAAATCGGCTGGTAGTCACTCTTGAAGAGGAGGTACCTTGAGGGAGAACTGACCCCCGTCCAGAGTACCGGAAGCTAGACACATCTGCTTGAAGCTTCCTTATCTACACCCTTCTAGTCACCACGGCGTTTAACTCGTACACAACAGTTATGTTAATAAGTTCTCTTGACCGGATAGTTTTTTTTTTCTTTTCAGACTTGAGCTTCCCCGTTATGTTTTGAAGTGCGACCCCTACGGTCGTTTGATCAATATTGAAGTTTCTCACAGGTCCCGTTAGATCCGAGTTTTGGCCGTGAGCGAGACCCGCGGGACGCAAACACAGATCGGCCCAACTGCCACCTGGTCATTCGATTCACCAAACCGCTATATTAAGGAAGGGACAGTGGTGTAATGCGTGCCAAAGTGAACATTCAATTTCTAACCGAGTATTTCACTTTACTCAACCAGTTTTCCCCTTAAGAACACATAAAAATTTTATTATGCATAACAAACTAAAAATTTGTGAGTCAAAGTCTAAAACTCGGTTATATTCGAGTTAGAGAGGTCTGCGAATGTTACCATTCGATTCAGCGTGAAAAAATACGTGTAGAAACCGACCCCAAACTCGTGGGTTCATAGACGGTCATTATTCAAGAAAACTCTCGATTTCATAGTAAAAACCACATTTTTTAACATTAAAACAAGCATTTCTCCCCTAAATAGTAGAGAAAATGTAAAATTTACCACACCGTTGAAAAGAATATTAAATAAAACGGTTTTAATGGTTGCCTGTTTCCTGGAAGTTTCGGAAAGAGTTGTAACGCTAGATTTTCAGAAATTTAATTTTTTCTAATTACCTAGTCTATGTTTGAGCTGCTGCTGTGGTCTATAGATGAGACCACCGCTTTTGTAGAATATTCAACGCTCATTCCGAAAACGTGGTTAAAAGTTGAATTTAAATGAATTAAAGCGGAGAAATTCAAGTTTAAGAAGTAAAAACACGGCTTTTATTTATTACTAGCCGCTCCGGCTCGCTAACGTCCAGCCGGGGGGCAAGCCCCCCGGACCCCCCATTAAATTGCTCGCTTCGGCAAAGTGTGGCATATAGGGAATGTTGCTGCTTCGCTCGCAAAGTGATATAGGGACTCGCTTCTCGCAAAGTGTGGTATGTAGGGAATGTGTGTGGCTGTATACATGCGAAACAATTGAAACATGTAGGGGATGTTGCTAATAGATCTCTAAGGATAGGTTTAACTTCTGTAGGGGATGAGGAAGTTATACTGCCCACCCAACTTGGCAGACGTTTTTTTCCGTTGGAAATGACTATCAAATGGAACCACGAAAAGTATAGTATAAGAACACTTCAGTTAACAGTACAGTCAGATTTGAATGTTTGTAAGTATTTATTTTCCAGTTCTATTTTTCTAAAGGTAGGCCATTATTTTATGAGGTACCTATGTGTACCTGCTCGCAACCCGTTCCCGTCAGGTGCAAGCCCCGCCTCATCGAACCCCTTGACGTCTTCGTAGAGCCTTCTCGCGTCCGGGGCACAAATAATTTCTCATATTAAACGCTTCCCTCGCTTCCGCTCGCAATTTGACCTACTTCCCGTCACTTTTTTCGATATCCGATTTCGGATTCAGATTCGGCGGGATCAAAGCTGTATTTCGCCCGCGAAAACCGTTCCGAAAAACGTACCTTTATGGGGTATATTTTAATAGGAAAAAACGTAGTTTTTCGTCGGACTTTTCGAGAAAACGGGTCCGTACTCTCGCATTTTTTTGACGCATTTCCCGATACTTTTTTCGTGATCCGATCGCGCCGTCGTCTTCCTCGTAGGAAAACCTACGAAACCGGTATTTTTCCGGAATTTTCAACGGCCGTTTAGAGGGGTAGGGGAAGCGGGGAAGTCCAAAAAGCGCACATTAATTCTTACTTCGACCCCCCTCCCGCCCTACGGCCCATGGTTCGGGTGGGATTAGAAAATTTTAAATTCGCTCGCTCCCCCTATCGGAAAATCCCAAGAAGATCCCCCCACTCAGCCGTTTGGCCGTGCATAGACACGACAAACAGACAGACAAACAGACAGACAAACAAACGGAGTTTCATTCTTATAAATAGTATAGATGTGTCGTGGCATGGCGGCTCACTGGCAACTCGTCATCTCTCTTACGAACTGTAGCCCTGTGGTTATTGACCCTCAAATTAAGGGATGTTTCACTCTTGCCAATATAAAAATGCAGAGCATTTTCGCACACCAACTGATAAACACACATTGGTGCTTGGCATTCTTCTGACCCTTTGCACTTGTATGAGTTGGGGTTGCTTGCTGACGTGAACTTTTCTTCTTCAAGTACGATTGAGCAAACTTTGCGACGCCTCTACCACAAGGATGCAATCCTCTTGCACATGGTGCCGTCCTAACGGATCGTCTATGTATCAGAATTTCTCCGATTGGCAAACAGCCCTAATTCATACTAGTTCAAAGTGTCGGACAAATATGAAACATGAAACAATGTTACATAAAATATTACCACCTATAATTCACGAAAATTCACTCATAAGATCATGTTACATGACTCGAACTTCTTAACCTCCTATCCAATTGTCTATTTTTCCCAACCATAGGTGCCTGCCATGGAATATTTTAAGATTATTCAAAAAAGTGTGTTGGTCTATACAACCATGTTATACGAATACCTACGAGGAAAGCTATGTGCCATTCCTAACTTGGCTGACCTTTTTTGTTTTGTTTTTGTTAATTCCTCCAAATTTGCAATCATTGTATTTCAGCAAGTATACCTATTTGTATGTCATATATTTAAGGCTGTCAAAGTTCTTCGTTCAGTATGTACCTCCCTAAACTCACAATTTGTCATCAATTGTCAGTTGTAATCCCAACAAGAGCTTGAATCGTTGTTTACGGAATTCACAAGTTTAGTTTTTCGCAGAAGCCTACATTCAGTTTAAGAACGACTATAAATCAAACATCTTGAATTTTTGAATAGTTTCATTGAGTAAAGAAAACAGGAAAATGCAGAAAACGATACGTCAGTACGAAATCATAATCACGAATGCATCTCCCGCCGCACGAAGAATCGAACCTTTGCAGTAGAGCTCCGTTGATTTTAATTTTTATTATTTTAGTTTGGTTTCCATGACATAGGTGTGGTAAATGAGTGGTTCAAGTATGGGGCAGTCAAAGGTTCACAACAAAATACGAATTGGTCGTAAATCATCATCAAGGGGATCAAAGCGATAAGGGAAGGGGAGATTCGTCAAAAGGTTCGTGAGTTGGGCAACAACACTTTGGTACCCCGAAAGGGGTAGCGGCGGCTCCGGGTCATACGTAGGACAACTGAAATCTGACAATGGGATGGTCGGCGAGTAACGGACACACGATTGGGCCCACCCTGCGAGCATTCATAGCTGCGTGTTGATCCTATGATGAGCTCGATCATTATGTTGGAGGGTATCTGAAGATGAACTAATGCATTTTTTAAAGTATCTATGTATGTACTTGAATGTTGTATCGTGAATATTTTAAATCTCCCGCTACGTTTGAATTTGCGCGGAAATTGCGTGGAAGAAAATTAAATTTGCTTGTTTACAACAAAATATATATACAGGAAATCGGAAATACTCAGGGATCGGAACGTCACAATGTACATAGGTATACATTTGACTTGAAAAAAAAAAAAAAAAAAAAGCCACAGTTCCTTTGAGCCTGACGGCTAAAATTAAAAAACATGAATATGCTTTAGCCGTACACGACTCACTCCTCGTCGATTCTCTGAACCCGACCCCCCATCGGCCTCTGAACTCTGTTTATCATTCTGCCATCAATCCTAAAACATGGAATCATGTTTTAGCTCCTCGCTCTCACTTTATTATAGAAATGATCACGACGATTGAGCTCTTGTTAGATGATGATCTCCTAATAGAAACTCGCGAGTAAACATTCACTTTATTATAGAAAGAGGCTAAAGAGGCTACATACGAAATTACAGCTTCCTATAGTGTAAAGTATAGAAATTACCTATTAAAATAATTTAACCACCGCTTCACAAATCTAACCGTTCTCGCAATATTCGGATCACCTGCTATGAATCACATAATCGAAACACCAGCTCAATGAAATCATCAGAAATTAACAAGCGGTTGCAATCATGTTCTCAATATCAATAATTGAGAATGATCACCTGTGTGTAAACAATTATTCATATAACCATGCTCATAACTCAGCTTGTTGGCCACGCACTTCGCAGTAGTTAATATAGTATGGTTGGATAAATCGAGAGCTTTCGAACGAATGGCAACGAATTTTGTGGGATGAAAAACGACGAAGTATCATATCCCTAGCAACGACTCGGTTGTAACTTGTAAGCGGAAATCATCACAATTATTGGCGCTACTTTCGTTGCACTCTCGTGGGACATTTTTCGGTAGTTAGGTCACGGCTAAAGCATATTCATGCTAAAAAAAAAAAAAAAAAAAAAAAAAATTGTTTGTTTGAAACAAACGAACCTTTTGTTTTTCTTTCTATTTTTTCCTACGTCACATTAGAAGCCAAATAATAAAAAATCTCATCATAGAAATGCTGTATTGTCACGATGCCACCATTTTGAAAAATTATGATAGCACAGAATTTAGGTGGGCCTCAGGGAAGTGAGTATAGTGGACAATTAAGTAAAGCTCTATTTTTTGGAAACTAATTTATTGCAAGTGAAAACCTGGTAGAAACTATTGTGTAATTAGGAAACCAACAATTCGTTGGGCACCTGCCCACCCAAAAACAAAAAAGGATGATCCTATAAGAAATTGTTGGAAAATACTTATACAGGCCAATGAAAGTCGACAATAAATTAACAAAGCATGATCTATCTCCGATTTTTTAGTATGTTGTTAGGACCCATTAGGGTAGTGTATAGCCAAGTTTGCAACTCTATAAAACTTGTGTATGTATTATGACGTGCTTCGGTAGTAACAGGCTTACTTACTTCTGTTCTAATGATTTTCAATTATAACAGAGCCGTTCATAGGGAAATGTAACTCTCCATCAGTTTTCATGAAACGAAAATGGTTCACTACTCGTTGGAAAGATATTAATTTAAGCTAGCATTTATAGCTAGATGCTTAAATCGCTCCAAAAATAAAGCAGCTGAGCTGCACGTAAGGTCATTAATAAACAATAAACAGTCCATGAAACCAGGAAGGCAAATGTCCTAACTGGGGATGTTATTGTACATGGAGTTTTTTGTTTGTTTTGATCGACATATGTATATAGAAAATATTTTTCATACTTACGATTTTCAAAGAGACCATATCATCGATTTTTGTTAGTCTTCACTGGATTTATCACTTATAGAATTTCTTGGTGTTTATTAATTTATTATTTTCACTCCTTAATCAGGGCTGAAACAGCTGTTATAAGGCTGATAGATTTTTAGGGTATAGTTTGAAAAATTGCCTCACTCTCACAGTTAATTCATAAAAGTTTGTAAGTTCAATATGATTTCGGTATATACCCAAAGTATCCTATGAAAATGAAGATCAATTACCCCTAATATGAAAATTTTAGAATGACCTCTAATATGAAAATCATCTCCTAATTCGTTTTTTGACATTTTTTGTCTTTGATATGGCACATAAACTAAAAAAAGTCACGGAAAATTGCTCACGAAAATATTTTGATGATTTCCACTTACAACCGAGTCGTTGCTAGGGAAATGGTACTTCGTCGTTTTTCATCCCACAAAATTCGTTGACCATTCGTTCGAAAGCTCTCGATTTATCCAACCATATTATGTTAACTACTGCGAAGTGCGTGGCCAACAAGCTGAGTTATGAGCAAGGTTATTTGAATAATTGTGTACACTCAGGTGATCATTCTCAATAATTGATATTGTGAACATGATTGCCACCGCTTGTTAATTTCTGATAATTTCATTGAGCTGGTGTTTCGATGATTTGATTCATAGCAGGTGATCCAAATATTGCGAGAACGATTTGATTTGTGAAGCGGTGGTTAAATCATTTTAATAGGTAATTTCTATGCTTTACACTCTAGGAAGCTGTAATTTCGTATGTAGCCTCTTTAGGACATTTACTTGACGATGCCCAGGGTCCGGATCAGATGAGTGGCTCTTATAGCTAATTTCTATGTTTTACACTCTAGGAAACTGTAATTTCGTATGTAGTCTCTTTAGCACATTTACGTGACGATGCCCAGGGTCCGGATCAGCTGAGTGGCTCTTAGAGCTTGCATACGAGTCTGCAACACATACTTGTCTTCAACTAAAGACATAAAATGTCCCATCAGGCCGTTTATATTTTTATTAGCTCTCTAAATGAAATATGCCATTTTGACAGAAAATTCAAATATATACAGAAAACTAAAGAACATAAATCAATCTCCAGCGGCTGAAAACGCCGTAAAATAAATTAACTTAATGCTTATAAATTACATAAATTATACATATCTGCTCAATAATTTACTCTTTAATGCATTTTTAAAGGCACTTACATTTTTTGTGGTATCGAATAAGTCAACATTTTCATTGTAGAATCTGGTGGCATATACATGAAACGAGCGATTATACATCATAGTGCGATGCAATGGAAACTGTAATAATCTAGGTGAATTTCTGGTTTTAATATTATGAATGTCACACATGAAAGTAAATTTTTCAAACAAGAAAGTTGGTTGTTTGTATTTTAAAGTTTTGAAAAGTAAAACTCCTAGCCTGTACTTCCTCCACTCCCTGACTTTCAGCCAACCCAGTTCCCTATAATATGGAGTTACATGATCCCGTTTATTAAATTTAAAAATGAAGCGAATGCATGCATTCTGTGCCCGTTGCAATTCATTATATTTTTCATCAGACATATCACAGTAAGCTACAGACGCGTAATCCAACATTGGAAGAAGCATGGCTTGAAAAATTGTGTGCAAGTCTTCTAAATTGATACAGACCTTTGTATATCCTTGAGCATACCAAAGAAACTTGTTTGTCCCATCTAAGGCAATTGTCAACTGTTAGGCCTAGGTTTTTTACATTATCTACATATGGTTGTTGACCATCATTTCTCATTACTCTTTCACATGTCTGATAACTAATATTATTCAATAAAATATTGTTTCCAGCTACTAATACTTTACACCTATTTTCATAGAGTGATTTTATAGAGTAATTTTTCAAAAATTTTACATGTCACCGAATGTCTAATAAAAATTCAAATAATGAATTTCAAACTGTGAGTTTGAATAGAGCTTGAAGAGTGATGAATCGAAGAGACAAAATGTGACTTGGCAGCTTTTGGGGAAGCGATCACTTCAATTGGGAGCGCCTGCTAATGTCTGGTTGACCATCCAGGCTGTTAGCCCCCGACCAGGTTCACATGTGATGAGGAAAGGGTAACTGTGATGAGGCCAGGGGGGAGGGGGATAGTTGGATAGGTTTAAGCTATCATGGAAGAGGAGGGCCCTGGTTAGGCTGCCGGGTCTTTGGAGACTAAGCCAACGCGAGCTCTCCCCTCAAACCCAAAGCCTCGCGAGCTTGGGTTCGGCAACTAACCCCCGAACTCCACCCCGGCGCCCACTCCGAAATGTCCTCCCTGGAGGTGGTAGCGACACCCCTGGACGTCCCCGAGAGACTCGAATTACGTTAACTGACGATTATCTCGTTATCAGGTAGGGGCTTGAGCCGCCCCATCACTCATTAGTCGGACATTTCGGTTGCGGTTGATCAATAGCCTCCCCGGGTTCTCCTAATGAGAAACCCGCTTCCCGCGACCGCCGATCATGTTCGAACCTAAGAAAATCCCATTCTCTCACTTTGTCGCTATTCATGAGACCTCATAATCACCCTAGTTCGACTCCATGTCCAACTTGCAAATCAATTTGCCCGACTGGCATTCATAGGCTCCAGCTCCGTCACAACAATGGAATTGGTGCAATCACGATGTTGACATTTCATGTCTTTACTATGGCCCATAACTCGAAAAGTGTGACGAAGAAAGCGTTACGAAAAAAAGCCACAGTTCCTTTGAGCCTGACGGCTAAAATTAAAAAACATGAATATGCTTTAGCCGTACACGACTCACCCCTCGTCGATTCTCTGAACCCGACCCCCCATCGGCTCTCTGAACTCTGTTTATCATTCTGCCATCAATCCTAAAACATGGAATCATGTTTTAGCTCCTCGCTCTCACTTTATTATAGAAATGATCACGACGATGATGATCTCCTAATAGAAACTCGCGAGTAAACATTCACTTTATTATAGAAATGATCACGACGATTGAGCTCTTGTGAGATGATGATCTCCTAATAGAAACTCGCGAGTAAACATTCACTTTATTATAGAAAGAGGCTAAAGAGGCTACATACGAAATTACAGCTTCCTATAGTGTAAAGTATAGAAATTACCTATTAAAATAATTTAACCACCGCTTCACAAATCTAACCGTTCTCGCAATATTCGGATCACCTGCTATGAATCACATAATCGAAACACCAGCTCAATGAAATTATCAGAAATTAACAAGCGGTTGCAATCATGTTCACAATATCAATAATTGAGAATGATCACCTGTGTGTAAACAATTATTCATATAACCATGCTCATAACTCAGCTTGTTGGCCACGCACTTCGCAGTAGTTAATATAGTATGGTTGGATAAATCGAGAGCTTTCGAACGAATGGTCAACGAATTTTGTGGGATGAAAAACGACGAAGTATCATATCCCTAGCAACGACTCGGTTGTAAGCGGAGATCACCACAATTATTGGCGCTACTTTCGTTGCACTCTCGTGGGACATTTTTCGGTAGTTAGGTCACGGCTAAAGCATATTCATGCTAAAAGTTCTGATGATTTCCGCTTACAACCGAGTCGTAGCTAGGGAAATGGTACATCGTCGCTTATCATCCCACAAAATTCGTTGACCATTCGTTCGAAAGCTTCGATTTATCCAATCATATTATGTTAACTACTGTGAAGTGCGTGGCCAACAAGCTGAGTTATGAGCATGGTTATATGAATAATTGTTTACACACAGGTGATCATTCTCAAAAATTAATACTGTGAACATGATTGCAACCGCTTGTTAATTTCTGATGATTTCATTGTGCAGGTGTTTCGATGATTTGATTCATAGCAGATGATCCGAATATTGCGAGATCGGTTTGATTTGTGAAGCGTTGGTTGAATCATTTTAATAGGTAATTTCTATGCTTTACACTCTAGGAAGCTGTAATTTCGTATGTAGCCTCTTTAGTACATTTACTTGACGATGCCCAGGGTCCGGGTCAGCTGAGTGGCTCTTAAAGCTTGCGTACGAGTCTGCAACACATACGAGTCTACAACTAAAGACATAAAATGTCCCAATGTGTTGCAGACTCGTATGCAAGCGTTTCTGATGATTATCGAATACAACCTTATCGTCTTTGGTCGATCCTTTAAATGGTTACATTTTGTTGGGAAAAACTTATTTTCAACTCGAGCTCGAATTTCTGACATCTTTAGAGTCAAGGCGCCTAACACATGACCTCATTCTACAGAACATAAACCTAAGGAAGACTAACTGAAATTGATGACTAGAATAAGGATAAAGATCTTTTTATAAAATATTAAAAATCTTTCCCTTACCATGACAAGCCTTAGATCATCAATATGTCAATCTAAACCATCAGAAAAAAACCTCCAAGTATAACAATATCCCCAACATTACCTCATTAACCTTGATTTTTCTTTTGGTTTTAAGTAACATGTACCTAGCGGCTACTTATCATATCGAACCAGTTACTAATCCTCGAGGAATGTTTAGGTATAGTTTTCATTAATAAATTTACTTGTGGCTCAGCTACTTTATTTTAGGTGTAATTTAGGCAGCGTAATATTTTAGCGAAATTGATATCTTTCCAGCGAGTGGTGAACAATTTCAGCCGGAAAAACTAACGGAGTTACATTTCCCAAGGAACAGCTCTTTGTACCTACGCGGAAAAAAGTAAGCCTGGTAACTACCAAACCACGTCATTAATCCTCCAGGACTGTTTTACTTCATTAATATAGTTTAGTTTACATAAGTGTAGTTTATAGTTGAGTCTAGCTCATCCGCTTTTATTTTCAGGGCAGCTAAGACAGAATACGATTTTAGCATAAATTGATATATTTCCAACGATAGTGTTGACGTTGAACCATTTCCGTCGGTCAGATGAATACCCCCTAGGAACAGCTTTGGTGTAAGCGGATATTATTATAGCAACGAATGAAGGTATGCAAACAATAAAACCGTTGAAATCGTTTTGAAAAGACAGATTTTTGACTGATCCCCTAGACCAAGAAAAAAATCCATGTCAATATGGATTTTTAGTTTATTATTTTCAATAATGAACCTTTGTAATCGACCAAGAAAACATTTTTTAACCCCCCCCCCCCCCCCCACCGAAAATTTCTTGTTTTACATTTCAAGATGCGTTGAATCCAAAAATCGAATTAAAAAATCCATCCGCTAATTAAAGTTTTAGGATTAATATTGTCAAACCTAAAATTAATGTTCTCAAACTTTAAATAAAGTAAAATTCTTATGGTAGGTACCTTGAATTCTACTTACAGAGTTCTGTTGAATTATGTACTGGAAAAACCTCATTATTTTCTCGGTGGGAATAAGTTGGTCATAAAACATCAGTTTACAATGTCCATTTTTCTGATTTCAGGCAATTCGGATGACTCTCTTGTGATCTCCGTCAATTATTATTCAGTGGCTATCAAAGGGAAGAATGAATTATGGCACGCAAACACCTTTTCGACTTAATTATTGTATGGTTTTTCATTTGCTTCCGTTGTATAACCACCTTGAACTATCTTCTTTCTCCATTCAACACTTTCTTGTTTTTTTCTTCTCCTTTTTGTAGGCGGCCGTTGATCGAAATTATGTTTCCCCGACTTCTTCAATCGGGCAAAAACTCCAAGGCCGGTTGGACGGCACCGATGAAAGAAAGGCGATTAATATTCACGGCGGATTAGACTGATTGATTTGGTTATTAAAAGATGGGACGAGTGAGATAAAAGTCAACAGTAGGTAAATGAGGTGGAGGTAGAAGTGGACATAAGAAAGCCTCGTCCGACATCTGGGGAGCGCAGGGAGCCGTGTCCAATCTTGAGTCAACGTTTGGTCTACTGCAGACAGCGTTCCCTTGCTGTTGTCTGCCTTTTTCACTTTTATGTACAGCAGAATTGAATGACTCTGATCGGTGGACTGAAAATTTCGATAAGAGATGAACTCTACAAAATTTGGTGGTTTTTAGGAGTTTATGCTTCCCTTGTCACCCACTATCAAGATCGGGCCACAATAACACATAAATATGAACTCTTTTTTAAAAGAAAACTTAAGAAAAATTCAAAATATCAATGCTTCAAACAGATATACTGTGACATGAATAATTCCCTTGGCTATTTTATTATTAACATAATTTACATTCAAGGTGTATGTCGTTATCAAAAGGAGAAGACCGTGCGTGCTGAAGTATTTTATGAATTTAGCTCATTCAGCTGATCAGGAAAGATCCCATCATTTCAATCGTCTTTTGAATTCCCAATATTGGTTGCAATCATGTTTACCAAATTAATTAAGAAGGATAACCAGTGTGTCACCAATTATTCAAACAACCAAGCTCATACCTCAGATTGTTGGCCACGCACTGCGCAGCGGTAAACATAATATGGTTAGGTAAATCGAGAGCTTTTCCAACGAATAGAGAAAGATTTTTTTGCGATGAACACTACTTTCCTAAGAACGCGATGGTTGTACCTAAGTGAAAATCATCAGAAACGTCATGGTAAAATTTTAGGTAACGGAACGGGTTATAGAATTTGTAGACTAAGCCCCAGTGCCCCAGTGATAAGACATATTCATGTCAAAAGTTTCACTACAACACTATGTAAACGCAAAGAATGGGTTTGATGGCGCTTTTAGTTTTGCATTTAAAAAATCTGTAAACTATGAATAGAATGGCCATTTGATACAGAAATAATAAACCTTTGTGTAATAATTTGCAGCGTTTTTCGTATATTTTAAGAACGAAATTTTAATTCTCTTTGCACAGTAAGAAAATGAGTAGAATGGCCATTTAATACAGAAATAATAAACCTTTGTGTAATAATTTGCAGCGTTTTTCATATATTTTAAGAACGAAATTTTAATTCTCTTTGCACAGTAAGAAAATGAATGAGGAAATGTGCATTTCTGGCCGATTTTTCCAAGTTGGTATTGAAAATATCAATAAATGAACATCACGTGATTCAGTGAGAAAAAGTAACCCGAAGCAGTCGTCCAATATGGCAACTGAATACCTCCAAAACGATATTTCACAAATTGCACAGTCAGAAATTTGAGAGATGGGTCAATTCAGTTAGGGTCATTTTTCCATGTAGATTCTGAATCTACAATAAAAAATACGGGTTACAATTTGAAAAAAAAAAGCCACAGTTCCTTTGAGCCTGACGGCTAAAATTAAAAAACATGAATATGCTTTAGCCGTACACGACTCACTCCTTGTCGATTCTCTGAACCCGACCCCCCATCGGCCTCTGAACTCTGTTTATCATTCTGCCATCAATCCTAAAACATGGAATCATGTTTTAGCTCCTCGCTCTCACTTTATTATAGAAATGATCACGACCATTGAGCTCTTGTGAGATGATGATCTCCTAATAGAAACTCGCGAGTAAACATTCACTTTATTATAGAAATGATCACGACGATTGAGCTCTTGTGAGATGATGATCTCCTAATAGAAACTCGCGAGTAAACATTCACTTTATTATAGAAAGAGGCTACATACGAAATTACAGCTTCCTATAGTGTAAAGTATAGAAATTACTTATTAAAATAATTTAACCACCGCTTCACAAATCTAACCGTTCTCGCAATATTCGGATCACCTGCTATGAATCACATAATCGAAACACCAGCTCAATGAAATCATCAGAAATTAACAAGCGGTTGCAATCATGTTCACAATGTCAATAATTGAGAATGATCACATGTGTGTAAACAATTATTCATATATAACCATGCTCATAACTCAGCTTGTTGGCCACGCACTTCGCAGTAGTTAATATAGTATGGTTGGATAAATCGAGAGCTTTCGAACGAATGGTCAACGAATTTTGTGGGATGAAAAACGACGAAGTATCATATCCCTAGCAACGACTGGTTATAAGCGGAAATCATCACAATTATTGGCGCTACTTTCGTTGCACTCTCGTGGGACATTTTTCGGTAGTTAGGTCACGGCTAAAGCATATTCATGCTAAAAAAAAATTAAAGTCGAAACGCCAATTGGGACATGTTAGCTGTACAGTTAGATATCACCCGATGGAATAAGGATCGATGTGGCAGCGTGACACCTCTATAGAAACCACTCAGTCACATTGAGACCAGACCATTGAATATCGTTCTCTAAAGACTTGTCTTTATCTCATAATGACAATTACAGGATATCTGTTCAATAACTAGGTATTATATATACCTCAGGGCCGCCACATCTCCAAGTCGGGCCCGGGACCAGATTCTGGCCACGGGCCTCCCCCCCCCCCCTTTTTTTTTTTTTTTTTTTTTTTTTTTTTTTTTTTTTTTTTTTTTTTTTTTTTTTTTTTTTGGCGCGCCACTTTTACTAGAGATGGCTATGATAATTGTTCAAGAAAAAACTATTAAACCTTCTCTAACCAAACGAAAAATCATTTATACTTCCTACCAAGGTTCAGTGATCGAATAAGAACACTTGAGGGGCTGAACTCTTACTACTTCACTACGTTTTATTCAACATTTAATCAAAAGTAAAGTGTAACTTAAGAATTGAAAATTCAAGTATTCATACTCCATTAATTGCCAACCAATTACAAAACCATAAAAATGCCATAAATTACCTTGAAACAAAAATTGTATATCCAATCAGTCATAGGATTTTTATTTTAACTACTTTAAATACAATTGTTTGTGAATAAAGGGCGTATTCAGAGAAGTTCCAATTTACTCATTCCTCAATTGGACGATTGTGGCAGAAATTATGATTGACTAAATTTCATATAATCATTAATCAACACATACTATTAACTTTATTTTAATGTTATGGACGGATTAAAAAGGAAAGTCTCTGTATACAAGATGACTGAAGGAATTAATTGAAACAATGATTATGTTTGAAAGAATACATTTATTTATTTTGGGGAAAAAAATAAAAATCTACAAAAACATAATTGTTTTATTACAGTTTATCTACTTGTAATGAAGCTATGCAGTAAAGAACTAGATTTATAACAACAAAAGATACAAGAATTATTTAGTGAAAAACTATCAAAAATACGAATTAGTAAAATGAGAAATTTGTTTTGTTGAGTTACAATAGCATTCTGTAATTGTAATTATAATAGCGGAAAACTTTTTAAATATAGAAAACTGTAATAGGCTATAATTTCATGTTTTATAAAATGAAACATTTTAAAACTAATAAAGTGAAGTGAAGAAAAGTGTATTTGCATTTGAAAAATACAAGACACTTAAAACTTTCGTGCCTTTTTAAGTGTAAATTCTTTAACAACCTTAGAAAAGTCAAGTTTGGATGCTAACAATGCTGACAATGGCAAGGGAATTCAACCTTTCTTGGCCCATGGATGCTCTCTCCCAAGTCTTCAGACGAGTGCCTACTGGTAAAGACGGTAAAGGGCAAAGAGTAATATTTTGGGCCATCGCAATCATCGCAACTGTTTAAGAGATACAGTCTGGTGTAGTAAATAAAAAATAATCTGATCGGGGCCCGTCAAGTGTAATACACTCTGTTTTATATAGGCCTAAACATTCTAACATACTTTATTCACAAAATACAGGACCGGACCGGGCCCCCCCTGGGCCCGTGCCCGGGGCAACAGTACCCACTTGCCCCCCCAATGTGGCGGCCCTGAGATACCTTTACAATATATAATGCCTACGGGTTGAAGAAAGTTGATATAGTAACATAGAGCAGTAACACAACCCAGTAACAGAATCTGCTCATTGTTGCTGTGCACTGCTTATTATATGAGATGCACGTCATCTGTTGGATCGCACTCGATCGAGAACGCTGCTTATTAGGAAGGAATCTCTCTCGCAAATGGATATCTATGAATAGATGACGGGGAGAAGACCAGACGAAAGGTGTGAAGATGAGGTTGGATGACAGCGGGACACCAGAGCTCCCGCACACTCTCCTAAGAGATCTGCACCTAGACAACCTATTACACATAATGGGTATTACATTACCACGGAAACCTTATCGGGGAATCAACTTCTCACAATGGGGTGAATCATATCTATATAATGGGATATTCGTACATTATCACGAACGCAAAGAGGAGGCCGGCATTATGCGGGTTGATTATTGCCGCGATCGCTGTCATTCTCTCCCGGCTAAATGATGCATCGGCCAAATGTATATGGGACAAATTCGAAAATAGAACGGCACCAAATTATGCTTGTAGACATGTTACGTTATAGGTGCGACAAGTATTATTATGTTACGTTGTTGTATTCCTATCACGGGGTTTCGAGAAATCATTATTGAGAACTGGGGAGGATAGATGAAATTATTGTCCTGATAACGATGTCTATTTCCACAAAAAAGGTTAATTACTTAAAACGTTTGAATCATTACGATGGTTAGGTCCAACAGTAACTTATTGTTATCAGACATTGTATTTCTTTTGAAAGGGTGAATATAAATGTTAGGAAACAGCTATCTCCCATGATTCATTACCCGAATCCACTGAATGCAGTAATGTTAAAAAGTTCCAGTCATGAAGCATGATCGTAGAAGCGAATTTTCTTGAATTACGTATCGTATTATAATATGTTAAATTTTATTGAAATTTGAGCGATATCAGTAGGAAGAAATTGTTAAAAATCAAACCCTATGGCAAAAAACTCATATTTAATTAAATTTGGTGATTCAGAAAAAGATTGTGTTTTTGCAGTTTTTATAGATATTTCAGCAAATATTATGAAATTTAAGTACGTTTTTCAGCATAATTTTGTGCAAAATTGTTTTAATGTCCTAGTTAATCGTTGATAATTTTGTTTTGACTAAAAATCCGCTAAACATTATAAATTTAACAACTGTTGGCCATTTTTGGGCGTTTTTTAGCCACTTTAGTGATTTTTTTAGTACATTTTTTGAAATTTGACCAATTTAATGCACGAAAAGTGTTGTCCAACGAACTCATCCTTTCTTTTGAAATGCTTGATTTTTTGGCGAAAGAACGAAGTTTTTATCTCAATTCTATCGAGAGTTATCGTCTGGAATGACACACACACACACACACACACACACACACACATATATATATATATATATATATATATATATAGATATATATATATATACATATAAAAAAGCGTTAAAATCCAGGAATCATTTCAGAATGCCTTAAAACAGATTTCGATGAAGAGAATTTTTGAAAATATTTATATTTTAAAATTTTTGGAGGATTATGAGGATCGTCGTTATTTTGGTTAAAAAACGTATGGCCAGTGAGCATGCGCTAACGTAAAATTATTTTTCGCAAACATAAATCAGGTTCAATAACAATAACCCAAAAATTTTGTGTCAATTTTGATTAAGTTCTCAGATGTTTGGTGGAGTAGTTTCTAGAATGTCCCCTGTAAGTTTCACCACCGTTCTCCAAGCTGTCCGTACCGAATTCGGAAGCCACACTAGACGCTAAATGTCCGGTTTTCGCAGAAAGATTCGCAAATGTCCGTTAATTTGTTTTCTAACCGCGTCTTCAATTGTCCCTTCGATTAGACCCATAGACATGACTTTGCTCTTTCGTGTTCGACTTCATAATATTTGAGGGGCATTATTTTCTTTAATTTTGCAAATCAGCCTTTATTTGTACTGGATGTCCAACCTCATTAGGTAATATTGTTCCCATACTTTAATTTTCGCATGACTTGTTCCAAATAATATACAGAAATGAATACGATTTTATGGTAGGCATCTACGTTATTTTCGTACACAAAAGGTGCTGCCTTATGGACTCAGTCCACGTCCTGCTGTGACTTCTAAACCAACCACATCAAGGCTGAGTTACCTTTAGACGATCTTATTGTCCAAAATACTGAGCATTTGTACATAATTTTGTCACATTCTTTCATAGTACGATACTCTCGATCTGTTCTTTAAGACGTTAGATGATAATTTTCTCTTTCAGTTTTGGACAAAGGTGAATAATCGCTAAATTGGATTCGTAATTTAAACATTATACATACATTTGTAATATGCACTGCTGTGAACCATTGAGGAGCTGACATGGAAAAGCAGTTAAGTCCAAAAATCAAATTTCATAGGATCTCCCTCTGAACTCTTATCAGATTCGTTGGACATAATCTTTTCTCCATTCAATGGTCACACATTTATTCACGGTGCGATCTAGCAAGGACGGGAGGACCAAAGGCTTTTCCCACGCCGTTGGCGTGACTGTTTACTTGCACTTTGACGAAAACAAAATTTCTTTCGATTTTTGGACTTAAATGCTTTTCCATGTCAGCTCCTCAATTAAGGGATCACTGTCGATAAAAATCAGTTTCAGATTTGTGGTGACCGGATCGTAAAATTACTGTCTACCGAGACAAATTCTCACTTTTCGGTAAATAGACACCCAAAGAAAGAGTTTACGACAAATCTCAGCTCAATAGAATGAGTCAGAAGTAAACCAAGAACACATTTTCTGAAAAAATCGATTTTTGCGTCTTCAAACAATTGTCCCCCAACTGGTCTCTTGCGAGGGTTTACAAAAATAGTACAGGTCATTGAAAAGCTAAGTTCATGCTGAACATTAAAAAAAAATAAAATCTTCAAAAATGGTTCATTATTCATGTATTTAGGGGTTTACAGTCGAAATTCACTGGAAAAAGTAAGTGATTTTTAAAAAATGGTGTTCAAAATTAAGGGATCACTGTGTTTTTTGTTTTTTGAGTTAGTTTTGTGGGTGAGCTGAGCTGGAGGCGTGAACGTTGGTTGCTAGAAGTACAACTGTCACAAAAAAATTGTTAAACATGGACTGTTCTCAGACAATTTACGTTCCAGAGGACGGGTTGAAATGAGATAATATACTATTACTTGCTTTAAAAATTATCCGAACCATCCTGTCATTGAGATATTGTACTCAGTCAATGACAACGGATAACTTTTAAAGCAAATGCTTTTGCGATATCAAGAAGTATGAGAGCACCTTTATTATTTTTAACGCGAATATTATAGAAGTCCACTGTCAGCGAAAATGCTTCATTTAATTTGTTGTTTACTTCCAGATATTGGTTCAGTACATAATTGGTTCAATAGAGTTCAATAGGGATGGGTAATATATAGTATCAATTTTAACTCCCAATTTGTATGCAACATACCTCAATAATTTATGTCGAAAAGATTCTACATGGTGCTTATGGCAGGCATAAAAAGATGACCAAACTCCTGAAGCATATTCTAGTATAGGTTTTATCAAAGAGATAAACATGCGCACTTTGGCAGATGAATAGCTGAAGTACCAGGTGTTACGTTTTAGAAAACTCAGCAAATCATTGCTCGACAGGTTATAAGGTCAATCTGCCAATGAGAAATAGAGGGAAAATAACAGTTAATGTGAAAAAATTTTGATTAATGAGCTATAAAAGATTAGCTAAAAATTTGCATGGTCCTTGTAAAATGGACTCTGAGAGGGAATTCTGCTCTGTTTCATTATGCGAAGCAATCTTCTCTATTTCGGTGCATAAGTACAATGTGCTCAAATAAAAAAAAAATAATAATAAAATAAAGGATTATTGCGGAAAAAATTAAGATAATTCGCTCTAACGGCCGTGTTGCACTGAAACTTGTTTTCTTCACCATTGAACTTGAATTTGATAAAAAAAGAAAAAGTCCCAAGGCACACTATACCTTACCCTACCTAACTAGCCGTCCAACCACTCTATTGCTCAAGCTGGTGTCTATCGCTATACCTACTAAACACCTAAACACACCAAGATTAGTTTTATTTCAGATACGGCTCCCTTTCATATAATAGTATTTCCAAATTGAATTTGACTTTTTCCAAAAAGGGTTTCACATTTTCCAAAATCGTTTCGGCACTTTCAAAATGAAATCCTGGAACTCTGTGATATTTCATAAATAACGCTTTATTACTAACTAGCCGCTCCGGCTCGCTACGCTCGCCTCCACGTCCAGCCGGGGGGCAAGCCCCCCGGACCCCCCATTAAATTGCTCGCTTCGCTCGCAAAATGTGGCATGTAGGGAATTTCGCTCGCTTCGCTCGCAAAAGTGTGGCATGAAGGGAATGTTGCTCGCTTCGCTCGCAAACGGTAGATCTGTAAGGGTAGGTTTAACTTCTGTAGGGGATGCTGCTCGCTTCGCTCGCTTGAGGAAGTTATACTACCCACCCAACTTGGCAGACTTTTTTTCTGTTGGAAATTCTTACAAACGAATTAAATCTTATAAAAGTGTGGTATGTAGGGAATGTTGCTCGCTTCGCTCGCAAAGTGTGGCTGTATACATGCGATGTATTACAATTGAAACATGTAGGGGATGTTGCTCGCTTCGCTCGCAAACGGTAGATCTCTAAGGGTAGGTTTAACTTCTGTAGGGGATGCTGCTCGCTTCGCTCGCTTGAGGAAGTTATACTGCCCACCCAACTTGGCAGAGGTTTTTTTCTGTTGGAAATGACTATCAAACGTGGCAAATTATGTGGAACCACGAAAAGTATAGTTATAAGAACACTTCAGTACTAACAGTACAGTCAGATGTTGAATGTTTGTAAGTATTTATTTTCCAGTTCTATTTTTCTAAAGGTAGGCCATTATTTTATGAGCGTAGAAGGGCTACCTGCTCGCAACATTGTGCAACATCTGAGTCATCGAACCCCAAACACGTCTTCCTAGAGCCTTCTCGCGTCCACGGCACATAAAATTTCTCATTTTAATAGCTTCGTCTCGCTTCCCCTCGCAATTCGACCGAGTTCTCGTCACTTTTTTCGATATCCGATTTCGGATTCAGATTCGGCGGACCCAAAGCTGTATTTCGCCCGCGAAAACCGTTCCGAAAAACGTACCTTTACGGGGTATATTTTAATCGGAAAAAACGTAGTTTTTCGTCGGACTTTTTGAGAAAACACGGTCCATACTCTCGCATTTTTTTGACGCATTTCCTGATACTTTTTTCGCGATCCGATCGCGCCGTCGTTTTCCTCGTTCAAAAACCTACGATACCGGTATTTTTCCGGAATTTTCGACGGCCGTTTAGAGGGATAGGGGAAGCGGGGAAGTCCAAAAAGCGCACATTAACGCGAACTTCGACCCCCCTCCCTCCCTACGGCCCATGGTTCGGGTGGGATTAGAAAATTTTAAATTCGCTCGTTCCACCTTTCGGAAAATCTCAAGAAGATCCCCCCACTCGTAGATCCGGCCCACTCAGCCGTTTGGCCGTGCATAGACACTACAGACAAACAAACAAACAGACGGAGTTTCATTCTTATACCTAAATAGTATAGATATAGGTAGGTAGGTCGTGAAAATTCAAGAAAAACTGACCGCCCAGAACATCGTATAGGCAAGTCTTCTATAGGTAATGGTCTCCGAGCGAATAAGGCTAAAGAAAGCCTCAATTGAGTTTAATATGATGAATGCAGAAAGAACCATGCGACTTCGATAGGAATATGCGATCCAGTTCAATGAGGTAATCCCTGAAAACCGGGAAAACTTGATATTCATTGATGAATCTTGTTTCAATATACTCTATGAAATGCAGCCAGGCTTTATCGAAGGCCGATACCCGGGCAGTTGTGACTGTACCTACCGTTAGAGGCCGTAATGTTTCTATAATCCTCGCAATTAATGCTTAACCCGCCAGTTCCTAATGCACCCTACAGGGTGCACCTCTTTTTTGGTCCCTGAAATTCAAACTGATCCTAGCGGCCCTAGAGGGTTTTGAAGATGTGACAAAGTGACTTGATCAAAAGGAAGTTGATAAGATCCACCTGCTATCTTGATAAGTCAGTTCAAAGTGGCCAACCTCCGCAATTGTTGCGTCTGTGTGACTTGCGTTCTCATTTTCGTTCACCATGCCTAAAAATCGGTAATTAACCAATAATTCATTCCAGATTTTGTTTTTCTAGTTGTTTCTGAGAAACCCTAACAAAAAATTTCAGAGAACTGAGCAAAATTGGCCTCCCAATCATAAATACAACTTTGGTGCACCCTGTAGGGTGCATTAGGATTGAGAACAACTTTGGGTTTTGGTGGTAAGTAGGTACATGTTTGTTGTGCTTGTGTCAGTAACTATCTATGTCTGTATTATCTCACTAGGACTCGTCGTGTCTGTCAGTCCATCCGTCCTTTTTTTTTTTTTTTTTTTTTTTTTTTTTTTTTTTTTCAATTCGGGACAACTGAGTGGAAGGCTGTCCCCTTACCTCAATAACCGAAATGAAGTAGAAGGTAAGAGGATCCTCCACCGCCCATACTACCAGAGACCTCTGCATTGTGAGATGGAATGTCAAAAATATTGTAACCATGGCTTCCAACTGTCATGGGTTAAGTCCTATTAGTAAAGTTGATAGGATTGGGACTGTTTACAATGTGAATAAGAGGATTTCCGTTGATTGCCCGAATGTTATGATGTACAATCGATATATGTGAGGAGTCAACCAGTTTGATGAGAATGTTGAATCTCTTAGATGCTCTCTGCAGGAACGGGAATCTTCCTGTTTGGACTTGATGCTGCTTGTCAGAATGCATAGCAGCTAAAGAAGAGGACGTCTAAAGAAAATGACACATACGGTCAATTCAGAATGGCCATCGTTCAATCCAAATGCCTGACGCACGGGAATCCAGCCAAAAAGGTGCGATCCATTTCAAACATCCCCAAAATGAAGGCCAGACATCTCCCAAGGCAACCCAAATCTTTTCACGAACCAGCTCCTTGTAATCAGCGGCGATGCAGAAGATGCCACAAGAATACAAGACAAATGTGCCGAGTACGTGGAGTAGCTGGTATCAGTTCCATGAGGACATAAAAGCGCACGTTGCACCTTCATCTCGTGAATAGCTTTAAAATTGCATCCAAGAAGCTTCAAAAATTCTTTTCAACACTGATTTTTACCTATATAATACTGCCTACACTATTCTGAAGGGTTTATGAAATAAAAATTATAAGTTCACCAAACATCTTATTTCTTGTTGTTCCCATGCCTAATGCACCCTACAGGGTGCAGTACCACTACTAGTACTTGGAGCGTGGTATAAATGGTATGCTTTTTTTCCCATTCAATCAGATGACCAATAATAAGAATTCATCAGAAAATTTGAAATTTTTATGGTAGTTTTCATTTAGGAACTGGCGGGTTAAAATGTTGTGCACCATAAAATAATATCATATGGTACAACTAACGCCGAGCTTTTTGGAGTGAAACTTTGTGTTTTTGGGTGGTGAATCAATTGAGATCCCGCCGTTCAGAGGCCCGTGACTGCGGAGGGAAGGTGGCGAACCCCTCGGCGCGGTGGACCCCGTCGTATCACCAAAAGGGTGACCGACTCTTCTCACCCCTTCGCCGCTCATCTGAGGAGCACATTACGCGTAATATCCTCAGAAACCTGTTCGGGGGGGTCTGGTCAAAGAAGAAATGAGAAAGAGAAAGAAAAAAAACGACCGAGGATTCACCCCTGCGGGCCCTTGAAAAGGTGGCTGGGCCGACGGGGGTCCCTTCGCTTGCCCCCTCTGCGGACCCGGGCCGCGGACCCCGACGTCCCAGCCAGTCACTCGCTCGCGTCCCACCTGGTGAGTACCTATCGTCCATTACTTCTAGTCGTTATTTTACATCATTTTCATGACAACTTTTGACTAGTGTCGCTGTCTTTCCATCTTTTAGCGGATTTTTGAAGAAAATTAAGCTATTGCTCTCGCCTCAAAATTTGTAGAATGTGAATTTTTGAAAAATTTGTATACCTGAAATCCATTTCAGGCTATTCTGAATCATATTCTGAAGTTTAACGCATTTTTTATGTATGTATGTATGTATATATGTATGTGTCATTCCAGACGATAACTGTCTGTAGAATTGTGCTAGAAACTTCAAACAAATTTTAAAATGTTAAGGACACAAAACGAAAGTTCAAGTTCGTTGGCCAGCATGATCGGATTACATCTTCGGGTTGAAATTTTCAAAAATGTAGTCAAAAATTTCAAAATTTCCTGTTTTTTGCGATTTGTTGTGCGAAATAATTTTTTCAGCATACTAACATGTGGTATATTCGGAATCAGCGTAAAATTTCCTATAAGAATATGTATCAAGTTTTCAAAAATTTCAATGTTGAAAAATCAGTCAAAAATCGAAATAATGCCGTTCGCTAGTTGTAAAAATCGGTAATATTTGCATGAAACATTGTCCAAATTCAGATTGAACTACTCTTATGGAAGTATCCCTGTATAACCAATCCTAGAACCATGCTGTTTAAAACGTAGGTAGTAGGTGCTTGTTAAAAAAAAAAAAAAAAGAAAAAAAAAATGTAATCACAACTGATGAGTTTACTCTGTGAAATATTCCGTCCTCCGATTCTCTCGGTCGCTCTCTTTAATGTTTTATGCTCAACTGTTTTAAGACTTGATGTAGCTTTAATACTGACTGTGACTTAGAAAATGCCATGAAATTACGAAGAAGTTCTATTTATGTACGTACTAGCACGCAGACCCAAGGCCTCGCTCCGCTCGAAATGTCGAAGATTTCTTTCAAAATTCGCTCATGGGGTCATGCTGCATGACTGGACTCTTTTAGATGTTTGTTTTCCTCCAAAATCAAAATTTTCGCTCGTATTTTACGTTTTACCATTCCGAACAACTTTGGTTCCGTGTGCGTGTATGTATTGTGAAATCCTTGCTGCACGTTCTAGATTTTTCATCCGATTTCGACGAAATTTCCTGGGAACGTACGAGTTAGGCTAGATGGACCCTTATCAGTTCCATGCTAACAAATCAATACTTCATTCTACGCACGCGCAAACGTATTTTCCATTAATCATAATTATCTCACGTTCTAGTCTTCCAATCTCGCTCACATTCAAAGAGTAGTTTGAACGGGGGAAAAGAATCATCCCGTTTCATTACGATTGTGTGTATCATTAGTAACTGCTGCGCATGCGTGAATGTGAAATCCGTGCAACAAGCATAGCTTTTACAGTTTCCATTCGATTTCAATGACGTTTTCTGAGAATAAGCGGGATATGCTGTAGATGATCCGCCATCAATTTCATCACTCGAATATTGGTAGTTTATACTGCGCATGCGCAAACGATAAATCCATTAAACGTAATTTTGTTCATTGCCTATTGGGAAATAACGATTCGATCACTTCATCTGAGTTTCATCACGATTGTATCATTAGGAAGTAACTGCTGCACATGTGTGAACCTGAAATTCTTGTAGCAACCCTGATATCTACATTTTCCATCCGATATTGAAGAAATTTCCAGAGATTGAACTGTTTCGACTGTAGATGGTTCTCAATAAATTCCATTGTTTCCGAATCATTGGTAATTATTGTGGTAGTCAAACGTAACATCTATCAAGCATTATTTTCGTATTGCCTGATTGATGAGAAGTATTTCAACGATCTATACATTCTTGTTACCGAAACGAGGGAACCTATGTGCCGCACACCAACCACCCAACTTGGTAGAATTTTTTGATATGGATATGTCTTTGCTCTGGGGGGTCAACCAAAAATTTTCGTCACGCAAAAAAGATGTCACAATTTCTAATGATGTTCACGTACAAGCGTACAACCCAGCCGTTGCTAGGGGAATGGAACTTCTGCAGTTTTAGCCACTCGTTGGAAAACGCTTGATTTATGTGATAAATGTTCACATCTCAAGCTACCAATTTCCCCCTCCTTATGTACCTGGCTACATTTCTAAACTAAGTTGATTGGACTATAAACAATGTTAATAAGCCGGCTACAATATTCTTGACGTAAAGCAATAGCATCATTTACTCCACTCCATAGGAAACATTTTCATCTCTTGACAACAGTCGACTGTTAACAACAAGCAACAACTCATTGTAGTGGCTTCTCTCCACAGTTATTTTCAACATTTCTATAAGTAAACCGTTGTTTTGTTGGAATTAGTCGGGATGCGGCCCAGGGAAAATAAATGAAATTATTTCATTTATTGTTTTATTTGATAACGTTTCGTCCTCTTACTGAGGACATCTTCAGATCTTGGTGTGTCCAGGAAAATATTCCCCCAATCGAAGACATGTAACATGGTATCTGCTTGTAAAGCAGATAGTGGAATTCGTTTACGAGTTTCTTCCTACGCCCCACCTTAAATTTTGTCGGTTGTTATTGATAGAATTTTAGACCAAATTAAGGACAGGAAGGCCTTTTTCGTAAAGTCTTGTTATTGATAGATTGTCCATCTCAAATATTCAAATATGACTACACCCATATGCACTCTGTACGTTCATTTGTTCGCTCTCTTTAAGACAAGAAAGAAGGACTCCTTAGACAAGAAAGAAGGACATAACATGAGCGTGATTAAGAAAACGTGTGAACATGACACCTTGTCAAGAATCAGGTATTGCCGTAGTAATCAAACTGATAATCGGGGAAAGAGATCATGTAGATATTTAGTCAGCATAATGTTACTATCATAGGAGCAGCATATCTGCATTAAAGGCCCGATCACACAGGACGCGTTATAACGCGACGTTAGGCGTTCCAGTAATGTCGCGTTACGGAGATAAGGTACATTGCATCACCCCGTCACACACACGGCGGTACCTCCAAATTACAAAATATCGCGCGCTGAGGGCGTTCTCCTCGGTCCTTCTGGTTATCTTCTGGATATTCACCGCTAGTAGTTCATGTAGGTCCTCGAAATTTTGTCTCGACATGCGGAAATAGTTCACAAAACGATCTTCATGTGAGCGCAACTCCCGACATAGACGGTGGTATTCCCCAAGCTCTTCCCTCCTTTGATTGATTGGGTGCACCCAATACCGTCTATTCCTGCGATCTACTAGCGCTAGAAGAAGTAGAGCTTCTTCCTCATCAGAGTCATTGTCAGAAATCATTAAAATAGACAAATTAGATAAATTATAGACGCTGGGAACCGCGAACCCCTTGAGTAGCACAGACAAGACTGGGTCTCGCGCCCTAATAACGCCCAATAATAACGCGGTGTATGTGACGTTGCTATATCGCCGAACGTCGCACAGTACTTTGATTGCAAGGGTTAGCTGTTCAAAAATCTGTTTTTGGTGGATTCTGGTAGGGAATGTTATGCTGATCACGAATATATATGGATGTGGGGGTCGTAAATAAGCCCTTAATAGGTAAAACTGAAAAAAAGTCAACCAAACGCGCTATTCACCCTTTTCTCGAAATAATTCTACAAATTTCATCTTATCAAAATCATAAATTTTGTTAATCACCATATCAACTACCTGCCTACTAAAAGATTACCAAGAACCACTAAAAGAAGAAGACTTTTCTTTTACCAAGCATTCTGCTTTGACGTACTAATTCGTAATATACCTACGAGAGAGGGAAAAAAATGCACGATTAGGAAACCTTCATAGAAAATGTATTGAATAAATTATTTCAACCATTGTGTAATTTATATAAATATAAATTTACATGAACACAGAAGGGTATTGGAACTAGGTAGTACATGAACAGAAAATTAGTAAGGGCTAGGTTTATAAAGAGAAACATGAAGAGTGACCAAATTTTGTAAACGCCTCTTTTTCGTCAATAAACTGCATTCGTGAAAGGGCTTCATGGGTCTTCCACAACTCGATCCAGAACGGGTTTTGTCGCACCCGAAGGGAAAAATGGTTCAAAAAACCAACTCGGCAGATTCAGCCACTTGATGTGACGTTTTTCAAAAACCGCATTTTTCCCTGCCTGTTTCCGCAATTTTCCAACGTAGGCGTGGAAGAAAGAAATTTTTGTTTTTACTTCGTCAATATCCGATTGAAGACCCAAATCAGACAGCAAGAATGAGAGGATGTTGCCTTTTTTGCCTTCCATGCTCTTCCCGGACTTCCATTTTCCGAACAGTGTCCGATTTGTAGGAACTCTGGCTGAAAAGATTGAAAAAATCATAGAAAAAAAAGTCGCGGCTAGTCGCAGGAAATTCCAACGGGATTGAGTGAAGAAATAGTGTCAAAAAACATATATTAAATGATCTAACTCCTCTTTTTTCCTCTTTTTGAAAAATTCAGTTCCTAAGGTAGAGGTTTAGTCGAAAATTTGTGGGATTATTATGGTAAAGATTTAACGGCGTAATTGAGGGAAATTCATACTTGAAAAATTATTGAGCCACATAAATATAGCCCATACCTGTGTCGTAACTCGTCATGAAGAGCAGAGAGATCTCAGAAGTAGCTCGGACGATTTCTGCACTCGTAATGAACAGGTAGTTCATCGTTAGTGTTTTGGGTGAAATGAGTTGTTGACAGTTGGACCGCGGAACTTGCGCTCTAGTGTTCTGTGCGAGGCTTGTGGAGACGGGAAACCTTTTGAATCGTGCCCACGGACTATCCAAGTATAGATTATTGCACTCGGGTTCAAGAATTTTGACCGATCGTTTTTGCGATTTTTGATACATATAGGTACTCAAAGTACTATGCGTCGGGGGGAACGCGCGTTCCTATAACGTCTCGTTATAACGTGTCCTGTGTGATCGGGCCAAGTATTCACTTAGCGTTACAAATATATATACACATTACATAGCATCCCTGTTCAGTATCTTCTTTCACTGCCCTGCTATACTATTACTGCCACAATAAAAGTGAGTTAAAAATAAAAACAAAAAACCTCGGCACTTGTTGCCTCCAAACTGCAACAACCCTTGTGGGAAAAAACCACCGTGACCAGAAAGCCCTCAAGTGAGGGAAAAAAAACCTCAATTAGGTGATTACAAAGAAGAGGGGTAAGCAAGTGAATGGATGAAACAAGTGCGTGCACTTTAATTTATGCGCAGAGCGGGGAAAACAAAAGCGAGCCCCAGCCTACCTGTCCCACTGAAACAATACCGCCCCTTTTGTATCACGTTGGAATTAACCACCTCGCCTCCCATCGCCAACCCTCTGCTTGTACGTCCACGACTTTCTTTGCCCCTAAAAGTATCCTGTTAAATTTTTTATATCTAATTTTTTAATACCTAATTAGTGAATTTCCCTCCCGTTGTTTCTTTGACGGGCCTCTTCTTAGTTCACTTCAGCTGTAGTCATTGATTTTTAGCCAATTCCCGTGGAAGAAAGATGTTTAAATGACTTCAAACATTTTGAAATTAAAATATTCGAAAATGTTCTTAATGAAATCCTTCCAGATCATAACTCTCCTCCGTTCTGATCCATAAATTCCTTAACATCCACCGCACCATAAATTCCGTTCTTATGACAAAAAAGCCACAGTTCCTTTGAGCCTGACGGCTAAAATTAAAAAACATGAATATGCTTTAGCCGTACACGACTCACTCCTCGTCGATTCTCAGAACCCGACCCCCCATCGGCCTCTGAACTCTGTTTATCATTCTGCCATCAATCCTAAAACATGGAATCATGTTTTAGCTCCTCGCTCTCACTTTATTATAGAAATGATCACGACCATTGAGCTCTTGTGAGATGATGATCTCCTAATAGAAACTCGCGAGTAAACATTCACTTTATTATAGAAAGAGGCTAAAGAGGCTACATACGAAATTACAGCTTCCTATAGTGTAAAGTATAGAAATTACCTTTTAAAATAATTTAACCACCGCTTCACAAATCTAACCGTTCTCGCAATTTCGGATCACCTGCTATGAATCACATAATCGAAACACCAGCTCAATGAAATCATCAGAAATTAACAAGCGGTTGCAATCATGTTCACAATATCAATAATTGAGAATGATCACCTGTGTGTAAACAATTATTCATATAACCATGCTCATAACTCAGCTTGTTGGCCACGCACTTCGCAGTAGTTAATATAGTATGGTTGGATAAATCGAGAGCTTTCGAACGAATGGTCAACGAATTTTGTGGGATGAAAAACGACGAAGTATCATATCCATAGCAACGACTCGGTTGTAAGCGGAAATCATCACAATTATTGGCGCTACTTTCGTTGCACTCTCGTGGGACATTTTTCGGTAGTTAGGTCACGGCTAAAGCATATTCATGCTAAAAGTCAAGCTTTCCAAACGAAAGTACGAGTTCGTTGGCCAGCATTTTGTGGGCATTCAATTGATCGAATTTCAAAAAATGTGCCAAAAAATATCTGAAAACGGATAAAAATCGTTAAACTTATTTATTTTAATATTTATTTATTATAGATTTTTAGTCAAAGAACTAATTTTAGTCAACGATCCACTGGTACAATAAAAACTCCATGCACATATGCTGAAAAACGTACTTGAATTTAATTAATATTTGACAAAATATGTATATTAATTGCGAAAAAAGCAAAAATTCAAAATATTTTCCGAATCACAAAATATTATTTAGAATGATTTTATTGCCATAAAATTGGTAATAAACTAAATTGCCAAACAGGAAGAAAATCACGATTTATAACATTCGACATTCATTACTAATTACTTAGTTTCAACCTAATGAGTTTTCTAGTACCTATTGTACTTCCTCCAGTTTTTGACGCTGCCCCCTTTGAGGGCATAGCTTCTGAACCCCTTGATGATGGTCACAGAGTGTCCGAAACGTCAGGAGACATTATGATGATTACAAAGATTTTGTAATTATTGTTTTCGAGTCTACCTATAGGTAACGGAAGCATTATTTTTACATTCGGAGAGAAAAAAAATGTTGGTCTCCAAAATCAAAATTTCCACTCGCATTTCACGTTTTAGACCATTCTGAACAACTTTGGTTCCGTGTGTGTGTATGTCGTGTGTCCGCAAATCCTTGTAACAATATTATTTTCTACTGTTTTCATCCGATTTAGATTAAATTTTCAGGAAATGTGTTGGCAAGGGGTGGACGGTACCCTCCCAGTTTCATCGTTCTTGACTCAATACTTCACTCTGGGCATGCTCAAACGTAAATTCTACCAACCATAATTTTCTCACGCCTAGCCGTCCGATCTCGATCAAATTTGGATGGTAGTTGGGGAATGACGATGTGATCATACCGTATCAATTTTAACATGATTGCATCATTAATAGCTACTATCCATGCGCCAATATGAAATCCTTGTAACGACCATAATTTCCACAGTTTTCGTCCGATCTGGATGAAATTTTCAGTGAATGAGCGGGTTAGGTTGTTGATGATCCCGTACCGTTTTTTTTTTCCTTGGACCGAATTCCGAATATCTCTACTACTAGCCGCTCCGGCTCGCTACGCTCGCCTCCACGTCCAGCCGGGGGGCAAGCCCCCCGGACCCCCCATTAAATTGCTCGCTTCGCTCGCAAAGGTGGCATGTGTGGAATATTGCTCGCTTTGCTCGCAAAGTGTGGCATGTAGGGAATGTTGCTCGCTTCGCTCGCAAAGTGTGGCTGTATACATGCGATGTATTACAATTGAAACGTGTAGGGGATTTTGCTCGCTTCGCTCACAAACGGTAGATCTCTAAGGGTAGTTTTAACTTCTGTAGGGGATGTTGCTCGCTCCGCTCGCTTGAGGAAGTTATACTGCCCACCCAACTTGGCAGACGTTTTTTTCTGTTGGAAATTCTTACAAACAAATTAAATCTTATAAAACTACGTGGAACCACGAAAAGTTTATTAGGGGATGTTGCTCGCTTCGCTCGCAAGGTATACCTGTATACCCTTGAGGAAGTTATACTGCCCACCCAACTTGGCAGACGTTTTTTTCTGTTGGAAATTCTTACAAACAAATTAAATCTTATAAAACTACGTGGAACCACGAAAAGTTTATTAGGGGATGTTGCTCGCTTCGCTCGCAAGGTATACCTGTATATGTGTAGGACAAAGTCCGTATTTATTCTGTTGAAATGGCCTATGTATACCTGCTCGCCTCGCAAGTGCGTAGGTAGGCCTCTCGCAACGTTGTGAAAAGGCGGCTGGATTAAAAATGTCATATTAAACGGTTCCCTTCGCTTCCGCTGGCAATTCGACCGAGTTCTCTTCACTTTTTTCGATATCCGATTTCGGATTCAGATTCGGCGGACCCAAAGCTGTATTTCGCCCGCGAAAACCGTTCCGAAAAACGTACCTTTATGGGGTATATTTTAATCGGAAAAAACCAAGTTTTTCGGCGGACTTTTCGAGAAAACGGGTAATTACTCTCGCATTTTTTTAACGCATTTCCCGATACTTTTTTCGCGATCCGATCGCACCGTCGTCTTCCTCGTTCAAAAACCTACGAAACCCGTATTTTTCCGGAATTGTCAACGGCCGTTTAGAGGGGTAGGGGAAGCGGGGAAGTCCAAAAAGCGCACATTAATTCTTACTTCGACCCCCCTCCCGCCCTACGGCCCATGGTTCGGGTGGGATTAGAAAATTTTAAATTCGCTTATACACCCTATCGGAAAATCCCAAGAAGATCCCCCCACTCGTAGATCCGGCCCACTCAGCCGTTTGGCCGTGCATAGACACGACAAACGGACAAACGGACAAACGGACGGAGTTTCATTCTTATTAATAGTATAGATTAATAAGAATGAAACTCCGTCTGTCTGTTTGTTTGTCGTGTCTATGCACGGCCAAACGGCTGAGTGGGGGGAGTCTACGAGTGGGGGGATCTTTTTGGAATTTTCCGATAGGGTGTATAAGCGAATTTAAAATTTTCTAATCCCACCCGAACCATGGGCCGTAGGGCGGGAGGGGGGTCGAAGTAATAATTAATGTGCGCTTTTTGGACTTCCCCGCTTCCCCAACCCCTCTAAACGGCCGTCGAAAATTCCGGAAAAATACGGGTTTCGTAGGTGTTGAAACGAGAAAGACGACGGCGCGATCGGATCGCGAAAAAAGTATCGGAAATGCTTCAAAAAAATGCGAAAGTACGGACCGTGTTTTCTCGAAAAGTCCGACAAAAACTACGTTTTTTCCGATTAAAAAATACCCCATAAAGGTACGTTTTTCGGAACGGTTTTCGCGGGCGAAATACAGCTTTGGGTCCGCCGAATCTGAATCTGAAATCGGATATCGAAAAAAGTGACGAGAACTCGGTCAAATTGCAAGCAGAAGCGAGCAAAGCGATTAAAATGATTGTGCCGTGGACGAGAGAAGACTCAAGAATTGACGTGAAGGGTTCGATGTCACAATGTTGCGAGGCGAGCAGGTATACATAGGTATACTACCTTGCGAGCGAAGCGAGAGCCATTTCAAATAATAAATACGGACTTTGTCCTACACATATACAGGTATACCTTGCGAGCGAAGTGAGCAACATCCCCGAATAAACTTTTCGTGGTTCCACGTAGTTATATAAGATTTAATTTGTTTGTAAGAATTCCCAACTGAAAAAAACGTCTGCCAAGTTGGGTGGGCAGTACAACATTCCCTAATAAACTTTTCGTGGTTCCACGTAGTTTTATAAGAATTAATTTGTTTGTAAGAATTTCCAACAGAAAAAAACGTCTGCCAAGTTGGGTGGGCAGTATAACTTCTTCAAGCGAGCGAAGCGAGCAGCATCCCCTACAGAAGTAAAACCTACCCTTAGGGATCTACCATTTGCGAGCGAAGCGAGCAACATCCCCTACATGTTTCAATTGTAATACATCGCATGTATACAGCCACACTTTGCGAGCGAAGCTAGCAACATTCCCTACATACCACACTAAACTTTTCGTGGTTCCACGTAGTTTTATAAGATTTAATTTGTTTGTAAGAATTCCCAACTGAAAAAAACGTCTGCCAAGTTGGGTGAACAGTATAACTTCCTCAAGCGAGCGAAGCGAGCAGCATCCCCTACAGAAGTTAAACCTACCCTTAGAGATCTACCGTTTGCGAGAGAAGCGAGCAACATCCCCTACACACGTTAAACCTACCCTTAGGGATCTACCATTTGCGAGCAAAGCGAGCAACATTCCCTACATGCCACACCTTGCGAGCGAAGCGAGAGCCATTTCAACAGAATAAATACGGACTTTATCCTACACATATACAGCAATACCTTGCGAGCGAAGCGAGCAACATCCCCGAATAAACTTTTCGTGGTTCCACGTAGTTTTATGAGATTTAATTTGTTTGTAATAATTCCCAACTGAAAAAAACGTCTGCCAAGTTGGGTGGGCAGTATAACTTCCTCAAGCGAGCGAAGCGAGCAGCATCCCTTCCAGAAGTTAAACCTACCCTTAGGGATCTATCGTTTGCGAGCGAAGCGAGCAGCATCCCCTACAGAAGTTAAACCTACCCTTAGAGATCTACCGTTTGCGAGCGAACCGAGCAACATCCCCTAAATGCCAGACTTTGCGAGCGAAGCGAGCAATATTCCCTACATGCCACACGTTGCGAGCGAAGCGAGCAACTTAACGGGGGTCCGGGGGGCTTGCCCCCCGGCTGGACGTGGAGGCGAGCGTAGCGAGCCGAAGCGGCTAGTACATAATATAAATAACTTCACGGCCGACAACAATTCTATCTCAAAAGTTCAAAAAGTGAGAGCAATTAACAAAAATCGAGTTCTTGGGTCGAAAAAGCTATTGTAGGTTTGGATTTATGGGGTACATTTGGAATCAGTGCAAAATTTTCTGTAAGAATCGGTTTCTGACCCTCTTTGAGCCGTCTGGCGTAAAATACAACTACTCATCCAAAATGCATGAAAATCACGCTGTTATCCTCAAACGAGCCAAACGTTACATAGAAAGCTCCTAGCTGTCCGATCTCGATCAAATTTGGATGGTAGTTGGGGAATGATGATGTGATCATACCATATCAATTTTAACATGATTGCATCATTAATAGCTATTACGCATGCACCAAAATGAAATCCTTGTAACAAGCTTAATTTCCAGAGTTTTCATCCGATCTGGATGAAATTTTCAGGAATGTGCGAGCTGGAATGTACATGGTCCCCTATCAGTTACATTTTTGCCAAATTTATACTCCACTCTGCGCATGCGCAAACTTAAATTACATAATGCTTCATTTTTTTACGCCCCAGTCGTCCCATCTTGTTCAAATTTGGATGATAGTCGGAGTGATGACGATTTTATCGTCCCATTTCAATTTCAACATGATTATATCATTCATAGCTACTGCGCATGCGCCAATGTGAATTACTTGTAATAACCTCAATTTCCATAGTTTTCATCCTAATTGATGAAATTGTCAGTGAATGCGCAGGTTAGGTGGTAGATGATCCTGTACCTATTTCATTGTTTTCAACTTATCAGTTCATTCTTGTGCAAATGTAAAGGACATTGAGCATCCTTTCTTCGTTTCTTTATTAACCGATTATGACGTTTCACTCAACTTCTTGATTTACACTTTTCCGCAATGGGATTTTGAAGATCATTTCAAACTTTTCAATGATCTATACATCCATAATAGGTAAAAGAGGAAGCTAAGTGCCACACCCAACTTGGCAGACTTTTTTTTTTTTTTTTCTTCCTTGGGCCGAATTCAGACTATACGTACATAATATAAATAACATCACGGCTGACAATACTTCTATCTCAAAAGTTCAAAAAGTGAGAGTAATTAACGAAAATCGAGTTCTTGGGTCGAAGAAGCTATTGTAGGTTTAGAGCCATGGGGCGTATTTGGAATCAGTGCAAAATTTTCTATAAGAATAACTAATACAGTAATTTATTTTGGCCACCACCAGAACCATAAGTGCATGAAAATCACACTGCAATGCTCATACGAGCCAAACGCTTCATAGAAAGGTTTTTTTTTTTTTTTTTTTTTAACTGTACAAACTTCGAAATAGATGGAATTTTGTGTATTTGGTAAGCCTGATCGAAATTTGGTACAGTGAATCGACTGAGACATCAGAAAAATCTGATATTCATCTACAAGTCACATAGAATCAATTTAAAACACTTAATAGTTGCTTGAAAAAAAAAAAGGGCTCACGTAAAGCTGTTTCAGGTAGGTCCAAATATATCCAAGCATTTAGAAATAATATCGAAAGTTCAAAACAGATACTTAAGTTAAATTAAAGGTTATTTTCTTGACTTATACTTGGCAAACTCCTGTATGATATGAAAAAAATCTGCTTTCTCCAATCCCTAATTTCGCCTCGATGTTTTAACATGGAACATGTTTTCGCCATCATAACCGGGCCAAAAATGAGTTGGATTACATTTGGTGCGTTACGTTCCTATTTTCTGATGATTATCGCTTACAACCTAATCGTTGCTACGGAACTGTACCTTACGCATTTATGATTTTAAAAAGTCGTTGGAAAGCTCTCGATTTACCGAAACGTATTATGTTAACCATTGCGAAGTGCGTGGCCAACAATTTGAGGTTAATTCCTCAGCTAATTATCACTCCTTCTCAGTTAATTTTGTAAACATGATTGCAACGAATATTAGACTGGAAAATTAATATCACAGAAAATAAAACAATTTCAGTGAATTTTTGGCTGTAAACCCTCAAATAATGAACCATTATTGAAATTTTAATCTTAAAATATCTTACGAATTTCCCCTCATAACTTTTGAAACTAATCATATACTTTCGTACTTGGCATAAAAAAGAATTCTGATATTCATGACCAGGCTTAAATAAGACACACCCCTGGCTCAAAAGAAACTGCCAACCACCAACTATTATATATGCTCGGAGAGTGACAGAATTAATGCATATTGATGACATACAACCCCCAAATATTTTATTTTCCTTTGATTTTTGGAAATTACTCATCTTGAAGCGTAAACCAATGAATTTTTAAGGGATGTAAGGATTTGTTTTTCATTGGTAGATTACAAAGTTTATTACTGAAAATAACAAACCAAAATCATAAAAACTTGAGTTCAGTAAAATAAAATGCGTTCTATGATCAGCGAAAGATTGATACCATTCGTTTAGATATACTGGGTATTTATGAAAATGTGATTTACTCTAGGTTTACGCGGCCTCATCCTTTTCTACCGTTCTTGAATTATGTCTATCGCGGGTCGTGAACTACTGACCAGGTGTCAGCGTGGAAACCGGTCCGAGCTAAGACGAGCATTGTCCGGCTGCGAGGGGACGGACCCGCTAGACCAGCGATAGTCTCGCGGCGCATTATAATACTCGCACCTACCTACCAGTTGTTAGTTGTTACCTCCGCTTCCACTCGGCCCGTATGTGCATTTTCTATTATTCTGCCGCACAATGACGTACGCGAGTCTCCCCTCTTTCCTTCCTATTTCAGATTTTTTATTCCCTCTCTGTCGTCGCGATTGTTATACTTCGAACGTGAATCCTGAAGTGAACAGGACGGAATCACGCAGCCATTCAGTTAGTACTGTCCGACTTTAGCTGCAACATTAGTGTGAGCCACGACTTTTGAATTGCAGGCGGGATGAGTGCGCGCAGCATAAACAGCGGTTGCCCTGTCGTTTTTCCTTCAACGTACTTGGACAAAGTAAGCCTACACCAACCATTTGACAACAAGAAAACTAAAAATTATTGAAGAGCGTTCCTTAGACCGTGTGCGTAATATGAATAAGTGGCATCATTTTGAAGAGAATTAAATTTTTGAAATCAGGCATCATCATCATCCATCATTCTTTCAACATTACATTCACGAAAACTTTATGACACATTCAAAAATTATTTCTGTTATCGATACTTACAAAAAATGAATAAAATTGGATAATAATAAAATAGAATAAAATAAATTGAAATAAACAGAATTAAATTAATAAAATTAATTGATAAATTAATTAATTAAATGAAAAAATATATTAGGGAAACAACTTTATTTTAACGAACATATTTATTAAATATATAAAATTATCAAATTTAAATTTTTTGAAGCGATATTACTTACAAAAAGTTTATCAGTGTAAACTTGTGGAGTGCACAGAAATTCGAGCACACATTTTAACAAAAAATATGTATCATCAAGAAAATAATATTTAAAAACCTTAAATAGATTTTTGTAGCTAAATATTACTTAGAAGAAGGAGTTTTTGTCATACATTTGATAGTTCATCTTTTTTGTGCACACAAATCTAAAATTATCTAAAATTTAATGGTATCTAAAATTTAATGAACTAGCCATTTATTGTTTTTATCTTTAAAGATTTCTAAAAACTTTAAATAGTAACTCCCTTTTTAGCTCATTTTCTTAAATAAATAAAAATAAAATAAACCGCTACCTATTGTACCTATTCACTTTGTCCGTTTATGAATGTATGTAAGTGTATCCTCGTAAAAGCGCTTTAACTCGAGAACGCTGGACTGAATTTGACGGGATGGGTCACAAAATGATTGATGAAATAAATTGGTTGCAAGAAATCGTCATTCATAATCAGCAGCGTGAGCTGATTTCTTGATTCAAAAAAGCCAATTTGTAACGGAGCCTCTGTGAACGAAGTAGGATGGCAATAAAACTTGCCGGACGACTCTAATCAGCTAAGTGAGCTATGAACACTAATTTCTATGCTATTTATCCTAAGAAGCTAAAATTTGGAACGAAGCCTCGATGAGGCAGGTGGAATATGATTTTCACTTGCAAAAACATCCGAATCTGCTGAGTGAGCTTTTAGAGCTAATTTCCCTGATATTTATCATATGAAGCTGGTAACTTTATTTTATTTAAGTAACGGTAAGTATTGTACTTAAAAGATAACGCGCTTAACATGTATTTTGATAATCACGTGCCAAAGCGGCGCTACAACTTCCCCAATTTATAATACGGATTCAATATCCACATAAAATTTATTGATCCAGTGACCCGTCACTCGAATTTTTGTGTGCTCAGAAACGGACCTATTACGCGTAGAAAATGCGCCAGTTATGAAAGTATGGTGTTTTTGAAGTTTTCAAATTGCCACATGTGATACCTAATTTTGGGGTATATCTTCAATCTGAATCACGTGGTGATATTGATATTGAATTTGGTGATATTGTTTTATTGATAAACGTTTCAACTTTGAAAAAAAATGAGACAAAACGGCTAAAATCACGCATTTCCCCACACCTATTCACATAGCGCATATATATTACCAAAACCTCGGGATTTAACTACTGCCGCACTTTTTGCACGTGATTGCCACCGTTTCTGAGCACACATAAATTCGAGCGATGGGTCATTTTTAAATAAAATTTTATCTAGATTTTGAATCTTGAATAAAAAAATCAGTTTTCCCCATTTGAAAATAGCGAGATTGTAGTCGTAGGGCCACTATGGCAAGTGATAATTAAAATCCAGTTTCATCATTGAATAGTATTTAAAGAGTATTTATATCTTTGGGAAAAAACGGCCCCCTGGTTCTCAGTTACATCTATTTATATACTTCCAATGAAACACAGAATGTGTTTTAACTCACGCGTTTCACACAAACCCGTGAAACCCGCATATAAGAATGATTCAGATTTTGCGGTGTATCTTATCACTACTATGTCAAGTTGTTTTATTTATTTATCACCAGCGCGACGACTCGCCACCAACACAATGAAATCATCAAAAATTTACAAACGGTCGCAATCATGTTCACAATATCAATTATTGAGAATGATCACCCGTGTGTAAACAATTATTGATATAACCGTGCTCATAACTCAGCTTGTTGGCCACGCACTTCGCAGTAGTTAATATAGTATGGTTGGATAAATCGAGAGCTTTCGAACGAATGGTCAACGAATTTTGTGGGATGAAAAATGACGAAGTATCATTTCCCTAGCAACGACTCGGTTGTAGCAGGAAATCATCAGTAAATTGTTGCAACACATTTTCGTTAGCACATAACGTTTCGTTTTTGGTTGGAGAGGCCAAGGCTAAAACAATTTCTGTGTTAAAAATAAAACAAATAAATGAAAGGTTGGTCTATCTAATTTTAGACACCCTGTAGGTATATATATTCATATATATTAGGTACATCCGCCATTGCTCAAATTTTCGAACGGATCGAGCAAGAGAGTTCATATTTGACACACGAACAGTTCTTTTGATTCCATAGCTGGAGTCGTTATCCAGCAAAATTTATTTATTTATTCATTCATTTGTTTCATTTTTTATTATTACATATTCCAAAATCGTTAAAATTGTACGTTTCATTTAAAAATACAACCTATTTGGTGGCAAAATCTTCAACGTATTTTTGTACGCAGAACCGAATGAAGCCTCAAATGCTCACACCGCCCTGCGATGTGACGACAGTTTTACTTTTTGGAACTTTTATTTTCCCCACAACTTTTCGCGTTAGAAATATTTTTGCCGTATAATTGTTCTTACATATGGAAAAATGCTAACATAAAACAGTACATTTAGGTAATTTTATAAACGGTAATTTTTATTTTTATTTTTTTCTTAAGCTAATGCGGTTGATTTTTGATCTTGTAATTTAAAAAAATTTCCTGAAGATCAAATGAAAATTAAAAGGGATTTTGAAATAGATATGTACGAATTTCCACACTCCATAGGGCTTATATATGAGCAGAGATTATTGGCGAATTTTGAGATTATTCAAATTCGAAATTCACCATATTAAATTTTAATATTTAGAACACGCGTAGCCGTTTTTATTTCTGATAAGTGAATAGTTGCAAATAATTAGGCATCATTATTTTATCTTATTAATGTATTTTACTTTCCCGCAATTACTGTACCTATTTAAGAATGACTTTTGTTAGTTTTATTTTCCATTCGGCATCCTTCAAAGCACGGATATAATTTTTTAGGACGCCCCTCTGAAGCTAAGCTTTGTCAATAGAGGGACGACCTATTGGAACTGATCCAGGGGGTAGGGGACAACCCAAGCATGAGAAAAAAAACCGCATACAAATTCGTTTCAGACCATTCTAAGACCGAATCCGTATAGGAAAACCGTAGATGTATGTACGGTTTTTTTCAGAAATTTCGTCAACGCCTACGGTTCTCAACCGATTCCGTGATTCTAATTTTGTTCTATTATGAATTCGATACAGTTAAGGAAAATATGTCATGATTTTCAAATTTCATCATGGGAGTGGGTGAATGGAGGGGGCAATTGTAATAAATCATGATGTTTTAACTATTCTCGTCCGATTTTCGTGATTCTTTCTTTGTTCAACTGTGAATTCGGTCTAGTTTCAGAACATGTGTCAGGAGTTTCAAATTTCGTGTTGGAAGGGTATGAATGGAGGGGTAATAAATATAAAACGTTCTATTTTCACTATATTCATATTTCGGTGACTGTTGTAGCAAATTTTTGAAGAAAATTAAGCTATTGCTCTCGCCTCAAAATTTGTAGAATGTGAATTTTTGAAAAATTTTATGCAGAAATCCGTTTCAGGCTATTCTGAATCATATTCTGAAGTTTAACGCATTTTTTAATGTATGTATGTATGTATGTGTCATTCCAGACGATAACTGTCCGTAGAATTGTGCTAGAAACTTCAAACAAATTTTAAAATGTTTAGGACACAAAACGAAAGTTCAAGTTCGTTGGCCAGCATGATCGGATTACATCTTCGGGTTGAAATGTTCAAAAATGTAGTCAAAAATTTCAAAATAGCCTGTTTTTTGCGATTTGTTGTGCGAAATATTTTTTTCAGCATACTAACATGTGGTATATTCGGAATCTGCATAAAATTTCCTATAAGAATATGTATCAAGTTTTCAAAAATTCCAAAGTTGAAAAATCAGTCAAAAATTGAAATAATGCCGATCGCTAATTGTAAAAATCGGTTACATTGGCATGAAACAAAGATTGAACTACTCTTATGGAAGTATCCCTGTACAACCAATCCTAGAACCATGCTGTTTCTACAAGATTAGTTTAATAATAATAAAGTATGAGTACCTCCTAATCATTTTTAATAATATGATTCCATGTTTGTCTATCAAAATCATAGACTAAAATTTCTCTACACGATCAATAGCGGCTGAATGTCGTTTTGTTCGATCCAGATTTTAGTCCAGTTATGCATCTTTGGAAGTATCGAATTTACTGTCGGAGAAGGATTTAAATGGGTTAATGGGGGGGAGGGTTGTGGTATTCCCGAGAAATAATGATACATTTGTTTAGTTTTTTTTACTCATTTTAATTTTAACCAAAATTATATACAATCCATTCATGGGGACGTCCCTGTAATGCATAATTATATATAGCATTTCCGAATTGAGTTAAACTTTTTCCATTTAGGTTTAGTTCTTTTCCATTTAGGTTTAAACCTTTTCCATTTAGATTTAAACCCTCTCCATTTGGATTTAGACCTTTTCCATTTAGATTTAAACCTTTTCCATTTAGATTTAAACCTTTTCCACTTAGATATAAACCTTTTCCAATTGGATTTAAACTCCATCAAAACGTCAGTAGTTCCCCATCATAGTAAGTAAGTGCCTACCTACTGAAATTTCATTAGGCTAGAAGTAAAAAAAAAAAAAAAAGGAAACGGTAAGAGAAAATACGCATTTTTGAAAGCTTGTTATGAATCGGAAATCTCGGTAATGGATAAGGAGCCAAAGGCGTTTGGTTGAGAAAGAATTAATTTATAACGTCCGTTCATGAGAAATTCTTGTGTTCAAAAAACATGTGTTCATTATTATATATATATATATATATATATATATATATATATATATATATATATATATATATATATATATATTACATTTCTGTGCATAAAAAAACACTTGCATGATTTAATTTTCAAGTTGTGGCATAATAACGTCGGGTTAGAGGTAAAAGTACCGAAGAGGTAAATTCATATTGTGCGAAAATCAAATTAAAATTTCAAAAGTTAGTTTGGTAAATATGATAATAAATTATTTTCTTAGGTTGGATACATAGTTTGATGATATTGATCACCAATAATAACAACAGTTAAATAATCATAATATTCTGCATTTGATTTTCGCACGTGTTGAATTTGTGACTTGGGTACTTTTACCTCTAACTCCACGATAATTTCCTGAGTTTAAATCCAAATGGAAAAGGTTTAAATCCAAATGGAAAAGGTTTAAATCCGAATAGAAAAAGTCTAAATCTAAGTGGAAAAGGTCTAAATCTAAATGGAAAAGGTTTAAATCTAAATGGAAAAGGTCTAAACCTAAATGGAAAAGGTTTAAACCAAAATGAAAAAGGACTAAACCTAAATGGAAAAAGTTTAACTCAATTCGGAAATGCTATATACTTACCAATATGTTTGATTTTTTTTGGGAGGGGTAACGAGAGCAGTTACATTAACAGCTAACTCATCGCTATTCAGCAGTAACTCTAAGCGGATAGTCTCAGTAGAGAACAGCATCCGGCGGTCATGTGTTGTGCCCGTGGGATTGGAACAACGCGGGGGCTGAACGTCTTCCAATCTCCTGATCTCTCAATCCGGCTCTTCTCATTCGTGGGACCCCGAGGGCGCGAATATTTCCGGCTCAACTAATTGGCGGGTTTCTTATCCGCTGTCCAACGTCCAGGTGGCTACATCTTTAGAGATTTATGTGGTAAACCGGACGAATTTCCTATTCGATGACCCGCTCGTATAGATAGCGACGCATCTGTTGGCAGGGTGTAGTTCCGTCGAGTAGTTTCTGGAAAAAGAAAGATATATATATATAGGTATATAATGAAATACTATAGTCTAATGTTTCTTAGTATACAATACCAATGAAATTCTCATTGCCTATGAAGAGCACAAAGAAGAATGGCGGAATATCAGCCATTACACAAGTTGAGGAAATCTAATTTGAAAGTTCATAACCCTGTGAACCTTAAACTTCAACACTTTTAATTTCTTCTGTTTTTTAACAGTAAATTTTGGGATGATTTTTCACCCTGATCATTCGATCTGATTCTCAACTAGAACTCAATCCCAACTGAAAATTGTCATTTCGCCTTCCGAATTATGCACATCATGAACCTTCATGAACACTGTTGACGCAGTACACTCACGCATGATAAAACCACGTATGACCGATGATTTTTGTGTTAGCGGGTGTTCATTAAAATCTATTCGGATGTACATCTGAACTCTTTTACTGGCCACGGATTAACCAGTCTATTAAAGTTTGTTTTCCTTTTTTAGCTAATTTCCGTAGAATTCGTAGATATATAGGTATATATTTCGTTGGCTGAACTTTTTGAGCGCATTAAATTGGTCAAATTTCAAAAAATGCGTTAAAAAATCACTTCAAATTGTAAAAAACTTAAAATTTAATAAATTTATATTTTTGTGCATTATATTACTCAAAGTAAGTTTATTAACGATGAACTAAAACTTATGCATAATTTATGGATGTATAATTTATGCACAAAATTATGCCGAAAAATGTTCTCGAATTTCAATATCATGTGCTGAAAAATAATTGAAAATATGTAAAACTATTCTAGGAATCCAAAATTCAGTCTGAATAGCAGATTATTATTATTCAGAACCAGTTTTTTTCCCATGAAATTCATAGTTTACCATTTATTTGTGCTCAAATTGCAAAGCAATTTAGTATAAATACTAGAGGCCTGTTAGGGCTTAGAAAGCCCTAATCTAGAACACGATCAAGTTAAGCACAGAGACGAACGGCGGCACTTGGGGCCGTCTAACACTGAAATCGGTCCGCGAAGTTCTTCACAATTTCAAAGATCGTTCAGAAATAACTCTCCTCGATGTTAGTAACTACACTACGTTTCTTACTTACCGTGGCAACTGTTGTTACTGCCACAGCCTAATAAACAGAGAGTCTCCCTATCAAATTTCAACATCCTACAGTGAAAGGAAAGAATTTAGCTCACTCAGCTGATCAGAAAAGACCCCATCACTACGTTTCTTACTTACCGACACCTGGGGCCGTGCTGAATCGGAATTATATATAAAGACCGTTCGGAATTATATATAAAGTCCGCTAAGTTCTTCAGTTTCAAATTCTTCGTTCAGAAATAACTCTCCTAGATGTTAGTAACTACACTACGTTTCTTAATTACCGTGAATTGACGGCAACTGTTGTTACCGCCACAGCCTAATAAACAACTCTCGTTGATAAGGACCGCCTAGAACACGATCAAGGCGGGTATAGAGACGAACGGCGACACTTTTGCAACAAACTTGGGGCTGTGCTGATTCGAATGAGCCGTCTAACACTGAAATCGGACCGCGAAGTTCTTCACAATTTCAAAGACCGTTCGGAATTATATATAAAGATAATAATATGATAATTCACGGAATTTTGCTCATTAGGTCATGCTCTATATTAAAGTTAACGTTTGTACATAGTGGGCTATTAATCAGTCCAGGATCCGCCTTTATAGACGGTTCGTCGTTATAACCACTGTCGTCATGAATGATTTCCACTGTAATTATTTATTTCTCGTCAGTTCAATGACGAAATTTGTCAAGCCTGTGCTCCGCCATAATACACCGGAGCCAAGCAGTACAAGGTGTATAGAAGTCCCAAACTCTCAGATACTTAATTCTGCCTACTTTGTTGGAGCACCTTGTCATGTTTTATGTATGGGACCACGGGATGGAATAGACGAAACAATTAGAAACCGCATTCTTTGCTTCCGACAGATGTGACTTCTATCAAATCCTTGCCACGTGTCTATTCGCCGCACAATGAAAAATTAGAATGCTATTGTATGTTTTTCTCTACTTGGCCTCTAACACGGTACACCCCCACATTGTTGGTGGCATCTCCGGTGAAGGTGTTCTTTTGACGTGGAACGTAAACCATTTTTTTCCTTGAAGGTCCCCTCTGCATTATGAACGGACCGGTTCATCGTGGGACTTTTTTCCGTCCGGTTTATCCACGCCACCCACAACCGGAAACAGGTGATAATGATAATATTGGCCACATTTTAAAGTTACGGTATACCGAAATTTTATAAACTATATTATGTACCTATTGCAGTACAACATCTTCATTATAATTCGCCGCTCCGTGCCTCGCCAGAGAGCAGGCACGTAGCCAGAGGGGGGGTCCATGGGGTCCGGACCCTCCCCGAAATTTTTTATGAATTAAAAAATTATTCATGGTTAGGGTAGTTAGGGTCTATTATTTCACTAGCACGAACTAACAATAGAGAATATTCGTCTGATGTGAAATTCTTCAGATATTATTTTTATAATACTCATAGGTTCTGCTAATAGCTCCAATATGTAGAGGTAAGATTTCGGTACACGGACATGGGTCATGTATACGACATTAAAGACATATCAACGCCTCTAGCACTATACCTGAACGACCCGTGTAAGCCTTGCCGTGTAGCAACTCTTCATACCTTTCAGCACTCCAAATTTTTATTATGGTGTTCAGAAGCCTTCTGACATCTTCCCCTGAAGAGATTCCTTTCTCTCTCTGGAGGGCAGTACTACATAGGAAGAAAATTCTCTCCGAATCTCAAATTCCCTCGGCTAGCTCTTTCACTTCTTCAGCAAGGAGTGACACGCCGACCGCTCCCTGAGGTAACTCGTACTGCTTTCCTTGCAGACGCATGGCTCTCTGTTACAGCATGTCCCATCTTAATGTGGTCCAGCTTCCTGGAGAATTTAACATCCCGTCCCCGAAGCCTCTTATGAAATAGTTCTGAATAGGATCAGCATTTGGTATTGATTTTATAATTTGAGTACCATGGTTGGTATTCAGGTTCGCAATATTTGGATGTCTGGAGCGTATATGTAGAGTGAGTTCTCTTCTTGTAAATCCTCTAGAACAATGGGGACATTGGGTTGCATTGTCTCTTTGACTATTCACCAAGGTATCATCCATGTTACTGAGCTACATAATTACGTTGCTCCAACGATATCACAACAATAACAATAATTAAGTTAACATTTTTGGAATGAGTGAATGAGTCAGAATTTGGCACTCAACTTCGAAGTAGGAATTTGAAGAAGTATGACTGGGAGTGTGAACCTGTCTGGTACGTTTTCCATCAATTTTCGCTATTAAAAAAAAAAAAAAAAAAAAAATCGCGATCTGACGCTTCGAAAATCGATTTTCTTGCGGAGTGGAAATTCACACAACACATCACCATCCGTTCCGGGATTAGAAAATTCATAAATTTACTTCATGGGATCTTGCAGTCTATGGGAAATTTATCTATCCTATGTGCGTCACGGGGTTCTGTATTCCGCCCCACACTCCTCACAATATCCTACGGGGAGAATGTTCCTAGATGTCTTCCTAACTTTTACGTTACGGGATCCTGCAGTACCTTAGAAATTAAGATTAGAAAAATACCTTAGAAATAAGATGGGTAACGAACACCTTTCTCATTTGACCATGGTGTCAATTCATTATCCACTGTCGTTCGCGGCTGATAACGTGCTGGATTGGATGTCTTTAAAAGCAAACAGAAAAATCTTATTATAAACATTTTATGATCAACTAAATACCTAAAAATTGAACTTTTATTGTTGTATAAAGATCAAGATTGATCATGATTGTAAAAAATTGTTTTAACTGTCACCTAAAATCCTTATTATGTACCTGCCTATTAAATATTTTTGCCTTATTAAAGATAGTACTTCATCATGTTTGTAAAACATTTCTTCTCCTGTGACTCGAAATTCGTACTTTAAAATTTATTGAAATGGGAAGAAAGCCGGTGGGTGATGGGGGGGGATCTGGACCCTCCCCAAGGCAAAATCCTGGCTACGTGCCTGCCAGAGAGCAAGTCAACTGGACCTCCAGTTACCTCTATTTACATCCTTCGCATGAAATTATTGAAACACAGAATGTATTTTAGCTCACGCGTTTCACATAAACCCGTGAAACCCGCATATAAGAAGAGATGACCGAGATGACCGAGAATTTGTGTTGTATCTTATCTCTACTAAGTCAAGTTGTTTTATTTATTTATCACAAGCGCAACGACTCACCACCAGCTTAAGAAATCATCAGATATTAACAAGCGGTTGCAACCATGTTCACAATATCAATTGTTGAGAATGGTATGCCGCGTGTGTAAACAATTATTCCAATAACCATGCTTTTAACTCAGCTCGTTGGACCCGTAGTTCGCAGTTCTGAACATAATATGGTTGGATAAATCGAGAGCTTTCGAACGAATGGACATCGAATTTTGTGGGATTAAAACTGACGAAGTACCATTTCTCTAGCAACGACTCGGTTGTAAGCGGAAATAATTAGAAATTGTTGCAACACATTTTCGTTACACAAAAACGTTTCGTTTTCGATTGGAGACGCCAAGGCTAAAACACATTTTGTGTTAATAACTTCAATTCTGGAAAATTTTGGCCGTTTTCCGTGATTTGTTCAGCACTTGTTCTGAATTCGGTGTAAATTAGGCTGCCCGGATTTTTCATTTTGACCACAAGCTTGATGGAAACAATGGATGTTTCCCTCTGAATTAAAATGAGACGTTTTGAGATCATCTTTGTTTCAAAAACTACGCTATGTGTTGATGGAAGAGGATACAAAAATAAAAAATATAATAAAAAATAAATAATAGATAATAATAAATAGAATAAATAAACGAATAAGAGTTCTAAATGGCAATACAGGTAGAATTAAATTGTAAAACGTACGCATTTTTTCCCCTAAAAAATGATTAAACTTTCCCCTATGGATGGATGATTAAACTTCCTAAACCGTCAGACATCTATTATGAATATGTTTTGCTGGTTTTTCGGCATCGATTTTGGATGGTGTAGAAACCAGAAACTCCGAAACGGAAAGGTGATGTCGATCTTGTGAGTTGGAATTATAATATTTTCCACCAACTTCGTCAGATATTATACTGACGTACGTTCCTATAGGCACAAATTGTTAGATTCGTAAAATTATATTCCAGTTTGGATCATTTATCAGGTATACCTATTCTGTCTGATTACGTAACTTTGTTTAGAACCATTGGAAAATAAGAGGCATTGATACTATGTTAGTAGCCCATTTTAGCCTAGACGAAAATCTTCTAGAACAATAATTACAATTAATTAATTTTTTTAAATTTTCTCTACTTTACTTTGGTATTCTAAAAACAAGAAATGATTAGAGTTCCAAAATAATTTGTTTGACATCCTTAGGGATATTAGACTCAGCTAAAATAAATTAATATTCATAAATAATATCGATTTCTAGTCGAACGAATTCGTGCGATATTTGACAGAGGCAAAACTCAAAAGTTCTCACAATATCAGTCAGGAAAGCACGATGCACCAGGGCAGGAGAAAGTATGGTAGCCATTATTAGTTTAAGTAGAAGAGGGGAAAAAAGGAGAGCTAAGGGACGGAAAGGGTCTGATCGATAAAAGAAATGGAAGAATAGTTATGGCTGACTGGGTGGGCGAAGGGACCTTGTGGGTGGTTGGGGGGGCAGGGCGGATTTCAACCCCTCAGAAGAACTCAACGGGGCGCGGGGGTGAACCAAAATGGCGGGGGCTCCTTCCCTCCGCTCGCCAGGAGGCCTCTTGACTTTCACCTCCTTTTCCTTATTTCCGGGTGGCGAGCTCCGTCACGACTTCTTCGAACCTTCTTAGCGCTCCTCCCGAACCTCTTTGGAGCGCCTCTCGCGCCTCCTACGTGCACCCCTCGCACCATCTCCGTGCACCCGCGCCCCGGACCACCACCGTCATCTTTTCACCCCGTCACTCCAACCTTCTCCTTCATCTCCCACACCGATAACTTAGTTTCGCATTCCGACCGCATCTTGTGGTTTCTGATGTTGAGGTTTTGGGGAGAAATGTTAAAGCTAAATAAACCTTTTCTAACTGTCTTTAAGCGTTTCGAGGGAGCTATAAGTACAAGAGAGCTTTTCCAGACATTATCTTCTCTTAATTTTGATTTTCCTCAAACAAGAAATATTGAAATTGTGTGAACAAAAGTACCTATGATTATCAAATGTGAAACATGACTTGTGGTCTTATTTGAAATGAATATCTATACCTAATAACTGAAGAATGAGGGAGTGCCAATAGGTCTGGAAGACATCAAATGACGCAAATTTTTCACAGAAAAATTTGGAAGAAAATAGATTCCAACCCGAAAATATCGATCCACCACATTTCCTAAGATAAAACAGGTTAATTTTCCATGACTTTCAATGTTTTTGTACTCGGTCACTGAATTGCTGGAAGCTATATTTCCGATCAACACAATTTTCCACATCTTCAAAACTCTCAATCTTTCACGGGAATCTCACGGATTTATTTAAACCTACTGGAGCATTAAATTTTCTGTTTCGTTCCTGAAATTACGATTAGTTGCTAATTACAGTTCAAGTAAGCCAAATATTCAGTAAACCAATTTTTTTTTTTTTTTTCGAATCGTGATTTGTTAACCTTAAAAACTTACTGAAAGTGTAAATACCACTGAAGACAAGCGCTAAAGGCTATGTTTTTAATTCAAGAATAAACAGATGCAAATTGAATTAGAGCTTTCCTTGACTGTAAAGGAAATGATGTAAAATTTGGAGGATATGTAAAAAACGAAACGGATCGTGGTCTATTTCCACAAAAATAAAACAAAGAACAGCAACAGATACATAACAAACAACAGTTATAACAACAACAGTTATTAACAATGACAGTTATTAATAATGGCCTAACGTAGAAATTTATTTAACATTATTTATTTTAACATTATTCTCTCTATTTTATTTTCCGTGGAAATAGACAACGTTTTTAACTAAATTCCGTTTTGAAATGGGTTTCTACAACTTCGTCGGGAGTAATTTACTTCGTATGTAAAAAACGTCTTGCATTGGTCATTTTGTAGGTCCATATAGGGGACAACATTTGATCAAGTTTCATACGGAAGGTGCTCTCTAATATGATCTCATACCTATTGCAAAATTACCGTCTTATATCTTGCCTTGGGTCGTGGGCTACCTTTGTTATATTAGACCTCAAATCATTGTGAATGGTGCATGAATGCCAAAAAGACCCTTCTGACGATATTACGCCGAGGAAACCGGTCCTAATCGACGAACCCCCGTGGGAAACCGGTCCACCACTGGGTCAGTTTTTCGTCCCCCCCGCCAAATGTACGTTCACAGGTGACAACAAGAAAAAAGTGTTGCCAACAGCACTTACGAATGAGAAAAAAACTCCTTTCATAACCAAAACAAGACATCCTAACTCCCAAGCGTGTCTATCCAACAATCTCTATTCAAGAAATTTTTTTCGGACTGCCGTCAATGGCATGCTGAATGGAAGTTTGGGTTTTCGGAACCACAACGGGGGTGGATAAAAAACGATTTTACGTCCAACTCCTTGACAAAAGCTAGATTCAAGGTTTAAGTGGGGTTTGCTCATTATATGTAAACTAGCTATTGTACGTATGTTACCTTCAAAGGTGATTGATAAAAAATGACCCATAAAAACGTCTGACCACAATGTGCACCTACTAGACGAACACTAACATCTAACTAGATAATGTGGTTTTTACATCATAGGTATCCCATTCTTTCTTCAGCGTTATGCCTATTTATTTGAATTTTAACTTTTATTGTTTTTTTAATTCTCTGTTCTTATTGTGTCCTTATTCATGATTGTAGTGAGATATATTCATACGTCACAGTTATACTTTATAGTAACTGAGGTCAGTTCATTATTGTTATTCTTAAATCTGAAAGGGTGCCCATAGTTTGCAGCAAATTGAGACCACCATGGTGTTGAGTAGATGTAACGTTCGGCCTTTGTTCTGTGTAAACTCATCTAATTTCTTCTGTTAGTATACATTTATAATGGGTTGAAATGATATTAAATGTTGTTACCATCGGTTGGCTAGTGCACTGCTTGTTGAAAATCAAGCAAGTAATAGTGTTCTTTTCGAAAATTCATAGTTTAGACACATTAACAAAGGTTCAATACTTCTCCGCCCCAGAAATTGATCGAGAAATTGCCTTTCAAGTTTTCTGTTATCTTCTTTACTCGGGATTTAGTTCTTGCTTTTCGAATAGACGGTTTTTGAATAGTATAATAACTTCCATCGGACTTTCATCTTCGTGATGAAGATTGAGCAAGTTTAATAGTATCAACATGGAAATGTCTGTAATGAAAAGAAATGAAATTATTTGTTTGTAAGAGCCTTCCGGCGTTAAAAAATAAAATGTCTGTAATATTTAATTACTGATTGCCTTAGAACACTCTTCAATAACAAACCAAATTACTAGCGGTTACTTTCAGTTTAAATGCGTCTTATTTCCAACAACCTGAACGTCGAACGGCCAGATAAAATGTTTGAAACTTCCCAGATGTTGCGTGAATGTCCGTTGGTTTGACTGTATCTGAGTTTGTAACCGGTGTAGAGGCTACTGACCTCCTGAAATGGCAAAAATCGTCTCAGTTTCGGCATTGGATTTATAATATCATCATGTCCAAAAATTAGTTCTTGAGATATTTCAGAGATAACACGACAATAATATTTCACTTGGTTTACTATACCCAAACCATCTTCCATGATGAAGCAATACATTTTCCATCTGAATAAAAATTGTCTAATCTAACGCAATTACTGTATGTATGAAACCTTGAGAGACCAGTGTTGCCAGATGACGATGACTCGTTCTGGCCAATTTCGAAAGAAAATTAGGGGAAAATATGGTAAAAAAAGGAATTTTCCTTGCCCAAACAGGTTACTTTTCGGAGGAACATATTTTTGGTTCACTAGTAGAACTTAAGCTTTGAAATCGACCTAAAATAAAGTTTGCTACCTACGTAAAAATCATATGTTGAAGACAAAACCTCAACACGATATTTAATTTTCTATGTGCTTCTATTATTAATGCATCTAGCTTTTGAAATTCCGGAATTAATTCTGTTCATCTTCAAAATTCCAGCCCACTCTCACACAAATTCAAAAGCTACAGACAGTTAATTGATAATGCAGTTAATTTGGGTAGGTATCTACTTTCCTACAAACAGTCAATCAGCAGATATATAGACTATGGGGGGGGGGGGTCCTAAATAAATATCTCTTACATTAAAAGTATGTAGGTATAACCAACATTTCGTTGAGAGCGAGTGAAGGCACGTATTAACAAATAAACATTAGTAGGTATAACTGGATAGAGCTAAGAAAATTGACTCATTTATTGCAAAAAATAGGTAGTTACACGTGAAATTTAAATTTTTTATTCACAGATAGGTAGTAAGTTTGCTCTTAGCTATGAGATTGAACAGCCTCATAGATTTATGAACGGCGATGGTCAATCATATTATTGTCTAATCTCTTTTAGCGAATTTTCGTTGAAAATGAAACTAATGCAATGGCTCAGAAAATTTCAATATAAACATTTTTGAAAAACTTCTTCATTGAAATCCGTTTTGAGCATTCTGAAACGAATCCTAGAGTTAAACGCTTTTTCATTATTATATATGTGTGTGTGTGTGTGTGAATCTATTTATACATGTATGTGTGAGTGTGTCACTCCACACGATAACTCCCCTTAAGATTGAGATAAAGATTCTGTTCTTGCGCCGAAAAATCAAGCTTTCCAAACGAAAGAATGAGTTCGTTGGATACCACTTTTTCAGTTCATTGAATTGGTCAACTTTCAAAAAATGTGCCAAAAAAATCACTAAAAATGGCTAACACGTCTAAAAATTGTTAAATTTATGTTTTTTAGCAGATTTTTGGTCAAATAAAGTTTATTAACTATAAAATAGAACATTCAAAAATGTATATACAAAAGTATGCTGAAAAAGAAACTTAAATTTCATTAAAATTTGCTAAAAAATCGATAAAAACTGCAATAAAACTGAAAATCCAAAATTTCTTTTTGAATTGCAGATTATTATTTAGAATACGCTTTTGCTATAAAATTAATAGTCAAAAATTTCCTTGCACTCAAAAAGCTTAAATTTCAAAACTATAACATACAAGACGATAATTTATGAAAATTCGCTCATACGATAATACTGCATGTCTGACATTTTTTTCATACATTTTTTAGATTTCTGCTACTTTTTGAGCAGAAGCGAGGCTAGACGGCGGTCACGAGATATATACACAAAAGAGGACTGGCAACCAACAATGGGGAACATTTCCCCTCATGTGGGACAAATGGCAACACTGAGAGAGTCATATTGTCAAATGGTAAGCCTCAGAGTGTTGGCCATATTATTGTTCTACGAGATAAGTTCGTACCTAAGCATTGATCTATCCTTTAGTTTGGTGAATCCGGTAATACGCATGGTGCTGCAATACAATTCATCTACCTGGAAAGTTGATGCTACTGTATTCGTAAACTCCGACATATTGCCGTCAGAGGAGACTGTTTGATGTCCGTATTAAAGCCTTTACCTCTCAGAAAGAACGCTTTTTATGGCCTTTTGGGCAAATGACAGAAACATGGCGATCATATTTAAAATCCAGAATTGCATATTACGATTGATGAGAGGAGCTTTTCCAGTATCTTCTTGCTGTCGTCTTTGTTCAGGAGGATCTTCAGACTCTGCCTCTTCTCTACAATTTAGATGTTTCACTATATGTTTGTCAGGAGGCAGAAAACATTGTTCGAACCCGAACTATTTAACCACAATTTCTCAAACCTGCATGGAACACCGATTGATAAGGACACCGCCATGCACAGGCTCCAATATTTCAGAAATAACTTCCCCTACTTCCAAACCTTCCAATTTAAAATGGAGGTGAAAAACATATTCTATGCTCATGATTCTTTTAATAGCCATAAAGTCATTTCAAAATAACAAAGTAGTTTTTGCTGGTAGTACAATTTACTGATTTTATTAAGATGTTATGTCGTTTACTTTACTATTTTACACATTTGTTACTGGCAATTAAATTATATATCTACTAGCGTTCCCCCCCGCCCGCGTTGCTGTGCAAATTAAATTTGTTTATTGATCGTAATTTTAAACTGTTATTAAGTCAATCGTGGGATCATTAGGGAAAAAACTGGATTCTAGATCCACTCAGCTGATCTGGGATCGGTCAGTTGTGTTCAGAAGTCCCTCAAGGGCCCACATACCAAATCTCAGAATCGTGGGATCATTAGGGAAAAAACTGGGTTCTACAGCCACTCAGCTGATCTGGGATCGGTCAGTTGTGTTCAGAAGTCCCTCAAGGGCCCACACACCAAATCTCAGAATCGTGGGATCATTATGGAAAAAACTGGATTCTAGAGCCACTCAGCTGATCTGGGATCGGTCAGTTGTGTTCAGAAGTCCCTCAAGGGCCCACATACCAAATCTCAGAATCGTGGGATCATTAGGGAAAAAACTGGTTTCTAGAGCCACTCAGCTGATCTGGGATCGGTCAGTTGTGTTCAGAAGTCCCTCAAGGGGCTACATACCAAATCTCAGAATCGTGGGATCATTAGGGAAAAAACTGGTTTCTAGAGCCACTCAGCTGATCTGGGATCAGTCAGTTGTGTTCAAAAGTCCCTCAAGGGGCTACATACCAAATCTCAGAATCGTGGGATCATTAGGGAAAAAACTGGATTCTAGAGCCACTCAGCTGATCTGGGATCGGTCAGTTGTGTTCAGAAGTCCCTCAAGAGGCTACATACCAAATCTCAGAATCGTGGGATCATTAGGGAAAAAACTGGATTCTAGAGCCACTCAGCTGATCTGGGATCGGTCAGTTGTGTTCAGAAGTCCCTCAAGGGGCTACATACCAAATCTCAGAATCGTGGGATCATTAGGGAATCTCCGCGTAACGCTCACCGCGTAACGCTCACCGCGTGACGCTCCCCGCGTGACGCTCCCCGCGTGACGCTCCCCGCGTGACGCTCCCCGCGTGACGCTCCCCGCGTGTCGCTCCCCGCGTGACGCTCCCCGCGTGACGCTTTTTCATTTATGTGCCATAGTAAAGACATAAAATGTCAAAAAAATGTAGTAGGCCGTCAAGAAGGTACCAGTACTTCTGTTCAACTATTTCTACAACCACTAAAATTTCTAAAACCTGACACTGCACCCTTTTATGCCCTCTGGGTCAGAGCCCTTTGAACGGATTTGCACCAAACTTTACAGGAACAATCCTTGAATCATGCCTAATAATACCTGAAAGTTTCATTAAAATCTGTCGAGCGGTTTCGGAGTCTATAGGCAATATACATATATACATACATACATCCTCTTTTATAGATATAGATATATTTAAGATTACATTGTTTCATCAGTTTGAATGCAGAAGATAGGCACTTTATTCCGTGTTCCTCTTCTATTATCGGTGGTAGTCGGTGAAATCTCTACAGGGAGGCCTTCTTCACTTGACAAAGTATTCTCTCTCTGGAACTTGTAACAACAAGCTCTGTTCCGGTAGGTTGCCTGAGCGAGGGCGGTCCACCTCCGCCGCCTCCGTTCGTTTCGTGACCCCCCGGACCTTGCAGTTACTGCAGTTGTAACTAGGAGATAAAAACGTCATGAAGAGCCTATAAGTTGGGGCCTGAGGGGATGGCATGCGTCGTAGAACCTGACCCAGGAGCTCGCTGGGATCCCTAGTATTTATCGCGGCCCCACACGCTACCCCCTTCCTCCCGCTTTCTGTTCCTTGTGAAACTTTTAGTGTGTGTGAGCGCCTGGCACCGAACTTGACGCGACGAGGGGATGGTGCCGTGCACCTTGGTAAACTTGTCCTTCCTCCAAGATAAACCCTTCTTTCCCTTCCTGTCCTTTCGACACGAAAAATCCATTAGAAAATAACCTCCGGACACCAACTAGCTGCATAAAAGCGTCTGTCCCTCTCAGAATCACCATCCATCTACCACGTCTCACTATCGACCCTCTGACTCGGCAACATTAGTTGATTACAGTGAATATCTTTGCGTACATAACTAACGATATTCATTAACTAGGTATACAGTTTATCTAATTTGTAGAACTTATTTTTCAACTTTTTCTTTTAGCGAATTTTTGAAGAAAATTAAGCTATTGCTCTCGCCTCAAAATTTGTAGAATGTGAATTTTTGAAAAAAATTTATGCAGAAATCCGTTTCAGGCTATTCTGAATCATATTCTGAAGTTTAACGCATTTTTTTTATGTATGTATGTATATATGTATGTATGTATGTATGTATGTGTCATTCCAGACGATAACTGTCCGTAGAATTGTGCTAGAAACTTCAAACAAATTTTAAAATGTTAAGGACACAAAACAAAGGTTCAAGTTTGTTGGCCAGCATGATCGGATTACATCTTCGGGTTGAAATTTTCAAATATTTAGTCAAAAATTTCAAAATAGCCTGTTTTTTTGCAATTTGTTGTACGAAATAATTTTTTCAGCATACTAACATGTGGTATATTCGGAATCAGCGTAGAATTTCCTATAAGAATATGTATCAAGTTTTCAAAAATTTCAAAGTTGAAAAATCAGTCCAAAATCGAAATAATGCCGTTCGCTAGTTGTAAATTTCTCTACACGATCAATAGCGACTGAAATGTCGACGATTTCTTCAAAAATTCGCTCATGGGGTCATGCTGCATGACTGGAATTTTTTTGTATATTATTATGATTACCATCATTTTATTACTATTCATGGAAATGGACGAGGATTTAGCCGCAAAATATTACAGTTGATCAAATAGATAAGTTGAGACCTTTCAAACTCATGGTTAGCGTCCTTAATTGGAACAAATTAGAGTTTCACTTTTCCAGTAACGGAGTGCGAGTGACTAAAAATCAAAAGAAATCTTTTGTTGCTATGGTGTCATGATTCGAAATTTTTCGGATGTGATCAACTGATCATGCCTAATACTGATGGAGAGTTTTTCTCAAATTTCTAGAGAGAAATCAGTACGGAAAAGACGGAGATAATTACATCCCCCCCCCCCCCCCCCCCATTTTTCAGCGAGGCGACTAGGGAAGTCACGTTAACGTTACTGTTACCGTTGAGTTTGAAGACGCGTGAGATACTGTATTGCGATTTGGTTTATGGATTTTTTTTAGAGCTTCACCATTACCCTTTAGTTGAATACTATTGAGACTTTATTTTGCCTACGCTAAGGACTCCATACGGATTTTACTATTGATTCAGCAGTACGTAGAAATAAGGATTTTTGCGAATTCTCAAAGCTTTATCGTAGCTCATTATGTATTTGTCTCTTACCTTCATACAGTAATTAGGATCACGTTTTCAAAAGCCTCGGGGACTGTGGTCGTCGAGTATCTTATCTTTTGCTAAATTACCGAGCTATGGAAGCATTTCATACCTTGATAGAAAACTATGGCTGTAGTGAAACATGCCGCAGAGAGATCGTACTGTAGAGTTATGTGAATATCTAATCGTGCATTAATTTTGAATAAGCAGAAAAGAGATGTGCCAAATTTCACGCAAAGAGAAAACCACTTCAACTATTTTCCATTTTGGTTCACAGTCAACCTGGTGAAAACTTGATACCCATGATCTGTTCTTCTAGTTAATTCTCGATTCGGGACCCTCATTTCATAGCTATACTGTCGATATATTATCAACGGCGAATGGTGTATTTGCAGTCCCCACGGGCTCCTGTCATACTGATGAACAAATTTTTATAAGGGAGTCCGTCGTATGTTTCTCTCACTCCTATTTTGAATGAAATCATTCAACATGAAACGTAGGTATTTCAAATTACAAAAACGCAGACTGATTTTGAAATGGGGCATTTTTTATTCATAATCGAACTGAAGGTATATCTCAGAACAAGGTCCATATCTTCATATTTTCCAAGCTCTTTTTCAATGCGACAACATGGTGAAATGGCTTCCTTCATGAGGATGGCACGAACCGAAGAACAAGGCTACTTGGGGTACTTTCTCACCTGCATTTTCTGAGAAAGGCCTCAAACATTATGGTAATTGTTGAATCCATATAATTGTGTGCAACATATTTTATCCAGTGACAGGCCACGAAAATCTCGCTATTGCTTATTTTCTGGACAGGATAAGGAGAATAATTAGTATAAATAAACGGTAAACTGTGGGTCCGACTTTCTAAATGCATAATGATCATATACCGTGTTAGTAATGGGGTACTGCATATCCAACAATTAAACGCTAAATTACCACCAATGATCTAATCTAGTTAAAAAAAGACAAAGTTGATGCATGATTAAATTTTCTTCCAAGATCTATCTACCGACATATAAATCAGCTCGGAGAAAAACCTCCCACCCATGAAAGCACTTGAAAAAGAAGAGTTAACCAAGGACCAGAAAGCAAAGAAGCTTGTAATGAGATGGCACAAAAAGGTACCTAACGCAAAAAGAACAAAAAAACCGGACGAGCGGAAGGATTCTCGGAGTTGAAACTTTTTCCTGTTATCCCACCTTCCTCTCCCGTTCTCAACTGGAAAAAGCTTGCAGAGAACAATGAGAGATTTAAATTAAAAGCACCAGCAGAGGGTTAAAAAGGAAGACCCAGGTTTGTTTTATATAATGAGGGAAGCTTGTACCTACTTCAGAGAAGATATCTCCTTGCTCCATCCCCCTCTTTCTCTACTCTTCAAACTTCCCTTCTTCCGATTTTCTCCTCCTCTTCTCTCCCTTCTCCCTCTTCTCTTCTTTTCTAATTATACGATTCCATTGAAAGGCCATTATTACCCGGCGAGCTACGGCCCTATCCAAGATCAATGTGCATTACCCCCTCTTCCATCCATCGTAACACCCATCCCTCCTCTTCCTGTACTCCTTCTCTTTTCTCCTTTATCAGTCAGTTTTCCCCTAATCCTATTTCATCCCCTTGCCTCCATTTTTTGCTGCTTTTCGCTCTTTCACTCCATGAAACTTGCCATTCATGTTATCTCTACTAAAAACTCTGCTATCAGGATAGTACGAAAAAACTCCTACCCCAAAACTTCATCGATTTGAATATTGAATAACACGGTTTAATTTTTCTATCTAATATGCGTGTCGTTTTCTTTCACACGTCAATTTACAACCCGTAACAGGTAGGTACAATTTCTGTATTTTTGAATTTCTTTGATCCACTCAATTCTTCAAATTAATGATTAGGAACTTGGCTACGTTTCTTTAGTTCGGTAGTTCAAATTATTATTACGAGACTTTATGAAATAGGCCTTTTTGTCCTTGAATTGGTTTTTCATTAATCTCAACGTTTCTCCCCAGGAACTGGGGCTGCTTCAGGAAGACGAAAATTAAATTCAAAATATCAAATTCAAAATTGTAAAAGGTCTATATTTTCTTTTTGTGATAAAAAATCGAATTTCAAGTTATCAGTTTATCAATTGGTTAGGTACAGTATTTTGTTCCGGTGCATTTTTATGTAATTTCGGTTCTATAATTGCCTTTTTAAAGTTTCAGAAATGTTCACTAACTTTAAGAAAAATTCACCTGTTCACTTGTTAATTTTCACAGTTAATTTCCTCATTTCTCATGGAGGGGCAGCAGTCAAGGACTTCATTTTATTTTGTTGTTAAGTAAGTAGATATTCAATGGCTATCTAGAAAATCGCTAAATCTGAACTTGGTATTAGAACCTCTTGAAACTCATACGGTGGATACAGCTTTCGTACAAGTACGCAACCACGAGAGACATTTTATGTCTTTGCGCCCCCTTTCCCCTTCCTATAAAACCCCGTATTGTACTTTTGTTTGTGGAAATTTATTGCAAAAACACGTTTAAAAAAAAAAAAAATTTTTTTTCCTTCAAATAAATTTCAAAATACAATTTTGTTTTACTCATTCCACAATTACATCATTATTATCATCAGATTTTGTAACGAAGAGTAATGGCCGATGATGAGAAAAGTACGGTGTGTAGGCTAGAGTTTATTATGGAAAAAACTGGATTCTAGAGCCACTCAGCTGATCTGGGATCGGTCAGTTGTGTTCAGAAGTCCCTCAAGGGCCCACATACCAAATCTCAGAATCGTAGGATCATTAGGGAAAAAACTGGATTCTAGATCCACTCAGCTGATCTGGGATCGGTCAGTTGTGTTCAGAAGTCCCTCAAGGGCCCACATACCAAATCTCAGAATCGTGGGATCATTAGGGAAAAAACTGGATTCTAAACCCACTGAGCTGATCTGGGATCGGTCAGTTGTGTTCAGAAGTCCCTCAAGGGCCCACCTACCAAATCTCAGAATCGTGGGATCATTAGGGAAAAAACTGGATTCTAGAGCCACTCAGCTGATCTGGGATCGGTCAGTTGTGTTCAGAAGTCCCTCAAGGGCCCACATACCAAATCTCAGAATCGTGGGATCATTAGGGAAAAAACTGGATTTTAGAGCCACTCAGCTGATCTGGGATCGGTCAGTTGTGTTCAGAAGTCCCTCAAGGGCCCACATACCAAATCTCAGAATCGTGGGATCATTAGGGAAAAAACTGGATTTTAGAGCCACTCAGCTGATCTGGGATCGGTCAGTTGTGTTCAGAAGTCCCTCAAGGGCCCACATACCAAATCTCAGAATCGTGGGATCATTAGGGAAAAAACTGGATTCTAGAGCCACTCAGCTGATCTGGGATCGGTCAGTTGTGTTCAGAAGTCCCTCAAGGGGCTACATACTAAATCTCAGAATCGTGGGATCATTAGGGAAAAACTGGATTCTAAACCCACTCAGCTGATCTGGGATCGGTCAGTTGTGTTCAGAAGTCCCTCAAGGGCCCACATACCAAATCTCAGAATCGTGGGATCATTAAAGAAAAAACTGGATTCTAGAGCCACTCAGCTGATCTGGGATCGGTCAGTTGTGTTCAGAAGTCCCTCAAGGGCCCACATACCAAATCTCAGAATCGTGGGATCATTAGGGAAAAAACTGGATTTTAGAGCCACTCAGCTGATCTGGGATCGGTCAGTTGTGTTCAGAAGTCCCTCAAGGGCCCACATACCAGATCTCAGAATCGTGGGATCATTAGCGAAAAAACTGGATTCTAGAGCCACTCAGCTGATCTGGGATCGGTCAGTTGTGTTCAGAAGTCCCTCAAGGGGCTACATACTAAATCTCAGAATCGTGGGATCATTAGGGAAAAAACTGGATTCTAGAGCCACTCAGCTGATCTGGGATCGGTCAGTTGTGTTCAGAAGTCCCTCAAGGGGCTACATACCAAATCTCAGAATCGTGGGATCATTAGGGAAAAAACTGGATTCTAGAGCCACTCAGCTGATCTGGGATCGGTCAGTTGTGTTCAGAAGTCCCTCAAGGGGCTACATACCAAATCTCAGAATCGTGGGATCATTAGGGAATCTCCGCGTGACGCTCCCCGCGTGACGCTCCCCGCGTGACGCTCCCCGCGTGACGCTTTTTCATTTATGTGCCATAGTAAAGACATAAAATGTCAAAATCAATTTAAGGACAAAAGGCTTTTTTTGTGAAATGTAGTCATATTAATTTGAACGTAGAGCTTCCTATATGGGACGAAAAAGTTTGCTTTATATTTATTGGTATGTGTTTCACATAAATACATTTGGCGAAAAAAGAAAACATATTAATTGGTCTTAGATCAGTCTTAGATAAAATTCTCTTAGAAAAAGGCTTCGAGGGAAAGAGTGGAGGACATGGTCTTTGGAGCGCGTAACTAGACTTTCTTTAACTACAATCATGCTAATAGGGCTGGAACAGTAAATTTTTTCCTTCTAGTTTGAGAGAGGCTCCCTACTTAATTTTAACATTCAGGGGTAAAAAGAAGAGAATAGAACTTACACGGCTGATCAGGATGGAGTCCGACATTCAATTCAACTATTGTTGTCTCCGAAAGGCGCCCTGTCAAATTTAACTTTACAAGTGTGAACATGAGATAATTTAGCAGATTCATCTGATCAGAAAAGAGCATATAAGTAATTTTCTTGATGTTCAAGAAAGATCTCTAGTAAATTCCGAATTCCAAGAATGGATATGAGAGAATTCAGCTCACTCAGCTGATCTGGATGGAACCCGACATTTCATTTGTTTCTTGATTCCCCATAGAGGCTCCCTTTCAAACTTCAACTTCCTGAGCAGTAGAAAATACATTTCTCTTAGCTGATCAGGATGGATCGCAGTAACCATGTCAAAAAATGAAATAATTAGTAGGCACCTGCATCGAATATAGATATCTTGCCGTTGAATATCTAGTGAAATAAATCTGAGTCTGAGGAAAGTGGAATACGCCTCTCAATCCCGTTTACGTCTCTTCGTCATAACTTAATTCATATGATTGTAGTTTACATGCCCAATTTATTACATGTAATATGGAATAATGAGTAATAGGAGGGGAAATTTGACAGTAATGTTTTTGGGCAAATTAAGAGCTTTCCAACGAGTGCTGAATGATGTTCATGGAATATAAAAAACTAAGTATAGTTACAATCCCCAAGCAACGGAGCGGTTGTACATGAAGACCGGGGATGTTACAATTTTCGGTGAGAAAAAATATAATGGGGAAAATAAAAATGTATCTGTTACAATCTCAATTTTGCCAGTCGTTTTCTGGGGTGGAATAATGTTCATTTGATAATGTGAAGCAGTTTCAGCCATTTTCTTTACACATTAATAGTAAAGTAGTAAAGTTTTTAAAGTGAAACTACTCACAAAATTGAGAATAGTGACACATAAGTGTGCATTTGTCCCACTAAATTTTTGTTCTTGGATTTAGCCAACCAGAATATTTGGTGTTTGTTTTACTGTTCCCTTCCGTTTTTACGCTGTCCTCATTAAAGGCACAAGATTTAATTTTTCTTATGATACAGTGCTGACTGAAACGTCAAAGGACATGTTAAAATAATTACAACGTCGTTTTAATTACATTTTTTTGCTCTGGGCCAAATCCCGACCAAAATATACCTGCATACATAAATATTAAGGACCGACATGATACTTTAATCACATAAAAAGTATGTGCTGTATATGTGGTAATCTGAATTTACCTATGTCGAAAACCACGCTTCCATGAAATACAGTGTTGTTTTAATATGAGCTCAAAGCATTCCCTTTCAGCCAGTTCTCGGTAGTTTAGAATATGGATACATCATCAAGTTTTTTCTTCAATTTCTTTCATTTTCGTAATTGGCTTGCTCGAGCCTTCCCAGTTAAAACAGTTGCCCTTCCCGTACGGAGGCCCCGAGTGCGGGCATGTGGGCGCCTGACCCCCTCCCCCTAGCCCTTAACTTCTTTGGTAATTTAAAATTAAATGAATGCCATGATTACTAATTAAGGGCGGCTTATATTCCACGGCCCTAATTGACCTGGGGTAAAACCCGGCTGGGCTAAGATATAATTTTTTCCCCATCCCCCGGGATGTGGGCCTGGTTTGTTAGCCAGCCTTTAAAAGGAAAATTAAAGTTCGTTGAGGGGTATTTTTCTTTGAAGAAAGATGTTTTTCTCTGATCCAAACCTTTTAAAGTACCTGGTAAATTTAAACTTTAATACATCTGGTGGCTGGGAAGTATCATTGAGCTTTCAACTTAATATAGCTTACACAAATATTTAATTACAGCTACTGCTGCTATAATATGCATAGATGTACACTTGTACATGAACTTCATTATTTCTTTTATTACTGTCCTTGTACAAGTGTATTATTGAGCATGCTATCAGTTGCAACCATTCAAATTTTACATGTAATTTAAATACTTCAGATTATTGGATATTTTTATAAAACAGAGCACTAAAAATAACATAATTTACACTCTCATGCCTTTTTTGTATTTTGGGATTCATATTGAAGACATTTCTGTACAAAGTATACTGATTCTACTTCAAACTAAATCACTCGCGACGAAGTTGTGAAAACCCATTCCAAAACGGAAGTTAGTGAAAAACGTCGTCTATTTCCACGAAAAATGAAGAGTTACAATGTTAAATCGATTTCGACGGTTAAGTCAGTAACAAACAATAACTTATTTATAGTTATTGTTATAGTTACATACATATACAATAACTTATTTATACATACAGTAACTTATTTATAGTTATTGTTGTAGTTACATACATGTTCATTGTTATAGTTACTTAGTTATTGTTATATTTTATATTCTAATTGTTTGTTACTGATGATGGCCTAACCGTCGAAATCGATTTAACATTGTAACTCGTTATTTTTCGTGGAAATAAACAACGTTTTTCACTAACTTCTTTTTTTTTGTGATTCTGCTCTCCACATAGGTAGATCAAAAACCACGACACCATCATTTATTGTTGCTGCAAAAATTTACGAAGAAACAGATTCACTCACAAAATGTCTTACTTCAGAAAAAACTCATCTAACAAACTAGCTATGTAGCTGTCAGAAAGGCCGGTACAGTAGAATTTGAAACATACAAGTACTAACGCAAATATATTGGGAAGGTACATACAAAAATTAAAATATATTCGTACTTTGAAATCATATTGATCGGCTGACATATTTTATTGAATGAAACTTAATTATCTGCATTAATACTAAGGAAATACTGAAAAGAATACAAATCTATCAGACTCGCTTCTGTTTTCATGGCAGTAGTCACTATTTAATTAGCATTGCGTCTTATTGACATTTAAAACAAAGATAATTATAATTCATTGCACCAAGTACCTAATACAACTTATTAGCAACGTTTGTTTGTATATGGATTATCAGACGAGATGTTATCAGTCTCTGGAATGACACTGCGATACATTACACAGCTCTATACTATTTTTGACTATCTATCTTCTGAGTGAGAAAACATGATACATGATTTTTTATTTATTGGTTGCAACAGGAAATCCTTATAAAACTACTAGCCCTCGTTATTTTCATGGGTTATTGCCCATTTTGCCTATTGATTGGGGGGGGGGGAGGACATTCAATAAAATATGGTGGCTGGGTGGGGACGAAGGTGTGGCTCGAAATGGAGCTCTGCTAACATGTAACAACGAGAGGTGATGGAAGAGAGTAATTCCTCCTTCAAAGGCGAGGGGCGATTAACCTGCTACACCCAGAGGTTGTCCAGTTGGTTGTATAAACCTACAGGCATAACCCCAGATGCAGCGTATTCAAGAATCTCTTGAAGGATGAACTACGCCTTCATAGCTCTGGGGGTTATTCCAAATTTTCGTCATCCAGAACAAATTTCACGTTCACCTATATTAGTTCATGTGCAATCAATTGTTGATAGGGAGAATTCCTGATTTATCATCCCACAAAAATCGTTCACCACTGGGTTAGAAAACTGTGAATTTATTACACATGACCACATTCAATTAGCCTATTACCTTCTCATTAACTCTCCTAAGAAGTTTTATTTTTATTTTTAGGTACAAAGTCATACGTGTACTAAGTTGTTGTTACTGTCGCTGATTCATAAACACAGAAAGGCCTTTTTTGTAAAGTATCGGTGATTCGGTCCACTGCTGGGTGCTACCTAGTTCAATACTTCGTACATTTCTCTCACATAATACGGTTTTAGCGAATTTTTGAAGAAAATTAAGCTATTGCTCTCGCCTCAAAATTTGTAGAATGTGATTTTTTGAAAAAATTTTATGCAGAAATCCGTTTCAGGCTATTCTGAATCATATTCTGAAGTTTAACGCATTTTTTTATGTATGTATGTATGTATGTATGTATGTATGTATGTATGTATGTATGTATGTATATATGTATGTATGTATGTATGTGTCATTCCAGACGATAACTGTCCGTAGAATTGTGCTAGAAACTTCAAACAAATTTTAAAATGTTAAGGACACAAAACGAAAGTTCAAGTTCGTTGGCCAGCATGATCGGATTACATCTTCGAGTTGAAATTTTCAAAAATGTAGTCAAAAATTTCAAAATAGCCTGTTTTATGCGATTTGTTGTGCGAAATAATTTTTTCAGCATACTAACATGTGGTATATTCGGAATCAGCGTAAAATTTCCTATAAGAATATGTATCAAGATTTCAAAATTTTCAAAGTTGAAAAATCAGTCAAAAATCATAATAATCGAAGATTTCTTCAAAAATTCGCTCATGGGGTCATGCTGCATGACTGGACTTTTTACTACTAGGTGATGTAGTAACCGGGGGATACCAATGTATCAGCGTTCAGCGTTTATGCTTTGATCTCATTTGAGTTTCTAATCAATTCGGCCAGTAGTACCTAAAACCTATAATATACTCTACCATACCCAGAGAGGTCTCTCAATCAGATCTGATTTACTGCAATTCTAACCAATAGATGGCCGTGAATGAACAAAATATGTCTATGGATTTCTGATACTAACTCAACTGAAACTACCTCTAGATAAAAAATGATTGTTAGTGGCTACTGATTACTAGCAAAATAGTTTAAAATATGTCTGAATTCTGTTTAATAATGTATTTTCTAAAATTACTCATGGGTCCTAGTCAGTTCCGAATCCTCAGCACCGCTGAAATATTAGGCCATAAAACTTAACTAGACCATAAGAACGCAACTGCGACCCGTAAGTAACATTACAAACCAAGGGAAAAACGAATCCGCATTGATGCGTACCAATTCATTACCAAATATTTTGCTTAACACGGAACACAAAGAAACATTCTGAAGTATCTCGCAGCTTATTATTCCGAGTGCACATTCTTCTATTTCCAGGAAGCCATTCCCAGTAAACATAATAATTTAATAGCTGCCACATAAAATTATAAAACTCATTCCATTTGCTCTCGTTTTTACGCGAGAATGGAACAGCCCTTTGATTAAAACGTTAATTAATGTTTTTCTCATATTGCGATCCTCAGAATAATTAACAGCCTAAAATAATAACCCTTTTGCACTCGTTTTATTTGTTTTAAATAGAAAACGAATTGACCCTAACAAAGACTAATTTCCTCTGAACTCTCCAATCAACGCTTTTATTATATGTAACTGTTCCAATTTTTTATCTTCCTGGAAGCTGTATAAATAGCGAATTATTGTTTTACGAAGTAGTTTTATTTGTGGATTGTGGGTGGGAGTTAACTCTGCTTCTTCCAAGATCAGTTTTATTTATTATATGTGTGCAACTAGTTTCGCCAGTTGTGGCCTCATCATGTATATTTCTAGTTATAGTTTTTCAAAATCTCCTTCAACCAACTTCTTGCAAGCCATCAGCTTCTTCATCTGGTAATACCATGGTATGTACACATAAAATAAATAAAACTGATCTTGGAAGAAGCCGTTTTAACTTCCAACCTCAACCCACAAACTCGTTTTAAGATGGCCGCAAACACAGAAACTACGGAAGTAGTTTTGTTTCAATTCATTATTAAGGTGCGATAAACTGTACAAATGGCTACTAGGTGTGGAAATCAATAAATAGGATGGTTTTGAGTAGAATGATTCGGTTTTCTGTACAAAAAATATTCTGTGGTACCTTAACATGACAATGAAATGGTGAAACCTCTCAATTAAATAAAAACGCTACAAATTATTTCACAAAGGTTTATTATTTTTTCAATTGAGTGTGATCGTAGTTTTAGTTGGCTTGCGTACGTCATAAGGCCCGTCCAGACTCCTCGGGGTGTCCTATTTCGAGGTGCCACAACCTATACTTCTATAATTATATACGCATGTTTATATTTCTCGATTTGAGCTCAATCTATTCAAATAATTATTGCCTTAATAATATCATTATCTAAGTACGTAAGAAAAGTCGAGAGGATATGTTATTAAATATGCGCCGTTGCGCTTTGCCCATAACACCGTACCAACCTCATGGTGCCGCGGTGTATTATATGGGTGTTACTTGTAAAAGTAATCGTAATATATATCCGTTATTCTACGCCCCTGGTGACGTGCCGCTCTGCCCCTACAAGGCGCCGCGCCTCCTCCCGCTCACCCCTCATGACCCTCTGCCAATGTTTTCATCATTCCACTAATCGTGCCAGGCGTGCGCGCGTACGTCAGTCTAACTCTCAAACCTCGAAAAAGACACTTATTCACCTATTTTTGGCTCATAGCACTCATGGGTGTGGAGCGATCGAGCTGGCGAGAAGTCAGGACCAACTAGACCCCAAGTGGAGTCTATGTGCGAAAGAACGGATTTTTTAAGTCAATTCTAAGGCCTTTTATGGCCCGGACGGCGAACGGCGGACGGACATTGCAAATTTGGATTCTACGCACTTTGAAACGTAAAATGACAAAGTTTGAGGAGGGGTTATACAAATTTTTTGCTATACGATCACATAGTCTTATTATTGAAAATAATAAACCAAAATGAAGAAAGGGGCTGAGGTTAACGTTGTGATGACAGGATAACCCCTCACTGGATAATCCATCAAAAAGCCCACTTATAGAGCAAAGTTGAAAATAAACGTAGCAACCTCTCTAGCTCGGAGCTCATTTTATTTGTAACTGCTGAATTATGAGGAACTTAGAAGACTGATGATATCCACAGATATATCACTTTTAAGAGTAAATGAGTATTTTTAAGTGACCCAAATTCCATGATTTTATAGAAATTTACCACAAAAGCTATCAAATTTTTAAATTTGTCAAATTGAACCTACCACTGAACGGCCCAAACCACCAGACATAGAACCTTTCGATTTTGCAAGAGGTTTTAAGAGTATAAATACTCGCTAAGAACGGGTTTTTGGAAATCCCATATTTTTTCTAGGTATTCCATGAGATTGAAGGAGATATCATATATAACCTGATTGATGCGACCTTTAATCTAAAAGAAAAATGTGAGTGTGAAATTAATTTGTCTACATTTTTGTCAATCTCTCATAGTATTCAAACTATTTTTCAAAACAAGCTAAATTCAGGAGGAAAGTCGAGATCTGCACATGCCCCCATCCCAGATATGCCATTATCCTCTCACCTAAAAAGGTAGAATTGTGCATAGCCCTTCCAGAATGTATACACTTATCGAGAAATTAATAGTTTATCATTTTTTGAAACTATTGGGGAGATTGTCTAACACTTTAGTTTCTTGGCTGTGTTCCTTCACATCCTCTCCCGTCTCATCAATAACTGTTCTTTCAAGTTCCGTGGAGAATGAGGAGAGAACATAGAACGGGAGGCAAAAAAAGTTCAAAGAACTGCGCAGAAGTGAGACCTCTCTCTCCCATTTCTGTGTTTTGCACGCCACACCGCACATAAAACTGTAACCACCATCACCTCAGTTCGCAACTACTTATGAGCACAACAATTCATGTATCACATGGTCTATGTGTAATAGCTTTTTTCTTTTTTAGCATGAATATGCTTTAGCCGTGACCTAACTACCGAAAAATGTCCCACAAGAGTGCAACGAAAGTAGCGCCAATAATTGTGATGATTTCCGCTTACAACCGAGTCGTTGCTAGGGATATGATACTTCGTCGTTTTTCATCCCACAAAATTCGTTGACCATTCGTTCGAAAGCTCTCGATTTATCCAACCATATTAACTACTGCGAAGTGCGTGGCCAACAAGCTGAGTTATGAGCATGGTTATATGAATAATTGTTTACACACAGGTGATCATTCTCAATTATTAATATTGTGAACATGATTGCAACCGCTTGTTAATTTCTGATGATTTCATTGAGCTAATGTTTCGATGATTTGATTCATAGCAGGTGATCCGAATATTGCGAGAACGGTTTGATTTGTGAAGCGGTGGTTAAATCATTTTAATAGGTCATTTCTATACTTTACACTATAGGAAGCTGTAATTTCGTATGTAGCCTCTTTCTATAATAAAGTGAATGTTTACTCGCGAGTTTCTATTAGGAGATCATCATCTCACAAGAGCTCAATCGTCGTGATCATTTCTATAATAAAGTGAATGTTTACTCGCGAGTTTCTATTAGGAGATCATCATCTCACAAGAGCTCAATGGTCGTGATCATTTCTATAATAAAGTGAGAGCGAGGAGCTAAAACATTTTTTTGTTTTGAATGATAAACAGAGTTCAGAGGCCGATGGGGGGTCGGGTTCAGAGAATCGACGAGGAGTGAGTCGTGTACGGCTAAAGCATATTCATGTTTTTTAATTTTAGCCATCAGGCTCAAAGGAACTGTGGCTTTTTTTGTTACTGTGATATTACCCATAAACCATATGTGGCAAAGCACTGGTAAACAGCTAGTCATATGTAATTTTAATAATAATTGTTATATGAAGCACGTCAACGTGAAAATATAGGGATTGAAGATCTTTTGAACTCACGCGTTTGAGTTTAATTTGGGACGAATTCAGCATATACGAAGCTTCCATCTACTTACACTGCTTGTGACAAACCATAATGAAGAAAGTAAATTCAGATAGGTATTATGAATACCGCAGATAGGTTTTTCACCGCTGAATGAATCAGGGGTCTGAAATGATTTTGAGTTTTACAGTTTACAGCGTTTATATGTATTTAATTTTGAAGATGGCGATGAAGGAGGTCGGAAATAGTTGGAAAGAGAAGATGAGGGAAAGCATAAATGAGAACGGCATGCGAGGGAGCCCTATCATTCCGCGGAAATTTAGAGTCCGAAGATAAAACCCCGAAAGGGTTGAAGGGAAAGAGGTCTTTTACATAAAGCGCAGATAAGAAGAGCAAAGAAGCAGAGGAGGGGGTGAAGGGCCGATAAATAATATAGGTATAGATAAAGAGGAAGAGAGTTTCTTAGTTGAAGAAGAAAAGGGAGTAAAGGGAGCGATAAGGGAGATTTAGTATTCATACGTGCCCTCGAGGCCTAACCATACTCTGCCTTTCACCTGCTGAGGTCTCGGATACTGAGTGCATAATAGCCTTGTCTACTGACGTAAGATTTCGTTCCGGGAGTTGCTACAGACAGTGTCCCATGAATCAATACACAATTCACAACTAACTTTGACACATTTTTTCAATATGGAACATGACTTTGTGATGACCCCTTGGCCGAAACCGTTACATAATTATGTCACGGAAGTAGCGAAAAAACAGGATTTACACAAAATGGTTTCAAAAAATATCATAGACAAGCAAAATTACAGACAATCTTCTTGTGAATAAGGAAATAATTTATTTATATACATAAAAAAATACAAGGCATGTTGTCACTAAAAAAAAGTTCCAGTCATGCAGCATGATCGTATGAGCGAATTTTCATAAACTATCTATCGTACTATAGTATGTTAAATTGCATTGAAAGTGGAGCAATTTTAGTTGACAGAAATGGTTAAAAACCAATTTTATGGCAAAAAAATTTATTCTAAATAAAATTCCACTGATTCAGAAGGGATTTTTGATTTTTAATTTTTTTGCAGTTTTTATAGATATTTTAGCAAATTTTAATGACATTTAAGTACGTTTTTCATCATAATTTTGAGCAAAAATTTTTAATGTCCTAGTTAATCGTTGAAAATTTAGTTTTGACTAAAATTCTGCAAAAAAATAGAAATTTAACGATTTTTGGCCGTTTTTAGCCATTTTTAGTGATTTTTTGGGTACATTTTTCGAAATTTGACCAATTTAATGTGCTCAAAAATTGTTGTCCAACGAACTCATCCTTTCTTTTGAAATGCTTGATTTTTTGGTGAAAGAACGAAGTTTTTATCTCAATTCTATCGAGAGTTATCGTCTGGAATGACACTTACATATATATATATATAAAAGCGTTAAAATTCAGGAATCATTTCAGAATGCTTCAAAACAGATTTCGATTAAGAAAATTTTTGAAAATTTTTATTTTAAATTTTTTGGAACCATTGCAATAGCTTCATTTTCTAAGAAAATTCGCTAAAAGCGACATTCTGGAGCAAAAAAAAAAAAATCATTAGTAGTCAAAATCATTAAAGTCTAGTAAAATCATCATGCATAATTCATTAGTATGCAGCTATACTGAAGAAAGTCTCTAGGGTTCTGTAGTAGACGTATACCGTTTCCAATGACGCCGATATCAGCATGAATGGCACTTCTCATTCTGTGAAACATGAGCTAATAATATTTTTGTCATAAAATTATTGTTTAGGTATGATTTTTATATATTTTTATTGAGACGTAAATGGAATGAGGTAGAAAAGCTAATGACGGTAGCTATTGGGTGGAGCTGAATTACAAATATAGTCGAAAAGACTACAAATTTCGAATTGTGAGGAGTAAGAAGTGGTAATTTACGGAACACATTCGAGGGTTTGTTCAAAACTAATCATCATGCAAGGACTTGGCCATGCTTATCATGGGATTTATCCTTTCAGAATATTTTAGCATGAATATGCTTTAGCCGTGACCTAACTACCGAAAAATGTCCCACGAGAGTGCAACGAAAGTAGCGCCAATAATTGTGATGATTTCCGCTTACAACCAAGTCGTTGCTAGGGATATGATACTTCGTCGTTTTTCATCCCACAAAATTCGTTGACCATTCGTTCGAAAGCTCTCGATTTATCCAACCATACTATATTAACTACTGCGAAGTGCGTGGCCAACAAGCTGAGTTATGAGCATGGTTATATGAATAATTGTTTACACACAGGTGATCATTCTCAATTATTGATATTGTGAACATGATTGCAACCGCTTGTTAATTTCTGATGATTTCATTGAGCTGGTGTTTCGATTATGTGATTCATAGCAGGTGATCCGAATATTGCGAGAACGGTTAGATTTGTGAAGCGGTGGTTAAATTATTTTAATAGGTAATTTCTATACTTTACACTATAGGAAGCTGTAATTTCGTATGTAGCCTCTTTAGCCTCTTTCTATAATAAAGTGAATGTTTACTCGCGAGTTTCTATTAGGAGATCATCATCTCACAAGAGCTCAATCGTCGTGATCATTTCTATAATAAAGTGAATGTTTACTCGCGAGTTTCTATTAGGAGATCATCATCTCACAAGAGCTCAATGGTCGTGATCATTTCTATAATAAAGTGAGAGCGAGGAGCTAAAACATGATTCCATGTTTTAGGATTGATGGCAGAATGATAAACAGAGTTCAGAGGCCGATGGGGGGTCGGGTTCAGAGAATCGACGAGGAAACGGGAAAAGGAACTGTGGCTTTTTTTGGTATTGCAGTAAACATATCTGCGAACCCGAATAATTTCTGCAAAATACTGTGATCTCATAATCAAGTTGTTTTCTTTGTGCCAGAATCAGTACGGTTGAATATTGGCTTTGCTGCGGCCTGATAACAGCCTCGAAGTTATTTTCCCCTTCCCCTTAAAAAGAGGAGACTATTTGTCATTCACCAAACTATATTTTCTTCTTAAATGAAAGGATTTTAAAAATCTGCTAGCTACGATTTTTGCAAACGATTTTATTGTTTGTTTAAAGTTGAAGATGATAGATTTAATTAATCTACATTAATCTAGATCTTTGATGGCCTCTGCTTAAGTAAAATCATTAAACGAACGTCCCAAGATTCCTCAATAACTTATTTTGATAAAAACTCCGACCTTTTTTTCTCCCCTCCCCCCTCCCCAAACCGGTGGTTCCCATTGACTTTTGGATCAATAATATATTTTAAGAAACTTTTTTTTTGGACAACTATACAGTAAAATTTCCTTTTAAATTCATACCATAACAAGGCAATGTTACCATTACCTTGAGATATCCGTAGCCAATTTCATAGCATTTCAACAAGTGAAGCTAACGTTTGAAATGGAGGTTAAAAACGTATTATACGCTCATCACTTTAGCCTTTCAGCGTTTTTTTTTGTTTTATTTTATTCATTTTTTTATCTATTTTTTTTTTTTTTTAAAGCAAAAATTTCCCTCCAAACGTACTGGAACAATAGCTGTGTTAGCTTAATGCTCCTTGTTCGCCCTAGGAAGTTCATATTTGAAAAGGAGCCTCTCTGTGACAGCAGAAGATTGCGAGCTCCATTCTGATCAGATACTGATAGCCGTTGCAAGGCTGAAACGAGATCTATATTTTTGAAATGTTAGCCGTTAGTTGGTAGTAAAAAGGGATCCGAGTAATAACGTAGAATACGTTATTACGGAAACCTTCTAGCCGAAAATTGTCATCTATAACGACACATAAGATGACACGTAACAACGACATTAAACACAAAAAGGCAATTGCTACCGTCCCCTTTAAATCTCCGGGGCAAATTTCATTGCATTTCCACCTATGAAGCTAAAATTTGAAACGGAGGTTAAAAACGTATTCAACGCTCATCACTCTTGCCATACGACACAGGTTTTTTTCTACAGAAACATTTGAAAAAAAATTTAATTTTAAATTCAGCAGAACAATAGCTGATTGAGTTGAATTCTCTCCTGTTCACCCTAAGAAGTTCAGATTTTAAAAAGAGCCTCTTTGTGACAACAAAAGATGTCCAGCTCCATCCTGATAGCCTATTGGTACATGGCCGAAGCGTGTTTCATGTTTCTTAAATTTTATTCGTTAGGGGAACAAAAAGGGGTCCAATTCCGTTTTAAATACGTAGAATACATTTTTATAGAGACCTTCTGGCCTTCTTGCGAAAATTGTCATCCATAACTTCACAATATAATGACACATAACAACGACATAAGAAGGCTCGAGTTACCGTTGCCTCGTAATCTCCGGAGCTAATTTCTTACCATTCAACCTATGAAGTTAAAATTTGAAATGCAAATGAAAAACATATTCTACGTTCATCCCTCTGTAGCCTTTAGACCCATGATGTTTTTATTTTTTCATTGTCGACTACGAAGATTTATATCAGGAAATAATATACCACAATTATCTAAAGTCATCATACTTGTCAACATTTCAACACCAACAATCAACCTTTTGGGACGGTCCCCAATCACTCAGAAACACTCTTCACAATAATTATAAATTTTTTGAATTTCAAGACATGTGAAATAAATAATTAAATAATTAAATAGTTTTAAATCTAAAACTCAAATAAAAAAATGCAAAATAAATACAATAATAAATAAATAAATAAAATAATAATAATATTACCTACCTTTTTTTAACATTTAGGGTGTGTTTGACAGTATTATTGTGATTATATACAAACTACGAGGAGGAAGCTTGAGAGGGCTCTACCGCTGGAAACACCCCCTAAAAAATTTCCCCGGCCACTTGGTTGCAGATGACGCAGTTTTTAATCGCTCTCCCCGCCGCTCAGTAGCGCCAGAAGGGAGAAAACGCGCCCGCCATTTTCTTCCTCCATCGCAAGAACACGAGGGTGGAAGTATTTCAATTAAATCTAGAGCCTTTTGTCCGCGTCCAACCCCTCCAGGCATCGACTCCCTTCCGCCAGTGGATGTTTTTTTTTTTTTCCTTTTTTTCTTCCTTTATATTTCCAGGGAAGAAACAAAAAAATATTTAATACGCCGCATCCCGTCCGCCTCGTGTAAAGAAGGGACTTTCGCTGTTTCACCAGTCGTTTCCTGGGAGTTTTTGCTCAGGAAGGATCTCTTCATTAGCAGATACTTGTTTTGGGGGTCGGCGAAAGGGGAATCTGACCGCAGAGAAAACCAGTGTTTCTTCCCTTTTTTCAGTCGGTATAATGTTTGTGTGGAAGCAATTCCTGAGCGTTTACTCGTTGTGTTCTTTCGAGCTTTAATTGTTGTTTACCAAACAGAAATAACGTTGATGGGGATCCCTTCTTCTTCCTGTATCATGTTTGGGAATCCGATAATGAGGAGAAGGCTATTGACCTTATATATTAAATATTTATTAAGTTTAAATTGGACTTACCTGAATTAATACTTCATTACAGCATTAAAAAAAGTATAAAATATTATAAAATTAGCACTCGATATAGTATAAAATGTGACCGTGCAAGGGGAAAAGGAGCTTAAGTTGCCAGAGGGCAAATCTGGGTTTATATATTCTCATTTTCCTACACATTATACTGAACAAAATCGTTATTTGGATTTTTTCTATCAATGTCCAATCAAAGTTCATGATTTTCCAAAGTTTAAAGAAAAGCAGGCCCAAAATTTGCAAATTGTTATTTTCCTCCACATTATGCTGAACAAAATCGTTATTTGGGTTTTTTCTGTCACTCGCCAATCAAAATTTATGATTTGAAGTTTGGAAAAAAGCAGACCCAAAATCTGCAAATTTTTTAGGAGAAGCGATTGAAGTTTGAAATCAATTTTTTAGGCATTTCTACTGATTTTTTCAGATAAAACTATGGAACTGCAAGTGTATTTTAATCAGTTAACACCCAAGAACGTCCAGAAGGTTCACAATATTGAATTGAACGAGACAAAAATTTAAATTAAAAAAAAAAAAAAAAAAAAAAAAAAAAAAAAAAACAGAACCCATTCTGCCTATAACCAGCTGACTGGCTTCTCAAATACCCATCCTTTAGATTGGAGGCAATCTGAAACAGGTGGACAAAGTTCCCCAATCTGCATCTAGGGTGGGTTGGAGTTGTCTCCCCTCTTGTTCCCATGCCTGGAAATTAACACAGTAACAGGTGTGTCAGGTGTCACACACTAAAGTGGAAGACTGGGGAGAAGCACACACACAACACCTAGAAGAAGTAACTCTTAAAAGTTGTAATATAACCGGAACCGAATTACCTCCATTCTTCTTCTTTCTCGCCGTTATCTGTTTTATTTTTATCCTAGCTTTAGCCGTGTGGACAGTATGTGGTGATTCAAGTTATTAAAAATCATTAGCAACAAAAGGCAGTTTAAATTGCCTGAAGAAATTCCCATAAGGCAAGATAAGCTCTCTTTTTTCATCTCCGACCTCCTTTCAATTTTTTGTGATTATAAATATGAAAAATGTAGAAAATTCAAGTTTTGATGACTACTTATTGGGAATAGAGAGATACTTTTGAGACCAAAAAAAATTCATTTTTTGATCCAATCTTTGTTTTACGTTTTCCTGAAGAAAAAAAAAAAACCCTTGGCAAGTTAAGCACCCTTTTTCCTTGCACGGTCACAAATGTATTTTGTGATATATCCCGGATTCGGTGTTGATCTAAAAGAAAAAAAAAATTCAGGAGAGTCAAAAAATGAAATTTTATCCTGAAAATTTGATCCAGATCTTTGGATGTTCATCCTCGTTTTATTTCGAATTGATATAATCTAAAAGAATATATTGGTTGGCTACCACTATTACTTAGTTGTCTTGGGTCTTCAACGTTTAATGTGGGTTATAAATATTGGTACTTAATATATAGTATGTATTACCGTTAAACAATTAATTCCCATCCTTTATTTACTCTATTTGTTTCTTTTCTAGATCTCTAACAGAAAGGATGGGGGTCGTTTTTCATGCTTCCCTTTATCATTTGGGAGAGAACTGCATTTTTCCTCAGATGACATGTCACACGTAGCTGGGAATCTTATTTATTCATTTATGTAAGTTCAGTATATACATAACCGTTTCTGTATACATATTTGGCATTTTTGTGAGTCTTTAGATTCCTGGGGATTTTTCCGTAGAAAAATGTCGTTTTGAAGTACTTATTTAAAAAAAGTTGAAAATAATTTTTCAGAGAGAGAGAGAGAGAGAGAGAGAGAGAGAGAGAGAGAGAGAGAGAGAGAGAGATTGACTTTGTTTATTAATCATGTTTAGGGCCTTAGGGCCCTCTCTTCCAATTTACGTCTCAGACTTAGGTTTCAGTCAGGTTTTACTTGATAAACATATGAAAACTAAATTAAAACTTAAATACATAATTATAAGGCTTAATAAGTATGAAATGAAAGTTGCTTTGGATCTTGTGAAGTTACATAATATTAATAATAGGTAGGAATCGGTTTTCGACTTGCTAGTGACGACGGATTCCTCCGAAAGGTACGTACAATGTGAGCAAACTTCAACAAAACGCCCCTGCGTGAAGTTTTCCAAGGACAATGTGTATTAATTAGTGGCTAATATAATTACATTTTAAAAAATTAAAACTATATCCAACTATACACACCGGGTTCTATAGAGAATGGTTTTTTCGAATATTACTGGTAGAAACCGTTCGTGGGAACAAGCCGACGGTAGATGATGAAGATTATAAAATGAGAAGGGTTGAGAGAAAAGAGAAGAAAATCATTAATCCCAGGAGGCAATCAAGAAGGTGCACGAGGGCCGTCGCGCGTCGAAAGATTAACACAAAACTTAGTTAAAAGTTGAGTCTGCCTGGGGAAAGATAGGGAAAGATCGGAGGGGATTTATCAACATTTTTCCTTCCCTTCAGTTGAGCGCTTCCAAGAAGACGGCAACCAATTTCACGTCACTTCCCGCCGTCCTCCTCCTTTTCCACTCTTCTTCTTCATTTTCCTCTTCCCGCCCTCCACGAGCCCTTCATGAGCCCTTCTGTTCTTCTTCTCCGTCATCTCGTCATCTCCTAGCCGTTCACACTTTATTCCTCGTTCCTTCGGGGAGGGGAAAAGGCAGCCCTTTTCCTTCGGGGGAGGGTAGAAAAGGCCCTTCTAATTAAAGGAAAGGGCACCCAAGTATGACGAAAGAAAATGAGGCTGTATAATTGAGGGGGGAGGGGCCTTGAAGGGTTTGGAAAGATGGGGGGGATCGGATGCCTTGTTAGTCGAGAAAATGCCGATGATGAAGAAAAGGGCATCATCAACGTTAAAGAAAAAAATAGAGAAAATAAAAACCTCCCCTCCTCTATGTTAACCGTTCATAATTTTAAGACATATTCTTGTAGAACACAGCATCGTAACGGTGTGTAGAACAATAAGATTTCTCAATAAATTACGTACAACGCAGTACTGATATGAAGGTACTTTAGAGTAAGGTAACATCGAATATTGTTTTCACTGTAATAGTAGTTATTGTAATAATGTTTTCTCATAGGTCGTCTCATTGGGCCGTCAAATACTCGTACTAAAATGCGTTTCATCGGGCGGGTTATGCGAGGCTCCCGTAACAAATTAACTGCGACTCGTCATCGAGGGGAGAATATCGGGCAAACTTTTAGTGGGAAGACGGAGGATTTCCCACTTCTTCCACCATGACACAATGATTTGTGATTTAGAGGTAAATATTTACATCTACATTCAACTACAACAGATTCATAATTATAACTAGGGAGGCAGAAATACAGCATAGGACCCCAGGGTGTTTCCACAAAAACGGTTTTTTTTTTTTTTTTTCTCTAATAGACCTAAGCTTCGAAACCCTATGGAAAAAATGAATATATAATACATAAAATAAATAATTTGGATTGTTCCTCAGTGATTTGATTTTAACATTATCGAGTGATTTTATACCTACATACTAGGGGCCTGTTAGGGCTTGGAAATCCCTAATCTAGAACATGATCAAGATAAGGACAGAGACGAACGGCGACACTTAGGGTCACTGAAATCGGTCCGCGAAGTTCTTCACAATTTCAAAGATTGTTCAGAAATAACTCTCCTAGATGTTAGTAACTACACTACGTTTCTTACTTACCGTGAATTGATGGCAACTGTTGTTACCGCCACAGCCTAATAAACAACTCTCGTTGATAAGGACCGCCTAGAACACGATCAAGGCGGGTATAGAGTAGAGATGGGCGAAACAATTCTTTCAATTGAGTGATTCAGATTCGATTCACTCACCTAAAAGAATCGATTGTTTTGATTGATTCTTCGATTCTTTTTTCAATAAACCTTTTCCAATTCTTCCAGATGTTATTTAAAACCAGTGAAAAATACATTGAGTTTAGCAAAAGGTGGTTAAATTATTATTATCATCATCAAAATCGAATTTGAACCATTTTAAAGAGATACCATATAAATTAATGATTGATATTGATGCAAATCACTTTATTTGGATTAAAATATTTTTAACGTCATGTTTTAGCGTTAAGTACTAAAATACGTTGATAAAATACGTTGATTTGAAATCTTAATATTGTTGAAACTTAATTAGCGACAATCTGAATAAGGGCCGGTTTATCAATTATCTACATTAACTGCAGGATAGCTATACCGAGTATAGCGCTATACTCCAGATAAAGAATGTGAGTCGTTTATCAATGCCGAAATACCTAGCGGATAAAATTATCCTTCAGATAAATTCTGTCTGGCAGATAGCTCCGTTAGCATCCTCATTGGTGTCCGCAGGCGACAAAATAAGGGCGATTTACACATGGAACTACCACAGAGTAGAGTAGGAGGTACATTTTCTTCATGGATCGACCATTAGAAGAACCGTCTGACGTCCACAAAACAACAGTGTCATCATCGACAGTATTAGCTCGGCAAATAATAAGACAAAAGACACCATATTTTTGCTGTTGCTTCATTTGTAGAGAGAGAAATACCAGTATGAGTTGCGATCTTGCAACCTGAATTATTGTGATCAGTAAGTTGTGGACTTAATTTCATCTTTGAAATGTGTTATAAAGTAAAGAACGGTATCTTTGTACAACCAAAACCTCAAAAATGTGCACTCGACCCATTTTAGTAGGTGATCTACATGGGGTCTTACTATATACGGTCTTCTTTTCCATTCAACGAATTATGCTACGATAAAATCTTCGCCGTTGCTGCTGTTTGAAGACAAATTCCCAAATATATCCAATGGAAGGTACAAAAATAAAGACAATCAAACTTGATTCAAATACGATTTTTGTAAATAAATAAACTTGTTTGAGGTTAGAAAGCTCTAGATATCTCATTAACCTCCAGTTATAATAGTTATCCAGCCATCCAGGGACCAGATAAATTTAAACGCCAGATAAGGTTTAACTAGGGATTGATAAACACCCCATATCGTGTTATCTGGAGGATAACGCTATACCTTAGATAAATCCCCCTTATCCATTGGATAAATGTGATTGATAAACCGGCCCTAAATATATAAAATAACTCGGAAAACAAATAATTACGTTGATTGTTCAAATCAAGCTGACGGAAGAAAGAACGATCCGAACACCAAAAAGGATCGAACAAAGAATCGGGAGTCGTCGGTCAAGTCCAGGTTAGGAAAGGGTAACTATGACTTGGGAGTTAGGGCCGGTTTATCAATCACTTTTATCCAATGGATAAGGGGGATTTATCTAAGGTATAGCGTTATCCTCCAGATAACACGATATGGGATGTTTATCAATCCCTAGTTAAACCTTATCTGGCGTTTTAATTTATCTGGTCCCTGGACGGCTGGATAACTATTATAACTGGAGGTTAATGAGATATCTAGAGCTTTCTAACCTCAAACAAGTTTATTTATTTACAAAAATCTTATTTGAATCAAGTTTGATTGTCTTTATTTTTGTACCTTCCAATGGATATATTTGGTAATTTGTCTTCAAACAGCAGCAACGGCAAAGATTCTATCGTAGCATAATTCGTTGAATGGAAAAGAAGTGTAGATCACCTAATAAAATGAGACGAGTGCGTATTTTATTGAGGTTTCGGTTGGACAAAGATACCATTTTTTACTTTATAACACAGATCGAAGATGAAATTGATTCCACAACTTACTGATCACAATAATTCATTCATAATGATTCAGGTTGCAAGATCGCAACTCGTGCACGTATTTCTCTCTTTAGAAATCAAGCAAATAGCAAAAATGTGGTGGTGTCTTTATTTGCCCAGCTAATACTGTCGATGATGACACTGTTGTTTTGTGGACGTCAGATGGTTTTTCTAATAGCCGATCCATGATGAAAATGTAACTCCTATTCTACTCTGTGGTAGCTCCATGTGTAAATCGCCTTTATTTTGTCACCTGCGGACACCAATGAGGATGCTAACGGCGCTATCTGCTAGACAAAAATTATCTGAGGGATAATTTTATCCGCTAGGTATTTCGGTATTGATAAACGACTCACATTCTTTATCTGAAGTATAGTGCTATACTCGGTATAGCTATCCTGCAGATAATGTAGATAATTGATAAACCGGCCCTTAGAAGATCAAAAGAATCGAAAGTCCGGAAAAGAACTGGTGAATTGAAGAATCGACTCAATTGAAGAGTCGTTAGGAGTTGAAGAATCGGGAGTCCGGAAAAGAACTGGTCACTTGAAGTATCGTGTCATTCGAAGAGTCGTTATGAGTTGAAGAACCGCTAAAAGAATCGAATCCCAAAAGAGCCGAATGACTAAAAGAATCGCAAAGTGAGTTAAGAGTCGGAATTGGGATCGGGATGGACGAGAAAGTTGAGATAGTGAGGGAAGGCAAGAAGAGTCGCAGTTCCTTTCAAGGAATCGCTCAAAAGAGCGCTCTTTTAGATGAACGATTCAAAAGAATCGATTCACGATTCTCTTGCCCACCTCTAGTATAAAGACGAACGGCGACACTTTTGCAACAAACTTGAGGCCGTGCTGATTCGAAAGACCAGTCTAACACTAAAATCTAACCGCGAAGTTCTACACAATTTCAAAGACCGTTCGGAATTATATATAAAGATACCTCCTGTCACATAAATAGGGAGAAAGTGCAATTTTTTTCTCTTGTTTTTCTACTTTCCAAACAAGTTACCTATCTTTTTAGCCCAGTCAGTAATTATGTTTTTTTTTTTTTTTTTTTTTTTTTTTTTTAATTATCTGTTGCATATATAGCCCCGAATATGAGAAACAAATGTCTCTAAGCGTTGGCCTATACACATTATTTTTTGACGGTCACGATCGGGAAATTCCCTAACATTGTTAGTGAAGAACGATGTCTATTTCCACGAAAATGATGTTACAGTGTTAAATCTATTTCGACGGTCAGTTCATCATCAGTAATAAACAAGTATTCTATTAGCATTATTAATAGCGTTATTGTTTGTTACTGATGGTTACCTAACCGTCGAAATGGATTTAATATTGTAACTCTTTATTTTTCTTGGAAATAAACTAAGTTCTTCACTACCTTCCGTTTTCTGCATTATTGACTTTCTTTACTCAAGAAGGAATTTCCATTTTCGAAAATTAGAGAGTCCACAGAGGGGAAGAAGATGTTGCTTACAATATTCATCAGGATCTGTTCAATAAATTGTGTACGTTTCCAACATTTTGGAGCAGTTCAGTCGTTGCAAAAAGGACTTCAGAGGATGCATGTATTAACGATTTTCCCAGTCTTTTTTCTTATCGCAGAATGCACACCTGACATCTTTTTCCAAGTAACGGGATAGATTTTGATGAGCAGGGAGTTGATTGCTTCCCCTAATTCTTAATTAACTAAACCGTAAATCATCTGAATCGAACACGTGACTGACTTCACAAATTACATGGGATAAAGAGAATCTTAGAAAAGAAGCTGCTCTTAAAACAAAAGCAGCTGGGGTGGAATCCACGCCCCGATGTCATTCCAGGGTAAAAAAAAAAGATGGGTCGTCAGAATATGATGCATAGGTAGGTATCTCTAAAATCTTGCAATGCGTTGGTGTGGTCGTCATGGTGTGGTCATATTGTTGACACCAGAATGGACCATGAGTTGGACCATTTGAGAACCATGAGTAATGATGCCAAGCCCCGTTACAACTGACCGCTCGAGCTGCGGCATTCTAGTTAGTCTTCGTAAAATCGGAAGACATAAATAAATTTCCGATATGAGATAATCGAAAATTATCTTCGCTCATCAGATTACTTTTGAGTCTATCAAAGTAGCGGAATGAAGTATTGCCATTGAGGGGTGGTACAACTTTTGAGTTCTAAAATGGAAATTTAAATTTAACCGTTTTACCTAAGCCATTAAAACCTCGGGTGTGTATGTCAGTCTGTTCTCTCGCTAGTTTAGAATGCCTGTGTATTCGTATTATTGAAACACTATCGTAAACTTTTGGTAAACATGTCTCAACTTCCAACGAAGATCATCATTATCAAATCAATAATCTGCATTGAGGTGGACAAAAGTGAAATGTTCAAAATTGCAATTTCTCGTGGTCTTAAAGAGACTCGACTTGAGCTTCAATGCCAAATGATGATGGGATCAGCCTATTTTTATTCCATCAATGTTCCAGCACTACTACTCATCCACCTCATTTAATCTATACAATATACATAAAATAAAAAAAAATTAGTGTACCAGAACAACGAGGCAACGTTATTTTCTCTGTTTGTCATTATTTTAGTCACCTGAATAATTTTGGGAAAGAGCTTATTGACCCACAATATGTCTGTTGTCAAGTTATCAGGATAAGGGTCAAAACGAAATAAACGTCCTTATTGCTGAGCTTTCGGTTTATATAAAACCATCATCAGGGCTCAAGGCTCATTCACAGTGTCGAAATATAGGACACGGTCATCGATTTAGAAGTCAGTTGTCATATAACAAAAACAAGAAATGGTTGCAGCTGAGGCAGACAACAATTGGCACATGAACTGGACTCAAAAAAGTAGAGGCTAAAATTGTAAAAAATTGGAAAAACTTTGAAAAAATACACTGCTGGCAAGCAAACAGAACTCGATGACCGTGTCCTATATTTCGACACCGTGAAAGATCCTTGAGCCCTGAAGATGGTTTTATATAAACCGAAAGCTCGGCAATAAGGACGTTTATTTCGTTTTGACACTTATCCTGATAACTTGACAACTGAATAATTTCGGAGAATAAACCACCAATATCACTATGACTTTAGATGTTGGAAATGAATCCATGTTGTAAGTTGTCAGTTATTCTGTTTCGTGTTTGGCAGATTTATCTTATGAGTATTGCCGTTAAATTTTAAGCATACTTATCTTTTTTTCCTTCTATATTTTAGTACGATGCCCATACTGAAGCTTTTCTTTTTACAGACGCATGCGGTCGTGAGGTCGGTGAGAGTTCACCAGGAGGAGGATACAAGGTGGCCTACGGTGACATCTCGTGTCTCCACATCAGCATAGTAAATACCAGCTCCGAAAGGTCACGTTTGAATTCTTCGTAATTCGACAAAGATAATTATTGAAATGCCGTGACCGCAAATACAGTATTTCTGCCAAGTGAAATGTACACAACTCACAACATTTAAATGGTAAGTGTCCAAAACCATTCACATATACTTACATTTTTGATTATATAGCTTGCATTCGGAACCATCGTCACATAAGTGGAAAACAGATTTAGCTGCATTTTCAGTTTAAAGAATACTTGGTATATTTATTTTATTTTGCAAATATTCTATTCAAGGATTGATAATGATGATATTTGTAATAGTTCATCGGAAGCCTTTAGCAGCAACACCTTCCAGGTGAAGTCACATCGTTTTTACTACACTCTTTACACCAGCAAATTACCTATCGGGTGGAATCGAACCCTCGGGATGTGATCTATTTGTGTGGTTAGAGTTTAGATTGTCACTGTTTAACTAGTTTACAAAAGTAATTGTAAAAAAATGTCGTAAAAAGTAAAATGGAATATACCGTAGTAAAGCTGAGGTTTTGGCGCAACTTTTAGGCCTACAAAAACTGATAGCTGATACCATACCTAAATATGATAAATGCCGACAATCTTGCATAGAAGTCTGCAAGATATTGAGACGTTTTATTTCTTCACTTCCCAGTCTAATAGTGGTTGCAACTATGTTTATAAAATAACTGAGAAGGATCACCTGTCCGTAAACAATTATTCAGACAACCAAGCTCGTAGTTCAGATTGTTGGCCACCACTACGCAACGGTTAACATAATACGGTTAAGTAAATCGAGAGATTTCCAAATACCCGGCGAACAATTTTTGTACGATGATAAATGCCTAAGATACAGTTCCGTAGCAACGATTTGGTTGAAAGCGATAAACATCAGAAAATCAAAAGTCACATTTTTCGGTAACCTAAAAATTTTTGACTCTTTGTGCCGAAGTAAGGACATAAAATGTCAAACATTTTTGAGAGAAATCAGATTGGATACAGCGATTGAGCAACTAGGTAATAGTAATACGGATGTAGGAAGGACATGTTTATTTTTCATTTTGATTTATGGCGCTCCACTTTCCACAACAAGTATTTTCTTATATAGAATTGACGATTTACTAATGTATACAATTTTCATCAAACATTTATATTTTTTCATTTGCGAAATAAATGCATTAAAAAAATAAATAAACTTGGAAAACTGCACATACGGTCAAGCTGCACGACTGAAGCTTTTCCTATTTACGGTTCTGCATGCACAAAATGAATCGAGGAGAGCTCTATCGTTGCAGAATGTTGATGATGAATTTGCCAAAGCGATGTCGCTTCGAATTTTAGCGTTTTTCGTATAAGTTTTTCCAAATGGTTTTTACCTCATTTTTGGGGTAAACAAAAGATGCAATAATCTTCAACTTTTTTATTGAAACTGATACACTGTTAGGATCTATCAATAAATACTTTACATGAAAATTGTGATAGTTCTATGATCTAGTCATCATCTATTAGTTTGGCTTTGTCAGTGAGCGTATTGGTTATGACTTTTTTGTATTCTAGGTGCTGTTTATGCAATGTCGAAAGAAGACGTCACTGTAATGGAGATTCTGATGTCAGCAGTGTTAGAATGACTGAGATCCTTGAACATGAATACACTTCGGCAACCACTGCTTCGTGAAACAACGGAAGGGAGGCATATATTTTTCGTTTTAGTGAGGTTAGTATAATATTCTCGCTTAGGTATCAAACTCCCTGAGGGTGAGATGAGATCATCGGAGAAAGCAGTTCGTATGCTGAAGCTAATGGAATGTAAGCCCGGATACTCAGAAGGGGGAGACGAGAAAAAAAAAAAAAAAAAAACTTCCCAAGAAGGGGGATCTAGTGAGCAAGTGCAAACGTAGGAAAAAATCGGAAGGAAAAAAATCAATGTTGACACTGGAGTGTGGGTGGAGAGAAAAAAGGACCCTTTCTAGGGGGTGCATTCATATTATTAGAGCTAGAAGAGTGGCGAAGGGCAGGGCGACCAGAGCTGTAGGGGACCGATGCGGGGCGGGGGTTGAAATTTCTCCCCACAATGGCGATTAGCCCCTGCTCGCCTATGTCCTTATCAGGTACGACTTATGTAATAAAACAAAATCTGGAGAAAGTAATAAAGGAATAGTTAGTTATTGATTGGTTTAGGTGCATTGAAACTTCATTTGATATTATGTATTGTAAATCGGGATGAAACTTGTAATCATATGATGTTCTTTGGGGTTCTCGACTACTGGGAGTCATTGACTACTTTCTGTTTTATTCTGATGCCACATATCACTAGAATAGTTCTAGCTTTAGATAATTTTTTAAATTGTGAATTGTTGGAGCGTATTGTAATATTCGAACTTAATAACCGATATTTACATCCGATACTTATAATCGATGTGCATGTTCGATAGGCGAGATCGATATCAATAAATCTAGTTCTGTTATCTACCATGCTTCCGATGTTTCACGTTACATCTTTTTATTTAAATTCGTATATATTTCCCGATCATTACAGAGCGCTTATTTTTTGTGTGATATGGTCACCTCATGATTTGGAGTGACCATGGTACACCCAGTTTTAGGCTTAGAAATACATAGATTTTTTAAAGTTCCAGTTAGGGCGTCATAAAAGAACAGTTTTTTTGCTTAAAGACATAAAACTACTTACAATGATTCAGTCGATATACGATAGATGATCGAATGCTTAATAATTCCTAAATTCTACTCCGCAAACACTGACTACCAAATAAGCAGGTATTCCTTTGTATGTTATCAAGTCTGGAACCATTCATTTCCAAATTTTGAGCCTACTAGATGGTTTCACATTTAGGAATATGATTGTATCACTATTAACATAGTCACATATGCACCCTGGTTTACATTAGGTATGTATGTTAGTTATGTAGTACTTCCGAGACAACCATTGTACCAGAAACATCATGTTCAGTTTTGAAAGTTTACGAATTGAGAATATGATTTCGCTCTCTGTATCATGTGTAGTACAAAGCCGAATCTGTTCCTCAGTGAACACATCGCACCCGTCTTAGAATAAGGGTACAACTCAAAAATCGCGATCTTTGAGTTATTTGTGGTTCTGAGAAGTAGAAACGGTATAGTTTGTCTGTAGAAGGTGGAGATATGTGTAGGGCACTCTAATTCCGCTAGAGAGTGCGTGTGTCTTTCTTCTATGGAGGGAGTAACCAATTCACGTCCTAGGAAGAAAGACACAACTCAGTTGAGTTCACGCAGTCTGTGTCTCGTTTTGAGTTGTTTCCTTTTTGTGTGGACAATTTTAACTTGTGTCTTTCTTTTCAAAACATTTTGTATCCTGACTGGTGAGATTTCAGTGTTTTAGTTGGAACAACTCGAAAATTCTTGAAAAATCAACAAATCCGTTCCCCCCACTCCCATTCCCACTGGCAAAAAAACTATTTATTCACCATGGGGCGTTAGAGTAATAATGTAGGAAACAAGTTTCGCAAAGATAAATTATGTTCATCGTGTTCCAAAGAACGGGTAGCCAATGGTGTGGAAGGAAAACTTTGAATGCGATTTGCCGAAAATGACAATTTTTGAGTTGTACCCTTATTCTAGGATGGGTGCGACATGTTCATGCATTTTGCCCCCTCCCTCCCGGCGTGCAGCTAGCTTTTTCTTCCGAGCCTCCTTCACACTGTCATACCAATTGATGAAAAACGTTCTAATCCGATGAACCTATGCTGTTGTCCCACAGGTTGTTTTCGCAATGATTACATACATGCAAACATTCTTATTATTGAATATAGAACATAATATGGCAACGTCCGTGATGACCATACCCTTGTCCCTATCACGCACCATGTCTTGTATGTCTAAAGACATTAATGATCTTTTTATTTTGATTTAAAAGTTTGCTATAAAAAGTGGTTCAGCCCTACAGCAAAGATATAGATCTCATCAAATTCATCAACATTTAAACATAGTCGATCAAAACTGTCCTTTTATTACTCGGAAACAGACTTTTTTTTAACGAATTTTTGAAAAAAATTAAGCTATTGCTCTCGCCTCAAAATTTGTAGAATGTGAATTTTTGAAAAATTTTTATGCCTGAAATTCATTTTTGGCTATTCTGAATCATATTCTGAAGTTTAACGCATTTTTTATGTATGTATGTATGTATATATGTATGTATGTGTCATTCCAGACGATAACTGTCCGTAGAATTGTGCTAGAAACTTCAAACAAATTTTAAAATGTTAAGGACACAAAACTAAAGTTCAAGTTCGTTGGCCAGCATGATCGGATTACATCTTCGGGTTGAAATTTTCAAAAATGTAGTCAAAAATTTCAAAATAGCCTGTTTTTTGCGATTTGTTGTGCGAAATAATTTTTTCAGCATACTAACATGTGGTATATTCGGAATAAGCGTAAAATTTCCTATACGAATATGTATCAAGTTTTAAAAAAATTCAAAGTTTAAAAATCAGTCAAAAATCGAAATAATGCCGTTCGCTAGTTGTAAATTTCTCTACACGATCAATAGCTACTGAAATGTCGAAGATTTCTTCAAAAAATCGCTCATGGGGTCATGCTGCATGACTGGAATTTTTAAATTTCATGCCATTTTTATCGATATGTCATGGGTTGTGCCTGATTTCGTGAACTTCAGTCCAGTGGAATCTACGTATTTTCACTTTAATTACTTAGGCCATTTTCGCTCATATTCCATGATTTGTTGTCTGAAGTCACGAACATTTGGTAGGCTTTAGTTTGGTGACGCCTAGCGATTGTCAGTATGGGTTGTAGAGTAAATTTTAATTTATTGGTTTATTAATTTTACTTTTTCTAGGGCCGAGAAAAAATGTCTAGATAGGGATCCCCAATTGTAAACTGTGAATCCAACCGACCTTCCCCCATCCCCACATGACCGCCCGAAGGGGAAATATATATAACGAATGGTGCAGCATGGAGGGAGATAAAGGTGGCGAGGGGGGAGGAGGGAGATGATGATGATGCGAAGGAGGGGAAGGGGAGGAAAGAGAAAACGTAATAAATTTTTGGGAACAAGCCTAGAGAAGAGGCGACCGCGCGAAGGGTGAGCGCGTTCGTAGATCGATAGGCGGTGTATTTTTACCATGGATACGGTGACTCAGCGGGTGTAGTGTGCGGCAGTGGTGAGGGTGGGGGGGTGGGTGCATCACCCTAAATGCAACTGCAGTCCCTGCACCAACATGGCGGACCCTCCCCCTCCTTCTGCAAACACCGAAAAATACAATTATACCTTTTCAACCCCTCCTTTTCCTCGTGTGCATTTCAAATTTGCATGCAAAGTATAAAATAGCTGGGGTTTTAATTCAGGTAACTGATTATGCCTCAGGCCCTCCCCACTCTTTACGAATCTGCCATACTCACCTCAAAGTGAGCAGTACCGTTATTTCGTGGAATATTATGATGAGGATTCCATATAGAAACGTCACAAATACGAAATTATTTTTATTGATAGAACAAAGTGGGAATAGCCATGGTATTGTCTTGAACGACCAGTCGCTTAGAGCTGTGTTTTACTTAAATTACTGAGGTACAATTGAATTGAACAGTTAACCTTTGTTTGAATTGAATTGATTGTCAATTGAGCAGTTAACCTTTGTGCTAACACAGAATATGGTAACAGGACGTTCAGCTATTAATGTGGAATGAACTAGGTATGTTAATATTAAATATGTGTGTCGAATAATTTGACCGCTCGGCAGCAGAAAAATTTTACAAGGGCTGATTGAATAGAAAAAAAGCGTTGTGATCCTCGTCAGGGGGTTTCCTGCACCTCTGGTTTGTTGTCCGTAGCTCTACCGGCTAAAATTGAAAAACTTGGAATATGCTTTGGATTTAAACTGAAAAGAATTCATGTGAGGGTTTTCGATAGAATGAGTTATTTAATTTCGATCCTATTAAATTTCAACTTTCTGGGGTGATCAGGAGATGATTTAGCTACTTCAGCTAATCGGGATGGAGCCCGTCATTTCATTCGTCCTTGGATCTCATAGATAGACTCCTTATTAAATTTTAACTTTATACGGTAAATGGGAAATAATAGTTTCCCTCAGCGGGTTATGATAGAGCCCGCCATTTCATTTCAACTCTCTTGGGTGATCAGAAGAGAATTCGGTTTTACGTGAAAAGCATTGGAAAATACACGCTTGGTTATAAAACGGAGATCAATAAAACATTAGCTGTAACTAGCATCTAAATGTACAACCTGGTAAAAGTGGGGTCCAACTCTCGAATGTTTTTGCATGGGTAACTAGATATCGCTCCTTACCCGATAGCGTAGGTAATGTTTTCAATCAGTTATGTCATGGCTACTGCATGTTCCATACAAAAAAAAAAAAAATAAAAAAACAAAAAAAAGTAAATGAAGAAATAAAAAATGAATACAAACACAAAATCTGTTTTACATAATCGTGCTTCTTGAGCTGAAACCTGCATCCTGTCCAGAAGTCGATTCGATGTGTTCTTAATGTTGATGAAGAAACAGCTTAGACTAGTTGTTAAATTTTCTTTTATATCATCATGGTTAACGGGAAATATGCAACTCTTATGAACAATTTTTTCTGGAACTCCCCCATAACATGGTTTTGATCCCGAACTGTAACTACGACCTCCATGTTTAAATGTACGCAATAGTTGGTAGTTTCAGACCCCCAGTCCCCCTTAGAGAAGGCATTCGAAAAGAGAATTTTTTGCACTAAGAAGAAAAACATGGCCGAACTATCAGCTTCATTCATAGAAGCATGCCACATCTTGATTTTGAATAGGGTTTTCGACTATTCACTTTGATGAAACTCGCTTCAGTAACTCTTCAAGCTAGAAAAATTAAAGCAGATACTACTAGCCCTACCATGGAAGAATCCTAAGTAATATTGAATACCCGTAACTTTCATTAGAAAATATCAAAATCACCCATTCAAGTGCAATGGGTACATTTTAGAAAAGTGGGCAAAGTCCACCATATAATATATGGTCAACACTTAATATTGACCATGAAGAAGTGATGCATTTGGGCATCGTTTGAAGAAAAGGAATTCTGTAGTGATTTCCAGGACTACTGCTAATTAATAATAGTGTACGGTTTTATTAGGGTATGTAACTTGTTTATTTGTTCTTGGATGTTTTTCTTGTTGCTCATGTGTTATTGGTTTTCGGTAGTTCATGGTAATTTGGAGGAGCTTAGAAAGTGGATGGCTGGAATGCTGACTGGAAGACTGACAATTTATTTGCAAAAAACCTACAAGTCACCACAAAAAGGGAATGCCTTTTGGTCATAAGCATCGTTAATGATTTTGTTTCAAATCTATTTTCCATTAAACATCGGCCTTGAGTTTATTTATGCACACAGGATTGTTCGCTCTGCCGAAAAAGCCAGTTGCGCCCTTCCAGCCTTTTTCAAGTTTGGGAATGACGATGTGATCATACCATATCAATTTTAACATGATTGTATCATTGATAGCTAGGTACTAGGTACGCATGCGCCAATATGAAATCCTTGTAACAAGTCTTTTTTCATCAGTTTTCATCCGATCTGGATGAAATTTTCATGGAATGTGCAAGCTGGGGTGTTACATGGTATGTACATGTACATGGCATGGTATGGGGGTTACATAGTACATTCAATTTTGCTCCTTTATTTCACACCCTAGTCGTTCGATTTCGTCTAAATTTGGATGATAGGTGGGGGAAGACGGTTCGATTACCCCATATCAATTTTAACATGATTGTATCATTAAAGTATATCGCCAATGTGATATACTGGTAACGACCTTAACTCCCACAGTTTTTATCCTATTTTGTCAAAATGGTCAGTGAATATGCGGGTTAGATTGTAGATGGTCCCGTACCTATTTCATTGTTCCAAATAATTATTCATTCATTCAAATTGTAATTATTCTTTCATTGTGAGTATGCGCGAACGTAAATTATAGAGAGTATCATTTTTGTTTCTTAATTGACCAATTATGACATTTCACGCTACTTCTTAATTTACTCTTTTTTTCCGCTATGGAATTCTTCAAGATCATTTTAAGCTTTTCAATGATCTCTACATTCATAATACTTAAACGAGGAAGCTATGTGCTTCACCCACTTGGTAGACTTTTTCTAAAATTTTGAAAAATATAATCAATATAATATACCTATTTATAAATGCGAAAACTTCATTGTTGCTTCTCAACATTTCAGTATTGCGAAACAGTTCAAATTATAGTAGGTATTAAATAACCTAATTAGCATGTAACAGGATTGCAGGGAACCAATGCAGTGAGTGTCCTACTTTTATGCATTAACTAATCATTTTGATTTATTGTAAGTTATTAAATAGATGTTTATAAATTAAATACCAAGATAAAGTAGTAAATAAATAATCAACAATTTAAATCACAGGAAGTCTTGAGGTCTTTTTCGTTTTAAGCGACGTTGGTTTTGGGGTGGTGGTACGTTGGTGGTACGTTAATTCTACAAGGAGTGAATGTTACCGATGTCTCATTGATGATTGTAGGTTGTATTATGCGGATTGTATGACGGACTGTATTTCTGGGATTTCCAGGTCATTATGTAAGGTAAAATTACGGACGTACCAAGGTGCGGTTGTGATCCTACACAAAACCCCGTCCTGACTGGTTTGAATGCGCTTCAGTTGAGAATTTCCGGTGGATCCGTATATCCAGATAGTGCGAATTAGAGAGAGATGAAAACGTCAGCCAAGTCGGGTGGGCAGTATAACTTCCTCAGACATTGTAACATGGACGTAGTGAATTAGTTGGAGAACAGCGCAAAGACTCCAAAAGGAATGGAATTTACAGGGGGACGGCTAGAAGTTAAACAGCACAATCTCTGAAAATGTCATAAAAATCTGACCATTAGTCTTGGAGTTTTGTCTGTATCCATCAGTTTTAGTTTTGCGGAAGCGCTACACTTTTTAGGTACTCCACCAATCGCGATATAATTCATAGGGAATTTTTCAAGAACATATACTTATCCATTCCCCGAGTTTGAATGAAATGGAACTAATAGAAGAAATCGACGTTACAATAAATTAACGTTTACGCATGCGCACATACTAATGTTGATGTGACGTCAATGAAAGTTATAGGGGATTGCCTAGAAGCTTTCACGCAAAATCCCTGAAAATATCATCTAAATCGTTCCATTTGACTCCGAGTTTTTCCATTGACAATCGATATTAGTTTCGCGCATGCGCAATGGTTATTGGTGTTATTACTCAACCGATCACGATATAATTTAAAGGACATTTTTCTAGATCATTCTAACCAATCACCTACCGGGTTTGAACGAAATCGGACCAACAGATTTTTTTTTCCAAAATTTAATTATTTGAAACATAACATAACAACTGAGCTTGGCCCATCAAGTTAGTTAACTTTAATATTATATTCGACAGTGTGTAGAGTTCATAGCCCAATGACAACTACTCTATAGGATCACTTTCTCACAAGTCTTGTCACATCACGTTACAAGGTCGAGAGGTTTCGTTCTGTCAAGACGCCGGATGACGTTACTGTTGTCTAATAGGCGAAGAACTTCTGGGTTCATGTGTTCATGAAGCCGCTGTTCGTGTTTAATAGCAATGTCCTTAACCACTTCGCTAACTGTTTCCATCTTGAGATCATGGTTGAGGTCATCGTCTCGTATGTACCAGGGAGCGTTAACAATACTCCTTAGTACCTTGTTCTGAAAAGTTTGTATGATCTTTATGTTTGACTTTTTCGTGCAGCCCCAGAGCTGGATGCCATACGTCCAGGCTGGCCTTAGAATTTGCTTGTATATAAGCAATTTGTTGTGTAGGGATAAATCGGAGTACCTGCCGAGCCAGCCAGGACATTTTTTTGAACATGATATTTAATTGTCTCTTTTTTTTAATGACATGCTCCTTTCATCTCAGTTTTGCATCAAGAGTCATTCCTAAATACTTTGCTGTATTGGCGTAAGGGATCTCACGCCCATTCAGCATGACTGGTATTTTTGTTACGTTTTTGTTTGTAAAGTTAATATGTGTAGATTTCTGTTCATTGAGTTTGAGCCGCCATTTTTTTGTCCATGTACTGACATTGTTAACAATAACTTGTAATTTCCTAGTTGCTTCCTCTACCGTATCGCCAACCGCTAACAGGGCAGTATCATCAGCAAAAGTTGCAATTGTTGTGTCGTCATTGCTGCGTACATCACGTGTAAACAGAAGATAGAGCAAGGGCCCGAGCACGCTACCTTGCGGAACGTTTGCCTGTTTTCTTGAGACTGGAATACTCTCCTTCGTGTTTCACTCTAAAGTGTCTCTCAGAGAGATAAGATTTCAGAATTAAGTAGAATTGCTTTGGTAGATCTCTCTCAAGTTTGTATTCAAGGCCTTGGTGCCAGACTTTATCAAAAGCTTGGGAAACATCCAGGAAGGTGCCGACGCAAACTTTTTTCCTTTCTAAGCAATTTTCAATTATATCAGTGATACGATGCACTTGATCTATGGTAGAGTGTTTTTCCCTGAAACCAAACTGGTGATCGGGGATTAGTTCTCTCTCTTCGACAGTAACTTTCAGTCTTCGTATAAGTAATCTCTCAAACAGTTTCGAGATTACTGGTAGCAGAGATATCGGTCTATAAGAAGTTTTGTCCTTAGGGTCTTTCCCCGGTTTCAGAATCATGATAAATTCCGCCACTTTCCAGCAACGTGGTACATATTTCAGCCTCAGTGCTGCGTTGATAAGATACAGAAGCATTCGTATGCCTTCCTCTGGAAGTTTTTTAATTACATTACCAGTAATGAGATCATACCCAGGTGCTTTGTTCGTTTTAAGGACACGAATCTCATCTTTAAGTTCACTTAGTGTAACTGGTTGTATATCTTCTAAATCCGTAGAGGGGGTGATAGTCGGTAGTTCTCCATCATTCACATGGCTAGAGTTCGGGACAAATGTTTTTTCAAGGTGATCAGCAAAGACTTCTGCCTTTTCAATTGGGCTCTTTGCCCATTCCCCGTCTTCCTTTTTAATGGGAGGTACGTATTCCTTCGTCTGCTTGAGTGACTTGGTAACCTTCCAGAGCATTGGTTATTAGTGTTATTACTCAACCGATCACGATAGAAATTCACGTTTGCGCATACGCACGGGCTTCTGTTGATTCGAGGGCTTTGGAAATTATAAGGGGACTGTCTAGGAGCATACCTGCACAATCCCCTTAAATTTCATCGGAATCAGACTGAGACTTCTATAGTGTTGGGCGTGACAAGGATTTACCACAGACCGACAGACAGACATCAGACAGGTAGACAAACACTGAACCAAAATTGATCAATAAGCTCTGTAACGCAAAAAGCAAGTGGAAATTTTGATTTTGGAGGACAACAAATTTTTCGACTTCAATCACGAACACAAAGCTTTTCTACCTTCGGTGGTGAGGAAGCAAAATTAGTTTGGTGTCAAAACTTTGTGAACATTTCTTTCCGAGGAGGCTTTTAAGCTTATTTATTCTGTTTTGAATGGTCCAAACAATGCTGTCAAAGGTTTCACAAGTCTTTTAAGTATCTACAGTTTTATCGAATTTTTTAAGAAAATTAAGCTATTGCTCTCGCCTCAAAATTTGTAGAATGTGAATTTTTGAAAAAATTTTATGCAGAAATCCGTTTCAGGCTATTCTGAATCATATTTTGAAGTTTAACGCATTTTTTTATGTATGTATGTATGTATGTATGTATGTATGTATGTATGTATGTATGTATGTATGTATGTATGTATGTATGTATGTATGTATGTATGTATGTATGTACATCGGGTGGAAGTGTGGGTCGGTCTCCTTGGTCCCGTCCGGTCGCCAGCATAAGGTGAAGGTGGTGGATGAGGAGTGTTTTGTCTTAGGACAAACTTCCATCCCTGCCCGATCCGTGCTGGAGGTCTGGCGGTACCTTGGAGTCGACTTCATGGGTGTTGCAACCATTGCCGCAAGCCGTGTGGACCTTAGTGGAGCATTAGCTCGTGTCACTAAGGCTCCATTGAAGCCACAGCAGAAGCTGCGCCTCCTTCGCACGTACTTACTGCCAAAGCTAACCTATGGGTTAGTCTTTGGCAGGCTTACTGCGGGGAGGCTGCTTGAGTTAGATCGTGAAGTTCGCTCTGCTGTGCGCTCTTGGCTAGGCTTTCCACCTGGTGTCCCAAGTGCTTACATCCACGCACCGGTCAAGGCCGGTGGGCTCGGTATTGTCTCTCTTTCTGCCAGCATCCCATCATTACGCCGCCAGCGCCTGCTTGCCCTTAGGGGCTCGAGCTGGGAGGTCGCCCGCACTGCTGCTGACCTGGACTTTGTCCGGCAGCAGTTGTTGTGGTGCGATCGAGCAACACCAACTGCTCCAAAACCCAGCTCATCTGCTGAGTTCGCTGCTGCACTGCATGAATCAGTAGATGGTAAAGAACTCCGACAGTGCTCTGAATCCCCCATTTCTACTCAGTGGGTGGAATGGGCTTCAGAGGGCATTGGGGCCCGCGACTATCGCCATTTTCACGCCGTCCGGGTGGCTACGTTAGCCACCTCGGTGAGGTGTTCGAGGAGTAGTCGCGGGACAGTTGACACCCTTTGCCGTGCCTGTCGGGGTAAAAATGAGAATCTGTATCATGTGGTGCAGCAGTGTCCTCGTACTCACGGTGGCCGCATTTTACGTCACGATGCGGTTGCCAAGCAGATAGCAGGTGCTTTGTCATCTAGCGGTTGGGATGTCGAAAGGGAGAGACTATACCACATGCCGAGTGACCGGGGCAAGAAGCCAGATATCGTCGCGATCAAGCCCGATGGGTCTGCCATAATCCTGGATGTCCAGGTTGTCAGTGGCAGCGTGGACATGGAGCAGACCTGGCGGGCTAAGAAAAGTAAATATGATAGAAATGATCTGCGCCATGCGATATCTGAGCTTAAAGGAGTGGCACCTAATAACATCAAGGTCATTGCCGCGACCGTGTCATGGCGCGGGGTGTGGTGCGGGAAAAGCGCCACGGAGTTACTCGAGTTGGGCATCTCGGCAGGAGTACTCCGTGGTATCACCACCCGCGTCCTGAGGGGTTCTTACTTGAACTGGTGGTCATTTTATAGGGGCACATCCTTTCATCCCATTCTTCCTCCTCGTCCTACAACTTCCCTTATCCCTAGAGCCGGCGTCGGGTAAACCTGGGCGTCCTCCCCACTTTTTTATTTTATTTGTTTATTTTTCAATTTAATGGCGTGCCCCCTCCGTCTTTGAGGGGAGGTTTCTTAAAAAAAAAAAAAAATGTATGTATGTATGTATGTATGTATGTATGTATGTATGTATGTATGTATGTATGTATGTATGTATGTATGTATGTATGTATGTATGTATGTATGTATGTATGTATGTATGTATGTATGTATGTATGTATGTATGTATGTATGTATGTATGTATGTATGTATGTATGTATGTATGTATGTATGTATGTATGTATGTATGTATGTATGTATGTATGTATGTATGTATGTATGTATGTATGTATGTATGTATGTATGTATGTATGTATGTATGTATATATGTATGTATATATATATGTATATATGTATGTATGTATGTATGTATGTATGTATGTATATATGTATGTATGTGTCATTCCAGACGATAACTGTCCGTAGAATCAGCGGGACCCCACTTCGAAAACGCCGACCGACCGAGGAGTTAAAAGACCCACGAGTGCCGAAATCTGCATCTTTCGTCACTGTACTGCGCTTGGTAACTATTGGCCGCTGTTATCCTCGCACCGTGAGTTGGATCCGGGACGACTAGCTACCGTCTCGTCAACGGCAGTGCCCTTCACCGAAGCCCTCTTCTCAGTGCCGCTCTGTACAAGAAGACGACCTTCCAGACCTTCCTAGAGCTTCTAGAGTTCCATGCTTCGACTAAGGTACAACGAGGAGAGACAATAGGGAGAACTAGGGTCTAAATACTGTATTAATAAAGGGGGAATTTATTACTCTTTCTTTGTTTAATATCAACTCTTCCCTAGATTCCTAAATTGGTGTTAAATTGGGTATTGACAACTCTCACTCAGCACATCCATCGAGTGCAAGGATAGGTCCAGCTTTCTGAACTATGAGTTGCTCAAAGCAAGCGTACGAGCCATGATTTCCTCACGATGAACAGCCTTGCATACATATAGTAGATACAATATGAATATGCAATACATTTCATGAGAATATGAATTCAAAAAGTATTTTTCTAAGGGCACGAATCTTAATAGCGGCGACGAAAAGTGAACTTAAGAACGGAAACGAATCAGGGTCTTTTTCGTTATACGACCGCATTCAATTTCAATAGGGCGTCCCTCCTATAATATGTCCAACTGATCTGTATTCTTACTAAGGGATTGACTAATTGATGTTATGTATTTTTGTGATGGGAGATGGTGAGCATCCATACCATCAAACTATACACATCATTTTTTCCTACATGTCCAACTAATCTGAATATTTACTAAGGGTTGACTGCTTGATGTAATGTATTTTTTAGACATATTATTATAGGAGGGACGCCCTATTGAAATTCATTTATTTAATGTATTTAAACATGTATGTTCCTTACATTCAAGAATGCTTTACAAGTTTCAGTAATACAGCGTTAGTAGAATTTTCAAATATTTTATAAAATACAAATCAATATAACATTCTTTTTACCCATTCTTTCTTATTCTCTTTACCTAATAAATATTGGAGAAAACAATAAAATAAAACACACAATGAACTTCATAAATCATTTCAAAAAACATTCAGGCAGTTAATATATGCATTACCAGTATATATAAGCGAGTTAATCCTTCAGTCAAACAAACATAAATTTCTCAGTTTGCAAACTTCACTTGAAAAGAAATATATCTTTTTATGTCGAATTCACTCGGTACTGATACAAAATTTATCAAGTTTCCGGTACCCCCCACCAAGTCAGATATATATCTTCTTCTATTCCAGTTATACATAGGACACTCAAATAGAACATGAAATGAGTTTTCAAGAAGACCCGTGTCACAGTATACAGTATTTGGAGAAATTTAGTAATTATATTTCCTAATTTTAGTTCTAAAATTGTGTTTACTTGCCAATCTTATTTGTGCAAATAACTTTTTAAATTGAAAAGGTACATTATGGTAATTCAAATAATCGTTAAATCCATCCTGCGCTATCACAAGCCAATAGTAACCATTATAGGAGCCAGAAAATACAGCATCAATATCTTTATTTTCAAGAAAGATTTCAGCATCCTCTACACATTTATGATTGAGCATTTTGAGATTTTCACAATCCAAAGTTATTACTTGTTGCACTCCACATTTTATAAGAAGTTCCTTAAGTTGAGTCAGCCAATTAAATCTTACAGAGTTATTGATGGACTTTTCCATTTTTTCAAGAGCGTGCAAACATCTCTTAGGGTATTTATGATTTTCCATTTGCTATTGAAATTGAATGTGGTCGTATAACGAAAAAGTCCAGTCATGCAGCATGACCCCATGAGCGAATTTTTGAAGAAATCTTCGACATTTCAGTCGCTATTGATCGTGTAGGGAAATTTTAGTTTATGATTTTGATAGACAAAAATGGAATCAAATAATTAAAAGTAATTAGGAGGTACTCTTACTTCCATAAGAGTAGTTCAATCTGAATTTGGACAATGTTTCATGCAAATATTACCGATTTTTACAACTAGCGAACGGCATTATTTCGATTTTTGACTGATTTTTCAAATTTGAAATTTTTGAAAACTTGATACATATTCTTATAGGAAATTTTACGCTGATTCCGAATATACCACATGTTAGTATGCTGAAAAAATTATTTCGCACAACAAATCGCAAAAAACAGGCTTTTTTGAAATTTTTGACTTCATTTTTGAAAATTTCAACCCGAAGATGTAATCCGATCATGCTGGCCAACGAACTTGAACTTTCGTTTTGGGTCCTTAACATTTTAAAATTTGTTTGAAGTTTCTATCACAATTCTACGGACAGTTATCGTCTGGAATGACACATACATACATACATACATATATACATACATACATACATACATACATATATACATACATACATACATAAAAAAATGCGTTAAACTTCAGAATATGATTCAGAATAGTCTGAAACGGATATCTGCATAAAAGTTTTTCAAAAATTCACATTCTACAAATTTTGAGGCGAGAGCAATAGCTTAATTTTCTTCGAAAATTCGCTAAAAAAAGACCCACGAATCATAGTAGTGGGGGTGATAGTAACTACTTTCTACGAAGGCAAATCGTGAAGATTTCGTCAGCCCGGGGACGAATCGTAAAATTCCCATATTAAAGGCTAATTCCTGCTAAGATCAACACAAGGTTGGAAAAACTAGGTTACTAATATTTATTTATCCATATTACATGTATTTCTTTGTTTGGTATTATTAATATAAAACTTTCTTCTACTTCTTCATCTGATCAGTCAAAATATTATCATGGCAATAATATATGGTAATATGATACTTGAATTGGCCACGTACTGTAAAGCATTTCCGAATTGAGTTAAACTTTTTCCATTTAGGTTAGTTCTTTTCCATTTAGGTTTAAACCTTTTCCACTTAGGTTTAGACCTTTTCCATTTAGATTTAAACCTTTTCCATTTGGATTTAGACCTTTTTCATTTAGATTTAAACCTTTTCCATTTAGATTTAAACCTTTTCCATTTAGATATAAACCTTTTCCATTTGGATTTAAACTCCATCAAAACGTCAGTAGTTAGCCCCATCATAGTAAGTAAGTGCCTACCTACTAAAATTTCATTAGGCTAGAAGTAAAAAAAAAGGAAACGGTAAGAGAAAATACGCATTTTTGAAAGCTTGTTATGAATCGGAAATCTTGGTAATGGATAAGGAGCCGAAGGCGTTTGGTTGAGAAGGAATTTGTTAATTTATAACTTCCGTTCATGAGAAATTCTTGTGTTCTTGTGTTCAAAAAACATGTGTTCATTATTATATATATTACATTTCTGTGCATAAAAAACACTTGCATGATTTAATTTTCAAGTTGTGGCATAATAACGTCGGGTTAGAGGTACAAGTACCGAAGAGGTAAATTCATATTGTGCGAAAATCAAATTAAAATTTCAAAAGTTAGTTTGGTAAATATGATAATAAATTATTTTCTTAGGTTGGATACATAGTTTGATGATATTGATCACCAATAATAACAACAGTTAAATAATCATAATATTCTGCATTTGATTTTCCCACATGTTGAATTTGTGACTTGGGTACTTTTACCTCTAATTCCACGATAATTTCCTGAGTTTAAATCCAAATGGAAAAGGTTTAAATCCAAATGGAAAAGTTTTAAATCCGAATAGAAAAAGTCTAAATCTAAGTGGAAAAGGTCTAAATCTTAATGGAAAAGGTTTAAATCTAAATGGAAAAGGTCTAAACCTAAATGGAAAAGGTTTAAACCAAAATGAAAAAGGACTAAACCTAAATGGAAAAAGTTTAACTCAATTCGGAAATGCTATATATCGTGATATGGAATATGGCATGCGGGCCAGACTTGCGGATACCGACAGCCTCGAATGGGAATACTTGCCATCTCAAATTAGATTCTGATAACAAATGGTTTGATCGGCCGAGAGGGGGGCTAACAGCGCGAAATCGGAGACGGCCCGGAACACTGGGAGAAATCCGAGGCCCGGGGTTACCAGTTAGTAATCGGTATTTCACATAGGTGGGACAGAGGTTGAAGTGCGAAGGGAAAGGGGGACCCCCTCGGACACAAATTAGTACTACATTATGTGATAGATTGATAACTATGGTTGAAAAGGGGAGGGGGACGGGAGGCTGTCGGACGGGCGGCATTTTACGGGGTAGAAACTCTCCTCTTACCCTTTCTGCCCTCACTTGTGTGTATAGGTCCCATCAGTAATTAGATTTTCAATGATTTTCCGGATCTGGAGGGCCGACGAGAGGGGCGTTGCGCTAATTGGGCCCGCACCTCCCGCAACTATCGAGTGTCATACGTTGTACACAATTTCTAAATTATTACAAGAAACGCGACGATATCAAAACACGTAAAAAACGCTGCAAATTATTTCACAAAGGTTTATTATTTTTTCAATTGAGTATGATCGTAGTTTTAGTTGGCTTGCGTACGTCATAAGGCCCGTCCAGACTCCTCGGCGTGTCCCATTTCGAGTTGCCACAACCTATACTTCTATAATTATATACGCATGTTTATATTTCTCGATTTGAGCTCCTATCTATTCAAATAGTTATTGCCTTAATAATATCATTATCTAACCACGTACGAAAAGTCGAGAGGATATGTTATTAAATATGCGTAGGAAAAGCATTGGTATTAACACACAAATATGACCTAGAAAAAAACATATATTCATGCCTCGAAGGAACGCCGTACCCACCACAAGGTGCCGCGGCGCCTCCTCTCACTCCACCCTCCGCTCACCGCCCACCGTGACCCCCTGCCAAGCGTGCCAGGCGTGCGTGCGTGCGTAAGTCTAACAAAGCCTTGAAATGACACTTTTTCGCTCGTTTTTGGCCCATAGCATCTATGCGAGTAAAGCGATCGGGATGGTTAAACGTTAGGACCAACTAGACCCCAAATGGAGTCTATGTGCGAAAGGACGGGTTTTTTAAGTCAATTCTTAGGCCTTTTATGGCCCGGACGGCGGACGGCGGACGGCGAACGGCGGACGGCGGACGGACATTTCAAATTTGGATTCTACGCACCTTGAAACGTAAAGTGACAAAGTTTGAGGGGGGGTTATAAAAATTTTTTGCTATACGATCACATAGGCTTATTATTGGAAATAATAAACCAAAAGTCCAGTCATGCAGCATGACCCCATTAGCGAATTTTTGAAGAAATCTTCAACATTTCAGTCGCTATTGATCGTGTAGAGAAATTTTAGGTTATGATTTTGATAGACAAACATGGAATCAAATTATTAAAAATAATTAGGAGGTACTCACAGCTGACCGACAGAGTCCAGGAGAAATATTTGTTCTCGGGAACTTACTGACAGATGGACCTTGGTCCATCGTCGTATTTTACGGTGGTATTCGTATGATTATTTATCCTATGTCGTATATTTGTTAATTATTATTATTATTAAGGATGTTTTTCTTCTTCTTTTAACAAGATTAACAATTCATTTATTCATATTGAGACTTAAGAATATAATCCAAATCTGGTGGCCATTTGGCATAAATATTTCGGTTCCCAGTTCCTATCCATGTTAATTGTTTCATTTCTTATTTATTTTGGAAACACTGTAAAATATCTTATTCCCATTATCAACATCCTCGAGAAGCAAAAATGTCTAAATGACTCTTCATACGATGTTTTTGTATTAAAAATTCCAAAAGTTTTAAAAACTTTTATCTCCGGACTTCCGTAATCGGACGCATCCTGGATGTAGTTAGTTGTGTCAGCAAACTTTCGACGCCCGCCGCGCCCAACTAATCTGATCTTTTACTAAAGTATTGACTAATTGAAGTTATATATTTTTGTGTAATCTGGATTTATGTAAATTCAGATTAGTTTGACACGGCGGACGGCCGGTGGGTTGTGCAGGACGATAACGGAATAGGTCCTTAGTAGGATAGCCCCTCCAAAGTTTACTGGCACATAACCGGCTAGATCCGTCTTTCTTTCCGTCTGGCCGTGTAAACAATGTGATGCTATGTTTCACTATATGTCATTAACTTCAGCCCTGTGGCACTGCGTCAAGCATTTTCTTACAATCTGTAAATCCATCCACCGCCCTTACGTCGGGTAATAGAAATATTATAAATAATTATAATATGGTTTAGTTTATTGACCGCTAGGTGATAATTATGACAGTTTTTTGGGGTTCTTGAGAGTCGGTCAGTTTTTTTTTTCCAGATATTCTATTTTCAATGTATTGAGTGGTTCCACCCACATATGTTGTTGGACAGCCTTGACATGACCGACTTGGTTGACTGACCGACTCTAAAGAACCCCAAAACTGTCATAAATAATTATAAACTAATTTCAAAAGAAATGAATGTCTCATTCCTTTTTACAAAATATTTCTTTGCTAGGTGGTGTAGATAAATCATCGCTGGATATCCTTTTGACTGAGCTTGAAAGCAACAGTTTCGCTCTTTCATGAAGTGGTTTTCAATTGCTACGTTCACCTCTTTTCCAACAGTCCATAAATAAGGTTGACATTTTTATGAATTAATCTTTTTCCGCTCACTAGCCAGTATAATTTGAAATTTGAATATGAATTTTTGGTAGCGGAAAATCACGCCGGCATCTCTCTTTGTAGCTTTTTTAAACCACTTCGTTACCGTTTTATTTGAATTCATGATCGCAACTAAGCACACGAAAGGTGCTTAACATAACCGCTATCGAAGTTGCTGTCAACATGGGAACGCGCCCCGTAGTATAATGGTAATAATTTAAAATAACTAATTGAACCGACGGAGGCGTACTCTCAAAGTTTCGGAAAACTTCTGCCAATTTTCCTCACTTACTCGTAATCCAGCACTTCGTCAATCAACCAATCGCAATCAAATTAACCCTGCGTCGACCACGTGGGAGCTAGAATAATAGTCGCCCACGTGGGGTCCACCAGGACCCCACTCACATTTCTGGCTGTGCCGCCCTGTTGTTGCATGGGACTAGCGTCAAAACATCATGCAATCAATTCTGAGGTGTCTACGAGGATAGTCTCCTAATATCGTGTCTATGGTTGCAAAGTTGCAGCTTGTAGCTCGAAATTACATGGGCCAAAGAATTTCCTCATCTAAGAAAACCAAAAACGCAGGAGAAAAGAATAAAAAGCAAAACGTTCAAGTCTTTTATTTATATCAGAACGAAATATAAACTTTAGTCAACTATTTAGGCAAATAAACTCTAAGAAGGCCCATTGTTTTTCAATAAAATACGGAACTTCAGCCAACACAGAACTTTTTCGAAAATTGCCTCTTCATATTGCCTTTTTGCATGATGCCTACGAAAGTGAATTTACATTTAGTGAGCACCTCCGCTAATAAGTATGACGTGAACCAATTGTTTGCAGTCACATTGTGATTGGTATTTTTCATGTTTTCACAACAAAGAACTCGTCGGACACTGAGTCATCGTTAGGCAAGATTTCGTCCTCCACTTCACTGTCTACTAGTATGGACAAAAAACGACTGATTCACATTCCCAGTTTTTTCCATGGTGCTAACAGGAGAACTAAGTAACCACTACGTATGTTGGCTCAAACGATTGAAAATTAAGACAAACCATGTGAGTGAATGTGCCGAAATTTTTTTTTTACGGAAGTCCACGTGGGGCCTACTCAGACCCCTACAACGATTTTCATCAAACAGAAATGAATCAAAAGGTACACTATCCTGGAGCCAACCTCTGGAGCAGTACTGAGTATTAAGCTACTCGAGGAGCAGGCAGTGAGGGGCAAAGTGGCTATAAGGGAGGAGGGGAAAGGTGCGCATGGGGTCCACCTGGACCCCACGTGGTCGACGTTGGGTTAACAGGGTTTTATTCGGTACTTCTCCGTTATGCCCCCCCCCCTCCCCCCCCCAGTCAATTTGTCTTCAACACGCCCGCCTGAAGTTTCGAGGCATTACTTCTTACTTAAATTATGTTATGTTATGTAGTTTTGAGATGCGAGCTTACGAGCATCCAGACCGCCAAAGTACAGTTACACAACATTCTGACCTACATGTCCACCTAATCTGTATTTTTACCAAGGGATTGATTTCTTGATGTTATGTAATTTTGAGATGCGAGCTTGCGAGCATCCAGGCCACCAACCTATACACAGCATTCTGATTCTAATTGTGCGAATACATGTGGAGGCAATCAAACCACAACCACTCCAATTTGTTTCAAAACGCTGCAAATTATTACACAAAGGTTTATTATTTATGTATTAGACAGCCCTTCTACGTAGATCTCTGGTCCATAATTATTAAACGCCGCTTATAGTATATTTAGTATCGGAACTCGGATCTTCGGACCTCACAAACGGGTTCAATCCATTACAGCAGCGGAATCTCACAATTTGACGCTTTTGGTTTATTATTTCCAATAATAAGCCTATGTGATCGTGTAGCAAAAAATTTTTATAACCCCCCCTCAAACTTTGTCACTTTACGTTTCAAGGTGCGTAGAATCCAAATTTGAAATGTCCGTCCGCCGTCCGCCGTCCGCCGTTCGCCGTCCGCCGTCCGGGCCATAAAAGGCCTAAGAATTGACTTTAAAAACCCGTTCTTTCGCACATAGACTCCATTTGGGGTCTAGTTGGTCCTAACGTTTAACCATCCCGATCGCTTTACTCGCATAGATGCTATGGGCCAAAAACGGGCGAAAAAGTGTCTTTTTCTACACGCGCACGGCTGGCACGCTTGGCAGGGGGTCACGGTGGGTGGTGAGGGGGGGTGAGCGGGACGGTGGAGTGAGAGGAGGCGCCGGCGCCGCGGCACCTTGTGGTGGGTACGGCGCCGGCGTTCCTTCGAGGCATGAATATATGTTTTTTTCATGGTCATATTTGTGTGTTAATACCAAAGCTTTTCCTACGCATATTTAATGACATATCCTCTCGACTTTTCGTACGTGCTTAGATAATGATATTATTAAGGCAATAACTATTTGAATAGATTGGAGCTCAAATCGAGAAATATAAACATGCGTATATAATTATAGAAGTATAGGTTGTGGCAACTCGAAATAGGATACGCCGAGGAGTCTGGACGGGCCTTATGACGTACGCTAGCCAACTAAAACTATGATCATACTCAATTGAAAAAATAATAAACCTTTGTGAAATAATTTGCAGCGTTTTTAATATAGTTGAAAATAAAACAATTTATTACCAAGTCATCTTTCCAACACATAAAAGTGTTACCTATACTGTATATTGATATCATCTAATTGGTCAAATTTCAAAAAATGTGCTGACAAAATCACTGAAAATGGCTAAGAATTGTTAAATTGATATTTTTTAGCATGAGATTGGTCAAATAAAGTTTATCAACTATGAAATAGAACATTCAAAAATTTATGTACGAAATTATGCTAAAAACTTGAACTTCATTAAATTTAGTTTTAAAAAATCTATAAAATTGCAAAAAATAGCCTAAAATCCAAAATCTCTTTTTGAATAGAAGAGTATCATTTAGAATACTTTTTTTTCCATAAAATTAATAGCTAACATTTTCTTTTCACTCATAAATCTCCAATTTCTATACAACTTGAACTATACAAAAAAAAAAACGCTGCAAATTATTTCACAAAGGTTTATTATTTTTTCAATTGAGTATGATCGTAGTTTTAGTTGGCTAGCGTACGTCATAAGGCCCGTCCAGACTCCTCGGCGTGTCCTACTTCGAGTTGCCACAACCTATACTTCTATAATTATATATAGCTTAACCCTTCAGTACTCGCGTGGTTTCCACTCACGTTAGTACTCGCGTCGGGTCACTGGTGACCCATAATTTAAATTATCGAAAAATAAATTAATAAAGGAGTAAAATAATAAAGCAAGCACATTTCAAGCCACAGGAATCGATAATCTTTAATAAAAAAATACAAAACCACATAAGTACTTCAATCATAATTTTTTCTTTGATCAGAAAAAGTCCCTCGATTTTGCCAGTTCTCCAAGTTTACCTATTTTCAATTTAATGCCGAGAACCTCCAGAAGATTATTCGAAGACGAGTCAATTAAAATATTGAACCCCTACATCTAGTTTACAAATGAATTCCTCCAACATGAAGAATAAAATGATTTATAATAGCAAAACAAGTCCCTGAAGTAAGCCATCTTTCACGTTATTACGAATACAAAATAAATCGAATAGCCAGTTAGGAACTGCAAAGCACTTAGCTTTTGTGCAAATTATATTGTCTTGGGTTACATCTATTTCCAAACGTAATTTTTCAGTAAAGTATTAGTATAGGTATAGAGGCTCTATAGCTTACGAGCTCAATTTCAGTAGATTATAGTGGTTCCGCACGAAATTATATTCTACCTGTCTTATATACATAGGCCTTGTTTCAAATTTCAGCTTCAGAGATTAAATACCATAGAAATCAGCTTTATAGCCATGCATTGTCTAGTACTTACTGCTTACAAGTACCTACAACTCAATAGTACCTACCATGTACTAGTGCCTTCTTTTCGCATCATGCTTATTTAGCAATATTAGTTTATATCGTAGAATAATAAATCAGCTTTCCTTCACACTACAGCGGCTTAGGGATCATGCGGTGTTGTGATAAAATGAGAGCATTCCAAAAAGTGGCGAACGATTCTCCTGCTATGAAAACTGAGGGAGTTACACTTCCCTAGCAACGCATTGGTTGTAGGTGAAAATCAATCGAAAGCATGTCGGCTCGCGCTGAATTTCGCTCAATTTCGAACAAAAAACCCAGTTTGGTAAAACATGATACTTGCTAATATCTTCATTCGTGGCAAATACCGGAATAGACTTTATAAACGTGAGGAAATTGAATGAAAAATAAATTACCTAGTTCATATCAGGTGAGGTACGGTTGTACTCGCCTCGGGTCAACACCTGGTAAAAACTAGGGACGTTACCACTCGCGTCGGGTCAGATTAGTGATTGTGAGTAACGTGTGCCCTGTTCAAAGTTCGAAAGGTGACTAAACTTATAATTTCTAGGAGCTAGGAGAATACAAGGAGGGTCGGGGGCAAAAACCGATAGGAAGACGTTGAAATTAGAACTTGAAAGTTGACCGGGTCATCAGGGACCCGACGCGAGTACTGAAGGGTTAATAATATCATTATCTAAGTACGTACGAAAAGTCGAGAGGCTATGTTATTAAATATGCGTAGGAAAAGCTTTGGTATTAACACACAAAAATTACCTTGAAAGAAACATATTCATGCCTCGAACGAACGCCGGCGCCGTACCCACCACAAGCCGCGGCGCCGGCGCCTCCTCTCACTCCATCCCCCCGCTCACCCCCCTCTCCACCCACCGTGACCCCCTGCAAAGCGTGCCAGGCGTGCGCGCGTCAAAAAACACACTTTTTTGCCCGTTTTTGGCCCATAGCATCTATGCAAGTAAAGCGATCGGGATGATTAAACGTTAGGACCAACTAGACCCCAAATGGAGTCTATGTGCGAAAGAACGGGTTTTTTAAGTCAATTCTTAGGCCTTTTATGGCCCGGACGGCGAACGGCGGACGGCGGACGGCGAACGGCGGACGGCGGACGGACATTTCAAATTTGGATTCTACGCACCTTGAAACGTAAAGTGACAAAGTTTGAGGGGGGGTTATAAAAATTTTTTGCTACACGATCACATAGGCTTATTATTGGAAATAATAAACCAAAAATCCTCACCGACATCGGCAACTTCTGAAAACACGGTAATTATTTTTTTTTTAATTTTCCTTATTTTTTTTAAATAATATAATTTCTTTCCACAGCTTGAAATTGTCACCAATTCTACGTAAATATGTAATCTAAGTAAGAAGGAATGCCTAGAAACATCGGGCGGGCATGTTGAAGACAAATTGACTGGGGGGGAACGGAAAATACCTTTTATTTTAATTCTATTAGGTATTATCTAACGATAGCAGGAAAATTATGAGTACATATACTACTGAGGATGAAACATTTTAACCTGGGAGAGCGATATGAAACGAAAGTGAGGGTAAAATGGTGAAGTTGGCTTATTTTAAACGAAATTTGAGGCGAAAGAGCAGAGCGATGTCGCACGAGGAGCACTTTCATTAAAAGGGCCCAAGAGGTGAGTTTGCGAGGGCGATCCTTGCCAAGTAAGTGTGAGGACGAGAGTGTAAGTGGCAGGAAGGTGGTAGGTGGTGGGGAGGGGTGGGGGTACGCGCGATTAAAAAACACAAGTTTCCCTTGTAAAAGAGGAAGATTCTCCTGACGCTGGGATTAAGGGCCGAGAGGAAAAGGGACGCAGACGAATTATAAATGCATGAAAAGGGTCTACTTGTAGAGGGCGAGACGGAGGGTTTTCGAGTAACGGTGGCGAGAGAGGGAGGTTTTTGGAAGTAACTGGAGGAAGAGAGGGACGGTTTTGGAGTACAGTAGGACGAAAGGGTGAGTTCCTTCCACCCTCCTTCCCATCGCTCCGACACTTACATACAGAAGTGACTGCGAGGAGAAGCAAAACAAGGAAAACCTTCCTCTACCCTTCGCTTTCTCTTTTCTCATTTACTTCTTTGTGACGTCATTATCCTCCCTCCCGCCCTCCGGGAAGCTGTTTCTTTTCCTTCTGCATTCCCTATTCCCCTACACACTTAGTCATTACTCCTACTTTCTCCGCCTCTTCTCAGCCCTCCCTTGAAAGTCTCTCTTCTTTCCTGAACCACCCTCACACGCACTCAGCCTTTCTGCTTAGTTCGTGAGTCAAGTAAGAGGGGGAAAAAAACATTTAAAAACCTAGCCCTTCTACGCAGATCACTGATATAATTACTAAACCCTGTATATATCATTTCCCGATCAAAATAAACATTTCCCCTATCAAAATAAACATTTTCCCAACCAAAATAAACATTTCCTTTATTAACATTAAGACAATCAAAATGAACTTACTTCTTTAACAATGTGTAGACTATAAACATAAATATTTCTTCAACAATATTCAAAAAACGAAAACAACAAACTGTTAGTTTAATGAATTGCTTCACCCGCAGCTGCTGATATTAGGTTGACAGAGGTGTTCATTACGTAGTTCCGACAATCATCAGTATTAATCGCAACAACTGCTCTGGTAATCACATATATCCGTGCTCTTAAAGTACTTTTTAGCGAATTTTTGAAGAAAATTGAGCTATTGCTCTCGCCTCAAAATTTGTAGAATGTGAATTTTTGAAAAAAATTTATGCAGAAATCCGTTTCAGGCTATTCTGAATCATATCCTGAAGTATAACGCATTAGTATGTATGTGTCATTCCAGACGATAACTGTCCGTAGAATTGTGCTAGAAACTTCAAACAAATTTTAAAATTTTAAGGACACAAAACGAAACTTCAAGTTCGTTGGCCAGCATGATCGGGTTACATCTTTGGGTTGAGATTTTCAAAAATGTAGTCAAAAATTTCAAAATAGCCTGTTTTTTGCGATTTGTTGTGCGAAATAATTTTTTCAGCATACTAACATGTGGTATATTCGAAATCAGCGTAAAATTTCCTATAAGAATATGTATCAAGTTTTCAAAAATTTCAAAGTTGAAAAATCAGTCAAAACTCGAAACAATGCCGTTCGCTAGTTGTAAAAATCGGTAATATTTGCATGAAACATTGTCCAAATTCAGATTGAACTACTCTTATGGTTTGAACTACTCCCATTCAGATTGAACTACTCTTATGGAAGTATCCCTGACCACATTGGACATCGAAATCTATGAATATTTACCTACATTTGTCTTTAAATCTACAAGATTAGTTTCATAATAATAAAGTATGAGTACCTCCTAATTATTTTTAATAATTTGATTCCATGTTTGTCCATCAAAATCATAAACTAAAATTTCTCTTCCCGATCAATAGCGACTGAAATGTCGAAGATTTCTTCAAAAATTCGCTCATTGGGTCATGCTGCATGACTGGACTTTTTTTCTACTTAGTTACTTTTCCTATGAATGTTGTATTGTTTATTTTGGTTGGGAAAATGTTTATTTTGGTTGGGAAACTGTTTATTTTGGTTGGGAAAGTGTTTATGTTGATCGGGAAAATGTTTATTTTGATCGGGAAATGCTATATAATACATTATTGAAAGAATCGCGTTCATACGTTTTAATTGTACGAGTAGTTAACGTTTTCTAAAGGCGCTCTAATTCAAATTTCAACGTCGTAGACCGATCAGGAAAGAAATTAGCCTCTGAGATTCCTTATCCTTGTTGATTTATTCGCCTCCATATTTATAGTCACCTAAATTTAATTGCAGTCCACCTCCATGCCTCATAATTGTATAATCGTATTCTACGTGTTCCAAAAGCGGACTTTTTCATATTTCATCATCATAGATCGATTAAGAAATATTTTAGCCTCTAAGGCCCCTCAGCTGATCATTGCCTCTTCGAATCTCGTAATTTTGCTTCCTCACTACCGAAGGGCAGGGAAGCTTTGTGTTCAAGATTGAAGTCGAAAAAAAGTTTGTCTCCAAAATCAAAATTTCCAATTGCTTTTTGCGTTTCATAGCCTACTGGTCAATTTTGGTTCCGTGTCCTTCTGTCTGATATCTGTCTGTCTTTGGTAAATCCTTGTCACGCCCAACACTATGCCAAGTTTCAGTCCGATTCCGATGAAATTTACGGGGATCGTGCGGGTTAGCTCTTGGACAGTTCCCTTATAATTTCCAAAGCCCTCGAATCAACAGGAACCCGTGCGTATGCGCAAACGTGAATTTCTAATAACGTAGATTTATTATCATCCGTTGGTCCGATTTCATTCAAACTCGGTGGGCAGTTCCTTTGCACTTCATAGATTGATGAGTTGGCATCATCATTACTGATTTCCATGCCAGAAATTTAATAGGTACCTATGTTGGGGGACATAGTAAATGATGGGAGAGTGGGACACACGGAGAAACAGCTATCTACTCACCCCACTAAACTGCTGAGTTCCCGGCATTGAGACTAGATATAATGAAAAGGCGTACATATATGGCAACTAGGCGTAGGTATATGTTCTAGGAGAATGTCTTATAAATTATATCGCTAGTAGTAGTCTAATAACCATTGCGCTTGCGCGAAACTAATATCGATTGACACAGGCAAAACTCCGAGTCTAATGGAACTATTTTGATTAAATTTTCAAGGATTATGCGGGATAGCTTCTAGACGGTTCCCTATAACTTCCATTTCCGTCACATAAATAGTAGTCTGTGAGCATGCGCGAACGTTAATTTATCATTCCGTTGATTTCTAATTATCTACTGGTCCGATTTCAATCAAGCGCGGGGAGTAGATACGAATATGTTCCAGGAAAATTTCCTATGTATTATATCGAGATTGGTGGGGTAATAACTATAGCGCATGCGCAAAACTAAAATTGATCGACACAGGCAAAACTCCAAAACTAATGGACCGATTTTTATGAAGTTTTTAAGGATTGTTCGGTTTAGCTCCAATGCATTTCCCTATAAATCTCATTGCTGATGGATAAATCGTAGTCTGAGTGCACGAGCAAACATTAATTTCTTATAACGTCGACATCAATCATTTCGACTCGAACTTGTTCTTCCACTTATTCAATACGTCCAAGTTACAATATGTGAGGGAAGTTATACTGCACACCCAACATGGCAGACGTTTTTTCTAGGAGTGGCAAAGGAGCATCAAGTTAAGATTCATCACCAAAGGTCCATTAGGAAAGAACTGTTATCAGAGGACCTTCATTAGGCCAGCGCCCCTCCTTACTTCATAATTGTATTCTAAGTGTCCTTAAAGATCTCCATAGCGGGTTTCAGCCCCTTAGGTTGATTAGGAAACAAATCAGGCTAAGAGGTTCCTCAGCTGACCACACTGTGCCTCCGTGTACCGTATATTATATTAGATAACCCAAAGAAGCTTCAGTTTAATTTTCAGCACCATAGGATGATTAAGAAAGAAATTAGCCCCACAGGTCCCTTAGCGTAACGCAACTTTGTAACTTATGTACGTTGTTGGTCGGGCAAAAGGATGACATTGTCATCAATATTCCTACATTATAAGAGAGACATTATAAGAGAGAAACTTATTGCAATGAAATACAACATCCAAACTCCATATTTAAGTCCCTCTGATCCAGGTATACCTACCTGCCGAAGTTGACATAAGCACCCATCAATTGAAAATGTATGAGTTAAAATATAACACCGCATACGAATCCGTTTCATAACATTCTAAGACCAAATTCGTTATTAAACCATAGGGGTGTGTCCGCGTGTGTGTCGAACGATTTTCGAGAGTCGATCCCATTTTCAGTCTAGTTGTGCGAAAAACCCGGAAATTTCGAACTCCGTGATGCAAGAGAGAGAATGGAAGGGGTAAAGCTAAAAATTCGTGTTTTTTTTTCGACAAGTTTTGTCGACGCCACAGAGGCAACAATTCTCAACCGATTTCCGTGATTCTTATTTGGTTCGATTTCAATTTTGGTCTGATTGTATAACAAACCTTAGGAATTTCAGATTTACTGTCGAGGCGGTAGGTGGAGGGATAAATTAACGATTCCTTCAAGGGATGGGTGACCTAGCTACAAATCTAAACCGATTTTCGTGATTCTTATTCTGCTCCATTACGAATTTGACATAGTTCCATAAGTCAGGAGTTTCAAATTTCATCATGGGAGAGGGTGAGTGGAGGGGGTAATACTGATAATCCATGATGTTTTAACATTCTTTTCCGATTTTAGTGGTTATTTTTTTGTTCAACTATGAATTATTTCTAGTTTTGGGTTTCATAACAGGAGTTTCCAATTTCATTGTAGAAGGGGGTGAAAGGAGGGGAGGGGGAAATTGTAATTAATCATGATGTTTTAACAAATCTGGTCAGATTTTTTTGATTCTTTTTTTGTTCAATGATGAATTCTGTCTAGTTTCGGAAATTCAAATCAGGAATTTCAAATTTCATTCTGGAAGTTTTGTGATAGAAATATGCTATCGGTGGAGGAGGTTAGTGGGGAAAGGCTAATTCCAGGAAGTCATGATAATTTTGTTTTTTCTATTATGTAAACTCTCTCCAAAATTGTATACAATCCATTCATAGGGACGTACCTGTGATGCATTATTACTTAAAAATACGTTTTTTTCCTACTCAAAACTTGTTATTTACCTGTACTGTAAATGGATCGCCCATCTTCGCCTGACCCTTTGGAATCACTTTGGGGAACGATAAAAACTTTATTAAGATGCATTCTGTGACACGAAGTTTCATGACGTTTCATTATTTCTTCATCACCACTTTGGGTGATGATTGTGCTGAGACATTGTCTTCATAACTAATAAATGACAAACTCTGATGCGAAAACCGCGATTCTTTACCTTGACTTTTGAACTCCTAGATCGTTCATTTTTCCCACTGTACGGCGTTCGGAGTGCAGATTTTTTAAATTCTAATTTGGAATCTACGCATCTTGAAATGTAAACCAATAAATTTTGAGGAGGGGGGGGGTTAAAAATTTGTTTTCTTGGTCGATTACAAACATTTATTTTTTAAAATAATAAACCCAAGTTGCCTCATAAATTATGACGATTGTTTCAGAAATACATAATTCCAATGAAATTTTGACTTTGTGAAATCGACGTTATCGAGACTCTTGCCACCTAAAGATATACAAGGGACAAAGTAGGCGTTTAAAAAATAAAATTTCCTATTCGATTGCTACGCTTCATAATTGAAACGAATATAATAAAAGCCATTGTCTGAAACATAACGTCATGAGCGGATTTTCGTAGTAATATTCGTCTTAATATCTACGTTATTACCTATAAGATTTATTTCAAACAATTATTGTTGCCCCTCTGATACCAATGTATTAACATTAACAAATTATTCACAAAAGTTCAATATTTCTGTGTCAGAATGCTCTCCTGATGCACACACACACACACACACACACACACACACACACACACACACACACACACACACACACACACACACACACACACACACACACACACACACACACACACACACGTATGTAGAAAGTTACGACGAGAAAAACTGGAAAAGTAATGAGATCGAGCCGAATTTCAAAAACCTTTAGGTACTCTTATAAACACTCTCTTACGTTTACTCTCACAAACATTCCAAAGTTGCTATGCGATTCATAATTTTGTTGACGATTTTTTCTACCAACACTTTAGTCCTTATGAAGCACGAACGGTCAATTGTACCACTCTGGGTGGTATCACTCGTTTCATTAAACTGGATTTTGTCTGATTCAAAGTCGTATGATAGTACAAAGTAGTAATATAAATTGTACATTAGTTGAGTTTATCACTTTAGGATTATCCAAGAACATCATCGTTATTGATATTTCAACCACGATAATTTTTATTTTTTCATTTACTATTGTATTTCTATCTTAAATGCAACATTGTGTATCTAAACTAATGTATTCATTTCAGAATGCCTCAAAACGGATTTCAACAAAGGAAAATCTCTAAACTTTAGGTTTTAAAATTTTCGGAGCCACTGCAATAGTACAATTTCTACAAAGATTTGCTAAAACCCGTTTGAATGAACACGTGAAACGTCATGCAAATAACCCAATGTGTTATCATATAATGTGTGCCTGTGTGGGAAAAAAATTGGTGCGACCTACTCCATTGCTATTTTTCCCTTACTTCACAAGGAATTGTCTTTTTTTCTCCAAATTTATGTAGTAGGGTTGGTGGTTTTTTAAACGGAAATCTCGTTTTTGCTCTTTTTGTGTATGTCGCAAACGATTCGTGAAATATATACTGATTTCCTCAATTAAGCGCCCTTACATGATAATTTATTGTAAATTGTTATTCGTTTTATCTGTTGCAGTTTCTTTAAATGGATGGTGTGACGTCATATCTCTTTCAGGTGGTCAACGAAACTAATTGTAGAAGAAATCATTGTACACGTGTTATTTGTTGATACTTTCATATGAATTAAAGAGATCGTACGTCACATGAAACCCTAAATTACCACCCCTTCGCTGATTTGACGAATATTTTTCTTCAGTTTGCAAAATTTCCACCTAGGGGCACCGCAGCGGCCTGAGCTTCGAGGTACGCTACCACTAGCTAGTTGTCTATTGAAATAATATTTAGCACTAATTACATGTTAGCTGTGGATAGTGTTAGCACCTACAAGAATTTATTTTGCATTCGTGATTCCAGAAAGTATATTTTAGCCTTTCAAATTGTATGAATAAAGATATTTATGGTAATTATGAAGGAAGATTTGATTTTTTTTTTTTTCTTTCGATTCATCATTAATATTTTATTTATTTATTTTTTGCTGTGTTTAGGTTCTACGAAAACACCACAAAAGCAATATTTTTCTATTTAAACAGAATAAAGTGTATCAGAAGGTGATATGAATAAAGTTCAGATGTTTTGATATAAGAATACTTTATTGGTCACTTGATTTCCCTGAGAAATTTTAATAGAAACTATGATTTTCCTGGTATGTACGTCATTTTGACGACGTTTGGAGTACGTTTGGAATTATTAAGCGAAAAAGCACTTCGACTTTGAAGCATAGGTGCTCTAAATTATTTGCTGGATAACGAAACGCTGCCAATGTAAAACTAAAACCTGAGATCCTAAAACGGGCATCTACAGGTAACTCTGCTCCTTGCTCTATTCGTACTTGAGATATACCCTTCCAGGAATTCACGAGTGTAACAGTTCAAAGTGGATACGAATTTTCATTTAGAGCTAAGAAACTGATTAAGAATCTAAGGAGCGTGGGAGGATGTAGTGCCATCTCCTCCCAGTGCTATCTCGTCTAACATCATACCTATTTCGTAGATACAAATTTCATATTGACCAGCTTAGTTTTACAGTTGAGGAAACACATTAATCCTCTGGGAAAATATATATTAAATGAAAAAATATATCAGAATAATTTGTACAGTTCAGTCGTCTGGATGCTCGCAAGCTCGCATCTCAAATATACATAACATCAAGTACCTAGTCAGTCCCTTAGTAAAAATTTAGATTAGTTGGACATATAGGTTAGAATGATGTGTATAGTTTGGACATATAGGTTAGAATGATGTGTATAGTTGGTAGTCTGGATGCTCACAATTAAGCCCCCACCCCCCTACGTTCGTAGAATCTGGACGAGATGACACTTGGACGAGCCAGTACCTGGACGAGATGGAACGACACGCTTGAGAGAATCTGCTGTTTTATGCACCCCATAAACTCCTCTCCTGCCCATCCCCATACTTCTCCATCACATGCCTTATATTATATTACAATGGCATCAAAGTGTTAATAACATTTCATGTTCAAAATACATTTATTAATCCCATTTTCATTTATATAGTTAAAGAACTGTAAGTTACAGGAACTGAATGAATTATAAATTGAATTTTATTTATTTTTCTATTTTGGATGAATAAAATAAAACATAATTTGTTAATAGTATTGTAACCGTTGTTGTCTTATTATAAATGTTCCTTAGTATTAAACCCCAAAACACGAAGTCAAAGCCGCTAGAACCGGAGGGAGGCTCGGGTTTTACGGAGACGTAACACCTCGAGGTGGCAAACCATCCGAGGGTGGTTAATGAGGAAGAAAGTGACGAGGAAGGAAGGCGCGATTTGAGCTGGGGGCTTTGCAAAGGTAGCGAGGGGTCTCTTCGCCTTTGTCAACTACAAGAAACTCACCCAAGAGAAATACTATGAAGAGGTTCATTGTTTATCCGACGAACTTTATATAACGCGAAATAAAACACTGTTCTTAACAGATTATTACCTCAACCCTTAGCTACATGTTCAGCATTTTCCGAACACTTTGAATAGCGAGCTATAGATGGATCCAAGACCACCACCAGCACTCGAGGTATTCCTAATTAAGAGTATACTGGACAGGTAACAACGGACGCAGGACATAAATCACCAACTGTCACACTGTCATCATGATGTATGGATGTGTGAAAGACGGCACAGTCAGTACCAGTACGGCGGGGTTTTATAATGTTCGGAGAATTTCTGAACTGACTTACCAATTTTTTGGCACTGAATCTTGAGCTAGTTGTGGAAGAGGTTTGACGGCATAACCCGCTCAAATTTGGTGCGTAGTTGGGGAACAATTAAGGAGCTGAAATGGAAAAGCAGTTAAGTCCAAAAATCGAAAGACAATTTTTTTCAAATAAACAGTCACGCTAACGGCGTGGGAAAAGCTTTTGGTCCTCCCATCCTTGCTAGATCGCACCTTGAATAAATGTGTGACCTTGAGTTGAGAAGAGATTATGTCCAAAAAATCTGATAAGAGTTCAGAGGGAGTTCCTATGAAATTTGATTTCTGGACTTAACTGCTTTTCCATGTCAGCTCCTCAATTGTTTAATTATTCCGTGTTAATCTCAACATAATTCCATCGTTATTAGCTCCTACGCATGCGCGAAACTGTACTCCCAAGAACATGGTATTGTTTTCATCAGATTTTGATTACATTTTCTGGGAATTTGTGGGTTAAGCTGTAGATTGTTCCGTACCAATTTCATTTTTCTCCAATCATTACTTCATTATGCGATGCGCTATAGTGAATTACTTCAAGCACCATTTTCCCGTTCTTTTAAACATCTTTACTGTGAAGCGTAAAATTGTGGGGTCTTGGAACTGTAAAAGTGTGAACCCTTCTCGGAAGCACGACGCGCCATGTTCTGATCATATATAGGTACTAGGTTTAATAATAAATTATAGGGCAATAATCAGAGTGGAAGGGATATCTAATACATAAATAATAAACCGTTGTGTAATAATTTGTAGCGTTTTTACTTCTTGGACAATACTTTTCTTCACAGTGAGCACTAGTTTCCACGAGGTAGCTTATTTCGTGTTCTTATTTGTGTTTTCCGAGTTTTTCTTTTCCTTTAGTTTAAAATGGTTGGTTGTAGTCCAGTTTACAAAAAAGCTTACAGAACATATCCACGTAGTTGCGGAAAGTGAATCCCATATGGTTCTCCACATCCTTTTCCTAGGTACTTCTGGCTGTCTTCCATACAGTTTTTTACACGGATGTTCTAATTTTTCTTCACGTACTCCTTCTACCTCTGGTAGTCTCCCAGGAAGTTATCTACCACTGAGTACTCCAACTCAATTAATCTCTTTTGAACCTTCTAACTCATCTACCCAGAAGAGTTGTTTACTTGCTTCCTCGAGTGTGATTCAAGGAACAGCTCGGTCAGTTTTTGGTATATTGGAAGTTGACAATCTTGCCAAATTTATATCAAACTTGGTTGTGTGTGGCAAACACCAAGGAATCGTGCCAATTTTGTGAAGAGGAGAACTGGTTAGCTATTGAGGTTACTCTCAGGTGGTTTGCTTGTGGTGAAAATAATTGTTCAAACTCAGAATTGAAAAGCCGTAGGACTTACTGTAGAAGAGGTTAGGTATAACAAGATTTTTACATGGCATAAACTTGCGTCTTGTATATGCCATAAGATCAATTGGGAAAGGTTTGAAGGGGATAAAACCGTATGTGGCATGATGAATTTACCATCTCCACTCACAAGACATATGGTATACCAAAACATTTTATGCTATGCTTCACAAAAAGTTGGTCAAGTATCAATGAGGGAGGCAAGAGCTGAGGCTGTTGTAGGAAATGATAATAATACCTGAATTATCCGTATTTGCCTTGTCCATCACTTTAAACTGTGGCATCTTTTCCGAGTACTCGTCCGGGGAAACTTGATTAGTCAAAAACTGAATTTAAACTCGCCGCCAGCATCTTATTTCTGCCCTTTACGCACTGAACCAGGTTTAAAATCCTGTTAAAATTTTGGTGAACCTTCCTTCAGTCAATAGACACCAATGAAGCCTTAACTTTTTTATCACTGACTCTAACACTGCAAGAATAGTTAGGGGTAGGTATCATTCGAGCAGGTAAGGGCTTAGCCAGCCCGCAATAACTCTTGTATAATGGATGTTGGGGGTGCGATTAGGGTTGTCGGTGCGTAAAACTGGTTTCCTCACAAAACAGTTTTTTTCTCCCGTTTTTTTCTCACGGTAAAGTGATATAAAATACCATCAAGCGGACAATTGGATGAGGAAGGGAGGAAGGCACGAAATAATGGAAGCTCCGTCCGGCTTAGAAAAAACTCCCAGAGGGGGCGGCATGTTGCCAAGCGATCCGGCTAAGTTTTTACAAGCGCCCGCAACAAGTTGAGAGGGATTTGAAAAAAAAAATCGAAAAAAAAAGGTGAGAAAAAGATTTAACTCGCCCTTCATCCGTTGCGTGCTGCCACATTGTTGATGGTGGGAAAAACTACATCAAAGAGAGCTTTAAAAAAATTCCAGTCATGCAGCATGACCCCATGAGCGAATTTTTGAAGAAATCTTTGATTATTTCGATTTTTGACTGATTTTTCAACTTTGAAATTTTTGAAAACTTGATACATATATTCTTATAGGAAATTTTACGCTGATTCCGAATATACCACATGTTAGTATGCTGAAAAAATTATTTCGCACAACAAATCGCAAAAAACAGGCTATTTTGAAATTTTTGACTACATTTTTGAAAATTTCAACCCGAAGATGTAATCCGATCTTGCTGGCCAACGAACTTGAACTTTCGTTTTGTGTCCTTAACATTTTAAAATTTGTTTGAAGTTTCTAGCACAATTCTACGGACAGTTATCGTCTGGAATGACACATACATATCGCACCCATCCTAGAATAAGGGTACAACTCAAAAATTGTCATTTTCGGCAAATCGCATTCAATGTTTTCTTCCACACCACCCTTCTTCCTACCCGTTCTTTGGAACACAATGAACATAATTTATCTTTGCGAAACTTGTTTCCTACATTATAACTCTTACGCCCCATGGTGAATAAATAGTTTTTTTGACAGTGGGAAGGGTGTGGGGGGAACGGTTTTGTTGATTTTTTAAGAATTTTTGAGTTGTTCCAACTCAAACACTGAAATCTCACCAGTCAGGATCCGAAATGTTCAGACAAGAAAGACACAAGTTAAAATTGTCCACACAAAAAGGAAACAACTCAAAACGAAACACAGACTATTTGAACTCATCTGAGTTGTGTCTTTCTTCCTAGGACGTGAATTGGTTACTCCCTCCATAGAAGAAAGACACACGCACTCTCTAGCGGAATTAGAGTGCCCTACACATATCTCCACCTTCTACAGACAAACTAGACCGTTTCTACTTCTCAGAACCACAACTAACTCAAAAATCGCGATTTTTGAGTTGTACCCTTATTCTAGGACGGGTGCGATATATACATACATACATACATACATACATATATACATACATACATACATAAAAAAATGCGTTAAACTTCAGAATATGATTCAGAATAGCCTGAAACGGATTTCTGCATAAAACTTTTTCAAAAATTCACATTCTACAAATGTTGAGGCGAGAGCAATAGCTTAATTTTCTTCAAAAATTCGCTAAAAGTAGCTCCGCCTCTTTCGCATTACTACAATTAGGTACCTACCCAACTCAAACCAAGTCGATGAACGAGAAGAATCTACTTTTTTAGATTTACCAGAGAGTTAGAATAAACCAACTTATGTAAGTCCTAAGTAATATTGTGAGCTTTGGATGAGAGAAATCACCTTAATTCGAAAATGAATGATTGGAACGTATTGATTCGGCAAACACCTTTTCTATATATTTAATTATTATATTCCGACGACCAGAACAGCTAAAAATGTAATAATGTGATTCCATCGTTACGAAATTAAGTTTGGTATTAATTTAGACCTTAAAGACTCTTGCTTTATTGACTGTAGGTAGTTAAACACATTGTACTTATATGTTGAAAAAAAAAAAAAAAAAAAAAACGTTGCCGTTGGGGGTGTCTAGCCGCCAGTAGTTTGTGTTCATGATGGTACATTTATTGTAAAATGAAATCTGGGGGACACCCCCAGACCCCCGGATTGTAAATGTGTTAGGATCAAGGATCAAACCAATGAAACACAGAAAGTGTATTTCGGGGATTCCCCGGAGGGCTGGTGGCATTCTGGTAAGTTCGGCCGAAGTTCATTCCGCGTTCTTGGAATCCAGCGCCTTGGATCGTAGCAAAGAGCTTATAATAGGATAGAGAGCATGTAAAATGTAAATGTTTTGTGCAAATTGTATTCAGCTGAATTGAAGGTAAAACTCAAAACATTGCATTTCACCTCGAGGAGTAAGTTTATTGAACTTGGACAAACTAACTGGTTTTAAGACTCGAACTATTAATCACAAGAGGCTGAATGAATTTTTCAATAGTGGATGGATTTCAACAATACAATAGCAGCAATTCAGCAATATAGGTAGGTAAATTTTTGTGTTTCTGAAATAGAACGGGTTACATTATCCTACTTAATCACAATAGGTACATTTAAAGTATCACATCAGTCCGATTGGAAAATTATTATTAATAGAAGTAGTGATTTTTTCTTCTTAAAACGAGATCTTTAAACAAGAAACCACCCACTTCCTGATGAATTAGTCAAATAATCATAAAGATTACAAGCAATCCAACTAACGTCTTTATATTAACTGTAAATGAAATGAGAGCAGTAAGTACCGGTCTTTCTTACCTACCGGCTTATTTATAATATTTATAATAATATTATAATAATGCTTGCCACTATTATTATATTATATGAATATTATATTTATATTATATTATATATTTTCATTTATACACACGCTCGCGCGAATGATGGGTCGCAGGGCTACTCCACGTCACTTTAATCGCTTCGCCTCGCTTCCCCTCGCAATTTGACCGACTTCCCGTCACTTTTTTCGATATCCGATTTCGGATTCAGATTCGTCGGGATCAAACCTTTATTTCGCCCGCGAAAACCGTTCGGAAAAACGTACCTTTATGGGGTATATTTTAATCAGAAAAAAACAAGTTTTTCGTCGGACTTTTCGAGAAAACGACGAAGGTCCGTACTCTTGCATTTTTTGACGCATTTCCCGATACTTTTTTCGCGATCCGATCGCGCCGTCGCCTTTCTCGTAGAAAAACCTACGAAACCGGTATTTTTCCGGAATTTTCAAAAGCCGTTTAGAGGGGTACAGGAAGCGGGGAAGTCCAAAAAGCGCACATTAACCGTTAATTCGACCCCCCTCCCGCCCTACGGCCCATGGTTCGGGTGGGATTAGAAAATTTTAAATTCGCTTATGCCCCCTTTCGGTAAATCCCAAGAAGATCCCCCCACTCGTACACTCCCCCCTCCCCCCTCAGCCGTTTGGCCGTGCATAGACACGACAGAGGGGTGGGGTTCGGGGAGATCTTACTGGACAGACATTTTCAAACCAAATAACCCTCCGTAAAAACACATTCTGTGTTAAAAAGACTTAAGTCTTGGATGCGGTTTGAGTAGAATGTTGGTAAAAATTATACCAGTGAAACGTATGTTCTACACAAATTAAAGAGCGCAGCAAATTTTTCAATAGGTATAGGTTGGATAATGACAGCCACTGATTTAACCATAGAAGGTCATGGATGATCAGAATTTGTTCTGATGATTTCGCTTAAAGAAACTCATTGCCTCGCCCCCTTGAGTGGAGAGGGGTTCGCCGTACAGAAACATGAAAAGTACTTGGACGTCTGACCCTTACCTGGGCGGTCACCCATCCAAGTACTCACCACGCTTGACGTTACTCAACTTCGCTAATCGCATGAGAAACGGTTCATTGCAACGCCTAACCCGTACGGCTACCCAGAGAAGTTATTTTCCTCGACAGGGGCTTTCAAAATGTTCCCTTTTTTACGAGGATTGCAGTTGAAATATTTCACGGTGAGGACACCGAATCATCAATCATGCTAGGAATGACCGGAGAGAAAAACCCCGAGTTCCGCGCTAATCTCTGCTGGTAGGTATACCCGTTTTTCCCACTCGTGAATGTGAGCATCAAATTTATGAGAGTTATGGAGAAAAAAAAGAGTTGGGCAAAACTCGAGGGGATGTTTTTTAAACTAATGGGCAAACAAATTCAATCAAATCCTCTCGAAAAATCCCAGCGCTTGGTAGAAAAAAGGAATTAGTGCGGAGCGGCGCGAGGGAACAGTACGGAGGAAAAAAATGTTTGAACGGCGCGGCCATTAATCAGGTTGATCCCTAGCGATGATTCCCCCGGAAAATTCCCGAGAGTTGAGGAAAAAATAGGGTTTTGAACTGACGGGATTGTTCGCGGTACCGAAAAAAGAGAGAAAATGTACCCAGTGATATATAGTGAGCTTGTGCCTCTCGCGGAAAAATCTCTGAGTGGTTTTTCCGATGTTTTTCCGTGATGAGATTTTTCGTGATACTCGACAACGAAAAAGTGAAACAAAACAAACATCCACGAGGTAGGAATAACAAGAGATTTTACCTGGGAAACGGGGGGATCCAGCTAGAGCGATCCATTATAGTGGGAACACGGCAGTCATTGCACCGCCTCGATTAATCCTGTATAATTAATGGGAAACTGAGCGAATAGCGGATACAACGTCGAATCAAACTATGAAAGGTGAGGGATTTAGGGAGGATGTTGAGAGAGAGAGAGAGAGAGAGAGAGAGAGAGAGAGAGAGAGAGAGAGAGAGAGAGAGAGAGAGAGAGAGAGAGAGAGAGAGAGAGAGAGAGAGAGAGAGAGAGAGAGAGAGAGAGAGAGAGAGAGAGAGAGAGAGAGAGAGAGAGAGAGAGAGAGAGAGAGAGAGAGAGAGAGAGAGAGAGAGAGAGAGAGAGAGAGAGAGAGAGAGAGAGAGAGAGAGAAATCCTTTCACAAAATTGCAGGATTTTTCACCTGGCAAGTGAAAAGTCTGATCGAACGGAAAAAAACCGAGAATCCGAGGGTTTTGGGAGTTGATTGCTGGTGCCGAGTGGAATAAAGACTTAGGTTTATGATATGCAAATGGAGTTTCCAGTTGAGATTGTTGAAGGATTCAGTGCAGTTGATTGGAGAGTACCTATTGATAGCGCCACTTTAGCCAGTGCAACGGGAAACAAAAGTTACGGTAGAACAGTCCTGAAGTGGATTTGAATACACATCGCAAAGAATAACTACCAAAACGTGCAGCAAATTCTTCTTTTTTTTCTTTTTTTTTTCGTGCCAAACGTCGTTTTGTTTATAATGAGAACCTTTTCTTCAACTGTTGCAGATTGAATTCTGCAGTATTGTCCTTGATTTATGGGATATTTACGGAATATCTATTGATGGTGATGTCATAAACAAGAAGTCAAAGGGATAAAAAGTTATCATCAACTCATTTCGGCAAATTTCGTAGTTTTGATTTTGCACAACGGTTTTCAGTCTGCATGTACCTACGGTATCCCATTTTGGCAATAGAAGTACTTACGAACTAATAATTAAATTTTCATAAAATTAATCCTATGAACTTTATTATACCTATCAGATCAATAATATGCGTAGACATGAGATTTTAGCTGCAAACATCAATCATCATCATTCATTTGATTTTGATGGAATTGTATGTTTTAAGATGGAGTTTATTATGTAAATTCATAACAAAAACCGCTGAGCACTAGCGAGGAGAGTGTAATCCGTTCAATACATGAATTTTTAACAGATATTGATGAGATTCATCGGAAAACGCTGCCAAATTATTACACAAAGGTTTATTATTTCTGTATTAGATAGCCCTTCTACACAGATCATTGGTCAATAATTATTATTAAGCCCCATGTATATCTAGGAAATAATCAAAAGTTGGCGGATTGCCTCCCAAAAGGGTTCAAACCTTTACAGGTCAGCGCCCCACAAGTATACGGTTTACAATAGGTAAATGTTGAAATTATTTCCAAAAATTCCAAAACAAAAAACTTAGTAAAACGGCAGATTGAAAAGGAAAAAATATAACCTCAGAACTAATTCAGCGATCCTCCGAACCTCGTAATTGTTTTTGAAGTGTCACGAACGAGCTCGTGAGTCGATTAGTAAAGAAATCAGCCTCGGAGGTTCAAAACTGATGAGAAGAACACGAGAAATGAGAATATTACAGAAATAAAAAATAACCAGGTGACTCAGAAGGAGTAACGCTTAGACCACTGAGAAGTTTCAACGACCCTCTGTTTGCGCGCAAATTGAAGAGAACTAGAACTTTTTGATCAAACTCTACATACTCATATCAAAAAGCGTTAAACTCAAGGAATTTCCAAACGAATTTCCATGAAGGAAATTTTGGATTCATGACGATAGCTTAATTTTTTAAGAAAATTAGAGAAAACGTTCCGACCTTGGTTGACTCGGAAGTAATGCATCTTCTGTTGTTGGAATAATAGTTTAAAAAACAATCATTTAGTTATATATTTAATTTTTTTAATTTAATTATTTATACCAAGTACTCGCATTTACTTATCAATAATTTAATAAATTATAGTAATTGATGTAGATGATTACCTACCTTCGCTTCACAATCCCAATAGGATACAGAAGATATAATAAAATCGATTTTGGTAAGTCAGAATTCCATTTGAATTACATTATCAGTTGATACAATTGTCTTACTTTTCAAGGCGATTTTTGATATGTTTTACTGTTTGCGATTCGCCTTGCAACAGGGGCATTCTGGTCGAGTCCGGTGGAAAATCTAAACGTTGACGCAGGAGAAATATCATTAGATGAGAAGCGCGCGATTCTGGCCATGAGATATGCTGCCCAAGTTAAGTCCAGTAGTTCTCATCCTCTTCAATATGTCACATTCAAACCCCTACCACTTCCTTTGCTTGCAAACCAAAGAACCACTCTCGATTTAATCCGATCTGATCTTCATAAATTTTCCGTCGTTCTGCATTCTTAATTTCTTATGAGAACAATTCTCTCAAAGAACTATGGTCATCACCATCGCCACAACTTTGTCTAACGTTGAAAAAACATTCGAAAAAAAAAAAAAAAAATACTCCTCATGAGTTTTTAGGAGTCATTTAGGAGTATTTCATTTCATTTTAGGAGTCAGTTCATCATTCCACTGATGAACTGATGCACTCTTTTTTACCATGTCATATTGTATATTGTAACGGATCAAAATCAGATGTTGTAGGATCTGCCATTGTGAGCCGAAGCAATGCATTCAAATTTACGCTCCCAAAAACTACCTCCGTTTTCACCGCTGAGCTGTTTGCCATAATGACAACTTTAAATGTGATAGAGCCGAATGAAACTACATTTGTTATCTGCTCAGATTCACTAAGTGCCTTTCAAGCAATTAAGGAAGGATTTGATTCTAACCCACTAGTTACGGATATACTCACAAAGGTTCAGCATCATCTTGATCTTGGAGTATCAATAATTTTCTGTTGGGTGCCTGGTCACAGTAGTAGTAGCCATTATTGGTAATGAATTAGCTGATCATCACGCTAAGCATGCCACCAATGGACCGGTAACATTCCACATCTACTTCCGATCAGACTTTCTACCCTCTATCAATTTGACCGTATGGAACGCATGGCACTCTCATTTGCTCAGTATGGACTACCAGAAATTATAGGTTACGAAAAAAGATGTACGTCCATGGTCGTCTTCATGCAGAACCAAGAAACACTCTGATGGATCCATTTCTCATTCACGCCGAGAGGAAGTAATCCGCCTTCGCATAGGACATTCAGTATCCCTCACGGATACCTCATGTCGTCGCAGCCCTGACAGCCACATCCAGTTTATACTTAACTGCGTATGCCCATTTACGATATTTCACCTTCTCTCGGCGTGCCCAAGATTCTATGACTCAGCCGTTAACATCCCAAAGAACATTACCAAACTACTAGGAAATGACTCTACTCATTTCAATAATTTGTTCCAAATTCTAAAATCACTTTCACTATATCACCAAATCTTAAAAACTGTCCATTAATCCACTGAAATTCCATATTTAATTTTTTAATCTACTGTAAATTATTTTTGTTTCGCGCCCATGACTACAAATGGTTGATGGTTGAATGCGTCTACATAAACCACAAAAAAACAACAAAAACACTCTCTGTTGATTGCCTCCTCCCCTTATCGATGCTTTAGCTCTTAGGTCAAGCGAACGAATAAACTATTAGCGACTGGGGTGGTTTCGTTCGATTCTTTGAGCGGATACCTATAAATGAAACTCAAAAAATCGTTACTGGTACATAGAAAGATTTCAAGATGATTTTTGAATATTTCAGCCCTTGGGTTCTACACTTTAGTGTTGATCAAACGCGATGCCGATGTTATATCTTGAATTTTGGTCCAATACATTTTGAGAAAAGTTTCGGACAGCATATGGCGGATTTTTTTTAATTTCGATTTTTGGATTCTACGCATCTTGGAATGTAGACCAACAAATTGGGGGGGGGGGGGGGGGGGGGGGGGGGGGGGAGGGGGGTGTACATTTTTTTTTTTTTTTTTTTTTTTTTTTCTCGGTCGATTACAAAGGTTCATTATTGAAAATAATAAATCAAAAGAGGGACACATTTATGCCAATTGACCATGGTAGCCCATTTATCTGCGCTTTAGTTCAATCTAATATGGCAGATGATTTGCATCGTGTTCGGTTTTTAGCTTACTTCATTTATCCAAATTGTACAGAAGAAAACTAATTATATCTGTACATAAGACTCCATAACAATAATGATGCATCTTGATAAAAATTAAAATGTGCAAATATTAGACTGAATGCCTACAGTTTTCCTTACTGCATAATTGACTGCAGGATTTTGATAAAAAAAAAAAAAAAAAAAAAAAAAAAAAAACGTTGCCGTTGGGGGTGTCTAGCCGCCAGTGGTTTGTGTTCATGATGGTACATTTATTGTAAAATGAAATCTGGGGGACACCCCCAGACCCCCGGATTGTTAATGTTAGGATCAAGGATCAAACCAATGAAACACAGAATGTGTATTTCGGGGATTCCCCGGAGGGCTGGTGGCATTCTGGTAAGTTCGGCCGAAGTTCATTCCGCGTTCTTGGAATCCAGCGCCTTGGATTGTAGACCTACGTGACGTAGACCCTTCCCGGGGATGTTAACGTTTTATAAGGTGGCAACCCTGTGACCAATTGTGGTGTGAACTTATGAGTTCCAAAGACGAATAGAAGCATGGAGGCTCAGGTAAGTCGTTAAACAATCCAACTATCGTCTGTTTACTAATTTTCAATAAAATGGGAGCAGTAAGTTAAAAAAGTCGTTAAGCATGTTAGGCATGGACCTATTTTTCACAACTAAATGTCCACATATTGGAACGCATTATACTTCTCAGTAACGAAATCTTCCTTCGATGATTTTCCATGTAAGCCATTACTTTGGGCCTACGTGACCGACTGCTCATCCCAACCAAGGAAGGGTAGGGATGGTTAGGAAAACCCTCTGGCCAGGAGACAATTGTGTCTTTAATTAAAACACCCACTTCCTGATGAATTAGTCAAATAATCATAAAGATTACAAGCAATCCAACTAACGTCTGAATACTAACTGTCAATGAAATGGGAGCAGTACGTACCGGTCTTTCTTACCTACCGGCTTATTTATAATATTTATAATAATATTATAATAATGCTTGCCACTATGTATTATATTATATGAATATTATATTATATTATATATTTTCATTTATACACACACTCGCGCGAATGATGGGTTGTAGGGCTACGTGAGTAGGTACTGATTGCCCAGTCCGTAGAGAACACTTGAGCAGCGTTTCTACTCACCATTATCAACATACTAGCGGCTCCGGCTCGCTTCGCTCGCCTCCACGTCACTTTAATCGCTTCGCCTCGCTTCCCCTCGCATTTTGACCGACTACCCGTCACTTTTTTCGATATCCGATTCAGATTCTTCGGGATCAAACCTTTATTTCGCCCGCGAAAACCGTTCCGAAAAACGTACCTTTATGGGGTTCATTTTAATAAGAAAAAACCAAGTTTTTCGTCTGACTTTTCGAGAAAACGGCTCCGTACTCTTACATTTTTTGACGCATTTCCCGATACTTTTTTCGCGATTCGATCGCGCCGTCGTCTTCCTCGTAGAAAAACCTACGAAACGGTATTTTTCCGGAATTTTCAACGGCCGTTTAGAGGGGTACAGGAAACGGGGAAGTCCAAAAAGCGCACATTAACCGTTACTTCGACCCCCCTCCCGCCCTACGGCCCATGGTTCGGGTGGGATTAGAAAATTTTAAATTCGCTTATGCCCCCTTTCGGAAAATCCCAAGAAGATCCCCCCACTCGTACACTCCCCCCACTCAGCCGTTTGGCCATGCATAGACACGACAGAGTGGTGGGGTTCGGGGGGATCTGACTGGACAGACATTTTCAAACCAAATAACCCTCCGTAAAAACACATTCTGTGTTAAAAGGGAATAGTGTGGTTTTGATTAATTTTGTTTCATTTGGTTGGCCTTGATGCGAATGATATTTTACCACAGGAAAATCATGGTCTGTTAGTAGTCCTCTATTTTAAAACTTGAAATCCCGCAGAACTGAACAGGAGTGAGATAAGAAGCCTAGGCGGGAAGTAGGCGTGGCGGTTGGCCCGGACGTTCAGTTGATAAGGTAACCGAGAACATCTAGAAGTAGTAGAAATAGAAGATGGCTAGGCCTAATGCTTTGTAGTGGCTAAGGGCTAAGGGCAGGCCCCTGCAATAGCTCTTATCGGCCTTTTGCACGCACTGCTTTTACCGCACCCTCGGACCTCGAGCCGCACTCCGCTGCAACGGAAAGACTCCTACTTCATCATTTAAAAGTAAAACTCCTTCGTGATTCCTGTGAAACAATTAGTTCCATCTGTGAGTCAAGAATGAGGACGCTGCAGTCATTTGGGTTGAGTTTGACATTACAAAAGCGTTACATCCATCAACATTACATCCATGTCAATATCTTGACATTCAGAAAACAGATATTTGCTGTATTACCTATCTTCTACTATCTTCTACTTCTACCTATCTTTGCTACTATCTCCTTTTTCCCAGTTTTTTGCTCCAAGTGATGTTCAAAGGGAAATAAAAAGACTACGGAAGAAAAAATCTCCTGGCCTGGATCAAATTAACAAAAAACATCTAATACACATTCCGAAGAAAACTCTTGTGTTTCTGACACAAATTTATAACGCGGTTCTAAGAACAGCATATTTCCCCAAGAGATGGAAGATTGCTAAAATAATTATGATTCATAAAACAGGAAAGAGATCAGATAGTGTGAGTGGATATCGACCCATCAGCTTATTATCCATCTTCTCGAAAATTCTTGAAAGACTAGTCTATCCTCACATACTTCAGCAAATCAAACATCTGCTACCAAACTCGCATTTTGGATTCAGGTAGTTGCACTCCTGTCCTTGGCAGCTTCATCGTGTACTGGACCGTATTCTCCAAACATACGAAGTAAAGGGAGTGGCACTAGGGCTTTTCCTGGACGCAGAAAAAGCCTTTGATAATACATGGTATGAAGGGCTCCTTACCAAGCTCAAACCTCACCTTAACGACACATATTATCGATTAATTCAGTCGTTCCTTGGCGATAGAAGATATCAAATTTCTGTTGGCGATGCCATAACCAAAGAACTCCCGATTATCTCATCTGTTCCTCTAGGCAGTGTGATTGGGCCACTTTTATATATACATTTTCTACAATCATGATGTACCACTATATGCATAACGACACCGAAACGTAATCTGCCCAGTTTGCTGATGATTGCGCTTACGTAACCCAACACACGTCGGGGGAAGCAGCAAGTGAATATATGGGCAAAAAAATGGAGGATAAAGCTGAACACATCCAAATCACATCTGCATTCACGTATAAGCGAAAATTTACAATACCTCCCGTAGAAATGGATGAATCTACGCTCGAGCTTTAAACCAACGTGAAATACTTGGGTCTGACTGTGGATCAAAGACTTACTTGGAAGAATCATATCAGTGATATAGTATCGAGAATACGTCATAGAGTTACTCAACTCAAACCGCTCCTGTCAAACAAAATACTCAGTATAAAGAACAAGCTTCTAATCTACAATACTGTTATTAAACCTATTTGGAGCTACGGAGCAGGACTTTGGGCGTCAGCATCGGACTCCCAAATTGCCAAAATTCAGGTTCAGTAAAACCGTGTCCTCAGACCGATCACAGGAGCGGATTGGTATGTTAGAAATGAGGAGCTTCATTAAGACCTCGAAGTGCCAACAGTGAAAGACTGTCTCATTGCAGCCTATCATGCATCGTATCATAAAGCATCCTCCCACCCTAATCAACTTATATGCAACATACCGCAAGATCGACCTCTTCCTCGACAACTCAGACGTCTTAAACGTAAACATCATTCCGACTTCGCTGATGGGTTCAACTAACTGAAATTAAAATTAAAATATACCTAAAATAAAAATAAAAATTATGATTAATAAATGTAAATAAAATATAACTCTGTGATAGTTAAGTTTTTGCAATCCGTATACTAATAATAGTCGTATTTGTATGTGTTAAATTATATATAATCGTTGTAAAGTGTAAGATAGTACTGTTGAGTTTGTACACGTGAATTAGCTTTACTAGGGGGTCGATGGACTAAACCTAGTACATAGATATAAAAGCATGTTGTTGAATACTTCACTTAATCACACTATATAGTGCTTTGCACAAAAATGTTACTATAATAAAAAAAAAAATAATAATAATAAAATAAAAAAAATTACCTATCTTCAATGAGTAAACTGATCAACATGTACATTTTAATAATAAATTGGACATGGGTCTTATCAGACAAATACGTAAGTCATTGCCAACTTGATTGAGCTCCCAAAATTGAATTGTACGTATTAATATTCCTTCCAGTTGTCCTAAAATAATTCAAGAGAGATGTTGTATAAAGTTGGAAACTCGCTTACTAGTTGTTTATCATGAATCTATCTTCTTATGCAGTATTTCGCCAAGTTCCAGCGATGATTTCACGCTATATAATAATGCTAGTGGGGACAATGGACAATATACGAACACACAGTGAGTAGGTATCAACAAAATTAATGGAAGCAGTTGCCTTATCGTCTGGAAGAGCTGTCTCGCCTGGTGGACACAGCAGATCGTTGCTACTTTGCTGAAAGGTTGATTGTTAAAAGCGTTACTCAGAGTGAGCCGCGAGTTGAAGACTCATATTGTTCCTAGCTATAATCATGGAAGGTGATTATAAAAATGGCGGTATTGAAGGTTGAACCAGTAATGTTTTCCACACTAGAATACATCGCTATTAGCAAATCGTTACCATTACTTGTCATGGGAAGACAGGGTAGTTCAGTGAAAGAAATTTAGATAATGTTTAATACATATAATTCTCGAAACTTCTTAATTCACAACACATAATTTTATTTTTGGTCTTATATGATATTAACACAGAATGTGTTTTAGCCATGGACTAACTAGCCGAAAATGGAACGCGGGATGGGAACGAAATGTGTGACGGATGATTTTCACGTACAACCGAGCCGTTGGTAGGGAAATGGAATTTCCGCCATTTTAATCGCACAGAAATCGTTCACCATTCGTTGGAAAGCTCTTGATTTATCACGAATTTATTTCGTATTTTTTTCGTAGTTTCATACTATAACTATATAAATTGATGTTATAAATGAATAGTAAACAATGACGCTTGTTTGGTTGTCACTTGGTTGCGCGACAACGCAAACACATTCTGTGTTTCAATAATTTCGTCCGAAGTATGTAAATAGAGGTAACCGGGGGTCCAGGGGGCTTGCCCCCTGGCGAGGCGCGGAGCGCCGAGTTTTTAAATTTATTTTTCATATTTTAGGTTCACATATTATCAAAATATCAATTTCACAAGTAATGAATCATGAATTTGTTTTCTGGAGCGAATACTTTGGTGAAGCTTTCATACATTATATGCAGCATACAGGTTTTATTCCACGAACTGCCTACCCCACTCCTTTCTTTCTACATTACACCAGGATAACAGATAATTTCACCCAGGAGAAGAATTTCGGAAGCGGGGATTAGCCTGGACCCTTTTTCCCTTGAAACAAATCTGTTAGCTCAGGAGGGTCCTTTTGAAAAAGGGCTTAAGCCCAGCTTCTCTTCATATTGTCTTTTTCATACCGGTATCATATAAAACACGAGTGAGAGGGCCGGAGCAGAAGCCGGAGAGGGGATCAAGGAATAAAAAGGTTGAATGCTAAGGGAAGTGGGATGGGGTTTTGGGGGAAAAGCTTAACTCGGTTTAAAAGGTACCGACTTGCATGGGAAGGATCGCGATGGCATCTCATCCCGTCTGTTTTTCTCTCATTGAAAACTTTTGAAAAGGGTTCTCCGTAATATTATCAAGCACCCGAGAGGGGCGTGGATTTTAATATTTTAATAATGACTTTTGAATAAATCCATATTATAATTCCTTTTTGCGTTTCTCAAGCCCCTTGTAGAGCTGTGAACTTCACTTTTATCTCGATTCGTTCTCCAAAACCTCGTTGATATCAAATGTTTTTATGTGCATACGCACGAACCCTGTGTCGTGCTACTACAGCAGCTTCAATAAATATAAAAAAATAGGAAACAGGAGCTATATTCATGTAATACCTTAGTTCAGGTCCAGAACAATCAGAAAAACCTCGCTGATTCTTTCGTGTACAGACCAGTCAGTCAAACCGTCTCTAGTTTACTTCTCTTTTGTGGATATACTTAGGAATTTCGTTCTCTCTTAATTACCACATGTTCCCAGAATTCCTTAAGTATTATTATGCAACCAGGTAATCAAATCTGGAACAATCTGAGTTGTCTTATTCCAATAAGAACAAACGTGATATTCTTCTGAGAAGTTCCTTGCTATTTAATTAAAACCACTGAAATTGTGCCATCAGAGAATCAAAATTAATGACCGTACAGGTCGATTTTGTCAACAAGAGCATTGAAGATGACTAACTAGTTTCCATCAGGGGCAATACGATTTCTAATGCTAAAGAAGTAACAAACCTGTGTATGAAGCCAGTCTGATATCAAATGCTCACTTTATACAAAATAAGAACTAAGTTTTGTTGGATTTAAGGAAAAAGTACTAGCTAAAGGTGAGACAGTTGAAGCCATAGCAAATCTTAAAGACTGTACAACCAGGTCCTCATACCTTTCTGATCCTACGGCGCTTGGCTTCACTGCTCAATCGAATCGAGATGTCATCCAAACAGGCCATCAATGCCGAACCCTTAAGGACGTTATTCCTCTGAAATCTAAATTTAATTTTCCCCCTTCTTCTGAACATCTTGAGGCGTACTGAGGTGTTTCACCCGAAGGTTTTAACCAATAATATTCTCAAGTATTGAATATTAATTTTTATCTCTATCTCTTCTTAACAGAAGATGGATATTGAAAACCAGTGGTAGAGAGTTGTCAGTTCAAAGAAATATGAGTACCGGTTCGTCAAGTCTCAAAACTCGAAGCATTTTTTACATAATTTAATGCTAAGTTTGAATTTTCAACCTGTTCTTTCCTCAAACCACTGCAAATATTGATTTTTTTTTCAATTTTCGGTACCTTTTTGCGTAATTTGGAACAATGAACTTTTATTTTATAATGGCCTGGAAACATAAAAGCCCAGTGAACAATGGTCATTTATACCTTCTCAGTTTCTAAATACATTTTGAAATTGAATAATGGGTGAGTTTTATTAAAATTAAAGCAAAATTACCATTAGACCAAAATCACCTTATTATTATTTTTTACCAACTTTGTCAATGAAACAATTAGGCATCAAAATGATTTTTTTTTTCTTTCTGTTTATCTAACTAGTGTTTCTGTTAGTTTCCACGATTATATAGGATAATAGAACTGCAATATGCATTACTATCGATTTTCGTGGTTTCAGACTTTTTTCCAACAATACCCCAGGATCGAAACACTGTGCGGTGCCCAGATCAGGTAAAGATTAGTGAACCCTTTTTTGGCTGGTGCCCAGTTCGAGTGCGCAGGCCAAGATATGGCTTCTTGTGGCTCAATATTTGAAGGATATCCTCGTAGATACTTCTAAATTGTTTGAATGATGTTTGATTGCTAGTCTCATGCGCTTAAATACGGAACAAGAGCCAATAACGTGGCTGGGGTCTATGGGCGTCTGTGTTTCACACTCTGACGTCGTCTACGGAAAGTTCAAAAAGTTCATGTCATGCAGGATGATCGAATGAGCGAATTTTCTTAAACTGTCGTATTGTATCATGATAAATTGTTTTGAAATTCGAGCTTTTTGAGTGCAAGGAAATTTTAAACTATTATTTGATGGCCAAAAACGTATTCTAAACAATACTCTACTATTCAATTAAAGGTTTTGAATTTTTAACTTTTTTTCAGTTTTTATTGATTTTTTAGGAAATTTTAATGAAATTTAAGTACATTTGTCAGCATAATTTCGTACGTACATTTTGAATGCTCTATCTTATAGTTAACAAACTATATTTGTGCAATATTCTGCCCAAAAATATAAATTTAAAGGTTTTAGCCATTTTTAGTGATTTTTTAAGCAAAGTTTTTAGAATTTGACCAATTTGATGTGCTCACAAAGTGCTGGCCAACAAACTCATCCTTTCGTTAGGAAAGCTTGATTTTCGGCGCAAGAATGGAATTTTTATCTCAATCCTAAGGAGAGTTATCGTCTGGAATGACACACACACACACACGCGCGCGCGCGCACACACACACACACACACACACACATATATATATATATATATATATATATATATATATATATATATATAATATATATATATATATATATATATATATATATATATATATATATATATATATAAACTCGGCGCTTCGCGCCTCCCTTTGCCCCCCTGGACCCCCCGGATCTTTTCTCTTTTGTACTGCGTAGAAAACGAGGATAATTTGCTATGCAAATTTCGGGAGTTGTACGACCAAAAAAAATTTGACCAGTCAACAGGATTTAAACGCACAACCTTCGTCTCACGAGACAAATTTCATTACGGACATTACAAAAAAAAAAAAATTATTGGGGGTCGGCCTAAGAATTGCATAGCAATTAATATCCTATACATAATATTTGGGATCGTTGTTGACCGTGATTTTATAATTATAAGAGGATGTTGAGGGTCAGTCAATGAAAACTTTTCTTATTTCGCCAACGTTTCAAGAATATATTTTCTCATCGTCAGGACCTATTGATAAAAGACATGGTTTCTCTTAATAAACCAAATCGATAGTCTTACAAATGTTGAAACACTTGAGAAGAAGAAATGGAGCAACTAGATACCGGTTGGAACCCAACAAGAAGAAAGGAAGAAAAACATATTTCGCAAGGGAAATGCTACGTGATGTTTGCTAGGAGAGTGTGAGGGTAGCTCAGGGACCCTCCATTACGAATTCTTATCTTGTTCATATAAAACCTCCCACAACCCTAGCTCTTCAGAATGCCGACATATTTCACGGAGAACTGCTTTTTCCCCCTTCAGAAAAACCCTTATGGAAAACTGATTCCCCGAACGGAGTAGTGGTGGGAGGGGGGACCTCGGTTAGGCTCCGGTTATTGCGAGCACTGCAGGGAAAAAGGTGTGTGAGTACAGCGCAGCGCAGACTTACACAAAAGAGGGCGATAACAAGATTTTTGAATTGCGAGCATTCTTTTGTTAGAAATTCCTCCCGTTTCTGCGTGGAGTCACCCACTTGTTAGCACTCCCGATTTATGCGCACGAATCTACAGTGGAAAAAGGGAACCTTTTTCTCTGCTGGTTGAGGTTGTGAGGTGCATTGAAATTCCTCGACTTCCTTTGTTTATTGTTTATCCTTCTCTCCCTCTTTTTCCTACTCCACACAATAACGATAAATTTAACATCACTCGTTTACAGATTTTTTCTCTCCAATTTACTGCAAACAAGTGTAAGTCAGCCATATGGCGACCTTGGCGTCTCTGGGGGAAGGCTTAACCCAAACTATGAAGCAAATCGAGCCATGGAAGTGGATTTAAAATCATAGTTATTGAAATAATAATATACTAGTATTTAAATAAGTACATTGTATTATTGGTTTTGAAATAATCATCACTTGTATTAAGCAGTTGGATGCAGCTACGTTTGATTCAACAGATATTATCATCTACCTGTGAACTGGAGTAACGTTTGTTATAATAAGCAGATCATTGCAAACTACCGATGACTCCATCGCTGTATCTACACTGTACATATATTACAAAAATAGGGTTATAGTATGACGTAAATCAGCATCAATATCACGTCAGAATATCAGATCATGTATATCAGAATATCATGTATATATGTCAGAATATCAGATCATGAGAAGCACAGAAAATATTTTCGCGCTTCAGAGGACCTCCGAGGGTTTTTTCCACCTCTCATTTGAGATGAAGCACCGAATCGACAGGTCATCTCCTTTTTGAAAGGGATTGGCTTATATCCTGGCAGAGAGATGGAAGCGAACCTATTCCAGAGTATTAGGATGGAAAAAATGAAGTTATCATGTGCTGTCATCATCCTATCTATGTCTCCTCGACTTCGTGGAGCACGGAAAAAGGTAAGAAGCAACTAGGCGTAACTATGATGTAACTATATTAAAAATATAAGAAAGAGTAAGAGCTGCGGAGTAGATTCTCCAACTCGGCACGACCACGAACAACGCCCGTAACTATCCCGATGTGTACACTACTTAAGGACATACTATTGAAGTCAAGTACGTTAAAAAGATAAGAATACAAAGTTTAGTAAAAGAGAAATTAAAACGTAAAGTCAATGCATAGGAAGACTTCATTAGGTAATTAACCCCCAATCAAAGATTGGAACAATCGGGACACAACTAAGACTTATACCTTAAGGAAAATGCTCATAAAATATCAATGAAATAGGAGGAAACACTGCTAATTCAAAGAATCACTTGGTGAACCTTCTGAATCCTGGTTGAAAATCCAAGAATATATTTCGGTAGAAAACCATTTAGGGAACGTTTACTCCATAAAAAGGTGTTTTCCTGTCAAAGAGATTACAAAACAAAAACTGGAATAACGCCAAACTCAGCTTCTCAAGAACAATGTTTTACATAGTCATGTTACATGACTTGATTAACCAAAAACTTAGTGATTTCAAGAGTTCTTAGAGTTGACCCACGGAGATGGAAGGGAGTTTCTATAAATATATTGAATAAAAGAATACTATCTAAATAACTAAAGGAAAGAACCAGGAAAGTCAATTCACACATTTTAGTGTTTGGATCTCCATAATGCATATTGAAGGAAAAAATCTTGATCCGGCTGCCCAGGAGTCAATAAATAATAATAATAATTATTATTATGCTTATGATTTTTTTCTTGTATTTATTTACGCATTCATTCATTTTTAAGGACGGAAAAGTTGTGCAGCTCTACGTCGCGTCGTCTCAAAATTTTGTATCTCTGCAAGCAAAGTGGATATAAGCCCAAAAGCCGTTTGTTTTCAGATTGATTTTGTTCAAGCTGTTAATTTTGTTCACTTTGTTGCCAGAATATATAACTCCACTTCAAGGATGGTGGGGGGGGGGGGGGGGTAAAGCCGAAAAACATAGTTTTAGAGTGGTAGTTTTTTTTTAATGGACTTTGAACTTTCCTGGTTCCCTATAAGTGGCAGGATTCTTAAAGTGCTTGTTTAATGAACAGAGTGGAGAGAAGGAGGCGTTTAGGAGTTTAAAACCGATTTATGACCTTTTTTGTGCCTAACCTTACTAATTATTCTTGTTGTGAACTTTTCTACTTCGTAGCCGTATATTCACAATTCAAGTTTTGGGAAAGATGGGAGCCGAAGAACAAGAACTAAATTCTTGCATTTTTATTGCTTTCTAGTCTTCCTACATATCGCAAGCATTATTTTCACTTTCATATAGGTACAATAATTTATTATTCGCAAAAAGTAAGTCACTTTTATGACAACATGTTCCACAAACCAAATGACACATTTCATGATACCGAGTGTGCCTACTGCTCATGGTGCCTCCAGGAAATAAAATTCCAATTAGTGAAATTTGATGTTTCGAAGAGATGAGTTGAGTGGAGCCAGAATAATTCGATGCCTGTTGGCACCCGAGATAACGAATATACGGTAGGGGATGGGCTGAGGCCTTGGATATCGCAGCGTCAGTCCGCTTGCGGGCTACGCGTGGGTGCAAAATGCAGATGGCAGATAAGGGCAATGACGGGGCAGGCACCGCAGAAGTAAACTCATTTGTCTAGAAAACAAGAGGGCTTTTCGAATTTATGCGAAGGCAGGTGGGTCCCCGGAGTTAAAACAGGGGTAAAAACGAAGAGGTCCCTATCGCACGCAAAAACGCTCTTGTACCGCCCCCCGGGGCCCCCGTGCAACGGTATTAAGTTGGTTAATTGAAACGAGTCCGCCTCTCTCGGTTGTACGTTTTTCCCTAAACTCCCAGCGAAGGGTTTAGAGTGGTGGGGGAAAAACTTATAACGAACCTCGAGGAAACTCAGAGTTTTTGTCAACAGAAAGGGAGAAGTTGTTACAAACGGTCGGTCGGTCGGAACGAAGGAGAAGGGCGCAATGTGTTACAACTCGCTTCAAAAAGTAGCCCCCTCAGTAAATTGTTTGAAATGAGGGGAGGCAGGGGATGAAAAAAGGAAACATGTGTCCAAACCAACTCAGGTGGAGGTCTTGGCCTGAAGAAATGTAATTAGTTTCCTGAGTTTTTTTCGAGAAGCGCCTGACGCCTCTCGATTCGGCGTTCGAAGTCGTTTTTCGGGCACAGTGTTCGAATGGTTTCACTTTCACCCGTCCGAGTTTTCTTGTGGTGGTTGACCTCATTAGTGGCTGGAGAGATGTTGATTGGTTCCATCCAAACTGGCCAACTCATCAATGGGAATCAGGCAGTTGGCCCATGCCAAACGACAAAACTAGTGGAATGCTTGGTTGAGTAAACTGCACCAACACATCATTATCTAACACAAATGCCTGGAGACACATTGCAACACATTGCAACTCTTTATTTTTTTTTAGAAAATATACGTTTTTTCACTAAATTCCAGTAGGATGAATGAGCCCCGTGCATATTCTGCTGCCCGATCAAATTTCCTGTGTTTGGCTGAATTTATAGCTATGATATTTCATCCTTATGATCCCTTTACCTCACGGGTGTCGGAGTATACCGTCATCTCCACACAGTAGTAGGTCTCATACAAATAACTTTATCGAATAGGTACACTCTTGTTTTTCAACTAATAACTATAAAAATTTACACATTTGTAAATAACAACATGACAAACCAATCTGTCATTATTTTAAAACTGAGTAGTTTGATGTGCATCTACTTTCAAATCTTTTATACATACCACGTAAAACTGAACCTAGAATTTAAACAAATAGTTTACTCTGCATGACAATCTCTTGAAGGCTTTTTTTTTTTTAATCAAGAGTGAAAGAATTATTTTGGAACATGGTGAAAGAGATAAGGATCTCTGTATATGCATGAAAGAAAATATTGAAAGCTTTACTGGAGGATGGAGTGGCATCCTGTCCTAATATCCAAATGCGTCATATTTGTAAGAATTAATATCACAATAAAAGAGATAATGCTAAATGAAGATTTTTACATAAATATAAGGACGAAGAATAAAATTTTACAACAAACTGCAACACTCAAATATTTACACACTAGGTCATCCTGAAAAATGTATTTAAACAAAAATAAAATGTGTAAGAAAAGTTTACAAAAAAAGCAAAAAAAAAAAAAAAATTTAATTTTGAATACAAGATTATGATATAGAATTAATTGATGACATAAAATTAATTGATGACAATTTCTTTTCACTCTATGTAATCGAATTTGAAAACAACTTAACATAAGTTAATATAATAATTAATTTTAGGAAATTCGCTCAATATGATCATGCTGCATGACTGGGATTTTATGAACACAGCGTTCTGTCCTCAAACCCTGTTCTTCCCATTTCATCCATTGTGTTAAATTTCTGTTTAAATTTTGAATTTAACTAACTGCAACTTTCAAATATATTGAGCAATTTAATTATTTGTAATGATTGATCTCTGAAAATAATATGCTCGTACGTGCCTCATCATTATATACTAAAAGGTCAAAACAGGTGTTGTATTTTCCCTGGGCGGCTGAGGACTTGGAATTAAAAGGGAAAAGAGAACGTTGGGTAGCGCGGAAGAGACTCAAAAGGAAAATGCGAAAGAGAAAATGATGAGAACTTCAGGTCTTATCACGGAAGAGCAAGCCTTCGCAATTAGCGCGAAATTAAATATTCAGTTTAAATATTCCAGGGGGCAAATGAAAGCGAGAGAAGGTATTTGTTCTATCCTTCCTCATCTACCCCCCATCTGCCGTTATGCCCTCTCCAGTCACCGACTCTTCTTCTGTATATTTCCCTTTAATTAACCCCCAAGAAACTTTATATCCAGAAACCAGGGTTATGGCGGGAAAAGAGATAGAGGGGGCGCAAAGAGATCGCGGAGAAAAGTTGTGTGGGTTCTGTGTGGTGGGGGGTGGTGAGGAGGGGGGGAGAGGGACTGGGAATACTTTAAATAATTCCTGGGAAGCTTCGGATAAGAGAAAAGGGAAGGCGGGAATCCGTGATAGGGAGACAGGAGGGGTAGGGGGTTGAAAAAGTGAACTGGAGGTGTCGGGGTGGGGGAGGCGTTATGGGTTAGTTTGGAAAAGTTGAGATAGTGGTGGGGTGGGGGGATGGAAGAGAAGCCATTTCCCTTTTGAAATATAGAACTCAGCCGGGTGGGGTAATGCGAGGGGAGAGGTCGAGAGAAGAGAAAATGGAAAATCAGAAATCCCAAAGTCGCTTCGGTTGAGTCGCTAATTACTTTTCATTATTTTCCATTGGGCTGTCCCCACCCGCTCTCCATCCAGCGGTGACAGGAGTTGCAGGAAGCAGGATCCGCCGACTGGGGGAAAGAGTGGATATTGCTCCCAAGTCAAACACGATGGCGGAGCGAGAAGGAGGGGGCAGAGCCCCCCCCCCCCCCCCCCCCCCCGCAACACCATCGCTCAGGGGCAGTTTTCCCAAAGCATTCAACAACTCTTCCTTTTCCCCGAGACATCCACAACCATCACAACTTTCTCGTTTCCCGCTACTCGTTTCTCAAATACATTTTACAATTCATAAGAGAGGACGATGTCGAATGGAAAGTATAATGACGTTTTTGAACGGTTCACGAGAACGATTTTGCATTTCAATTTCCCCCATAGAATGACTGAATGTCCTTGCCTTTGGTATTGGGAGCGCCACAACTTCGCTCAGACTAGTTCCATCAAAGTTATATACATTTGCAGATCACCTAAAATAGAAGTCTAGATATGAGTTTTGTTTTCTTCCGTAATAACGAATTAAATGAGAATTTTCTGGGATATCTGCAATAATACGAGTACAAACATTTGGTACAAAGGTGTTGTTTTACTCACGATCTTTTCTTGAAAAGCATAATTATAATGGTGAATTTATTGCAAAAGAAGGTCTTTCTGCCTTCAAACTGAGTTTTTATTTTTGTCGCACGATTCCCCCCAGGAACTGTCTCTTTAGAGAGACAATACAATTAAATTCAAAATATTCAATTTAGTATTGTAAAATTTCTAACGTTTTATTTTTGTATGAAAACAAAATTCAGAATTATCAGTTTAAGAAAATCAAAGTTAAAATCCAATTTAAATTTGACTTTCATAAACTGATAATACATTATTCTATGTTCATACCAAACGAAAACTTCAATTTTCAATTTTAATCTGACATTTACAATTTAATTTTATCATCTTCCTGAAGAAGCTCTAGTTTCTTGGAGAGAAACATTAGAGAAAAATGAAAAACCAGTTAAAGAAAAGTAAAATTTTGTTATAATTTGAACTGCCCAAATAGAAAAAGTCGTGGGACTCAATAGTTCCGTGGCCCAACAGACTGTTAAAGGTATCTAATTTAATTGCCTTACGTATTCCTTAATTGTCTCAGAGGATAAGTAACAATCCCATAACCATCACACAGCCCACTCATAATGTGTGATTAATCCAAGGTTAACTGCATTCGCCCAGAAGCATTTTTCCGAAACAGCCGGAACAAACATTATGAAATTTGGCTCAAATATCATCGCGCAATTGGATGAAATGCGATTCTAGGCGATCAAAACTATCTTATTGGCTATTCTTAAAGGAAATTTAACACTGATTCCGAATATACCCTATGTTCCTATGTCTAAAATAGTTTTTTAACGCACTTTTTCAAGACAAACCTTTAAAAAACACGTTTTCGCGATTTTTCGTAGGAAATTGGCTATTGCAATGGCTCAAAAAATGTTAAAACCAACATTTTTGAAAAACTTTTAAATTGAAATCCGTTTTGAGACACTCTGAAACGAATCCTATAGTTTAACGCTTTTTGGTTTATTATTTTCAATAATGAACCTTTGTAATCGACCAAGAAAAAAAATTTGTTTGAACCCCCCCTCAAAATTTTTTGGTTTACGTTTCAAGATGCGTAGAATCCAAAAAATCCGTCCGTCCGCCATCCGAAGCTTTTCTCAAAAGGTATTGGACCAAACTTTAAGAAGCTTGGCTTAAAAATCGTTCATCGGCCCGGGGATGTGCCAATAATATCGGCATCGTGTTCAATCAGCACTAAAGGGGAGAACCTAAGGGCTGAATTATTAAAAAATCGAAATCTGGAAATCTTTCCATGTAACAGTTATTATTTCTTGAGTTTAATTTATAGGTATCCGACCAAAGAATCGAACGACACCACCCCGGTCGCTAAGCGTTTATTCGTTTGCTTTCCTTAAGGGCTAAATCATCGGCAAGAAAAAATACATCAACACGGGAGTGAATCGTAACCAGTAAAACATATCAAAAATCGCCTTGAAAACTCCCGCAACCCTTGAAGACTTCCCAAAATCGAGTTTATTCTAACTTTTGTATCCTACTGGGCTTGAGAAGCGTAGGTAGGTAATCACTTTCTACAATTATATTAATTTATTAAATTATTGATTAGTAAATACTTAGGAAATATATTATTCTTAATCAAATTATTATTTCTCTTCCAACAACAGAAGGTTAATTACTTCTGAGATACATATTATTTATCCGGCTTTCTCCGATATAGGATATTTGAGGTATGTAGCTTAGAGGATTTGATTATACACTAAGCCTGGACACGATCTTGGACAATTTAAACATGAAACCACATCTAAATTGGTCTAGGAAATAATGTTAGGTAGATAGATACATGTCCTTTTTAGCGAAAAACTTTGACCAATTTAAAGAGTTGATAGTGTAATCCATTTGCCCAGTTGACGAATTTATCTTTATTTGGTGGTTCTTTTTATTATTATTTGTCTGTTCTTCAAGAACTTAGAGTGACATAGCGCAAACAACTGCTGTAAAATTATAAGAGTGGGAAGTGTTGTGTACATCTGAAAACCCCAAGGCACACTTGATATCATGTGAAATAGCAAAGTCCGGAATGTGAAGTACACATAGCCGCCTAAGTGAAGAAGTTTGCTCGGTAGTGGCTGTGTGGGGGAAACCACTCACCATAAGGCTTATAGAAGACCGTTCCAAGTGTGCTACCGGGTCCCTATAACGACCCAAGAACACCTCAAGTAAGTAATAACATTAAGTGATCCCTCCCTTCACCTTTCCCTTCACCCATATTTTCCTTCGAAACGATTATGAATACTTTAAAAGATGTCTCCCGCCCTCAGGAACTTCGTTTGGAAGCGCCCCAGGGGGGTGGGGGGTGAGGGTGTATCACTTTTTATCCCTTATCTCCAGCCGTGCCGACCCTCAACCCGCCAGGAAAACCCCTTACCCGAGGTGCCCATTTTAACTCAAATTGAAATATTAATTTTAAAACGGGTCCCACAAGTACAGTGAAGGCTCCCGCCATCTTGTTTTCTCTCGGAATAGCCCTAGGTGGGATGGCCCATGAAGGAAGGGAAAAGAGCTCGGGCTCCGTTATGGCAAAGTGGCGGAAGTTTTAATATTCATGATAAACTAACGACCGGGAAGGGAACGTTTTTCCTCATGATGTCCAGATACGTAATCCACACCCCTTCCCGGTTCTCGTTCCATCTAACTTTTATCAAGTAAGCTACACGAAAATATTCTCCCTTGCATATCTCCACCCCGCATCGAACATTGATGAAAATTGTTAGGAGAGCCGTCCGGAAATTATGCCTATTCCCCTTTTGAATTTCATACAATCTACCTCAGCTACAGATTTAATGGAACCATTATTATTATTATTTATCAACATCGCATCAGTGTAAGAATCGTAATAGGTACTACTTATCAGAACCAATATCAATAACCAATCTCTTTTGTTCATCCCCCCCCTCCAATAAAGTTTGGGTGCATTAAAAACATTTCATGCCATGAAATAAGAAAAAGATAATTAAATTGTAGAATAGTGAACGATTTATGCCGATCGAGAAAACTGAACGGAGAGGCACAGGCACAGGCATTGTGGGATGTCTATTGATGTTTTTATCAAGAAAGTTTTCTCATTCTTTTAACATAGAATGTGTTTTAGCCTAAGCATCTCCAACCGAAAACGAAACATCTCTCATCACCACCTGGTTTTCCTCCATTACAGAACACCAATATTTTCAATTTTCCAACATTTATCTTTAAACCCTAGGTCTGACATTATGCATCCAGCTCATTCTCTGTAGTTGAGTTACCTTTGATGCCCAAATTGCTGCATCATCTGCTAAACGTAACAGCGGTATATTGTAATCTCCAACCCAAACACCCTCCCCCAGTGCCTCATGACGGTCATTTCAGACATCCCTGTTTGAGGCCTATTGATGTATTGAAAAACTCGGTTGTATTTCCGTTTGACAGTTTGTATGATCCTACAAGCCCTTGAGAGCACAAATAAAATGTAATGAAACTCCCAAATTTGATAATTTGTACCAAAGCAACTCCTTATCTATCTTGTAAAAAACAGACTGAAAATCAATGAAAAAGGAGTCAACTTTGGTTCTTTTAATCTTCATCTCATACTTAATTAGGCTAATAAGGTTAAAAATATTATCAACTGTCGAGTACTTGCGGTGATCCAGCCTGAAACTTGCATAATATGTTATTCTCTTCTACCCATACTGATAGGCGACACAGCAATAACCCAGTATCTATTTTTGCAAATGAGTTCATAAACTTGATACCTCCATAATTACTAACTAATATTCTGTCAACCTTTTTATAAAGAGGGAAAATTATGCGGATTCATTAAATACAATGGATGCTATGTCCGATCTGAAAACATCATTAAAAAAGGACAATATTATTACCAAATCATCTTCATTACTATTTTTGGCTTTATCTAGCACCATTTTCAATCCTCCCAGATTAAACGGTCAATCAAGATTTTCTAACTTAATCAGAGGCAAAGAGTACTGACATGGGAGCACTCACACCTCTGGTGGGTCTAAATGATTTCTGAAGTGATCCAACCAAGCTTCCCACTTATGCTATTCCTTGATACCTTACTCTTTCTAAATCTAAATGTTGAAACAAGGGACCAAAACTGTTCGGAATCCTTCACGACATTAAATTTATCACATATTTCTTCATAAAAATCCTTTTCTTCATTTCTACAAGCAAATTTATACAGACAGTTAACTTGTAGATATTGCATCTTAGCTAACGTGGTATAGTTTTTTTCTGTAGCTATTCAACAGCCCGAAACTTTTGTTCCTAAGGCCCTCACACTCAAAATCATACCACTTATTTTTCATCATTGCAGCCAAATCACTAACTTTACCTGCCCAACCAGGTGCCTTGGAGATGGATTCCCTAATACTGTCCACTATGAAAGATTGCTTAACGTTTAATATTACCAATTAAATTGAAATAACCCTGGAGTCTTCCCATCAGCTTTGTTACATCCCTCAGTGTTTCTATTACTCCATCCAAGTCAAGACAAAACGGCACCATCAACTGACCTTCCCTTCCCCTCACAGTCCATGGACTATACTACGGCATATTCTTCAGGAGTGGACCAGCAGCCTCCCATTCAGAAATTCCCTCTTGAGACTTAGAAGTCTTTTTTCTTCTTTTTTTCAACTTGATGACCTGGTGTCAAGCTTTGGTTGGAAGGCAGTACTGATTTTATTAAAGCACCTTCTTCTGAGGCAAGCTGTTGAAAAGCTTGATAGCATGGAAGATGAAGTTGCAGCTTATGTACTAAAGATCTTCCCACAGTTAAGAAAGGTAACGTATGAGGAGGAGAGGGATACCCAGCGAGGGTTTCCTCCTAGTATGGGGCTTAAACCATCAAGAAGGCTGGAAAAGCAGTGGATTCAAAAGATGTGCAGGAAGAATCTAACTACTGTACCTGTAGAGATATTGAACAATTTAATTACCTATAATACGCACATGCCATATTTTGATATCTAACAACATTGTAAAATAATATATAATATTCTCATATAGATTTGCCTAAATATGATACTCGAATCTGTGACGATGGAGAGCATGCTTACGCGATCTATCAGCCGTCAGTCACAGACATCAGTGATCAGCTGAGTCGGAGGGTGCAAAGGGGAAAAGCGAGATCGGGGAAGGAATGGGGGACGGCTCCCAAGGAGGAGCTGTTCATTCTCCGACTGACTCGCCTCCTGATGTTCAGACATCAAAGTACGATATCTCATCAGTTTAATTACGCATGTATGACAACATTTAGTATTCTAGATACCTATTTGATTATCCTCTTGCGAATACTCTGATTGATCCTCTATTCAAAAAATCCTGCCGTGTTTTTTCTATTCAAACTGTAAAACCAACTAACGGTAAATTCCTCTCAGGTTAGTGAGAAAAACTCCCGTAGAATCTTTGGAGAAACACTTAAATCTTTGAATAAACCATCAAAGTAATCCCTCTACATCTGTGTACCCATTTAGTCACCTTATTCCTCATATAGGTACATATAGAAGACTATAGACGTATAACATTGAAGAGTATTTGTATAGCAAAATTCAGGTTAACAGGCCTTCAGCATTGTTACAAATCAGCTTGGACCCAGGTGTCCCCAAAACAACCGTTATATGTGTGAGTTCAGGTATTCACAAGCTACCCCTTCCTCTCGCCAAAATTCTTCATTTCCCCAAATCAATGGACTACAGAACTGCAGGCCAAGCTGAGCTTTGCATGATTCATTATTCAAACTTCTTACTCCTATTTTTACCTTCTCCATCTTCAACAATGCTCAGCTAAGCCGGGAGGACTTTATCCTTCAGTACTATCCCATGAAGAAATTCCCCAAATATCCTCCGCTACCCCAACGGTGTTCAGCTGGCAATGGAGGTAGCAGTTCCTTTCCTGTATGCAGCCACGCTAGCCCCAGAGAGTTCCTTTTCCCTCTATGGGACCTTGATTACTGAGGTGTCTCACCTCACTCTACGGGGCTTAGAGCTCCGGTGTGTTCTTCCATCCACCCACCAGCTGAGGATTAGAGCAAAATCTAGATAGGAAGTTCTAAAGTCGAACATGCAAGTGTTTCTGTCTGAGTCACGACCTTATGCAAAAGGAAAATGATGAATTAGTACAGGGTTAAAGAACTCAGAGGACTAAAGCATCCACATGATGACTGGGAAGTAAGGAATAGAGTAATATCATCATTAAATATATATCACAGGGATAGATTAGTAAGTCGCTTTTCAACTTAACTTCATATCAGTCGTGTTGCGGCAATTGGCTGGTAAAAAATGTTTAATTCTGGGAACACATCGAACGCAAAGTTCTGCACAAGGGTCTATCGTGTACATACTTGGTCTGGAAAATATATACCCAAAAACAGTGTCTTGAGCGAGATCTAAGATGAGGGGCTACAAAGTTAACCAATGCAAGTTGTGAAGGGAAATCAACTTCCCCAAACCGTGAAAGAATGCAAATAATTAGTACCGCGCATGCACGATTGGGACAATCCCCGCTCACAGCTAGTAAGCAATGACTTGGATTGGAATGACTTGACATTTGATCAATGCTTTAATTCTACATAGTAGTAAGCAAGTAAGCGACCAGCTAGGTCACCATCCTGGGTCCACCATTTTTTCACCCTAAGGCTACCAGCTCCGATTCCTAAGTCCTGGTGATATGTAAAACGTAATTTTGTGTTAATTTTGCTGGGTTCAGGGCCAGGCCATGCTTTGGTCACCACTGGATCAGAGCATTTATAAATGTCTACAGGATCAAACAGTGCGATGGAGTTTGAATTTTGCTGTATGATTATTGGATGGAGCTGCGGACGATCATGTTTTACCCTCTCTCTAGGAGTTTGTGGATTATGGAAGTCACCCTTGTGTGCTCCCAACCACGCTTCGGTGAGCCTGAGCTATACCTAGTTACCGCCAGGGAGACCTTAGACAATATTATCTACAAGCTGGTGCGTCATTTGCTTGGGATATTGCATTCCTCATGTTGTCCAATCGGATTTCTTACTGTTTTTATCGTTTAAATCGGTGAAAATTACCCAACAAGGATTGTGGCAAGGGAATGGATTATTTTGGCCTATTTTTAACACAATATTTGCTCTCACACAATACATACTTCCCTATCTCTCATACTCACAGTTCCATGGATGCATGCAACTAGTTAAGCCTGTCCAATGCTATTGTTGTAATTTAAGTGTTATAGTAGTTTTAGGCATCCTTGAGAAGATTTAAGACCCGGAAATGGGATGCATGGAACATTAATGTCAAACGGCCCTGCAACAGGAATCACCCTCCAATAAACCAAATTTTCTGGAAGGTTCCCAGGAAATAATTAAACTCCTTCCAGTGGGAAAAGGGTATGGCCTAAATGAGCTTTATGTCCTGAGGGGCATGCCTGAAGAAGAGTAGAGAAAGAGATAGAGATAGTTTGAGGAAGGAGAAGAGAGAAAGAGAGAGTGAATTTGTGAGGAGGGGGATGGAGAAAGAAGAGAGTGAAGGAGTTCATCACAAAATTTAATGAAAATGAAGACAAAAGGGTCGCGAAGAAAGAAAGCCATTCCACCACCACCGCCCTCGGCCCAGGGCGAAGTTGTGGGGGATGAAGGGCAGAAGATCGGATGGTGCTGGAAAGGGAGGCAGAAGTGGAGGGGAGTACCATTATCTTTCCTGATTCTTCCCCCTTCAAGTAAAACTTTAGGGGAGGAAAGTCTCTGCGAAGAAAACTCGTGAAAAGAGGGAAGAAGAGGGGTAGATACCCCCCTTCAGAAAGAGTGGCGAATGGGTGGCGGGGGGTGAGAAAACGCGAGGAGCGAGAAGGCTGGTTCCATTAAAAAGTTTCCTCTTGGGAAGGAGGCGGTGGTGGGGGAGGAGGAGTAATGAAAGTTGAGAGCAAAGAGAGAGGCCACCCCTATTCTTTGCAAGGGCGGATCTACCAGTGGCGGGAGGGCGCCTGGCACCCAAGAAGAAGGTAAGGCTGGGTGAGTGGGTAGACACTTTAATGCTTCCCTCTCTTTTCCTCTTCTTCCTTCCCCGCAACGCCTCTCTCTGTTTTTAATTTTCCATGATTCAACTCTCCCCCCCCCCCCCCCCCCCCCCGCTTTCCCACGCTCATCGCGCCCTTTTTCCTTGTCCGCCATTTTGCAACTTCTTAATATCTCGCTTTTCCCTTCCATGGGGCCCAAAGGGTTGTAAAAGTAAAATGAACTACATTAATTATTCGAGAAGGTCTCCCCTCTCATCTTCTCCCTCGCTCTTCTCAGCGCTCTTTTCCTTTCCTTGAAGAATGAATAAACGTCTGAAAACCTCCTCACCCTGCCCTCCATACCCCGCTTTCTTACTAAAAGGAAAGGCTGCTTAATTAGATTGAGAGAGCGTGAGCGAGTTGGAAGGGCCGAGGGAGATTTTTAGATCGATACCCTCCAGACAATGCTTGTTTTCTCTCTTTCGAAGAGAAAACGTTGAAACTAACTCAAGATATTTTTTAAATTGAATTTACAGTGCTCTCATACACCTTACTCTCGCAGCCAACCGAGAAATGTGTGACAAATATGAGATGAAACCACAAAAAATTGGGTTATCCATTATTATTGCGATAAATTTAAAACTCAAAATTATGTAATTCAAGAAATTCAGCAAAAGGTTTTTAAAATCATTGTTATGTGCAAAAAGTGGTTTCTGGAACGATGTTGCGAGGCCTCCTTTTTGAACCCAAATAGGAACGACACATGTTCACTCAGTACAGCCCTGTACACTCCAATACGAGGAGCGTAAGGTGAGACATTCGCTTTGCTGTGGACGGGCTTCCTAGACGAGGGGAAAATCCTCTTTAAGTTTGCCAAACGGATTTTCATTTCATTAATATTAATTGAAAAATTCAGGGGGTGGTACAATTTTCATTTTACGGTTTCTCATAAAGGCTCATTTTGAAAACAATAAATCGAAATGATTTCGATCAGAATTTATCATTCTCAAATTTAGGAGATTATGGTTAAAAGGCGGCCAAAATTTAAAGCTAAGTAGAAAATCTTTGTCCCGAAAATCCAGTTTAGAATCATGACTGATGCTGAACTGGCCCTGAAGGCGTTCGCTGCCTCTGAATCTGAAATTTCAACTTAGAAAGCACCTCGTTCGCCCTGCCTCACTTCGGTTTGCCCCGATGGCTGCCTCGTATTGGTGCGTAGGGGGCTTATAGCAGCAGGAAGGGTAGGAACCGAGGCTCATCCGGAGCACAGGAAGAAGTTTTCACACAATGGAGTAGTAGGAGAAAAAAGGCATCTATTTAAGGGTCCGAAATGATTCCCCTCGCAGGAACCCAACATTCAGCTACCTGAAGAGTAGAACAGTATGTTTATTGGGCAATTTCCTCTACCCACCAAAGGGTGAGTATAACTACAACCTATCTGGACACACACCAACGAGTAAACGAACCATAGAGATATATTAATGCATGAAAAATTATGTTTTTATATTTATAATTTAGCTCATTACTATCCTTAGGGCATCATCCTGGCCATGACGGGTGTCGAATATCATTAATTTGTATCCATAAGAAAAGTAACTCCAGTAAATTTCATCAATATCCTTCGAGCCAAATTGAAGGAAAGACCAAAAAGGTGCTTAAAAAAAAACTACGTTTTTTAAGCTATTTTTGGAAGTATTATGCTAATTAAGTCCCGTAGAGTAGTTTCCCAAGCATAAAGAGTATCTGATATCATTTGTACCCACAAGAAGAGTAATTCCTGTGAATTTCATCAAAATATCTTTAGCCATTTTGGAGAAAAAGCAAGAAAGTGCTAAAAACAACTATTCTGGTTTTTTTAACACCCTAAAAAGGATCATCATAAGCCGATTATCCTACAGTAGCTAGCTCTTGGGTATAGGAACGCAACCCTAAAATTGGAATTGTTTTATGTCGTACTGTAAGGTTGCAATTGGGCACATTCTTGCAAGTTACATAGGTACATACATACATTTTTTTTTTTTTTTAAACAAAACTCCCCTCAAAAGTGGAGGGGACACACCATTAATTTGAAAAATAAACAAATATGTCAATTTAAAAAAGTGGGAAGGACGCCCAGACGCTGGCTCTAGGGATAAGGGATGTTGCAGGATGAGGAGGAAGAAATGGATGAAAGGAAGTGCCCCTATAAAATGGCCATCAGTTTAAGTAAGAGCCCCTAAGTGACACCATGGAGCACTTCTACTGAGATGCCCAACTCGAGTAACTCCGTGGTGCTTTTCCCGCACCACACCCCGCTCCATGACACGGTCGTAGAAATGACCTTGATATTATTGGTCGCCTTTTAGCTCGGAAAGAACTTGACCCAGGTCATCTCTGCCATATTTATTTCTTTTAGCCCGCCAGGTCTGCTCCATGTCCACGCTGCCACTGACAACCTCGACATCGAGGATTATGGCAGACCCATCAGGCTTGACGGCAAAGATATCCGGCTTCTTGCCCTAGTCACTTGACATGTGATATAGTCTCTCTCTCTCTCTCTCTCAACAGCCCAACCACTGGATCATAAAGCGCCTGCTATCTGCTTGGCAACCCCATCGTGAGGGAGAATGCAGCCACTGTGAGTACGCGGACACTGCTGCACCACATGATACAGATTCTCATTTTTACCCTGAGAGGCACGGCAAAAAGTGTCCACTGTCCCGCGACTACTCCATGAACACCTCATCGAGCTGGCTAATGTGGCCACCTGGAGGGCATGAAAATGGCGGTAGTTGCTGGCTCCAATGCCCTCTGAAGCCCATTCCACCCAGTGGGAAGAAATGGGGGATTCAAAGCACTGTCGGAGTTCTTTACCATCTACTGACTCATGTAGTGCAGCAGCAAATTCAGCAGATGAGCTGAGTTTTGGAGAAGTTGGTGTTGCTAGGTCGCACCACGACAACTACTGTTTGACAAAGTCAAGGTCAGCAGCAGTGCGGGCGACCTCCCAGCTCGAGCCCCTAAGGGCGAGCAGTCACTGGTTTCGTAAAGATGGGAAGCTGGCTGAGAGAGAGACAATACCTAGCCCACCGGCCTTGACCGGTGCGTGGATATAGGCGCTTGGGACACCAGGTGGAAAGCGTAACCAAGAGTGCACAGCAGATAGAACTTCACGATCTAAATCTAGCAGCCTCCCCGCAGTAAGAGTACCAAAGACTAACCCATAGGTTAGCTTTGGCAGTAAGTACGTGCAAAGGGGGGGCAGCTTCTGCTGTTGCTTCAATGGGGCCTTGGTGATACAAGCTAGTGCTCTACCAAGGTCCATACGGCTTGCAGCAATGGTGGCCACACCCATGAAGTCAACTCCAAGGTACCGCCAAACCTCTTGCACGGATCGGGTGGGGATGGGTGACTGTTCCATCCACCACCTTCATCTGATGCTGGAGACCCGACGGGACCAAGGAGACTGACCCACACTTATCTGGATTAACCACCAAACCACGCCTGGCTAGCTGCTCAGCAAAGGCATCGAGGGCGATCTGCAAGCCCTTACGGGTTTCGGCGAGTAGGATTACATCACTGGCAAAAGCCAGTGCACCTACTCGCACCCCAAGGGCGAGATCAAACCCTATGTCAGCTGGCAGCTTACCCAAGGCCGTGTCCACGATTAGGTTAAAGAGGAGTGGCGACAGAGGATCCCTCTGGTGTACCTCATGCCCAGTGACAACATTCCCTGATATCTGGGCTCAGGCCTCAAGGACAGTCACACCTTCGTGGTACATGGAGCAACATACTCAATTAAACGAGTAGGTGCCCTGACACCAGAAAGACAATCGGTCAGAGCAAAATGGCAAACGGTGTCAAATGCCGTAGGGATGTCCAGAGCAGCAAGATGGAGTAGCCATTTCTTAATACAGGCCAGTGAAATGACAGTTTGGAGAAGTGCAAGGTTCTCTGCTGTGCCATCTGCTGGGCAAAATGCTCTCTGGACGTCACCTATGACACCAGGAACTTGGAGGCGAGATGCCAGAATCTTTTGGAAATGGCAGAAGACTATAGACGATTGTGACAGTTCCCGCAAGATCGTTGTTTCCCAACGGGCGTCAGGCGCTTCTTCCCGTGTTTTCAAAAGCCCGCGTTTGGCGATGGATGGGTGATCCTAGAACTGGAAAACCTATCTTCTCCGAACGTAGCATATATGCTATTAGTACGAGTCGTATCTCTTATGGTACTGTCACTCTCCTCTCTCTATCTATGAGTGTGGATTTAGGTCCCCATTGCACCAAGGGGCGCCTAAGTCTATTACACGATATAGATATCAGGCGGTAACCTCCAGGCCGACTTAACCCTTTTTTTGGGATGAAAATTGTCCGGGCGCGGGCCAACGCTTTTGGGGGGTCTTCCCGATAGGAGCAGCAGGTTGAGGATGTGCAGCTCAACTGTTTTTGGTGCTTTGTTCCAACCTTGGTCAGAAACACCATCAGGTCCAGCAGAAGTGGAATTCTTGACATGGCACTTATGTGTACCGTCGTGAAACACCTGCGTGCACATGATACCGCTCAAGGAATCCCTGGTGGAAGCTGGGGGTACCACTGGCTCACCAGGTTTGGGACTGGGAGCACTCATACATACATACACACATACATACATACACACACGCATACATAAATTTTCATGAAACGTATATAGATATAGTTTCAGGTTGAAAAAATACTCATCCTAGCATGAGTTTCAGAAATTAATTTTCAGGGTGATGGAAGACTTTAGCCTTCCACCCTTCACCCTTCGGGTTAAGTAAGGAAAGTGAAAAGCGTGTTGTTGAAGATTTTTAAAGAAAAATTCTAAAAAAATTCGTTTTAGGTATAGGAACAAAAAGTATACTCGTATTTGGTATCAGCGCAAAATTTCCTATAAAAGTAGATTATTAAACGAAAAGTTTCCCCCAGATGTCTTCTGGACCACTGTGTGACACGGTTCCCGTCGACTGAAATTCATAAAATAGGGGAAGTATTCTCTATGAACCAGCTGTATGCCAAATCATTACTCTTTTTGTACCACAGATGTCCCTTTTTTGTTCATAGTAATGATGTGCATTACCTCAGGTATCAATCAGGTTCCAATTTTCTGGACAAAAGGTAAACTTAAGACCAAGACTAGCTTCGTTGACGAAAAGCCAGGGTACATATATTGTCACATTGTATTTTTGTTGTCACAATTTATAATAATATTCAAAATTATCTGATAAATACGTCCAAATCTAGGAATGTTCTTAAGAAGGTGTTGTGACCACAAGTCTTATCAACTTTGATTACATCTGATATATCCAACCCTACTGGTCCTAGTTAATAACTTCGCAAATAATACTTATATTCATTTAAAGTTTATTATTTCATTATAATATTGTTAATATTCCACTGATTTTTTTGTATATTAAATTCTATTTGTAAAAACTTGTGAGCTTGATAACTGCTCTAACCTAGCTCCACGAGATATGACTTTTGCTGGGCTCAATGAATGCTGTTTGGAAATTTCTCATTTTATTTTGTAATGAAATTTTTTTTCTCTCTTTTAGCGAATTTTCGTAGAAAATGAAGAACACATGGCATGATAAGAAGTTTTGAAGAGATGGTAAACATTTAATGGTAACATCCAATGATTTTTTATTTTAAACCACCTTTTGATATATATTCACTCATACTGTCCCGCCGCAAGATTGGGTCCTTTTGAAATTTCCTGGTTCGTGGTTAAATAATACGTTTGTACTGCAGCCGAACGTGTGTTCGATCGTTGTATACGAAGGAATACTTAATTAGTCCACCTCATTGTATCAAAAGTCGTTAGCGAAGTTTCGGGTCAATCCCTGGATATCGCCGATAATTGCCGTTTTATGCCCGACAAGCGCAGAAGTACGGGATCGGAAAGCGACCCAGAAAGCCAGGAGAGCCATAAAGGGGAAAGCCTTCCTGAAGCCCCAAGGTGTAAATCCGCGGGCGGAGCAATATTTCATAAAAGTTTCGCCCTCTCGGCGCGAGATTTAAATAAGTTTACAGAGTTTAATGTCGAGATGGCGGTGAAGCGGGGGGTCTGAAGGTGTTAGAGGCAATCTTGTGCCTCAGGTAATAACTTAGAATTACAAGCTAACCCCTCTCTCCTGCCAGGCCTAGCCCAACCTTTACACTCCTTGTCTCTTTTCACGACTTTACTCAACTTGAAGATTCCTAAAGGTTTATGTGCCGCTTTAAAAACTCGGAGCGAAACTGCTGTAGAGAGAGGAGGTTCTCTTGCAGGGTCCCGTTCTGTCTCATCTGTTACCAGGATAATTTTACCTTTTTATACTCTGCTACTTCTTACGACGTCAGGGACAGCAGTAACGGCCAAAGTTTTCGCCAAATGGGTTCACGTCGCATTTTCCATTTCTCGTTGCCTTTCAAGTTATAAGTCAATTCCCTAATTACATCACAGATTTTTTTCTTCAAAGATATAAAGAAGGTATTTTTTCTTCATAATAACTGGATTTTATCAAGGCGATCACCAAGCCCGCCATCAATAAAAAGGAATCAGAGAGTAGTAGAGCAAGTTTCATGAGTCCCCTGCTTCGGTTAGTCAAAGTTGAGATCCACAGAAAGGAGCGCTAGGGATTAATGTTCCCCAAAAACATGGCTGCTGACACGTCTTTCACTTTAGTCGATATCTAGCGTCACAGTTTTTGTCTGAATTTTGTTCCCAACACCATCATCCTCATCAATGCTGGTCGAAAATGAAAATTATGCTACTATGAATCAACCTTTCGGCGGGTGCAATACAAATTCTAACACGATCAGGCGCAATTCATCTGACAGGCTAATATTGTGATTTTTGTTTGAGCATATTTAAAATCCATAAAATCCAACTTTCTACACGCCTGTGTTTGTATTTGAGGGTTTAGATAATTCTTCCATTGTATATATCAACAATAAAGCATAGAAATTACATCAAATTTTTAACAACAATCTGATAGGTTATTCTCACAGGTACACGATCAGACGCAATTCATCTCACTCTGTACTGCGATAAGGGTCAATACCATTGATCTAGGGGCTGGAACTTGGGTATTTTAATATTATATGAGAGATAAAGAGAGATTAATGTTGTATGAAAGAGAGAAATAGGTATCGAAAAACTTTTTGAACTTATTAAAGTAAAAATACTCACATGATCGGTCAAAATTCCTCTGAGGGAGTTATCTCATTTATGGTGATTAGGGACGTGGTGGAGAAAAAAATCTAGGCACCCTTTGGTGTGATGAAGAATGCAGAAGCTACTAGGGGCCCGAAGCACCTACCCCTCGATAAGTACCCATGCTATTTCTGTTGCAGTATGATACTATCACACCGATCATTCAAAAACATCTGGCTAGGATTAAAATACATGCTTTCAAATGGTTACGAATATAAAATTGTATACCAATTAAAAATAATGTTCTACACAGGCTAAATTATATTACGGAATCAGCCAACTCGTCTGAGGTAATATGAAGACCATGATGAATGACGACGGTTACGTGATCAAAAATATTGTTTAAGATTTAGGCTTTTCAGCATAATGAGCAAGAACTAAATTAAGTATGTATTTGGTGACTACCTATTCATACACGAATTTTCGTGTACATCCTTCCAACGGTTGTCATTCTCGAAGGTATCACCAGATGGGACTCCCAAAATGGTGTTTGGCTTGGGAAATTCGGGAGAAAGAGGAGAATTAAAGCTAACGAGGAATCTGCCACCGCGCGTATTTTCCCCCATTATTCAACGGGGCCGCCACTGACGATCACCCTACGTCGTCCCTTCCACGCGCCGCTTGCTTGTCTTTTCGAATCATTTTTCACTTTCCGGCGATTTATCATTTCCACGAAGCCCCCCTCCCTCCTACCCAGTCCATTTCCACAGCTGTAAAACCTGCCTCCGGTTCCAAACGAATCGCTACCTTCCCCCTAGCGGTCTGATTGATTCACTTCCCAATGATCCATTAATAAAAGAGACTACAATGAATCACGAAAATTCAGTTAGTCCGGGAACACAGAGTGTGCGAAGGCTCTCGATGGATTATTGGCATTTAGAGTGTCAATGATTATGTTTTCCTCTTCTGTTAAATAACTCGCTAAAATTAAAGGTATAAATACCATCTTTATCAATGCAGTGGCCCTTCTTACATACCAGCTGCTTAACCCTTACGTTGCACAGGATGACAGGTACATTGCAACTATATTGCAACTGCTGTTGATAACTGTCAAGTAAATAAATATCAACGCATTGTTTTGAACAAAACTTTAAATTGCGGTCCCGCAGTGGCTAAAATCAAATCTATGAAATGACATTTCAAAAAAAGAATTTAATTTAAAGTCTCATTCCCAAGCCTAGTCAAATTTCCAGTGTGTTGTTATTTATTCTAACTAAACAACTCGTAAACGAGTTCCACTATCTGCTTTACAAGCAGATACCATGTTACATGGATATGTCTTTGATTGGGGATTTCATAACGGTTGTCCTAGAGAGTTGTAAACAAATCCTTTAACTTTAAACAAATCCCTGGGCCGCATCCCGACTAATTCCAACAAAACAACGGTTTACTTATAGAAATGTTGAAAATAACTGAAGCCACTACAATGAGTTGTTGTTAACAGTCGACTGTTGTGAAGAGGATGAAAATGGTTCCTATGGAGTGGAGTAGATGATGCTATAGCTTTACGTTAAGAATATTGTAACCGGCTTATTGAAATTGTTTATGGTCCAATCAACTTAGTTTAGGAATGCAGCCAGGTACGTAAGGATGGGGAAATTGGTAGCTGGAGATGAGAAACTTTTATCTCATAAATCAAGCGCTTTCCAACGAGTGGCGAACGATTTCTGTGCGATGAAAACTGCGGAAGTTCCATTCCCCAGAGCAAAGACATATCCATGTCAAAATGACCACCTACCTAAATGATCACCTGTTGTGGATACTGTAGAAGGATTCGTTCAATAATTAACCTTTGTACATTCTTTCAAATGTGGCGAGTTTATCTACGACCCTAGTGAGATGAAATGAGGTATCAGCCAGAATTCCACCAAAGTCAGATGACATCATTGAGAAAGGCTTTCGTGTTGCTAGGATTTTTAGGCGCACTTACAGTCTAGCACATGGATAGATGGACTCACATCGAACTAAAATAATAGAAAATTCTAAAACTGGGAAAGGTAGGGCAGGGGGAGGTGGGGGGGGGGGGTTTAAAGGGAATAATTTATTCATCTTCAAAGATTAAATCTTCATCATCAAAGATAAAATGCCTTTGCAACTTTGGTGGATTTTAGAGTAATACTGGAGCAACATTTCATTTTATACGCCAAGACTATCAGAAACCTCTGGGACACTGTATGTACATACGTTGGATTTCCTTGTTTTGGTTCTAAGAATCGATCATAAGTAGAAAAAAGAAACGCTTGCATACGAGTCTGCAACACATTGGGACATTTTATGTCTTTAGTTGCAGACTCGTATGTGTTGCAGACTCGTATGCAAGCTCTAAGAGCCACTCAGCTGATCCGGACCCTGGACATCGTCAAGTAATGTCCTAAAGGGGCTACATACGAAATTACGGCTTCCTAGAGTGTAAAGTATAGAAATTACCTATTAAAATGATTCAACCACCACTTCACAAATCAAACCGTTCTCGCAATATTCACCATCGAAACACCAGCTCAATGAAATCATCAGAAATTAACAAGCGGTTGAAATCATGTTCACAATATCAATTATTGAAAATGATCACCTGTGTGTAAACAATTATTCATATAACCATGGTCATAACTCAGCTTGCTGGCCACGCACTTCGCAGTAGTTAACATAATATGGTTGGATAAATCGAGAGCTTTCGAACGAATGGTCAACAGATTTTGTGGGATGAAAAACGACGAAGTACCATTTCCCTAGCAACGACTCGGTTGTAAGCAGAAATCATCAGAAATTTTTCATAACGCTTTCTTCGTCACACTTTTTGAGTTATGTGTCATAGTAAAGACATGAAATGTCAAAATAGTCTATATTATTGTGAGATGCCGTGACTCTTCTTGTTCCGTTCATGTTGATGAATGTTGGTAGACAGGGTCACTGCTATTGGATTGGGTTTATTTCTACATTTTGGTGCCAGTTTGGTTTCTTCATTTCGCGTTGTTTTATCTATTTTGAATAAGGAAATATAGCCTAAATTATAATTATACAGGAACACAAAAAAAAAGTGCCGTTCTGGATACGAAAATAAACGTAATGCATAATACACGGGGATACTTATCATAATGCCCTTAGCAAAGCTGAAAGGTTCCTAGAAAAACTTGTCACTTAAAAGAGAGAGTAGAAGCATATAATGCATTTCGGATTTATCACCGTTAGGTTGAGCGATTCAGTTTGCTGCTTTAGCAGAATATCAGCCGGATGGCTGAAGGCTGATGGTTTCAAGTGCCCCTATGAGGTGTGAGTCAACCTCTCTCTTGTACTCCAAGCTTTCAATCTCAGGGTGATTTCCAAAATGAATTTTAAGTTGTATAATACGGAACCAATTTCCCATATACCTTCCTATACTTGTCATTATATTTTACGAATTTTGTTCTCATGACTATTAGTACCTACTACCACAATAAAAACCGTATACCTTCCTGTACTGTGTATACTGTACCTGTGTACTTACGAAGATAACAATAAAAGTAAATTTCTATTGGGAGTTCATACCGATTGCAAATGATTTTAGTTTGATTTCTAACTTGGTGTTCATCAAGCCTGTTAATTAATTCACACTCTCTTTGGATTTTCATAATTGATTAAATTCAATGGTGACTCTTAACTTGAATTAAATAATACATATTTACTGGATTTTTTATAACCATCATATAATTTCATTTATACGTCATTGTGATGTATAAACTTGACAGCTAGTAATGGTTTTTGGTGATAAATGATTTATATTATCTGAAAACTTGATGTTCGCCAAGCCAGCGAATCAATTTCGGCTGTACCCAAGATTTTTGCAATTTACGAAAGTTACCAGCGGACCTGAACCCTGGATCTTCCTACGGTCCCAGTATTCACAATTTGAGCAGTCCTCAGAAAAGTTCTGGAAAGTTGTACAAGAAGTTAGGTCTCGGTTTCTGTTTTAGCAACCTCCTGATGGTGGCTTCAAATTTATTCACTACATTATTCCTTGAGTCGGGGACCTCCCAAGTAGGAACTCATTTGGAAATGCTTTGAGAAACGTCCGTTGTTTCAACTAAAGAAGACGGATGAGAAAATGCTGGCTGTGCCAGGGCTAATTTTCTCAGCTGAAAAGGGTGGAGGAACAAAGTTTTCGACAAAAGATTGAAAGGAGACCTTGGGTAGGGACTAAGTAGTAAGTTCTACAGTTTCTCTCTGTGTCTCATAATAAAACTTAACCATTCATTCTTCCCGTTGGCCCAAACTCACTCTAAATTCACCTCGGCAACAATGGGACGGGCCTCCAGAAACCGAGTTTACCGCCCTAAAGTTTTCTGTTTTTCCATTGAAGGCGTTGTTGAACAACACTCTGTCGGTTTGAATCTCCTCTTTATTCTTCTTCCGGCAGTTTGTCTGGGAAGTAGGGACGAAGCAAAAGGGGTATAAAATACTCTAAAGAGTTGGCGGAACTCCACGAGATGATTCCAAGCTGTGGAAAATGAGCTACGCGCCATTCCAAATTTGTTGAAACTATAGTGTTCGAAATCGATGCAGCTAATGAGATCTAGACAACTAATGGCGGAAGTAAGTCAACCGTGATTTTACTTTATAACAAGAATAGTTATATTCTGAGATAAATTTATTAATATTATCAAGGATTTCTCAAGATGGAAATGAACAGTGAAGAAATTACCTGCTATGAGATTAATGTTGATCTGTATTCTGAACGGTAAAAAATCCATAAGATCACAAATGAAACGCAGTTCTGTTATTATTTTTAAAAGTTTATAAAATGTTTAATTTTAATTTTTTTAAATTCTTACTTTTACGAATATTTCTCCCCTGAGTGATGACAGAAGAAAAGTTTTATCATGATTTTTTAGAAAAAAAAAAAAGAAAAAAAACATGGGGAAACATTTCAAAACAATTTAATACCCCATCTCTATTGTGTCACTATGTATGTATGGTGTGCATGACAAAATCTTGTTTACGCGGCCCAAATCCGAATGTTCGCCTGATTTCCGAGCTTTATTCTGACTTTCACTTCCGAAGAAAGTAGAGAGAGCGTAAAAGAAATAATAAATTTAAGTTTGTGTGTGTGTTCACCCAGTGTATGAAAAACATCATTTTTATAACCATTTAAACGACATATCTAAATCTATGGATATCGTTGGGCTTTGAGTTAGGGTACGATAGATCAAATCAGATTAATCTGTAGATAGTTAGGACGGGGGACTCGTGACCCTGCGAACTAGCACCACGTTAGATCAGACCAACGCGCATCATTTCAGAGGGTTTATGGGAAGAGGACAGTATCATTAAATAATTATTAGCAGACCTCCAATTATGACTTCCTGTGTCTGAATCTCACCCTGGTAAATAGATTCCTGGCCATAAAATTTTTACTTTCTATAAAGCTCCACAATTGGGAAAGAGGGGTGAGCAGATTCCTTTCCACATTCGCCGAACCTGTCGTCGGCATTATTGCGTTACACACAGATTCTGGTAATCTACTGCTTCAGCGGTCTCATCCAGATGGCTGGTAGATATCGACCTTTCAGGGGCCGGAAGCAGATATTCTGCTGAATCCATGTTGCTGAAGTGTTACCCTTTCCCAACTGAGACACTGCTGTCTGTTAGGCCCTAGCGGCTACCTTATACTTATAGGAAGGTTTCTCAAGAGCCCTGGTGAGGGCTCGAATGTTTTATGCCTTGCCAAAACAATTGGGTTTCCTATGCCATATAAACGAGCATGTCAGTATCAACCCAAAAATAATCTCATCTGTGGCGACCAGCCATTGTGACTAACAATATATCACAGAATTTGAGCGCTTGCTAGTCTTTACTATAGGTACACATATCAGCGCAGCCTGTCTGTCAGAAAAGATGCGGTCACATGCATGTCCATAGGTCCGCCTTTCATTCTCCTCCAGGCGCACTCTGATAGCATGCGAATCGGCTTGGTATATCTGATATAACCCATTTCAGTAAGCTTCAGCTTTCACATCATCGATTGGACGTAAGCAGATCAGCCCTGAACCGGATCACACAACGTTATACATGTCAGAAGCAACTAAATTTTTACAACGATTCGCCTTCTTAGATAGAATTGTAATAAATAATGTTTGAATCTGAGTGAGAAAACTCATCAAACTGTTACTATTACCACTCATATATATCAAATGCAAAAAGTTAGCTGACTAATGCTGTTTTCCGGCTCATTAATCTTCTATTCAAACTGCTACGTTGTGTTCGAAATTGCCTGTCACTGGCTTACTCAGTTTCTGAATATTTCGTTCAAATGTGTAAAAAGGCTCACGAAAGGCGTAAGTATGATACAAAGTTGTGAATCCAGTTTAATAACTCTCATAAAAGGACCTGTGAAGATGTTTCAGAAGGGTAAGCGAGGGTTAAGCTCTAAAACCCGAGTTGAAGGACAGCACACTCAACTTACTGGAAATAAAACTTTAATGCTCGAAGGTCCCCTTCCATATACTTTTCCTCCCTCCACTTCCCAAGAGACAACACGGTCTTTCAGATGGTAAGGATGGTTGGAGGAGAGGGGGTTTGGACTTTGTACTAAGTATATGTAAATGGCAACTGGAGTTAGAGACGGGACAGGGAACGCAGAAAGATAGTCTATTAGAATGCAAAGGAAAGCCAAAGCTTAGGAAAGACCCACTCCACCTCCTCTTTCGCCCTCTTTCTTGAGTACACCGTCCTAAACTTAGCTCATTTTCCAACTTTTCTCCACCCTTTCCATCCCCAGCTTCCCTTTTCCGAAGCGGCCATTTTCTTTCGAGCGCCAAACTTTCACCTAATACAATCTCCCGAAAGAATAACGAAGTAGAATGTCGAGTTTCTCCTTCAAAGACATTTTCTTGGCTTTCCTGTTCCAACAAACATTCGCAGGCCGCTTCATTTATTGGCTGAGTGGAATTCATCAGCCTTGAGCCTTGAACATTATCTGTCCACTTCCCGAGAATTCACTTACATCTAACTCGATGTATTTAGGTCAATTGACCCGAGTGTTAATAAGATCAAAATTGGAAATCCACCACCTAAAGTTCATAATGAATGTGAAATAGTTGTGGTAGACTAATAGAGGTACGGGATACTTTCTCCCTCTATGGATCTACACGTATGATCACGTCTAAGTCTGCAATGTTGGAATGTTATATCGGCTAGTTAACTTTTTTCAGCAGTATTTGAATTGACTTGTCATAGTTTGAGATTTGATTACTCACACACACCCGAAAAAAACCCTTAAAAAACACCAAGATCCACTGTTCAGATGACTTAAGTCAATTGAACAAATAGTAATGGTGAAAAAATATAAAAGTCAACTTATGTAGTTTTCAAAAGATGAAAAACGGAGACATTTCTGGCTTAGTACAGCTAAAAATAAGAACTTGGCACATCACAGTGGTCGCGAAAACCCTCAACTTGGGCTTGTAGGAGATCAGCATCCTCCGAACTGTCGAATGCTCCTAGATCCTTTACTAGAAAAGTAACTAGAAAAAAAGTGTGATGAAACAATGTGGTTATCCAAAGGAATCAAAATCCGTACCCATGGGATATTCCACCTTTACTTGTATATCTCGCAAGCCTAATGACGAGTCCAGATCAAAGAGAGGCTGTGGAGTAGAAAGAAAATTGACAGATCCAGGTGCAACAGAAATTGAGGACGCGTGGTAATTATTTCAAGCTGCTCCCTTGGGTTTCCAACTGGAACGTCACTATGCCTGCTACATAGAAAAATCACAGTGGCCTTGAAAACCTTCAACTTGAGCTTGTAGGAGATCAGCATCCTCCGAGCTGTCGAAGTTTCTTAGTTCCTTTACGTTGATCTTTTGCTGCAAGTAACTAGAAAAAAATTGGAATGAAATAATGTTCTTATCTAAAACAATCAGAAACTCCGTACCCAGGAGACGTTCCAACTTAACCCTGGAATGTCCCGGCTAAATTTCCCACACTCAACTCCCCGGTGGGGTGTGTCAAACCCCAACTTTGAAAAATGTTGGAAAATTCAAAAATAACTTACACTTGAATCAAATTTTATTTTTATTCTGTTATCACGAGTGTAAGTAGGTACCTAAACTCATAACGAAAAAAGTAATAGCAAGGCAAACCTCACGCTCTGAAGAAAAAAATAATAGCAGAAAAGTACCTCATTGTAACAAAATTTTAATATAAAATTAGCACATTTTCATTTAAAAACAAAAATAAATAAACAAATAAAACCTACAATACAATTTTCAGATATTAGTATGATACCACTTACAAAACCCAAGAACTAGTATGAAAAGTTAACATAAAATTGGCACCAAGCAATAGGAACAACATTCTCAACACTTTGAAGATCGATGTGTTCGCAGAAGGAACATAGAACTAGTTTCTCCAAAATTGTAACTTTTGACGCTTCTTCATCAGAGGCAACTTCTTGTAACTCGACATTATCTTCCGTGTTTGAGTTTTCCCCGCCGAAATATACATCTCCTTCCTCTTACTGTCAAACTGTGGGAACGCCCACAAAAATAACACTTGCTATAGAGAAAATCACTAGCGGTTTACTTCCCGGTGGGGTTTATCAAACCCCAGGCACAAGAAAGTACTACACTACACAGAAGTCTTGAACGTACTAAACTGGAAAAAGGCTGAAGCCTTCAGGGAAGAAGTGGGGGGTGATATAGAAGGGGGCGAGAAGAGCCAGACGTGCGGGATTCAACATGATAAACTGACTTCAAATCGCGATTGGGGTTTGACAAACCCCACAGGGCATTCCAGGGTTAACTCGTTCCCCTCGTACAACTAATGGCAATTCCTGTTTCTAATAGAGGTGCAACATATATCCAGGACGCGTGGTAATTGTTCCAAGCTGCTTCATTGGGAACTAAATCACTCTCGGCGAAGTTGTGGAAACCCCTTTCAAAACGGAATTTAGTGAAAAAACGTCTATATCCACGAAAAAAAAAATCGAGTTAAAATGTTGAATTGATTTCGACTGTAAGGTCATCATCATTAACAAATAATAGCTAAGTTTTATCGGTATCATGGTATCTCTTCTGCCACTTTTGGCCTTATCCCTTTTTGAATCACTGAAATCTATAATATTCAATGACATTCTATTGCTAGGATTCATGGGTGATGTTCAAATGATGTTCAAAGGCTCAGTAGCTCGCTGCAAAAAGACCTTCTATCGTTGCTTTCTAGTCTACCTTCAACTACCGACGTCTTCCACTCATTCTAAGGAAATATCCTCCATAGCAATAGAACTGGGTGGATTTTAATAGGATTCGTTGGTATCAGATTGTACTTCATTCAGGGTTTATTTTGTTTTAATTCGGCCTTTTACCGAACTTTCGAAGAAAAAATGAGCTATTTAGATGGTTTCAAAATGTTTAAAGTGGGAGGGAAGGGAAGGAGACAAATCCGTTTCGAACGTCAAAAAACTCAATCCTGAATTTTAACGGTCGTGTATATAAATATATACTATATTTATTTATTTATAGGGTGTATTTCCAGACGACAACTCCCGTAAAATACGGCGTGAAAAATTCGTTCCAGCGCAGAAAAATCCATCTTGGCAAAAGGCAGGTCATGTTCGTCGGCCAACTTGATCGCTCTAGAATTTCAGGCTCAAATTCAAAATTTAGTGACCCAAAAAATCCTAAAAAATCGGTTTTTTGACAATGGGGCATGTGGGGTGTCACAGCCGAAGTATCTTTCAGCGCTGAGTCGATTGCAACCACTCCCAGGTCTCTACGATTCATAGTAATTTTTTGTTTTACAATTGAAGATTGAGCTACCTGGCTCAATTTCTGTGAACATTTTCAAAACTGGCCGATGAGTTTCAGCATATTGGTCTGGCAACGAGCAGGATTTAGCCGTTCATTCATGAGTACTGACGATGCAGATAGAAATACGACGGGAAATCATCTTGAGAAAAGCCTTTGACTATACCTACCTTCCTCTCATGAGCGGATTTAGCGTATTGGATCGTGAGAACTAGGTCTCAGGAAATTTGCATTTGATTATTGCTAAATGAAAACTATCATGCAATCGTCTGCTACCCCTGCGAGATTACCCGCGTAAAATTTGTTGACGCTGGCCAGGCTGCAATTCTCAACCGATTTTGAGATTCTTTTCTTTTTTTCCTAACTTTAACTAAATTGTGCAATAAATCTTGAAAATTATTAATTTCATGACGGAAGGGAAAAAATGAACGTGATTAAGCAAAAAAAAAAGTGCTTTTATACGACAAGTTTTGTCGAAGCCCCCAGGCCACATATTATCAACTTATTTTTGCGATTCTCATTTTGTATTCCTAATTTTAGTGCAGTTATGCACCAAACCTAGAGAATTCCGGATTTGTGATTGAGAAAGGGGTGGAGGGGGTAGTTATCAATTCTAATTTACATTCCTTTCGGAAGAGTTCATCGTCACTTGCAAGTCGAGTTCGTGGGGCATGAGTATTCGATGTAAGGGCGTCATCGTCAGGCCGTCGAAACTGTACTCCTCGTGATGTCTCAAATCTTCTCGGCCGATTTTATTGATTAATTTTTGTTCATTTAAGAATTTTGTCTAGTTTTGGAATATATTATTATTCCAGGCGTTTCAAATCACATGATGGAAGGGGGAGAATGGAGGGGTTAGTATTGATAAATCGTGGTATTGACACTATTCTCATACATACCTATATGAATTTCATGTTTTTTTTGTTTTTTTCAAAGTCAGTCTAGTTTAAGAATACATGTCAGGAATTTTATATTTCACGAGAAATTATTATCGAAGGGCGGGCGCATTATCATCGTATTATGAAAGAGGGAGGGGTATTAGTAATAAATCGTTATTTTTCCACTAATTTTCATTCGATTTCTGACGCTGTTTTCTTGTTTGATTCAGATTTCAGACCAGGTATTTAGCAAACCCTAGAAAGTTTAAATTTTACGGACGGTAGGGATATGTGAAGGGATTAATTCCGAATAAATCGTGATTTTTTTTTTTTTTTTTCTGTCATTCTTTTTCATGATAATGCCAAATTTTTGTGAAGAGGAGTGATAGAGGGGGAAGTGACATTTAATATTCATGCAACCAATCAATTTTGATGATGTTTTTTTCAAGTATTTTAATATGTTGCTCGAAGTGGTATCTTGATCGAACCTATGACGGGGAATCAAAATTGCGTAAAATACAACTCCGATATATCCTGATATTTCCAACCAATTCGTAAAAGCAGTTCAGGGGTGCCTCAGAACATTCATGTTGAGTTATAATTGAGGGAGGGGGGGTCCAGTAAAATCACGATCTATTCATCATTAATCCCTGGACATCCCTGAAATGCATGCATTATATAATAAGATTTTATTGGACTTGTATCATGCGCGATCAAGTTTTTGTATCTTTAGTAAGGAGAAAGCAAACCCTGACATGAGCTAACGACATTATCATAAGTTCGCCCACTGAAAAAAAATTAGTTTGTTTCAAAGATACCTAGTGACCAGGAAGAACACAGTTCTTTATTATAGATGATTTAGGATTAGGTATAGAACAATAACATGCTATTTTCTAATAGCGGTTTGAATTGCCATACCATATTGAAATGACGTAGAATGCACCTATTCATGTTTTGGGGTTCCTTGATTCCAATTATTTAAATTATTCATCCATCAGGCAATTTATAATCGCATAAAAATCAGTCGGCCCCATTCCAGTTTGCTACTATAATATGATATTCACTACTTTTATCTGGAATAACGTGGCTGATCCGAATAAATGTATCGTTGGAACTCCTCACTCTGGTACACCTTACCCCTTTCCGTCTCCAGGGCCTTTCATAAATCCCTCGCCTCTGAAGCACAGGAGTTTCGACACACACATACACGCTCTCTCTGTATTTATGAGTTGGATTGCACTCAGTGACTAAGTCAAGATGCGAATCGATCTCTCGTTCATTCATCCTTCTCCATTCATCAACCCTTTCAATGCCAATGCGTATATTTCACAGAAAAAAAAGAAAAACTCAGAAAAATCACGTGTTTGTACAGTGTATATTTTACCGAACTGCAAAAAATAAAATTCGATAAGAATAAGTACTCGAATAAAGTTTGTTTGTATTATTCGAGAAAGTGGTAGGAACTTATCGGGAGGCGTGGGGGTGATACCAATATAAGGTAAAAAAGGGGGTACTTCAGGAACATGCCCTGCCCTCATTTTTCGTTCAATTGAGCTGATTTTTTAGCGAATTTTCTTAGAAAATGAAGCTATTGCAATGGCTCTAAAAATTTAAAAATAAAAATTTTCAAAAATTTTCTTCATCGAAATCTGTTTTGAGGCATTCTGAAATGATTCCTGGATTTTAACGCTTTTTTATATGTATATATATATATATATATGTATATATATATATATATATATATATATATATATATATATATATATATATATATATATATATATATATATATATATATATATATAGTTTTGATGAAAGAAGAAAACACTCGCGTGTAATATTAATTTGAGTTGTTACAGAAGGTTGGAAAAGATAGGAAACACTTAAATAAACTTACAAAATTGAGAGAGAATATTTCGCTGTGTCAGCGTCTAGAGCTGACGACGCTGACACAGCGAAATATTCTCTCTCAATTTTGTAAGTTTATTTAAGTGTTTCCTATCTTTTCCAACCTTCTGTAACAACTCAAATTAATATATATATATATATATATATATATATATATATATATATATGTATGTGTCATTCCAGACGATAACTCTCGATAGAATTGAGATAAAAACTTCGTTCTTTCACCAAAAAATCAAGCATTTCAAAAGAAAGGATGAGTTCGTTGGACAACAATTTTTGAGCACATTAAATTGGTCAAATTTCGAAAAATGTACCCAAAAAATCACTAAAAATGGCTAAAAACGGCCAAAAATCGTTAAACTTCTATTTTTTTTGTAGAATTTTTGTCAAAACTAAATTTTCAACGATTTACTAGGACATTAAAAATTTTTGCTCAAAATTATGATGCAAAACGTACTTAAATGTCATTAAAATTTGCTAAAATATCTATAAAAACTGCAAAAAAAAATAAAAATCAAAAATCCCTTCTGAATCAGTGGAATTTTATTTAGAATAAGTTTTTTTGCCATAAAATTGGTTTTTGACCATTTCTGTCAACTAAAATTGCTTCAATTTCAATGCAATTTAACATACTATAGTACGATAGATAGTTTATGAAAATTTTTTTAATTCACTCTTCATATTGTAATCTTTCGATTGATTGGAGAATTTTCTTGTATACGATACTACATGATGGTTTGCATGAGTTGTCAAAATTTGAGGTTTAATCATGTCGTTCCTTCATCCACCAGCGCATGCCCCCAGGAAATTTCCAGTATTTTTTCCAGTCATTCAATTCCCACACTTCTCACGGTAATTTAGAAAAAAAATTCGATCCGATACGACAAACAGGCCGGTCAAAAAATGTTCCCGAAGAGCGGAAAACGTCGTTTCGAGAAAAACGCGATTGAAAAAAAGTCGGCTCTCGCGAACGCGCCGCGACTCCGGCCGAAGCACTTGCTCGTTTCGTTTGGTGGAAACTTCTACTTCTCTCTCAAGAAACACTTGAAACACTGTCTGACACTGACGCAGGCTAGGACAAATAAAAATGATCTACACAAGTAGAAGAAGAATAAGGTAACCTTATCTTACATTAGCTTTATTTTGGTAAAGCTGACTGTTAGCTGTACGCGAGACTGTACTTTAGTGGGTTATTACGATACGCTTTCATGTTTGTAAAATTTTGAAAATTTATTCATTTTGTTCAGAAAATGATGCAGTTTTAGAAAATTTATTTACCCCAAAATCGAATTTCTTGGCCCCCCCACCCCCACGCCTCCCCTTATCTTATGAGCGAATTTTCGTAAATTATCGTATTTTATTAAGTTTTTTACTTGGTCTTGAAATTTGAGCACTTTGATAGAAATCGTTCACTACCAGTTGCATGCCGAAAAATCTGATTTTAGATCACGTTTGCCGAATCATAGAACATTTCAGATTTTCAACCCTTATCGTAGATCGTTTTTATGGAGTACTTCTTGCCGGAAATTGCCATTTAGCAACGCAACGAAAAATGACATGTAAAAACTACACAAACAAGGAGACTTGTATTACCGTCGCCTCGTGATCTCTGAAGCTAATTTCTTTGCTCAATTCAATCTGTGGAGTTAATTTTATTGTTAATAATCCTACATATGAAGGTAAAGCATGAAATGGATAACCCTTGAGACGTCTAGAAACCGATCATGAAGTCTAGGGCTCCCCAGATCCTGAGTGAGATCCGGACTTAATCTTTATACTATTCAACCTATGATGCTGAAATTTTATATGAAGACCTCTTGGAACATCTAGAAATGAATCATTAAAAATTTTGAAGCCCCCTAGATCAGATAAGTGAGCTCCGGAGATGATTTCTTTGCTTTTAAACCTATGAATTACAAACGTAAGTACCTACTTAGAAAACGTAGTAACATTTTCTACGCTCATCAATCTTTAGTCTTAAGACGCAAGGTGGTTTTTTACCGAATTTTCTTGAAAAATTTTAAAAATTCAAAATTTTCGAAAATTTCTTTAATTGAAAAACCGAGTGGAGGCATTCTCAAATGAAGAGTTCAATGAACGAGCAGTTCTAGTTTAACAATTTTTCATATTATAAATATCATATTATATTTATATCAATATCATATTATATTTATCATATTATAAATAATTGTTTATGTGTGTCATTCCGGACGATAACGTGTGGGTGTGTGATAACAGACAATCCTAACTCTCTTCAGGATTGAAAAAAAAATCCCACACTTGCGCCAAACGAAAGGATGAGTTTGTTGGCAAGCACTTTTTGAGCACATTAAGTTGGTCACATTTCAAAAAATGTGCTCAAAAATCAACAGAAATGGCAAAAAACGGCCAAATTGTTAAATTTATAATTCTTAGTAGAATTTCAGTCAAAACAAAGTTATCAGCGATTAACTAGGACATTGAAAAAAATTTCCCCAAAATTATGCTGAAATACGTATATACCTACTTAAATTTCATTAATATTTCCTAAAAAAACTTTTAAAAAATCGAAATTTTCTCTGAATCGAAGAATTTTACTTAGTAGGTATGAGTTTTTTTACCATAAAATTGGTTTTTAACAATTTCTGTGCCCGTTGCAGTGTCCTTTTGACACCCCTTCTTGATTGCCGCTAATGACCCTTCCGGTTGAGACGCAGCTTAAATTCTAAAAAAAAAAAAAAAAAAAAAAAAAAAATGCTCAAATTTCAATACAATTTAACGTATTATGTACCTAATACGAAAAGTCGTAAATTCTAGAAATTCGCTCATAAGATCATGCTGCATGACTAGAACTTTTGGGTTTTACTGTGAAATATGTTACATTTTAATGATATTTGAGGTCATTGAGTGTGAAGAAATTTTTAACAACCGGTTTGATGGCAAAAATCCTAGTTCAAAATAATATTCAGCGTGACAAAAAAAAAGTAGCGATTTTTGAAATTTTGTATAGATTTTTAAGCAAAAATTAACTAAATTTAAGTACATTTTCAGCACACTATTGCTCAAAATTTAAGGTTCTGGTTCATTGTTGATTAACTTTTCTTGACTATAATTCTGTTGAAAAGTATCAATTATCCATTTTTGCCGTTTTTTAGTCATTTTTAGTGGCTGTTTGAGCACATTTTCTGAAATTTTACCAATTTAATGTGCTCACAAATTGATAGCCAAGGGAATATTCCTTTTATTTGGAAAGCTTGATTTTTTGGCACATGAACGAAATTTTTATCTCAATCCTAATACTGTCATCGTCTGGAATGACATACATAATTTGTTGTATGTATGTTGTTGATAGCAGGAACGTTGGCCATTTTTCATTCCTCGGATCATTCAGTCTGGAAATCCTGGCAGACCACGGAAACTTTGTAGTCCAGTTCAAACACAGCATTGTACTTTGTTGGATGAGGAAATCATAAAGAATTGTTATCAAATAAATACGAAACGTTGCAGACAGATCCGTGACAGATGCAATGAACAGTCCAGACGCAAACTATCAAACCAAGAATCAGACACAGCACTTGGACACAAAACACGACAATATTCCTCATCAATTCCTGAGACAATGTTCATATCACACAATGCACATTCATTATCAATCTGTCAACCGAATCCACGATTCCTGTTGTGTTGACAGAGAGTTGCCTGGAACAAACCGCCATGTTTTCACCAGTGAACTTGGAGTAGCCAGTTTGAGGGGGCGTGTTGTTCATGCAAACTGACACTCCAATATTAATTTATTTAGTGTTGTGTTGTCAAGAAATAAAATTACATCGCCTGTAAAATCTATCAAAGATAGTTGTGCCAATTTAACTTATAAAAAATAACTAACTTTGCTAAAATAAAATTCACTAAATAACACATATTTACAAGGTAAATATATATTTAAAATTATTTACATATATATTTACACTCTAGGATTCGTTTCAAAATGTCTCAAAACGGATTTCAATGGAGAAAATTTTCGAAAATTTTGGGGCCATTGCAAAAATTGCTAAAAACGAGCCTCAAATACACGAGAAAATAGATGAATGTACAGTTGAATAAAGATGATCGAGTAACAAAAAATTAATCACAAATCACGATGAAACCAATAAGATTGTATCCGGAACACTCAAATTAGTTGGTAGTCATGAAGATGTAAATTTAGAAGAAAAGCAATGGATAAGTATACCTTATTATGGGAAAATTTCGGATAAAATCGGCAAAATTCTATCATCGAGAGGTTACAAAGTAGGTTTTAGAACTAAAAATAGTCTTAAAGCATTACTAGGATCCGTTAAGGACAAAATCAATGTTCAGGATAAAAGTGGGGCTTATAAACTAAAATGTTCTTGTGGCTACGAATATTGCGGTCAAACTGGTAGGAAATTCAGGAAAAGAATAGATGAGCATCAGGAGGATTTCAGGGAAAATAAGGGTAAGTCTGCATTTGCGAAACATCTTAAGGAATCCAATCATAGTTACCATTTGGATTTGACAGATATACAGTTTGTAGAATTTCTTCATTTTTGTCCGAAGGGAGGTATGTTGAATGTACTTGAAAAATTCGAAATGATCAAAAGTGACAGAGCTGGTAAATGTTTAAATGAGGATATACCTCAATATATTTCACCACTAATTGGTCCATTTTTATAAAGCTTGGAATTATCCCTTCACAATGTTGAAACCATATTTAGTTATTTCCCCCTTTCACTTCATCTAATTAGCTATAATCCCCCGTCACCTTGTTTGCCCTTAATTGGTTGTACCGCCTGCCCCTTTCCTTTCTCTTGACCAATGGGATTCAATCTCCCTTCACCTGTTACTATGAAATCTGTGTCCTCTCTAATGTATCTTCAGTTGATGTTTGTTACTGATGATGGCCGAACCGTCAAAATCGATTTAACAATGTAACTCTTTATTTTTCGTGGAAATAGACAACGTTTTAGCGAATTTTTGAAGAAAATTAAGCTATTGCTCTCCCCTCAAAATTTGTAGAAAGTGAATTTTTGAAAAAGTTTTATGCAGAAATCCGTTTCAGGCTATTCTGAATCATATTCTGAAGTTTAACGCATTTTTTTATGTATGTATATATGTATATATGTATGTATGTATATGTATGTATGTATGTATGTATGTATGTGTCATTCCAGACGATAACTGTCCGTAGAATTGTGCTAGAAACTTCAAACAAATTTTAAAATGTTAAGGACACAAAACGAAAGTTCAAGTTCGTTGGCCAGCATGATCGGATTACATCTTCGGGTTGAAATTTTCAAAAATGTAGTCAAAAATTTCAAAATAGCCTGTTTTTTGCGATTTGTTGTGCGAAATAATTTTTTCAGCATACTAACATGTGGTATATTCGGAATCAGCGTAAAATTTCCTATAAGAATACGTATCAAGTTATCAAAAATTTCAAAGTTGAAAAATCAGTCAAAAATTGAAATAATGACGTTCGGTAGTTGTAAAAATCGGCAATATTTGCATGAAACATTGTCCAAATTCAGATTGAACTACTCTTATGGAAGTATCCCTGTATAACCAATCCTAGAACCATGCTGTTTAAAACGTAGGTAGTAGGTGCTTATAAAAAATTAAAAAAAATGTAATCACAACTGATGAGTTTACTCTGTGAAATATTTCGTCCTCCGATTCTCTCGGTCGCTCTCTTTAATGTTTTACGCTCAACTGTTTTAGGACTTGATGTAGCTTGAATACTGACTGTGGCTTAGAAAATATCAGCCATGAAATTATGAAGAAGTTCTATCTATGTACGTACTAGCACGCAGACCCAAGGCCTCGCTCCGCTCGGCCGTCAGTAACGTAAATTCCTAAGCCTCGCTCTGCTTGGCCAAATTCAACGTAGCGCACGTTTGCGCATGAGCAGATCAAAAGTGGCGGGTGATCTGGACGCAAAATTGAACGCAGAATCCGATTCCGGAATAAAAATTTTGGGTCCTCGGTCAAAAAAAAAAAAACTTGCCTTTCGCGCATGCGCACTTTCATATGACGTCGGTATGTTATTTTATTTTATGTCAAGATTTGATGATGTTATGATAGGATACTGTTAAGATTTCAACTGCCTTCAATACTGACCACATTGGACATCGAAATCTATGAATATTTACCTACATTTGTCTTTAAATCTACAAGATTAGTTTAATAATGATAAAGTATGAGTACCTCCTAATTATTTTTAATAATTTGATTCCATGTTTTTCTATCAAAATCATAAACTAAAATTTCTCTACACGATCAATAGCGACTGAAATGTGGAAGATTTCTTCAAAAATTCGCTCATGAGGTCATGCTGCATGACTGGACTTTTCACTAACTTCCGTTTTGAAATGGGTTTCCACAACTTCGTAGCGAGTGATTTAGTTCGTGGTAGCCAATATTTCTATTAAGATCAGCGATAAAAACGTATATCAAAAGAAGAATAAACTTCGGTTTTTCCATATCATTAGGCTCAATTTTCATCTCAACGTTCTACTCTCAGTTACCCGTACTTCAACGATATGGACGTTGTTAAAAAAGTACGAATATACCTCATTACCGGGCCTTCCATCAATTTCAATCAATTTGGTTGAAAAATGCTGATGAGGAGAAGAAAGAGAGAATGGGGAGATTTGAGAAAGAGAAAGGCGGAGAAAGGCTAAGTATTGAACCGATTCGTTCTTCTAACGTCCCCCCGCCCCCGTGCCGCCCTCCTCCGGCCCATTCACCCCATTTCCATTTCCAACAAGAGAGCTTCCCAGAGAGAGTTTTGACAGAGAATTATGGCGCCCGGTTCTTTCCTTCTCCCTTTTCTCTCTATCTTGGAAAAGAGCCCCCTCCCCCACCACCATCTCACCCGCCACCCCCAACTGCCACCTTCCTTGAAGTAGGAGCCTCCCCCTCTCCACCCCCCGTATCTCCTGAAGAAGGAGTGAAGAAAAAGGAATAAGTAAGAAGGGGTAAACCTTCTCCACCCCAACCCCTCTATAAACCCACCTCACTCTACCAACCTTTTGGCAAGAAAGAAAACAGACTGGAGAAATATTATATTTCTGCCCCTTTCCCCCCATTTTGCTTCCTTTTCTACGTCCTTTTGGTGAAACTCTACAATTTACCCCCCTGTGCTTCGTCTTCTCCTTCCACCAACAAACTCCACTAAGCAGAAGAAGTCGGCAGAACGTCGGGAGGGGGAGGGAAGGTTTAAAACATCTGGTAATCATTATTTATAGAAGAGCCTTCCCTACTTCTCTCTCCTTTTCAAGGAATTTGCTTTCATAAAGTTTTGTATTAAGGCGTAATTTGAAGTCCCCACCCCCTCCCAACTGCGCCCTCTCGTCTCACTCGCCTCTCACTTGAGAGTTTTCTCTCTTCTTACTCCGGCCCTCTCTCTCACTCATCATTTCACCCCTCGTCGTCATTATTGTGAAATATTTTACCTCTTTTCTTCCTCCCCCCTTGGTAAAACTTCATTTTCCGAAAATAACGCCTTCGCCTTACAGAGTTAACTTCCCCCAGCTCCAAATTCATAACAGAAAAACTTGGTTCAGAGAAAACTTGTTAATAACGGCATTTAGAAGTATAATTAATTATATTTTACACGGAGAACCATCAGAGGGTGCGTCGAAACATAACTGGCAATATTCAAACCTTTTCTTGTCCCGCTCCCACAGTTCACAACATAAAGGTGAATGGTTTCATAAAATATGAGGAAATGTCAACTTTTTGTGGCTAAAGTTCAAAAACCTTTCGAAATATTTTATGAATAGAAGAATTAATAATAAAAGATAATGAGCAGTTGCCTTTTTGTGCTAATTGTCTTTGTTTGGCAATTGTATTCAGTAATGTGCACTGCACAATTCATACGAACTTTTGCAATGAAAATTAAGAACACGGAAATTTTTCAGAAGAGAAAGAAATTTCGTAATGCAACAATTATGATAGGAATTCTCATTACATATCAAAATAAAGTAGCCTAATTTTTTAATGACCCGTTGAACGTTGAAAGTACCACAGCCCTAGCCACTGCATTCTATAGTATTGGAAGCATAAGTGGGTCTTGATGTTTCGTAGGAGCAATGGCGTTTTTTTTAACTTTACTAGCGAATATTCGTGGAACATGAAGCTATTGCAATAGCTCCAAAAAATTTAGTTCTTCATTGAACTCCGTTTTGAGTCATTCTGAGACGAGTCTGAGAGTTCAAAACTTTTTAATAATATATGTGTTAGGTGTTTGCAATAATCATAGCTATAATATTTCCATAATATTTATTTATTTCAATAATGAAAAGTGTACTCGACAAGCATAAAACTAGGAATGGATAAATCAATGACGGCCTTTCACGAACAGCTTGTACTATGGTAACAGTGAAGCACATGCTTGCTGCTACTACTACTTGCTGTACACTCGTCTCTCTCACCGAGTCTGAATCAATAGGCCAATCTCTGTGAAGAGTTTACTTCTTCGAACAACTCGGGACCGTACTGGGATATGACCGACTGGTTCACTTAATAGAACAGAACAGGTATTTCAACTTGGTGATGCCACTTCACCTCCAGGTGGTGCAGTTATTGTTAACGTTTCAGTATTTTGTTGTTGAACTACTGGCTGGTATGTTAAGACTGGTGGCTCCTTTCCTTGAGGGGTTGATGTAGTTGGATTCCCTAATGAAATAAGGCTAGAGTCTGCCTTTTTCATCTGGTCAACATGCCGTAAAAACGTATTTCCTTCTCCTTCAACCAGGTATGTTGCTCCCTTCTCTTCTCTTTCACAGTTCCAAACAACCATTTCCGAGAAGTATCATTATAGATACAGATAGCTACAGGATCTTCAACACTGAAGATTAGTTTTACGCAAATAGGATCATTATGAAGGTGATCAGTCCAATCAGGGTCAGTTGGTTTCAGAAGATCGAGTTTGGTACGTGAACATCATCCGAGGAAATGTTGAGCTGGTGATTCGCCTGTCACTCGATGCGGAGTTCTTCTGTATGATACTTGGAATTTGTCTATAGCATTTTCGAAGTTAATTTCCTCACCAAAATCTGCCTTCACAGAGTTTTTGAAAATCTGGACTTCCCTTTCTGCGTGGCCATTGGTTGCAGGAGTATGAATGTATGTTGTGTTCTATATCGAACCCTCGAGTGAAACCTGACCTCATAAACTGAGTGTCATTGTCAGAAACAATAACGCGAGGAATACCAACATTAATCATGAACCTTTTTAGTAATCTGTTGCTATTTGCTATTTTGCACCCATCCTAGAATAAGGGTACAACTCAAAAATTGTCATTTTCGGCAAATCGCATTCAAAGTTTTCCTTCCACACCATGAACACGATGAACATAATTTATCTTTGCGAAACTTGTTTCCTACATTAATACTCTAACGCCCCATGGTGAATAAATGTTTTTTTTTGCCGGTGCAAAGGGAGTGGAGGGAACGGTTTTGTTGATTTTTTAAGAATTTTTGAGTTGTTCCAACTAAAACACTGAAATCTCACCAGTCAGGATCCAAAATGTTCAGAAAAGAAAGACACAAGTTAAAATTGTCCACACAAAAAAACAACTCAAAACGAGACACAGACTGCATCAACTCAACTGGGTTGTGTCTTTCTTCCTAGGACGTGAATTGGTTACTACCTCCATAGAAGAAAGACACACGCACTCTCTAGCGGGATTAGAGTGCCCTACACATATCTCCACCTTCTACAGACAAACTAGACCGTTTCTACTTCTCAGAACCACAACTAACTCAAAAATCGCGATTTTTGAGTTGTACCCTTATTCTAGGACGGGTGCTATTTGTTGCTAATTTTCTGAGTTGGGAAAATATCCACCCATCGACTAAATGCATCGACTATTATAGAGAAGTAAGAGAATTTGAAAGAACCTATGTAGTCTAAATGGAGCCTTTTCATTGGGGCAGTTGGACTTTGCCACTTGTGAAAAGAAGTCTTAGGAGGATAATTTTTCGTTTCGGAGCAAGCTCGGCAAGTTGAGAACATTTCTTCGATTTGATTGTCTATTTTCGGCCACCAGACTTTTGCCTTCACAACTCCAATATGGCCCTCATGCATCTCCTTTAAAACCTTGACTCGTAATGGAGAGGGTACATATACCCGATGCCTCCAAAACAAACAACCATAGTTCAGCGAAAATTCCGTTATATCATGTCCCCAAGTTTTGGATAAAGAGAGATCCATACCATGTCGGAGTGCTTCAATTACAGCAAAAGCTTCTGGATCGCGTTCTAATTCTCTTTTAATATCATTGGCAGTTACAGGTATGGTTTGGAGCTGAGAATTAAAAAAATATCAACATCAAAAACATCATCGCCATTCTCATTAGAACTTCGAGGTAGGCGGGAGAGGCATTCTGCATACCCGTGATCTTGACTTTCACGGTATTCAACCACAAAATCAAAAGCTTGAAGATATATGTCATATCAGTCGTAGAGCTGATATAACATGTAGAATTTTATCAGAGTTAAAAATGGAAACGAGCGGTCTGTGGTTCGTTACTAAAGTGAACGGAAGGCCATATAAATAAGGAAAGAACTCTTTTACACCAAATATTATGGATGCAGCTTCTTTTTCAATTTGGCTCCTTTTTTCCCCAGTATCATTCAATGTGCGGCTTGAGAACGCTATTGGTCGTTCAGAACCATCATCTAAACGATGCGATATTATTCCCCCATTCCATATGGTGATGCGTCCGTAGACAACACGGTCTTCTTTGCAGGGTCGAAGGGAAACGAAACATTTTCTGACAAAATGCACGCTTTAATTTTATTTAAAGCATTTAGGCACTGGTCATCAAAATTAAATTTTACATTTTTTTTCTTCAAAAGTATGGATAGAAGATGTGTCAGTGTACTTAGGTTTTTAACGAAATTTCAGTAAAAATTTACAGCTCCTAAGAACGATTTTAATTCTGCAGTGTGTGGTGGATAGGAGTAGTTCCTCCTTCTCGATTCTTGAATACGCGGCATCTGGGGATATGCCTGACGGTTACAACCAACGGTACTACCTCAGGGTATAGAAGGTTAATCGCCTCTCACCTTTGAAGGTGAACTACTCTCTATCATCACCTCTCGCGAATTGAAAAATTTCACCATGTAAAATGTCAGAATCACCTAGCCTCCTTGTATCATTGACAGTAGTCTAACATTTCTCCTACATTTTCTTGAAAATGGGCTAGGTATTGTGTTTTTATAAAATTTTACGAGTAACCGAGATTATGGGGAATGCATATATTATATTTAGAATAATGCACTGCTCCAATAATAAGTGCAATCAGTGAATTCGTCACTCCTTCCTTCTTCAAATTTTCGGTACACACGGATTCCGCCCTTCATTTTCAAAATTTGTGGAGGTTTTCGTCGTGGGAGGTTAGGAGGAGTTTTCCCTCGAAGGCAGCGTATATTTCGTGATTTCATTAGGATAAATAATGGCCGGTGTAGCCCAGGTAAGGGCCGCTCCGCAGGGCACCTTCCCTTAACAAAGACCAAAGTAAATTGAATTAGTTTTTCCATATAGAGCCCCGCGGGGTATGAAAGGCATGATAATAAAAGTTGAAAATTACTATTTAAGGACAATAGCGGAGGTGGAAACTTTAATTAAAGTGTTTCGGGAGGAGCCTTATGAAAAGGAAGGGAGGTTTTACTTGAACGGCATCAAAAGGTGAGAAGAAAGGAAATTGTGTTTGGGCTAAGAGATCAGGTTCTGTATTTTAGAAACAAACTGGTAACTATATACTAGGGACTAGAATGAATACGTAAACTCTCACGTTTCTGGTTTCCAGGCGTCTAGATGCCGATATCTAGTGAGTCTTAAAATGGTTTGGATGGACTCACCTGAAATGAGCACTACTGGCAACTGAACCACTGGAACTAGCCACTTTCCAAATCTTATGTAGATAGGCAGGGTCCGCTACAGGTCACTGTCGAACTGGTTCGATGGTTATTACAATGTGAACTATTCGTCCAACTAATCTGATTTTTTACTAACTTGATTTTATGTATTTTTGAGATGCGAGCTTGCGAGTATCCAGACTACCGAACTATACACATAATTATAAAAGGTCAGATCAACTTTGCATAATATTAAAGGGTCTACCTTGACGATTATAGGGAGCGCAGGCCGGTGCCCAGATCAGGTAAGGATTAGAGAACCTTTTTTGGCTGGTGCCCAGTTCGAGTGCGCCCGTTTTGACTGGGTCCAGAATTGGTGCTGTACCATACACATACTTGATTAATTTCAGTCAAGTAATAAGAGGACTGGGGCGAATGTGTGCGATATGAAAAGGAATCTGACTCTTCATTGTGATATAGAATTAAATGTGGAACCTCTTGAACTAATAATGTCCTGACTGGATAATATCCCTATGTGGCCGGATTTTTCAGCACAGTGGCCTCCTACGCTAATAGCCAGTCATTAACCGTAGCTTGCCTAATTTAATTGGTGGTAATTACAGTGTGGCTCTGCTCCTAATACCTGGTAACTACACTGTAGATCTAATCTTTCGATCTTCAGACTCTGATTCCGTAGATGTAAAAAACGGCTGCAGTCCAGTTGCGGCCGGATTAGTGAAAGGCGACTTTCAAAAATATCAGTTGCAGCCCCCGGGCTGGGCGAGTAATGCGGCGATAGTCTAACCTACCCCTTAGGCCCTTCCACGAGTATTCATTGTCTCGAGGCCTACAACTGCTCACTTTTTGTGTGCCTTTGGGTGTTATTGCTGCTCATCTCGATCGTACCTCGTATCGTTGTGAGTTTTCAAGCCGTGAGCAGTCCAAAAGCAATCTGAACTGAAAAATCAAGACCCTTTATTTTATATTTATGAAGGGTACACATTTCGGTTTCATAAATTGGCAGGCAGTGACGTGCAGAGTGGCCATGTACAAACAAGAAGTGCAAGAGTTTTTTTGAACTGTTGTGCGAGTAATGAACTGCTTGATAAAAATATCGACCACAACCATGAGAAATGTGACGAGAAGACCACGAACAGGCAAGAACAGAGTGAGATGTACATAAAATGCAGACCGCCGAAAATAAAATGATGGCCGCCGAAAAACGAAACCAATTTGCGAAAAAGAAACATTTATCGAAAATTCATGAAGAAGTTTGAGTGAAAATAAATTTACAGGTCCAAATTTGTAATATTAGTTAGTTTTCTATAATATTTATTATTTAATTTTTATATTATTTAATAAGTATTTCAGTTAACGATCACTTTCTCATGTATGATAAATGTTTATGAGGATCACATTTCTATATGTGCGTGGAAACATTCAAATTTTTGGGTCAGCCAACTCACGTGGTGTCCCTTGGCTAACGCTGATAGACTGAATTTCATTTCAGTTGCCGGTTAGTTTCTCTCCGCAACATACGCTCTCAACGCAACTGAAACTTTTCATTTTAGAGTGAGGGCTGCAATTGATACCTTTTCTGGGGATTGGGCTCAACTGACTGACACCATAACTAACTAATAGCCGGTCGTATGCCCGTAGCTCTATCTACCTAAATGCCAGATACAATAAATTGATGAAGAAGGAAGTGCCAGATCAGAGATACCGGAGCAGAGAAAGAGAAGATATGAAATAACTTGTGAAGTGACTGAAGTGGTTTGAGAGAGGACACATCAAACTTGAAAGCTGGTGCAATATGATCTCTCTGACCGGTTGGCAGCTTTTTTATATCCTCTCTCCCATTGGAACTTCTCTTTCAGGGTATGCACTCTTTCCTCAACTCCATGCAACACGGCTGTAAGTTCGTCTTTGGAATTCGGGCTCAGTAGAGATTAAGAGTAAATTATACCCTGACTGGTTTATGTGACGGTTTCCGTGTCAAACAAGAGAGGTCGTCGATTTTTTAGGTAACTATTGTAGAAATGACAGTCGTGTTTATTTTGCCCTTCTTTGCCTTTCAAGAGGTGTTCAACTTGAAAATGCCGACAGTAATATTTGAGGAAAACAATTATTTTCACGAATAGGTTTTGTGGGCTTGTTGTATCCGACATTTCGTTTCTCATGAATAGGTAATTAGTAAATTAATGAATAACGAATGGTTTGTAGTTCGAGAATGTTACGAGAAATTCAGAATACTGATGGTTCGCAATGTCATGACCGATCAATATGAGGATGTTCAGGTATTTAAAAAGAATGTTTCAGTCATGGAACATGATCGTATGAGCGAATTTCCAAGAATATTGTATGGTATTCATGTTACAATGTTTTGAAATTTGAGCACTTTGAGTACAAAGAAATTTCTAATTACGGATTTCATGGCAAAAGAGCTCGTTCTAAATAATATTCTGCAGTTCAGAGAAGAGTTTAGATTCTATAGCTTCTTCCAGGTCTTATCGATTTTTCAAAAAATATAAATGAAATTTAAGTACATTTTTCGGCATAATTTTGCGCATAGTTTTGATAACGTTCCTGTTCGTCGTCGATAAAGTCCCACTGTATAAAGTCCTGATAAAATAAAAATTTAACGATTCTTATCCATTTTTAGTGTCCTGTGAACACGAATTTGAATAGGTAATTGTTAGGCATTTGGATTTATTATTGGGATTTGTGGTATTTTATCAACCTTATTGTCCCATTCCTGATCATGAAGTCAAATATTTGTAATCAAATGTGTTTTATTTTCAATTATAACAAATTACATTTTACGTTACGTAAAAAGATAACTGTCGAATGACAGAGCGGTATGATACAGCCGTATTCTCCAAGATTACATTCATGCTCTTGAGTGCCTACGTCATGTTACGATGCCACAATACGTTTTCAAATTTCGTGAGCTGCAGTTCAGCGGCATAAATACCTATGACTAAATTAGAATTTCCGTTATCCCTAAGAGCGAGAAATGGGGTGGTTCACTCTGACCGCAATTGTACTTGAATTATAATTTTCCAAATTGTAATCGAAGTCGCTAATACCAAATTTTTCTAATAATGAATTTGAATTCTAAACGCTGCGTATATTAACTTACTACAATAACAAAAATTCCTAACCACAGTCTTTATTGTTTTAAAAAACAAAAACCTTCATTGAAACGAGGAAAAACGTGACGGGCAGCTTACCACCGGCCGCCTTTGGAGAGCTAGGTACTTTGATAGGCGTGAGTGGATGAACATTGAAAAGAATTGTTACCACAACAGTGATCGCTAAGCGCCCTTGCATGAAGGTGTCGGCTGCACTTTTGCTACTTTGGTTCGATCTCATTTGGTTTTATAATACTATTATAACACTGACTGCACAAATAAAAGTAGACTAGATAGATATAGACCAGTAATCTGCACAGAATGACTAATACAAAAATGATTAACAATAATAACTTGCAGCATTTTGTGCGATTGTGATTCTAGTACGTCAGAGACATTTCCAAGCTGCTGCTAGAATGGCACCTTTACAGCCTCGAAGTAACTTCAATGCGTCAACTATAGAAACGCAGAAAAGTACAGAGTTCATAGGAAAATGAACAATCTCTGAACCAGCGGCCATTGACGGAATAGGGAAACCACAAAAACAACCCGCTTCGCGATAACCGCGTTCATGTTTTCTCATTTCGTTTTTAGATAGACGCGCTTCTCGTCCCCTTCTTTCCCAAGCCGACCCCATTGAAGACGAACATAATGGAAAACGAAAACTCCGAAGGTTATCACATCGGCCTGCGTTAAAATGAATTTCACCGCTAGCGGCGGTCTGTGTACCAAGAAAACGGGGAGCGAACACAGGAGGGGAAAAGTTGAAAAAGAGAACTGATAAGGATGGCAGGGTTTGTGAAGAAAACCACTTGGTTAATGGAAACGTCTCACTTTGGCCTTTGTCTTCGTGAACTGTTGGGGTCTCCGCTTTTCTTGACGTGAGGAAATTGATAACAAAGGCCTGAGTGTATCACCCTCTCGTTTTTACCTTCGTCTTGTAACTTTTACTCTTAGCATGTGTCATACATATATATAGCAAATGAGAAGATACTGTATACAATGGAATAGATTAAAGAAAATACACAGTTTGGAAAAATCTTACCTTTTCCTGAAATTAAAATAAAAAAGTCCAGTCATGCAGCATGACCCCATGAGCGAATTTTTGAAGAAGTCTTCGACATTTTAGTCGCTATTTACAACTAGCGAACGGAATTATTTCGATTTTTGAGTGATTTTTCAACTTTGAAATTTTGAAAACTTGATACATATTCTTATAGGAAATTTTACGCTGATTCCGAATATACCACATGTTTGTATGCTGAAAAAATTATTTCGCACAACAAATCGCAAAAAACAGTCTATTTTGAAATTTTTGACTACATTTTTGAAAATTTCAACCCGAAGATGTAATCCGATCGTGCTGGCCAACGAACTTGACCTTTCGTTTTGTGTCCTTAACATTTTAAAATTTGTTTGAAGTTTCTAGCACAATTCTAAGAACAGTTATCGTCTGGAATGGCACATACATACATACATATATACATACATACATAGGTACATAAAAAAGTTCCATTCATGCAGCATGATCGTATGAGCGAATTTTCGTATATTAGGTATCGTATTGTATAATGTTGAATTGTTTTGAAATTTGAGCTTTTTGAGTGCAAGGAAATCGTTAACCATTAATTTCATGGCAAAAAACGTATTCTAAATAATAACTTGCTATTCAAATAGAGGTTCTGAATTTTTAGCTTTTTTGCAGTTTTTATCGATTTTTTAGCAAATTTTGATGAATTTTAAGTACATTTTTCAGCATAATTGTGTACATACATTTTTGGATGTTCTATTTTATAGTTAATAAACTTTATTTGAGCAATATTCTACCAAAAAATTTAAATTGAACGATTTTTAGCCGTTTTTAGCCATTTTTAGAGATTTTTTGAGTAAATATTTTGAAATTTGACCAATTTAATGTGCTCAAAAAGTGTTGTCCAACGAACTCATCCTTTCTTTTGAAATGCTTGATTTTTCGGCGAAAGAACGAAGTTTTTATCTCAATTCTATCGAGAGTTATCGTCTGGAATGACACATACATATATATACATATATATACTTCCATAAGAGTAGTTCAATCTGAATTTGGACAATCTTTCATGCAAATATTACAGATTTTTACAACTAGCGAACGGCATTATTTCAATTTTAGACTGATTTTTCAACTTTGAAGAAATTTTTGAAAACTTGATACATATTCTTATAGGAAATTTTACGCTGATTCCGAATATACCACATGTTAGTATGCTGAAAAAATAATTTCGCACAACAAATCGCAAAAAACAGGCTATTTTGAAATTTTTGTCTACATTTTTGAAAATTTCAACCCGAAGATGTAATCCGATCATGCTGGCCAACGAACTTGAACTTTCGTTTTGTGTCCTCAATATTTTAAAATTTGTTTGAAATTTCTAGCACAATTCTACGTACAGTTATCGTCTGGAATGACACATACATACATACATTAAAAAAGTGCGTTAAACTTCAGAATATGATTCACAATAGGCTGAAACGGATTTCTGAATACAATATTTTCAAAAATTCACATTCTACAAATTTTGAGGCGAGAGCAATAGCTTAATTTTCTTCCAAATTCGCTAAAGAGAATCACAATCATCAAATGACAATCTATTTCGATCATCATCTATGACGATCTACTAATATATTATCCCGTGATCTATTTCAATATTGTTATTAACTGCTGATCGTCCAATGAAAACATGAAACAAACAAAACTCGGCGCTCCGCGCCTCGCCAGGGGGCAAGCCCCCCGGACCCCCGGTTACCTCTATTTACATACTTCGGACGAAATTATTGAAACACAGAATGTGTTTGCGTTGTCGCGCAACCAAGTGACAACCAAACAAGCGTCATTGTTTACTATTCATTTATAACATCAATTTATATAGTTATAGTATGAAACTACGAAAAAAAATACGAAATAAATTCGTGATAAATCAAGAGCGATTTATCAAGTAAATGTCCTAAAGAGGCTACATACGAAATTACAGCTTCCTAGAGTGTAAAGTATAGAAATTAGCTTTAAAAGCCACTCATCTGATCCGGACCCTGGACATCGTCAAGTAAATGTCCTAAAGAGGCTACATACGAAATTACAGCTTCCTAGAGTGTAAAGCATAGAAATTAGCTTTAAGAGCCACACATCTGATCCGGACCCTGAGCATCGTCAAGTAAATGTCCTAAAGAGGCTACATACGAAATTACAGCTTCCTAGAGTGTAAAGCATAGAAATTAGCTTTAAGAGCCACACATCTGATCCGGACCCTGAGCATCGTCAACTAAATGTCCTAAAGAGGCTACAAACGAAATTACAGCTTCCTAGAGTGTAAAGTATAGAAATTACCTATTCAAATTATTTAACCTCCGCTTCACAAATCAAACCGTTTTCGTAATACTCAGATCACCTGCTATGAATCAAATCATCGAAACACAAGCTCAATGAAATCATCAGAAATTAACAAGCGGTTGCAATCATGTTCACAATATCAATTATTGAGAATGATCACCTGTGTGTAAACAATTATTTATATAACCATGCTCATAACTCAGTTTGTTGGACACGCACTTCGCAGTAGTTAACATAATATTGTTGGATAAATCGAGAGCTTTCGAACGAATGGTCAACGAATTTTGTGGGATGAAAAACGACGAAGTACCATTTCCCTAGCAACGACTCGGTTGTACGTGAAAATCATCCGTCACACATTTCGTTACCATCCCGCGTTCCATTTTCGGCTAGTTAGTCCATGGCTAAAACACATTCTGTGTTAAAAGTCCCAATCATGCAGCATGATCGTATGAGTGAATTTCCTGAAATTTTAGATCGTATTATTATACATTAAATGGGACTGAAATTTGAGCAATTTCAGTAGAAAGATATTGTTAAAAACCAATCATATGGCAAAAAACTCGTACAATATAAAATTTAGTGATTAAAAAAAAAATAAAAAAAGATTTTTAGGTATCAAATATTTTTTAATGTCCAAGTTATTCGTAAATAATTTTGTTTCGACTGAAAATCTGCTAAAAATATTTAATATATAATATTCAACAATTTTTGGACGTTTTTAGTTATTTTTACTGATTTTTCTAGTACACTTTTGAAATTTGACCAATTTAATGTGCTCAAAAATTGTTGGCCAACGAACTCATCCTTTCGTTTGGGAAGCCTAATTTTTCGGCACAAGAACAGGATTTTTATCTCATTCCTAAGGAGAGTTATCGTCTGGAATGACACACACACACACCCCATATATATATATATATATATTTCAGAATGCCTCAAAATAGATTTCAATAAAGAAATTTTGCAAAAACCTAGATTTTAAAATTGTCGGAGCCATTGCAGTAGCTTTATTTTCTACGAAAAATCGCTAATATATATATATATGGTAGGTTTTATATATATATAGATTGGTAGGTTGTTGTCGACTGTATTCTATAAAATAGTTTGAAGTATAAGTTTGAAGTATGAAAATAGACTGAACTGAACCTCAAGATCCCCTAACTTCAAACTATTATACACACACACACACACACACACACATATATATATATATATCACATCAAGTAGGTTTGTCCCATCAGTACTCGAAAAGTTGAATTTCGGAAAGGCTAGAAGATAGAAACAAGCACAGCTGGATTGGAAAGACACTTGAAATAAACAGCCCTTCCTCAAATATTCTCATTTGATATTGTAGGTTCAAAGGGACGTATTAGTCGTGCCGGAAAACATGTTTTTTTTAACAAGTTTTGTTGACGCCACTCAGGCTGCGATTCTCAACCGATTCTCATTATTCTTATCTGCTTCGATTCCAATTTTAGTCTAGTTGTGCAATTAACTTTGGGAATTTCGGACTTAGGCGGTTTTCACACTGCCCGCGATTTGAGCGAAGCGAAGCGATGCGATTACGCGCGAAAAAGACAAAACGCCGCGCGAGTAAGGTTTTTAAATGGGAGGAGGCGACGGGTGTTCACACTGCGAGCGGTAGAGGGCGGTTGCGAGCGATTTCGTGCGAGTGGCCTCTCGCAATCGCAAGGAACGTTGCGATTTGAAGCGAGCGATTCGTGCGAGTAATAGATTTCGGGGTGTAGAAAGGGTTGAGGGCGCAATGCGCCGAGTTTTTTTTTGTTGAACTTGTTGCATTTCCGCTCTTAAAAATACATTGACTAAACTTTATAATTAAAAATTTCTTACTCACCTAATTGTGACCATAAGCTTTTCTTCTGCCGGTATGGCCATCCTGAAATTAGTGTCCTGCTTCTGCACTGCATTTGAAATCTGGGATAAAATATAGTCAAAAGTGTTTGAGCTCATCCTGAAATACCTCCGAAACCGCTCTTCATCCTTTCGCAGTTGAGGGTACAAATGGAGATATTCACCTAACGCACATCTTGGCTGATTCACTTCATGAACCCACTTTCTTTTACGCTTTCTTTTAATTTTCAACGTACTAGACTCTAATAAAAAGGAATTAACAGAGTTAAATGGGAACATCTTTCCGGGACACCAAATACTCGACTGGTCTACTCGCTCGCCTGTAATCGCTAGCAGTGTGAACACATCATCGCATCGCATCGCTTGGAAGTTCGCGCCTCCATTCGCTTCGCTTCGCATCGCATCGCATCGCGGGCAGTGTGAATTCAGCCTTACTGTCATGGAGGGGAAAATTACCGATTCATTCAGGCCCTGCCCGTGCTACAAATCTTGACCGAGTTTCGGGTTTCTTATTTGCTTCCATTAAGATTTCGATGAAGACATGGAACTAAGTCAGGAGTTTTAAATTTCATCAAGGAAGGGGGTAAAACCGATAAATCGTGTTTTAGCAATTCTCGTCCGATTTTGGTGATTCTTTTAGCGAATTTTTGAAGAAAATTAAGCTATTGCTCTCGCCTCAAAATTTGTAGAATGTGAATTTTTGAAAAAAATTTATGTAGAAATCCGTTTCAGGCTATTCTGAATCATATTCTGAAGTTTAACGCATTTTTTAATGTATGTGTGTATGCATGTATATATGTATGCATGTATGTATGTATCATTCCGGAAGATAACTGTCCGTAGAATTGTGCTAGAAACTTCAAACAAATTTTAAAATGTTAAGGACACAAAACGAAAGTTCATGTTCGTTGGCCAGCATGATCGGATTACATCTTCGGGTTGAAATTTTCAAAAATGTAGTCAAACATTTCAAAAAAGCCTGTTTTTTGCGATTTGTTGTGCGAAATAATTTTTTCAGCATACTAACATGTGGTATATTTGGAATCAGCGTAAAATTTCCTACAAGAATATGAAATTTCGTCTATCAAAATCATAAACTAAAATTTCTCTACACGATCAATAGCGACTGAAATGTCGAAGATTTCTTCAAAAATTCGCTCATGGGGTCATGCTGCATAACTGGATTTTTTGTGTTCAAGTATGAATTTGGTCTAGTTTTGGGTCGCATATCAGGACTTTCAAATTTAATTATGAAAGAGGGTGAATGGAGGGGGTAATAGTAATAGATCGATATGTTTTAACTATTCTCGCCAGATTTTCGTGATCATTTTTCTAATTCCATTATCGATTTGGTGTACTTTTGGAATTAAGTATGTCAGGAGTTTCAAATCTTATACTTATGATAGGAATTCGCTGAAGTCCAAGAAGTCGTGATATTTTTGTGTTTTCTCTTATTTTCACTCGCACCAAAATTATATAAAACCCGTTCATTAGGACGTCCCTGTAATGCATGCATTACTTACCAATATGTTTCATCACTAGCCTCGTCACTTCCTATCAAGTCCCCAACACGATGTAAACAAAATGGTTTGCACCAATCAGGTCAGATACACTGTCTGTAAACTGTTTCGTGAAAAAAGTCCATTATCTACGACAGCGGTTCCCAACCTTTTTAGCTTGGGGGCCCAATAATATTTTTTGAAAAAATTTCAGGCCCACCCCGAAAAAAAAAAAAAAAAAAAAAAAAAAAAAAATATATATATATATATATATATATATATATATATCTACTGAGCGAAAAGGAAAAAAAAATTTTTACTGAAGGACCTTTAATTATTTATAGATATATCAACATGGCTGTTCAAACTTGATGAGATTTCTGACATTGTTTGTCCCCTACTAGTGCATCAATATCGGGAACGAAACTTGACAATTTCAGACTTAAGTCACTCTCCACGTTTAACTCTAACGTTCTAAGCTTATTTTTCAAATAAACTAAAGTAGAAAACGCTCATCACACAGATAAGTAGCTGAAAATTCCATCAATTGCGTCAGTGCAATTTTGCCAATTGCGAGATAGTCTTTTCGCACATTTATCCAAAAAGGAATCAATGGGATCATTTTAAAACTTGATTTCAGATCCTAATCACAAGATAGTTAGTTCAATTAAAGAGACCTCTTCACTTGAAGATGTGTTATTTTTTATTTTTTTATTTTATTTTTTCAAGTTATCTTCATGAAAAGGATTTCTGATCCATTGGATTTCGCCTTCAATTTGAGGGAACTAGTTTCTAAAAAAAAAAATTAAACTACCTGAGGTTGGAAGCCAAAGATGAGAGGTGATCTTTTATGGTTGCAGCTGTTCTTTAATCAATTTTGACTTCTTTGGTTTCAAGGAAATCGCGTAGGACAGGAAATACGTCGAAAGAATTTTTTTTTTTTTTCAATTTATTTAGCCCATCGTTGAAGTTTTATTATCATTGCCTCTATTTTGTCTTGTACAAGAAACTTATGAATATCCTTACCCTGAAGAGTTAGATTAAGAGTGTTGAGGGCATTAACAATATCTGCCAAATACTCCAACCGCTGTAACCAGTTTTCATCGGTCACACAGTCTAAGAAAGAACTTGCACGTTTGCCATCATATGCCTTCATGAGGAAAACCCAGAGTTCATCACGAAGTTCATACAATCTTGATTAACATCTCTGGATAGCCACCGAACTCCACAGTGAAGTAGAAGCTATTTGTGTTGACTGTTCATTTCATCACACAAAAACTGAAAAGTCTCGAGTTTTTCGGCCTTGCTTTGATAAAGTTGACGATTTTTACTGCATCGTCAAGAGTTTTTTTCAGACACTCGCCCAAACCTTTAAATGCAAGAGCTTCTCTATGTATGCTGCAATGTGTCCATTTGACAAAGGGAGCTACTGACCAAACTCTGGCGATTAACCCCCCTATGAATACCAGACATAGCTCGTGCCCCGTCAGTTGTCAAACCTACACAATTTGACCAATCTAATTAATGTTCTGTTATAAAATTTTCAAGCGACTTGTAAATAAATTTAAAAAATAAATTGTAAAATAATTGAATCACTAAATTTACGCTATCCAAGAGAATGCCTAAATTATCGCGAGGACCGGTTTAATAATATCGTACTTATTTTGCAATATTTTAATATTATTTCATGAGTTCCGGCCAGCATCCGCGGCCCAGTAGCGAGCTGCCTGCGGCCCACAAGTGGGCCGCGGCCCATCAGTTGGGAACCACTGATCTACGAGACTAAACGGCGGGGCTTTTTCAAATTACATAAATTCGGTAATCAGTTACCTGCAAATAGATTAGGTAACTGCAGTTCTTGTGCTAAAATTTGTATATGAATTTTTCTCAGATGATTGGTATGGGCCATTATTGATTCAAATGTGTAGGTTAAGCGAGACGGCAGTGAATTAAGTAGAGAGGCTGCATAACTGGAAGTTATTTAGTCTCGCTATGACGAACTACTCCAAAGTTTAGGAAGATTTTGGGGACCCTTCAGACGTATGATTTGTGGTTTAGTAATAAACCGCAACGTCCTTTGGGCAATCCAATTTTTGGTAGGTTTGTAAGACATCTTTAATTCTATGTCAACAGAAACATTTCTCCTGGTCGGCGTTCTGTTCTTTCCCAATACATGACTTTCAGCAACACTACAAGAACCACTGTTATCATGAAGATTTTATAGGCATGGTTTTTTCGTAATTATTATGCGAATGAGGGGTTAGTACGGTTTAGTGAACAGTTTCGATGTTACATGTGTTCGAATTCAAAGAGAAATAGCCAATCACTAATGAACCTAATTCGATTGGTCTTGCATACGACACAAAGGGAGACGAGAGTGCCCTGTGAAGTTAGCACTCCCCTGGACGAGAAGGGTTGAAACTAAACCGGCTAGACCACAGATAAGTAGAGTCTCAAACGCTCGTTTCTACGAGGTTTTGTCACGCTGCCTATCCACAATTACTTCCTCTGAGGCTTCACTTCCAGACCACCAGTTTTACAGAGTTACCAGAATAAATAGTAGAGTTGCCTTGGAGATTTTCCAGTTGGTCGGAAAAGGCGGTTTCTCCAATCGTACCTACGGCTATCCCGTTGGTAGAAAAGCTTTGTTATCACTGTTTCTCTCAGCTGATGTTGAAGCAATTGGATTTTCCTTTGGAAATCGGTCTTAGGTACATTTTACATTTGATCTTTTCTGTGTTGGTTGCCAAATTTGAAAGGAATCAATAGCGCGATCTAGAAGGGATACCTAAATAACCCAACTAAAGAAACAAAGGGCGACGGGCCTTTATGTTTTCCTAAGCATTTATGGTCAACTGCCTCCAAGCCAGTTGTGTCCACTCAACGTAAATTTCAATGCATTCATGAGGTGGTTTTGAGATGCATCCCTGCTTTCAAAGTGGTCGTTTTGAATAGATCAAACAACGCCAAAAAGCTATTGATGTGCCTACCTGTTTAAATTCTGGATCTTTATGTTGCATGTGTGAATTCAACTGTGTGATCGCGGAAATATCCAAATTACGAAGGTATTGTTTTGTGAGCAACGGTAAAATAATTGAGTCGATCCAATCAGCAGATTAGCATGATGAGCAGCCAGCTCGCTGACCTTTAAGTCTATGTTGTACTCACATAGATATTGATTGGACTCTGTAGACTCTCAAATACCTATGTAACTTTTTTGTTGCCTCCTCAGTACTGCTCTGATTGTAGTGAAGGCCTTTCTCCGAACTAACAAAAGGGGTGTGTAGAGGATGGTGGTGGCGGGTTGCTGCGCTTTCTGAATCATTAAACCTTATCTATAACGCCTCCTTCTTACCCTTTTTTCCATAACCCAATTCGTCCCCAAATCAGTAGTAGAACAGCTGTGCCAATGGTTGCGTGGTCAAAGGGGAACTTGACCATACACGTAAAACTCCAGGTCAATGTCGTCGCCTGAATTATTAAATGCTAAACTGGGGCAATCAGGGTTAGCATCAGGTCTTATCTGAACTTTAATATTGAAACTAAGTCGATGGATGATTTAAATATTAATACAAATAAAACTAAAGTCGATAGCGATATCTTGACTAATGCTGCGGAGGAGCTACTAAAAAGCCCATCAGCAGAGATTGAAGCAGAGGCCATGGAAGGTTTCACCACCACCAGGAGGTACCAAAGGTTTCTTTTAACTCATCACCGGGTCAAGTTGCTACCTCAGACACTGTCCAGCAGAAATCCGATCCTGGGAACAAAGCTGAAATTACCTCTCCGCTTTGCTCCTGGGTTACAGGAAACTTCCGGGTGCGGGCAAAAAGCTATTCTCGAGGCTTCTTCATCATGGAATAACTCGTGGGCCACCAAAGGCGCCTCCACGCCCATCCATAAGAATCTTGAATGCCAACTTTGTCGAAACTCTCCTTGTCTTCGAACAATTGCTCGTTTCCCTTAAAAATTAAACCTGTTATTCTGGACTATGCATATTACAGGAGATGGTTATCTTGATGATGCAACAGCCGTGTGGTTAACAGTAACATATCCACAAAAGGGGAGGATAATCTGCGTCTGATTTATAGGTACAATATCCCTAGAACCCAGATTGCAATTGATTACTTCCCAAGGCAGTGCCAACGATGTGGAGGTCATGATTCTTGCCATACTCGGAGGACAGAATGAAGGACTCCACATGGACCATAATGAAATGGCCTTTCTGACCCTGCCTGTTGATGTGGCTTCAGCGATCAAGTTGGAATTGAGCAGCCGAGTCAACTTCAAGTTCAGCCAGATCAGTAGTAGGCTGATAGGCCACAGGAAAAGGGCTGGGTCAACCAGCAAGGCGGAGGGGGAGTCGGAGGGATCCTAGCAGGTGGAGAGAACACAGCAGAGATTCTAGAATGGGGCTCAACCAGATAAGTTGGGGATTCAGCACAAAACCCTTGGTGGATATCAGTGGGGTGTGTAAACACCAATTACCAAAAATCCTAGATACTAAAAGAATTGATTGTGGATGTTTTTAACTCGAAGGACCACTCCCTTAAAACGGGAGAAAAGAGATAAATGGGTGACGGTAAATTAGTAAATGATAAGAGATATGTTGATAGATGATAAGCAAAAGATATAATTGTATAAAGAAGGTTCAGTGGTACATGTCCTAGTTCCTATGATTGAATGAGTGGCCACTCTGGAAAATATCTATTTGAAACAGTAGGTAACTTAGGATCGTTATAATTGTAATAGTTCGTCTGGTAGAAGATAAGTGATGAAATTCTCGAAGGGAGATAGAATAGATTGACGATTAAATGCGGATCCGCGCGGCGAACAGATAGCGGTGACGTGGCAGGTACGAACTAGGTACTTCGTAGGTAGACAAACGGCCGTCGTCGATGGAAGTTATGGTAGGTCAGTAATTCAGGGTCCGGTCCGGGTCTAATAACGTAAATTGGGCAGAAGATCACTAGAGGAATAAATATTCGTTAACCAGCTTGAGACACTGACTAAGTCTCCTCCTACAAAACTCATACAACCAAAACGGTAGATGGAAACTGGTTAAAATAATAGATATAAAAATGAAGAGGTACGTTGGTGGGTTTGATAGCATTCAGATCGAGAGTATATGTGGCAGGTCCCTTCCGTTGCATGGCGTATTCTGATTGGTCGACGTTACGGAGCACCAACACAACACTACCTAGCCACTCAAATATAAATGATGTGTGAATAAAGTCTCTCACACGCAGAACAACTCAAATAAATAGCTATGAACAATAATAAATAGATCCAGACAATAAATATAACAATAAATAGGGAATAAATAAGCTTTATACATAGAGAAAACAATAATCGTCATGGAGTGATCCATGACGCTCGGGCGGACCTACCCGTCACCCCTAACAAGCGGTCCCGAAGGCTCCTCTGGGTCAAAAGTGACGGTGGCGTAACCAACCCTAGGCCCGCAACTTGATACAAGGAGCCTACAGACCCTTACCTCTGCTAGTGGGCATCCTCATAACAAAAAGGACTCCTCCGTCTCTGCATCTAAGCCTTTGGACTCACATGGAGTCAGGGCTCAATGAAGGCTAAGTGGTTCTATGAAGAAAAGGATACCTGGTCACCATCTTGAGGAATGGCAGAGGACGAAGAAAGGAAACAAAGAGAGGAGATCATATCTCCACAAAGCCAAAGTGGTCTCGACCACCTTCTGCAAATTGATTGCCTGGTGGAGGACCAATGTATCAGAACCATGGGCAGGCTAGGGCAAGGTAAAAAACAGGGATGTAGGAAAATTGTGATGGCGTCAGCCTACATCTGGAATGATTCAGAAGTGATCCCCCTGAAACTGGACACCTGCTAGACTACTGCTGGTAGATCAATTAGCACTTCTTCATATATGGTGACGCCAATGCTCATCACGTGGTGTGGGATAGCAATGACACTAACGACAGAGATGAGTCATTACTACATTTTCTTACTGCATGCATGTATCAGATGAGGTTTCTCTGTCTGATCATATCGTAGGTTCATTATATTCAGCCTCGAATTTGCTAGCAACTTGCTGAAATATATCGTGTTCCTAAAAATGTAGATTGGGTTCTCTATCAGGAAATCCTAAAGCATGACCTTGAAGGATTCAGAACTGGTAAACTGCCTACCCAGTCAAAGTATCCTGAAAAGTGCTAAGATGATGTTCTTCCAGTAACAAGATGGGTTATTAAATCATTTCAAGTCCCCTGGGAGCGATGGCCTCTACTGGCATCTGTTCTACTCTCATGGTCATATTGATGAGCTTATGAACCAAGAAGAAGGGTGATTTTTCCTATATCTACCTATCTTTAGAAAAAATCGCGCTTCTTTATGGTGAATCAGCTCCAATCCGAGAACGGAATACGATATCACAATTCTGGTTTCACCATCATGTTTAGCACTAAAGAATCCTTAAATGAGGTGTAACTCGGCAAAAAATGGAAACGTTTTCTTCGGAGCGCCCAATTAGTAGTATACCTAACTACCCTTTGGGTAGTCCAAAAACTTTTGAATTTTTTCTCTCATTTTTATTTGTATAAAACTTAGTATCAGGCACCCCAAAAACCTTCTCCAAGTTTCACTTTGATATCTCAAAGATTGTGGAAAAAGTTGGGGGGGGGGGGGGGGGGTTACTATTGATACACCCTTTATAATGCTATGATTTACGAAAATTCACTCATACAAGCATGCTGCATGGCTGGAACTTTTAATAAGTCAAGCCTCGGCCCCCTCAGTATGGGTTGATGATTTATCTGGACCAGACTAGGTCCAGTCCCTGTTGTCGTACCTGAGAGCCGCTGAGCTCTACTATGAACTGTGATATCTGATCTGAGATATATTTATCTACTACAATCTAGTCATAATTTTACTTCACTCTACAGATTGTATTATATTCACATGCATTTAGTTATTAGCCTTTTCTTGATGTAATTTTAGTCGTATTATTTTATTTTTGAGGTTATTTTATCTGCTTCAGGGGCTAAACAGTGGTCTTCACTGTACCCCTCAACAGTGACGGATTAATAGAATTTCGTGGGTGGGGGCGGCAGTCCTCTACCGGGAAGACTCCCCCCCCCCCCCCACCCACCGGAAGTTTTCTTGAAAAAGACCTTGACAAACGAGCAGTATTAGAGGATTTGGACCTACACTTTATATTATGTAAAAATTAACATGAAAAACACGATTTTCATTTGCACCAATATTAGCCTGGTTAACAAATGTCCATGTACACAAACAAAAAAATTAATGAATAAAACTCGGCGCTCCGCGCCTCGCCAGGGGGCAAGCCCCCTGGACCCCCGGTTACCTCTATTTACATACTTCGGACGAAATTATTGAAACACAGAACGTGTTTGCGTTGTCGCGCAACCAAGTGACAACCAAACAAGCGTCATTGTTTACTATTCATTTATAACATCAATTTATATAGTTATAGTATGAAACTACGAAAATTGCGTTGTCGCGCAACCAAGTGACAACCAAACAAGCGTCATTAGAGAGTTTTTGTTCTTCCCGTAATTTTCTACCCGTGTACGTGAAAAGACCGAAATACCAACTGCGCATGCGCGAATCTTCACGTCAACGTGTAGAACTACGCGTGTACGGGAAAAAGGCCTATCTACACGTGCACGGGAAAATGCATTCGTTGGAATTTCGGCCTACGGGTAGTCATCATAGCCTGACGCAATGGTAACAACAGTTGCCGGTAATCAGTGTGACCAAGGTAACCGCAGTTACGCAGTTATCAGCAAAGGTAACTACAGTGTGGTTGCCAACAACACGTTGGTTGGTCAACAAGTCGAGAGGTTATAGTGAAATGCTCCGCTACAAAAGTCAGCCATTTAAGGTACCCAAGCAATAAATGTATTTATAATTTATGTATTTATAAATAATTATAAAGCAATTAATTATTTAAATAAGAATAGGTTGTACGAAAAGAATACGAAACAGCTTCTGAAAACTTATAGAGACGTTAACGTGACGTTAGCGTTTGGTTTTTCACGTATACGTGTAGAAATACGTGTAAAAATCACGTGAAGAGCTAGCATCTCCAGCTGCTTGCTCTAGACGCTGCTCTACACGTCAACGGGAGAAAATCTTACGGGAAGAACAAAAACTCTCTATTGTTTACTATTCATTTATAACATCAATTTATATAGTTATAGTATGAAACTACGAAAATTGCGTTGTCGCGCAACCAAGTGACAACCAAACAAGCGTCATTGTTTACTAATCATTTATAACATCAATTTATATAGTTATAGTATGAAACTACGAAAAAAAATACGAAATAAATTCGTGATAAATCAAGAGCTTTCCAACGAATGGTGAACGATTTCTGTGCGATTAAAATGGCGGAAATTCCATTTCCCTACCAACGGCTCGGTTGTACGTGAAAATCATCCGTCACACATTCCCATCCCGCGTTCCATTTTCGGCTAGTTAGTCCATGGCTAAAACACATTCTGTGTTAAAAATAAAATGATTATAGGTAAGTAATTTTTTTGGCAAAATTATATTGCAAAATGCAGGGAATGAAACATACAACGCAGGAGATATATAAATCAATACTACATAATAACTTCAGTCCTCGTGATGTAATATTATTTATAGATTATATATTTATATTGTAAACACAGTATTAAATAATAAAAGTTACTAGAAAAACGCTTGCATACGAGTCTGCAACACATTGGGACATTTTATGTCTTTAGTTGCAGGCTCGTATGTGTTGCAGACTCGTATGCAAGCTCTAAGAGCCACTCAGCTGATCCGGACCCTGGGCATCGTCAAGTAAATGTCCTAAAGAGGCTACATACGAAATTACAGCTTCCTAGAGTGTAAAGCATAGAAATTAGCTTTAGGAGCCACTCATCTGATCCGGACCCTGGGCATCGTCAAGTAAATGTCCTAAAGAGGCCACATACGAAATTACAGCTTCCTAGAGAGTAAAGTATAGAAATTACCTATTAAAATAATTTAACCACCGCTTCACAAATCATACCCTTCTCGTAATATTCGGATCAACTGCCATGAATCAAATCATCGACACACCAGCTCAATGAAATCATCATAAATTAACAAGCGGTTGCAATCATGTTCACAATATCAAGTATTGAGAATGATCACCTGAGTGTAAACAATTATTCAAATAACCAAACTTATAACTCAGCTTGTTCGCCATGCACTTCACAGTAGTTAACATAATATGGTTGGATAAATCGAGAATTTTTGAACGAATGGTCAACGGATTTTGTGTGGTAAAAAACGACGAAGTACTATTTCCCTAGCAACGACTCGGTTGTAAGTGGAAATCATCAGAAAACCAACCGTAGGTAACGCTTTTTTTTAACGCTTTTATTTTACGCTTTTTTAACGCTTTTTTCGTTTATGTGCCAAAGTAAAGACATAAAATATCAAAATAATAATACACTGATACTACCGGCGTAAATCCCCGATAGATACCCCACGGACACCGCACACAGTTTGTAGGCCTACTAAAATTCAAACGAACAGATTAGTAAAACCAGTACCTACCATCCCAGTTTCTCCACAGTTCCTTCATCTACGAAAACATACTTGATAAAAAACGGATGTTAGTGAAAAACGTTGTCTATTTCCACAGAAAATAAAGAGTTACAATGTTAAATCGATTTCGACGGTTAGGCCATCATCAGTAACAAACAGTAACAATAAGGAGTTATTGTTTGTTACTGATGATGGCCTAACCGTCGAAATCAATTTAACATTGTAACTCTTTATTTTTCGTGTAAATAGACAACGTCCGTAGACGTTCCGTTTTGAAATGGGTTTCCACAACGAGTGATTTAGATGACGCAGTTTTCAATCCTGGGAGTTTTGGTTTAAAAAATTCCGAAACCACGAAAATCAATAGTAAGTGAATATTGCGGTTCTATTACCCTAAATAATAGCGGAAGCTAATAGAAATAAGATAAATAGAGAAGAAAAAATCATTTTGAGGCCTAACCGTTTCATTGATGAAGTTAGTTAAAAATAATAATAAGGTGATTTTGGTCTAATGGATGGTAATTTTGCATTAATTTTATCAAAACCCACGTAATATAAATTTTATATTATATTTAGAAACTAGGAAGGTATAAATGACGGTATGTTACCAGGCTTTCAAGTTTCACGCCCATTTTTAAATAAAACTCATTGTTTCAAATTATGCAAACTGCTACCAAAAATTGAGAAAAATCAATAATTGCAGAGGTTTGCAGAATAAACGGGTTGAAAATTCTAATTCTGCATTAAATTCTGTAAAGAATGCTTCAAGTTTCGAGACCTGAGGTACCGGTAGGTACTTTTTTTTTTTAGAACTGTTAGCGAATTTTTGAAGAAAATTAAGCTATTGCTCTCGCCTCAAAATTTGTAGAATGTGAATTTTTGAAAACATTTTATGCAGAAATCCGTTTCAGGCTATTCTGAATCATATTCTGAAGTTTAACGCATTTTTTAATGTATGTATGTATGTATGTATGTATGTATATATGTATGTATGTATGTATGTATATATGTATGTGTCATTCCAGACGATAACTGTCCATAGAATTGTGCTAGAAACTTCAAACAAATTTTAAAATGTTAAGGACACAAAACGAAAGTTCAAGTTCGTTGGCCAGCATGATCGGATTACATCTTCGGGTTGACATTTTCAAAAATGTAGTCAAAAATTTCAAAATAGCCTGTTTTTTGCGATTTGTTGTGCGAAATAATTGTTTCAGCCTACTAACATGTGGTATATTCGGAATCAGCGTAAAATTTCCTATAAGAATATGCATCAAGTTTTCAAAAATTTCAAAGTTGAAAAATCAGTCAAAAATCGAAATAATGCCGTTCGCTAGTTGTAAAAATTGGTAATATTCAATACTGACCACATTGGACATCGAAATCTATGAATATTTACCTACATTTGTCTTTAAATCTACAAGATTAGTTTAATAATAATAAAGTATGAGTACCTCCTAATTATTTTTAATAATTTGATTCCATGGTTGTCTATCAAAATCATAAACTAAAATTTCTCTACACGATCAATAGCGACTGAAATGTCGGATTTCTCCAAAAATTCGTTCATGGGGTCATGCTGCATGACTGGACTTTTATTATGACCCTTTTCTACCTGAAACACATTAGTCGAAACACTGTGTGGCGTGCTTCTTCTTTATGAATTCCCTCCGATTTGCCAGTGGAGTCTTGGATGTCACTTTGTTTGGTGACGGAAGGAAGCTTTTCTCCCCTTAGAATGGTGCCACTTGCAGTGTTCCAATGGACACCTTGATCAATGCCGCTAATGACCCTTCTGTTTAGTGTGCGGCTTGAAACCAATAAATTAAATAAAATTAAAAAAAAAAAAAAAAACATTATATGGTAAGAAGTGTACCTTTTTGCACGAATACATCTATTTTCATGCGAAGAGTGACCTTTTAGTCCGAAATATGTTTGTATATGTTGCAGAAACAAGACCATGGGATATGCTATCATGCATCTCATTCTGCTCGCCGTAACGGGCTATCTACGCCGTAATCAATTTCATCTGCTAAGAGTTTCACGGCGCTCCAAGTTCTTGCCATTTCTCCAACATGAAAATAAACGAAGAAGGGGAAAGAGGGGGGATGAGTTTCGTTTCAGCAATTTGCGGGGTACGGTCGACCAATTAAGAAATCCGCTCGTTACGCCGGGCTAAGGGCCTGTTTCCTTGAGATGACACCCGATCCGGCCACCTTCTTTGGAAAGGGAGCGTCTAATGAACTATAAACTTGAATTACCATACCCGTTAATATTTCTTCGGTATCTTAAACGCGGGGAAGGGTGACTGTGGGGTGGGAATGAGAGTTTTGTGGTGCTTCCGCGAGGGAAAAGACGAGCGTATAAGTGCGGTTATAAGATTTACTAACCCAACAACCGGGCTGATATGATCAACGCATTATCGTGAGTTATGCCTCCCTGATTCTTGTACTTGAAATACGGTTTTAATAAGGGAAAAGCTCTATTGGAAAAATCATGGAAGAGTGAAGTCACGCACATGAAGTACAAAGTTGAGAAAGTTTTGTATTGTAATACGGTTGTAAGGCTGAATCAAACCTGGAAAAAACTGATCTTTCGGTGCTTATACCGACAAGATCTTTTGAATAAGTTAAATACAAGCAATGCTATGGAGTATCTAGTTTTGACTAACTATATTTTTATTTATTTCCTAGCTATATTTTAAACTTGAAGGATCAATTTTTATTTGTCTGCTCAGAAAAATAAACTATATTTGGTTATGAAGTTAATGCAAAGCTAAGAAGAAGCGAAAACCTTCTCCGAATGACAGACCAACCATGTCAACAATGGGATTAGGTAAGATTCTGGTATTGAATCTAAAGGGTTATATCAGATTTATTAGTAGTAATAGTAAAATTAATATTTACATAAATTTCGGAGGAGTCGGTTTTTTAAACAGATTCAAAAGAATGATATAATTCTTTCTAAATCGGTTGACATGCTGGAGGGATTGTCCAAAACCATGCAACGGCTAAGGGATGAAAAAACCCAATGGTTCGAAACAGCAAAAGATATTGCTGAACGTTTTGGCATTCCAACCAATTTGACGTCACATACAAGTCAAATACCTAAGAAGAAGCGACTCCCAGGAGAAGACCAAGAAGACGAATCAAGAAAAATGTCCCATGAAGAAATATTTTCCAAATCAATTAACGAAGTAATAGATACAATACTAACTCAGTTAAGGGACAGAATGGAAAACACCAAGCACCTAAATACAAGTTTTAGGTTTTTAAGCGGACAAGGCTTAGAAGAGCTGAGTAATGATGAGTTGCAAACTCAAGCGACGAACTTGGCAGTTATTTATGACAAAGATCTAAGCCAAGAAGAATTCCCAACGGAAGTGGTGGTTTTTCGCGATCATCTGGCCAATACAAAATATTCCGATTTCAACGCAATTGATCTGCTAAACTTTGTAGAAAAGAGAGGTCTCGCCGACGCGTTTCCAAATGTGATGGTGGCACTTAGAATTTTTTCCACCTTTCCAACCACATCGGCGGAATGCGAAAGAAGTTTCAGTAAACTAAAAATTATAAAATACTACTTGAGAAACTCAATGGCCGAAGATAGACTATCAGACCTGGCAATATTTTCGATTGAAAGTGAGCTAGCTGGTTCAATTGATTACGATAGTGCAATTGATTTGTTTGCTGAAAATAAATCCAGGAGAGTAGCATTGTAATTGTTATTATTTATTGGAAATGTTTTAGTAATTTTTAATTCATAATTTACTTGTAACTTCATTGCAGAGTTTGTCCATTCTTAGCTCAAATACGGTTGTTATTGTTTTTCTGTCACTTCTAAGAAATCCAGAAGAGTAGCATTGTGATTTTAATTTATTATATTTGTAATATTTTAGTAATTTTAAATTGTTTTTATAAGTACTCTAGTACTCCCGGCCCGGTCGAATCGTTCTTTTTGTCTTTGTGTGTATAAAAAAGGCAGGAATACATTAAGGCCTTGTAATAAAGACCTGTATTATGTTCGTAAATGTTATTATATTCGTCCCATTCTTCCCCGTGTTTTGTATGTTTGTCACGACAATCTTAATTTGAAGTAAACTCAAACTATGTGTGTTTGACTACTTGTGAAGTCCCATTGAGGAGTGAAACTAGTCGCCAAGTTACCAACAAATTGAATTACTATACGCAGGTGTTTAAACCATTTAATGAATCTAGTAATTTTTATGTACGTGTAGACATTTCATTTGTAACTTAATTGCACCGTTTGTGTTAAGTATTATAGTAGCTCAAATCCAGTAACTATGGTTTTATGTCACTGAAAAGAAATCCAGAACAGTGAAATTGTAATTTTAATTAGTTATTTTTAATACTTCAATAATAATTTTAATTGAGTTTTAGTTTTATTGAGCAATAAAAAAATTGGTACTTTAGTAATTTTTTTCTGTAAGTTTAAAAATTTCACTTGCAGCTTCATTGTTTGTAAGTCATTAGCCTTTAATAATATGCTTATTGCAATGGTCGTAGATACAAAAGATTGAAATACACTAATTAACTGAAATGAACTATTATTAACAGATTTTCCGCATTAGCTTATCTATACACAATTAACATAATCAATAAGAAACGTTTTATTTGATTTTTACCATTGTATTAAAACACTAGGTTGGGGCAGCAAATTATCTCCTTGCCCCCCCCTAGGGAAATCTCTAGATCCGGCACTGAAACTCGCATACATTGGACAAACAGGACGAAATGTAGCAAATAGATTCACTGAAAACAATTTTTCAGACTGAACACTAGACGATCCTATCGCGCCAACCACTTAAATGCCACGAACATGAATGATCTGAAATGAAAGATTGTATGAAACTTGTACACCCACAACAGGAATGACATGAACTCAACATAGTTGAAAAATTAGAAATACACACAGAACGTAAATTTGACGGTCGCATTATTACCAAAAACGCACTTTTCACCACATCAGACACCATATTCACACCATTTATCACTCTTATCAGGCTAATAAATTTAAAAACGCAAGACACCCACAGACCCATTCTATTCCGGATCTTGCTTGTTAATTTACACCCACCCGCATGGATATGGGTGCATCCGTTTGGTCATTTAGAGCAGACAAACTAATTTTCTCATTTATAATATATAGCCAGTAGCACGTGCGTTGCACGCACTCACGTGTACGGGTCAACCATACCGGGTCATTTTACCCAAACGTATCTTGTCATTTTTACCCAGTAGTCACAAAAAGGCTTCAATTCAAATTTCAGTCATCAAGTTTTAGCTTGCTTCTAATTAATTTTTCAACCAAGCTTCCCCTAAATATAACCTTAGTACCTATCGTTAAAAATATTTCCGAACAACATTGATGCAGTTAATAAGGCGTTTTGAACATAAATTTTTGAAGATCTATCTATCTTTACGATTAAAACCTCCTCGGCTCAACCCACCAAAAGAGTTTTGGTGCCGTTGAATATTTCAATTTTATTTTATTTTTTTTAATTTTATTATTATTACCTATATTATTATTTTTTATTTTATTTTTTTCTTTTAATCAAAAGTTCTTTAGCGTGAACCCACCCCATCCAGATTTGACGTAAAAAGTTCAACGTATGTCAGGTTTTTCCGTAATTAAAAAGTTGTATACCTGGGCGACGTTGTTAGGGAAAGCCGAGTTCTTGATGAAAGTGTAAATCTAGAGGATTTTAATATAGCATATGTGTTAACCAAGGACCCTAAGAATGTCCATGTAAAATTTCAGCTCAATGGGTCTAGTAGTTTTTATGTGATTGAGTCATACACACAGACATCATTATATTTTTATTTAATATTATTGATGATATTTAAAAATAGATATAATGTATATCCTAACTTAAAAATGAAATAATAATAACAAATTAGTTCAATTTCAATTAAATAATACACAAATAATCATAGTTGATATTATAGGCATAAGATAATATGATAGTAGTTAGATCTAGGATAATAAATCACCAACAGACAGACTTACGTACTTCTAACACCTTCTCCATCTCTCCTTCCTTTACCCATCACTGACCGCTCCATCTAGGGCCCATTTGCACTGAGCGCTCATCGTTCGCAAACAGGGTTTGTGATGGTGACGAACATGGTGCGCGTGCTGTGTAAACACTCATCCGCGCCGAGCAATGTTTGTGAACTGTGTTCATTCGTGTGCGGGGTCGCACCGTCGACTTTGGTTTTTCCGTGAGTGCAAATTTTCCTTGCGCGAGAAAAACTGATTGGTTGGCCGTGCGCGGGCAGTGTAAACGCATGCTCCTGTTTGGCGTTTGCAAACGGTATGCGCTGCGCGGTGCAGCGCGACCTGTTCGCGAACGGTGCGCGCTCAGTGTAAATGGGCCTTAAATGACTGACAATTGACTGATTCAATACTAAATATGTAAATAGATAAGATTCTGATTTTCGATGCACCAATTCTGCGTCCTATGCTTAGAACATTGGGATAATGCAAATGACAGTGCTATCCCAACAACATTGGTTTATTGAACTGTTTATGGAACTACATACATGGGAAAGGTCATTCCTGTGCGAAAGAAACCAGAAGAAAAACTACTTTATTTAAAATTTAAAGGCTCACTCTATATTATATGAAACTATTAGAGTGCTACAGGATAGCCATATGATTTAAGGGATTCATGAACCAGTCAGAGTAAAAATACCATTTGTGATACTAAGAAAAATTGGTTCGAGTTCACGTCCACTTGGTAAAGAAATTTACACGAACACTGTTTCTAGACAAGAGAACGAAAATACTGCAATTCAATTTCATCAAAATAAAGTTGGGTAAAATCTCAACATTTCGTAACCTTCTCGTACGAAATGAATGGATTTTGTGGTCGGCCTATTATCAACGAGAGAGAATGTGGAGGTTCAACTACTGGATTTTGGAAAAATTTTGCTTTTTTAGCGTTGGCTCATTAATATTATTTTGAACAATGAAACCTCAAGGTAGGAGTTTATCAGATCGACTTAGCGCCATCTATTTATAAATAATCCCTTTTGGTATTTTGATATGCACAAAATTTGTTGTTGAAGTACGTTGAATATACCTTCAAATTACTGAAAAACTGTTCTTTATTCGATTTTGTAATGCTGCTTACGGTTTCGTTGGCCGTTGCCCTTAACCCCTTTATGTAATCGAAACACCCCTTTACTGGACACTTCATAAATATCACAACCATCCAGCGATGTAGCAAAACCTATATTGTAGCACATCAATTCAACCCGTTCAAGTTTGAATTCGAAAACCCTTATTTGTAATAGTTGGATTATTACTGAGGTCTATATTTTATGAAAACAGTCAAACGCATATAGTGATAGAGAAACGGGGTGGTGTTATACTGTGCGGCGATGCGTTGAATTACTATAGTCATTGTTGCCGTACGTTTGTGGGGTGGGCCTGAGCGAGAGACATTGAACGGAAGCGAATACCAGAAATACCGCAGGATGAGCGGCTGCCCCCCGGATCCTGGACGTATAATAATGGGCCGCACTTGCCTGGATGTCACACTGAATTGAAAAGCCCTTTCGCGTCTGAGTTACAATAACTTGGGACTTCGGGACGTGGACACTCGAGCTTTGGCCATTCCGTTGCATTTGAGTGCAACTGTGATGAAAGATCGGGTCTTTCGTCCGGACCCTCTGACCATCGGTTGCTCCAGTGCTCTGGAAGAGGACTCAGGAATGCGGGCAGGCGAAGAACGAGATGTCCCTTCTCCTCGATGGAGAGTGTTTATGAGTTGTGGCTCTCCCAGGGCATTGTATGAGTGTTCACGGGTGGATCCTGATGTGAAACTATAGCAGTCGAATGCTGAATGTTGCATTCAATGCCGACGAATTCTACTTGTCATCAGAACAGCAAGGGCCACCCTCTTTTGAAATGGCTGTGTACATAAATCACCGACTGACCTTCCAGTTCTGAATCTAACCTAACGTACTCAGCTCCAAATGATGCCTGCAATAGATACAATGTACTGTAACACTAAGCATTATAGTTTACTATCGTTTGGCGTGTGATTACTTACCGATTACATTATCCAAATAAAACACCTACCCTTACTATTTTTAAAAATCTCAAAGGAATTAGGGTAGCAATGAGTATAATTCCGATCCCTTGGGATAATCTCCTGAAGTAGTCATACCAATTATAATACTTATAAAAAAATTAAATAAAATTATAATAAAAAATTATGCATGACATGACACAACGGTTTTTATTCACTATCTACATTAGGTAGGACGTAAGTATTAGTTGGGATGCGGGCCAGGAAAATAAATTAAATTATTTCATTTACTCATTTATTACTTGGCGTTTCGTCCACTAGCTGTGGACATCCTTAGAAGATTACTGTATCCAGAAAAAACAAATATCCGAATAAAACGGACATATCAAAAACAACAACAACATTGGTTCGCCAAGAGCTGAGTGAATTAAATTCTCTCTTGTTCACTCTAGAAAATTTAATTTGACAGGGAGCGTCTCTTTGACAACCAAAGTAAAATAAAATGACTGACTCCATCCTGAGCAGCTTGTCATTCCAATCTTTTCCTCCTTGACAAACGAAAATGTGTGGTATCCCCTCAAACAGACGCTCCGCCCACAATGCGTGATAACTTGCATTTTGTGGTTAGGCATATTTTGTACGCGGAGCGTCTTTTTGGGAGGTTTTTACGACACACAACATCGTTTTCACATTGACAGTATACGTTAAAAAGATTGTGGCGCCATCCCCTGCTCCGAAGTTGAGTAGCGTTATTGAACAGGTACTTCAAAGGTGTTCTGTGGCAGTGATAGTTGCTAGTAATGTTGGTATTCTCAACCACTCGTATAATAATGAAGTTGCACATCTAAGCAGAATGTCTCGGGTTCAAAACCACCTGACCTCCAAGTTTTTTTCGAAATTCAAACCATATTTTTAAATGTAATTCTGATCCATTCGCACAGCTTATCTATATTTTTTCAGAAAGATTGGTTTATAATATTTTAACAAGTTTCACGTATTTACGATGGCCCAGTATCAGAATTTTTGCGTTCAAGATGCATAGGCATTTGGTAACTAAAAAGTTGGCCCTTCCAACGAACTTTCGGTCAATACAATTACCTACCTACCTTGGTCTTCACACAAAATAATCACTGTGTTGTGTCTTAGATACGTTGGTACGCAACATTGTCTATTGATCTTTGTCCAAATTTTTGTTACTGCAATACACGCAACTTAATTCTTATCATCGTGTCTAGAGTATTTTACTGGCGACGGCAAAATGGTTCCACCACCAGAATATCCTGATTTCATGGCCTGTATGATGCAAATCGTTGATCAGTAGAGGTTAGTGATGACCCAACTATTGCATCAAAGTCAAACAGGAGATAGGCCACCAATTATCAGTAAGTATAGTTACGATCCAGCATTTCCCGAGTTTTCCCCAAATGTGGAAAAATGAGGATCCCATTACCTTCCTTCTACTTGCTACTACCTTCGTCTAGAATATCATTTCACAGCATATATGGTGTTAAAAGTAATGAAAGGAAACGGGAGTACCTACTTCATTTCGTGGGTCGGACCTGAAGTATCTTCTCTTTTGCAAACACTTTTTGGTACTATTAGTACAGAACCGCAGCCATATGCTGACATAATATCTAAGTTAATGAGTTTTATAAGCAAGCCGCTCATAACTTAGTAGCATGGTACCAATTCTACAGAACAGGTATGAAGACTGGTCAGAGTTATTCTGAATGGGTTGCAGAATTACGTGGTTTTGCTCGGAACTGCAATTTTTGTTATCCAAAGGAGGGATGTGGTCAGTACATGGTTGATGTCAGCATAAGAGATGTATTGGTATTGCAGACTCCCCATGAGCCAGTTAGACCGCGTGCATTATAGTTGCTAAATCCTACCCTGAATGACGTACTCACCTAGCTCAAACATTTGAGACAACGCAAGCATCCACTTATTTATTCGGAAGAACGCTGTGTGCGTACATTCAACAAATCCATGAAGGAAGCACTGTTGAAAGGGAAAACCAATACAGAAGCATTAGACACAATGTTGTTTTCATACCGAACAGCTCCTACAGTTTCTGGAAAATCACCATCAGAAATGCTCTATTGACGGCAGCCACGGACTGCATTAATTATCTCTGCTCCAGCCGCCCATGCAGATAGTACGAGTGGGCCTCGATTCAACATAGGAAAGAAGGTGTAAGTGAAATTGTTCTCCCAAGCACCGTGGAAACTGGACTCAGTTACTGATCATAGAGGTAGAATGATTTATGTATTAGATACCCCCTGAGGAATCGTTTGCCGCCATCAAAACCAAATTCGGAAGATTAGTTCACAGCAGTTGCCATCAGTCAAGGGAATCCTGAGGCAGAATGAACATGAAGAGTTTCCATGGTTGCCTGGAGTAGAACTACCAAGTTCATCATCTCGCGAAGTTCCGGCATCGGAAATGGGACTCCCCATGGAGAGACCACTAATGACAGGTACTGGTGGAAAGATGCGGGTTACATTTCAGCCTGAAGCCATTAGACGGTCAACTCGTGTCCGCAAAGTTCCAGAAAGGTACCGACCTTGAATTTGGAGGGGAGCAGTACACTGTAGTGACTTATATACGTCGCTACACAAATTTATTTATCTATATTTGTCGAAAATTTTGTTGTCTAGTTTGTGATATTCATTCGAATGGTGCAAGTTGTAACTATTGTGCAGTACACTCAATTCAATTCTTATCATCGTGTCTAGAATCTTTTACTCTGGAATACCCCACTGGGAGAGCCCAATCCGGTCGGGTGGGCCATTGACTTTCGTATCTGCCTGAAAAGACCTATGTCCATCCCCAAGCTCAGGCCAAGATGTGGTGATAGTTATTATTTAACTAAACTAACTATTTCGAAATTGTGATGTACGTATAATGTTCCTATGTTCGTATAATGTTCCTAGTTACTATAATGCTCATTTCCATATTCCATGAATGCTTCTCTGTTCATTTGATTCGACATTGTATTTCCGTGTATTAAAAGCTTATCAAAGTATGAACTGAATGCTTTTACTTATCATTACTCAACCATGGTTCCACGACTACAGCGGAAAGCGGATTTTCCAAAACGAACAATTACCTACACCAACTTAACACCACCAATGCACCTTAATGTACCGAAAATGCCAAAATGAAGAGGAATCGGTAGAGCACATAATACTAGCTTTCGAAACCAACAAAATAGTTGGAGCAACACACTGGGGCAAAATCACCGAGCTTCCCGCCAACCTATAGAATTCATGAATTTATAAGAAATTGATGAACTTCTATGCGCATTTCTTGTAGAAAAAGATGTATCACTGTGATTAGCCGATATCTTGTATCAATAGTTTGAAAAAAAAAAAAAAAAAAAGGTTTCTTCTGAAAGACTTACTTTGTCCTCTGCAATCTTCCTCTAGGCTACTAGATTTGTCCACTGCTGCTCCCTTCTACCTTCATAAAAAAGTTTAACTCCTGAGGCGGTCCCCCACCCCGGACACTGGCATTCCTCTGTAGTCTGTTGAATGTCTTCTGCGGTTTTTTTTTTTTTTTTTAACACAGAATGTGTTTTAGCCATGGACTAACTAGCCGAAAATGGAACGCGGGATGGGAACGAAATGTGTGACGGATGATTTTCACGTACAACCGAGCCGTTGGTAGGGAAATGGAATTTCCGCCATTTTAATCGCACAGAAATCGTTCACCATTCGTTGGAAAGCTCTTGATTTATCACGAATTTATTTCGTTTTTTTTTTTTTTTTTTCGTAGTTTCATACTATAACTATATAAATTGATGTTATAAATGAATAGTAAACAATGACGCTTGTTTGGTTGTCACTTGGTTGCGCGACAACGCAAACACATTCTGTGTTTCAATAATTTCGTCCGAAGTATGTAAATAGAGGTAACCGGGGGTCCAGGGGGCTTGCCCCCTGGCGAGGCGCGGAGCGCCGTTTTTTTTTTTTTTTTTTTTTTTTTAAGTAAGTACGTCATACCTCATTGGTTGGCTCCTCAGTTCACTTTCTGATGTATGCAACATGGTGATTAAATAATACTGATACGTTTTTATTCCACAAGAAATTTTTTATGGGTTATAAATTGCTTTATGACATCTTAAAATAATTTTTTCTGGTAAATATATCTGACATTCAACTTCAAGGCATTCAATCTCTCATGCTTTGCGTCGTTCTTCATCAGCCAACATATTGCCTATTTTATCACAACCATTCGTACATGGTTCAAATGATTGTCGGTAAATCTCGCTAACAATAGACAATGATGATATGGTTATTCATATTCGGTACCTACATTAATATCATATATTATTATGGTTTGATTTATGGACCAACATAACGTATAGGTACCTATCTATTTGTGCATGAATCGTTGTGAAAATGAATTTTAGGTAGAGCTCACATTTTTTAATCAGCATTAGACTATTTTAAACGAATTGAAACAATGTTTTGTTAGATAGGTAGGTACGCATTGGAAATGTACTTTACATCTTAGCTTGTGATTTTGCCAACAATGTACTTCATCGAAAGTTCTTTTATTTTCAATTTTCATTCCTCCTATTTACTACGTATTTCATTATAATGAACATTTGAATAATCAATGAGGCCCGAAGCTGATAATATGGTGAAGAGAATGTCACTGTTCTACTTGGTACATGGTTAACCTTAGGTTATTCTGTAAACCAACCAACTTCCACCAATAGAGCTGGCAATCTTATAATGCCCCCTATATTTACCATGCCATGTATACGGGGGGTGCTACTCAAATCGTCACTACCTATTAACAAATTAATAAAAAAAGACGCATCTGATTACGTTGTAACCCTCCTTAGTGGGTTTCCGTGTCCCGCTCCCACTTCGCATGACCCGACACCAGGTGCTTGGGGTACAATTTGCGATACCAGCGCTTTCTAGCGGCAGGGATCTCAACTACATCATGGTATTGATCGATGAACGGTAACAGCGTACTTAGTTCTTTTCCCAGGCAGAAGAGAACGCCAGGGATCAGTGAGTTTTTTTCTTCTTTTATTCAACCTCCCCTTTGTGAATATTGTAGAGTTCACCACAGGGATCTTCAGAGGCGGTAGTTAGTTGTTCCTCTGTATAAAACTGGGGATAGCAAGGAAAGATCCAACTATAGGCCCTACTTGGGAGCAATTTAAGAGATGAAATTTAGCATTTAGGTACCAATACTTCACTAGTTGACGTACATCGCACGGAGAACAGTTAATAACCTTGACCTCGGTTTCGCAACGTCATAATAAATTAAATTGGAATTATATCACCTGATAATTCCAATGTTGGAATTATAATTACCTATCAGCTGATATTTACAAGGCAATTTTTATGTATTGCAGAATAAAAGTATCAGATTCATGTACTGCAGTATCAAATATCTAGCGATATTTGATGGAATTTAAAGCTTGATCGTCTAATTCTCTATCTTCTCGCGCTCAGAAATTCGAAGGTTTTTTCCTCGATGCTCAAGCTCTTGAGGAAACCGAACTATTCAACGTACAGCGTGGCGGGTGGTTTTAACCCTCCTAGGTCACACCTTATTTTTTGTAACACGGTAGACACTCTGGGGTCAAAATTGACCCCAAATGTATTTTAATTTATATATTATACTCAATAAATAGTTTCACAATAACTAACTATTTAAAAAAATCAAAAATTAACCTACCTACGCAAAGAAACAAGAAATAGAATTGAATATGTTAGAATTGAATATTTTATTCGTGGATTCTTGAAACCATTCTTAGTAAAATGTTCAAAAATCGAAATTTTGGGCATATGAATATTAAAAATTCAGTTCTGAAGATACACAATAATTAAAAGCCAATTATCAAAGCTGACTATCTGTCGAATAGTCAGAAAAAACGTTAACTTTGTAAGTTAAATAGGTAGTTAAGTTTTCACGATACCTTAAACTTACCCCATTTTTCACATCTCTTCCTCTTTTCTTACCTAAACTGATACACTGTTTTTATTCCGCATTCAATTTTTTATCATCTCATTTTATTAATTTTTATGACAAAATAATTAAAGGTAATTGCAGGATTAAATTTAAGCAATAGGCACACATAAAAAATTAAATATGAATGTATTTTTAAAAGTTGTTTTTAAAAACACGACGGAATTATTAGGTAGGTAGTATCATTATTTGTTATAAGTAATTGCATTTTTCACAGGTCGTTTCGGTATGACTGTGCACTTCACACACGAGACGGTTGCACCCTGTGCACGACCGACTCGTCTTTTTATCGTTAGATCTTGGGCAAATGTAGCATCGCCCACGTACAACTTGTTCAGCAGATCTCGAGGACCCCTGATCCCCTGCCTGGGGATGTACCCTGGCTCTTCAGGGTACATAAAATGCAAAACCCAACCCATTTTTTGAACCAGAATAAACCCTGACCTATGATAACCCATCAATTAGACACATTTACCCAGTTGAGAATCTTCACCTGAGTCACCTAGTAGGAGTGGACGAGAAAAAGAATTACCTACTGACTACCAGATTATAAAAATACTTATTTTCTATGAGAAAATTAAGTGAATTATGATATTATCTAACTTCCCTTGTGAGGAAATCCAAAATACACGCTGGGGTCAATGGCTACCCCGACAGAACAAAAATAGGAACGCAGAAGACACACTGGGGTCAAAAGTGTCCCACAAGAGATTCACAACCCTCTGGCTCGAGGTCACAACGTATACTGCCAGATGTTATCACTTCCTCGCCTAGCCAATGCTACCAAGCAAATTTACAAAATATCACTTTTGGCTAAAAAAAATTTTAAAGCCCAAAAATCATACGAAATATATTCGGTGGGGTCAATTTTGACCCCAGAGTGACCTCGAAGGGTTAATCGATTCTTTAGGTTGAATTTATCATTGACAAGTAAAAAATTATTACTGTTACTTGGAAAGTTTTCTAGATCTCGATTTTTTAAATGTTTAGCCCTTTAATACAACCCATTAGGGTTGATACAAATTGATGCCGAGCTTCTAGGAACATCTAGTTTTAATGCGATTTTTGGATTCTGCGCACCTTGAAACTTAAATCAAAAAATTTTCAGGTGGTGTTAAAAAAGTTTTTTTTTCTTCGTCAATTACAAAGGTTCATTAAATTGAAAACAATAAATCAAAAAAATCAAGTGAGGAGTAATTAGAAGAAACTGATTACCTAAAAAATAAGATCTATAGGCATAGAAAAAAAATATATAAATTGAAATCAATTAATAAATAGACAGCGAAAAATGTAATGAAGAGGGGTAATGTGCAATGGGAAAACGATGTCACATTGATATGCGTTCGAAAAGCATAAACATGAAGTAGTTAATGTTTTTTGAACGCATTTCAATTTGTCTTCGTTTTCCGAGCGCGCATTTTACCCTCTTTATTATATTAGCGAATTTTTGAAGAAAATTAAGCTATTGCTCTCGCCTCAAAATTTGTAGAATGTGAATTTTTGAAAAAATTTTATGCAGAAATCCGTTTCAGGCTATTCTGAATCATATTCTGAAGTTTAACGCATTTTTTTATGTATGTATGTATGTATGTATATATGTATGTATGTATGTATATGTATGTATGTATGTATGTATGTGTCATTCCAGACGATAACTGTCCGTAGAATTGTGCTAGAAACTTCAAACAAATTTTAAAATATCAAGGACACAAAACGAAAGTTCAAGTTCGTAGGCCAACATGATCGGATTACATCTTCGGGTTAAAATTTTCAAAAATGTATATCGAAATAATGCCGTTCGCTAGTTGTAAAAATCGGTAATATTTGCATGAAACATAGTCCAAATTCAGATTGAACTACTTTTTTGGAAGTATCCCTGTATAACCAATCCTAGAACCATGCTGTTTAAAACGTAGGTAGTAGGTGCTTTAAAAAAATGTAATCACAACTGATGAGTTTACTCTGTGCATGTGTTAATAAATTGATTCCATGTTTGTCTATCAAAATCATAAACTAAAATTTCTCAACACGATCAATAGCGACTGAAATGTCAAAGAAATCTTCAAAAATTCGCTCATGGGGTCATGCTGCATGACTGGACTTTTTTCCTCTGCCTATTTATTAATTGATGTCAATTTAAATCATTCATTTTTTCTTTACTTATTGGATTTTATTATTATACAGGGTGTCCCAAAAACGCCCCCCTCCTTCCTCCCTGCTATAATTGTTAATAATGTGTCGAAAAAATGAATTCTTTTTCAATCTTAATGTTTTTTGTTGTTTTTGGATGTCAAAAATTATAAAATTGCCATTGCGCACGTGCGCAAACGTGTGCAATCGACATCAACTTCGTTATTTTGAATTAGAACTACCATTTCTTATTGCAGGTTTGAATTCTATTTGAAATTACATAAAGAAGTGACTCATCACTCAACCTTTTAGGTGCGCGCAAACGGGCGTAATTCCACTCCAACAGTGTGGAATTCCCCTCTAAAAGTGCATTAACTGAATTTTGAAGATATTCAATTGCCACATGTACCTAATACACGATTTTGGAGTATTTTTTCGTGCTTAACCTCGTAATGATGTTCATTTATTGATATTTTCAACACCAACTTGGGAAAACACCAAAAAATCTACAGTTTAGTACGCTTAGTGCTTTGTGGAAATGTGTTAGAAAAGTGTAATTCTGATAAATTTAACGATGTTTTTATTTATTTTTTTTTTTTTCAAGTTTTTGTTGCAAATATCAATAAATGATAAACACGAATGGGCCCGGTCCCACTCCAACTGTGAACTATTTCGCTCTATAAGTGCAATAACTGAGTTCTTGAAGATTCTCAACTGCCACATGTAATACATAATTTTGGAGTATTTATTCGTGCGAAACCTCCTAATAACGTTCATTTATTGATATTTGCAACACAAACTTAGGAAAACACCGAAAAATCAACCAGAAACGCACTTTTCTATCACATTTCCACAAATCACAAAGCGTACTAAAATGCAGGTTTTTCGGTGTTTTCCCAAGGTGGTGTTGCTAATATCAAAAAACGCTGCAAATTATTACACAAAGGTTCATTATTTCTGTATCATACAGACCTTCTACGTAGAAAACTGACCGTAATTATTTAGCCTCACTTATAGTATATTTACTAGGTATCGAAACTCGGGGCTTCCAATATTTGGTTCACTCGTTCACTGCATCACAGCTCCAGGACCCCATAATTTTACGCTTTATAGTAAAGTTGAGGGGAAAAAAAAAAAAAAAATGAATGGGGCCGTCTAGGGACACCCGAAGAAAGCGATGCTTTATATCATAAAGCGTAGAATAGAATTGTGAGTATTTTCATACTCATAAACAATCTCTTCTAATTGGAATTAATTTCATCACACTCTCTCTCTCTCTCGCCTTCCCTCCCTCCCTTTCACACATTTCAAACTTGGATTCTACGCACCTTGAAACGTAAAGTGACAAAGTTTGAGGGGGGGGGGGGGGGGGGGGGGTTATAAAAATTTTTTGCTACACGATCACATAGGCTTAATATTGAAAATAATAAACCAAAAAAGGAACAGATAAAACCATGTTAGGGAGGTGAAAATGCATAAATTTGGCGCACACTGGTGGCCGCCAGGAAACAGGCGTATAAAAATCTCAGTGGGGTAAACCTGTACACTTACATTCGAACGCTCATTAAAATTGACGTCATCATCCTGGAGGTGTTTTTTCGCATAAAAACGCACGAAAATAACTGAGGGTTGATTTTAACCTCCGGCCTATCCTAAAGCTTTTTTTTGTAACTAGTAAGCAGGCATCGCGTAATTTTACTGTGTGCGTTTCAAAGTGAAAAAGCTTCAGAACAGGCCGGAGATCAGTCATTTTCGTGCGTTTTTATGCGAAAAAACACCTCCAGGATGATAACGTCAATTTTAATGAGCGTTCGAATGTAAGTGTACAGGTTTACTCTACTTTCACTTAACCCTTACTCTGTAGGTATGGTTGGACAGACGAGATATTAGTTTGGGGAAATGGAGAAGCCCGCAGAGGGTGGTAGCGCAGCGGATGGTAACAAAGTAGTTCACCATCGCACTACCGTCGACTTAAAATTTTGTCATCCTCAAAATGATTATGTTTTGAACTTATGTAAAGATCGAGAACTTAGGGACCCATTAAGTACATCATACCTACGAAATTTGATATAACTTGACAATCTCTAGAATCATTATAGGTAATCAGTCGGTACCTAACTAATAAAGATACCAAGTCCGTGCTGGGCCACACTAATTTTCTACGGTCATCAGCAATCATTATATCTATGTATATAGCTATATAAAATTGTGTACCAAATACTTTCAACGCCGATCCATGTAAAATCAATTGGGTATAATATCATATTTCAGTAAAAGTAATAAGTGAATTATTTCAACGAACTGATCCGTGATTTCATGCAGCATGCAGGTATCTTGGGAAGGATCAAGGATGTGGAATGACACTGAACGTGCTGGGCTACAGTATTTTACTCTCCAGCACGTTCATTAACATTTATATATCTTTATACCTACAAAAACCGATTGAGTGGCAAATTCTTTTAACCCACATCCACGTAAAATCAAATGCATTATAATTCATTTTGGTGAGTGGACTATTTTAATAAATATAGAGTCAGTGATAGTCATGCAGCAAGCAGTTACCTACCTTGGGAACGGATGTTAGTTGACTAACTGAATGAGAGCAGCAGATGAAGTCGAGGTGATGCTATGAAACGCTACACTTCACTTTCACAACGTAAACGATTGCCTTTTACCTACACATCCGTTCGCGTAAACGCGTACCGAGTACGAAGCAAGATCACATAGTTTCACTAAAAATATTGATGCTGAAGCTGCAGTGGATAGAAATCTTGTAGCACAGCCAGCAGCATTGGTGCTAAAACTGCAATGGGTTGGAATCTTGTAGCAGAGCCAGCAGCCAGGTATTCCTCTTCATCTGGATGACCCACAGTGTTTCGATACTAGGGTTTTTGGTGGAAAAAAATCCAAAACCACGAAAGTCGATAGTAATGCATAATGCGGTTCTATTACTCAATCTAATAGTGAAAACTAAGAGAAATAAGACAAATAGAGAGAAAACAAATCATTTTGAGGTCTAATCGTTTCATTGATGAAGTAAGCTACAAATAATAATAAGCTACAAATAATAAGGTGATTTTGGTCCAGTGGATGGTAATTTTTCAAACATTTTATTAAAACGCACGGAGTAAGTATTCAATTTAGAATTATATTTAGAAACTATAAAGGTATAAATGACCGAATTTCACTCGGATTTAATGTTTCAAGGTCATTTTAGCGAATTTTTGAAGAAAATGAAGGTATTGCAGTGGCTCGAAATTTTTTAAAATCAACATTTTCGTAAAATTTCTTCATTTAAATCCGTTTTGAGGCATTCTGAATGGATTCCTGAAGTTTGCGCTTTTTCATATGCATATAAACAGGGTTTAAATAAACCAAATGGTCAAAAATCCAGGGATCGATTCTACAACTAATTTGCAACAAAAAGTTCCTCAATATTGATTCTTTTTTTAACGCTTAGTTTTCAAATAATTCAATATTTAAGATTTCCCCTATGAATTTCATTGTTCCCAAATCAATACTTCACTCAGCGCATGCGCAAACGAAAATTCCATCAAGCATAATTTACTTACGCCAATAGATGCACGAGATATTTTTTAGTGAGAACGAGATTGAAAATGATGTTCCTAATTACATCTATGTATGTAACACAACTTAAAAAAAGTTGTAATATGGACTCGTTAAGATTGAATGTCTATTAATGTTTTCTTTGGAATAAAAATTTTGTGACCTACGTACGGTAAAAATATTACTATCCATGGTTCTTTTTTAATTCCTCAAACCGAAATTTCTTATTTTCAGTTCTTATTTTCACAATCAAGTCCTTGTGTGCAGATGCTGAATGAAAAAAAATTTATGAAAAATTGCTATTGGTGAGAGTTAATCAAAGAGCAACCACAAAATAAACTCGTAAACGAGTTCCACTATCTGCTTTACAAGCAGATACCATGTTACATGGATATGTCTTTGATTGGGGATTTCATAACGGTTGTCCTCGAGAGTTGTAAAAAAATCCTTTAACTTTGGACTGTAGGCGACGAAATGTAGGATAAAGAATTTTTCTATTATTCTTGGAGACACAATAAGCATACTATACATACTATTATAGATATTTCTCCAATACAGGCGCTATCATTTTTATGTTCATGATAGCCTGATTTTTCATTAATAGATGAAATTATATCATTTATTGTTTTATTTGATAACGTTTCGTTCTCTTACTGAGGACATCTTCAGATCTTGCTTTCTTGACATTGAGTTGACTTGGTGAGCCACTGTTTTATTTGACAAATCCGTTATATTCGGATGTTTATAAACTAACTGTTTATAAAATAACTGTTTATAAAAATTTTTCCTGGACACACCGATCTGAAGATGTCCTCAGTAAGAGGACGAAACGTTATCAAATAAAACAATAGATGAAATAATTTCATTTATTTTCCCTGGGCCGCATCCTGAGTAATTCCAACAAAACAACGGTTTACTTATAGAAATGTTGAAAATAACTGTGGAGAGAAGCCACTACAATGAGTTGTTTACAGTCTACTGTTGTCAAGAAGATGAAAATGTTTCCTATGGAGGGGAATGATGCTATTGCTTTACGTTAAGAATATTGTAACCGGCTTATTAAAATTGTTTATAGTCCAATCAACTTAGCTTAGGAATGTAGCCAGGTACGTGAGGAGGGGGAAATTGGTAGCTTGAGATGTGAACATTTATCACATAAATCAATAAATCAAGAGCTTTCCAACGAGTGGCGAACCGTTTCTGTGCGATGAAAACTACGGAAGTTCCTTTCCCCTAGCAACGGATTGGTTGTACGTGAACATCATTAGATTTTTTTTTTTTTTTTTTTAGAAAGAGAGAGAAAAAACACTTTATTGAACATTGTAGAAGGAATGAAGGTGGAAATTGTGACATATTTTTTGTGTCACGTAAATTTTTGGTTGACCCCCCAGAGCAAAGACATATCCATGTCAATACCTCAGTGTGTAAGTCGAGAACGTTAACTTTAATGTATACTTTAACTTTCATTGAAATACTTTACTTTTCCTTGTTTGCAGCAAGGATATACTTTATATAATCCGAAAAAATCTGGCAACCCTAGTAGAGGGCCCATTGCACCTGGGCTGTTGTGTTTCGGTCGATTAGATCCTTCATTTTCAATCTGATCTAAAAAACGTCTGCTAAGTTGGGTGTGGCACATAGCTTCCTCGTTTATTCAATTCAATTTCTTTATTCAACACATAGGACAACAGGTCCCACCTGGCGTGTTGGTATGAATAAAAAGCAATGTTATATACAACAAAAAAAACATTAGTAGTAAAAAGTAAGTAAATGGTATGGAGAGAGAGAAAGAGAGAGAGAGAGAGAGAGAGAGAGAGAGAGAGAGAGAGAGAGAGAGAGAGAGAGAGAGAGAGAGAGAGAGAGAGAGAGAGAGAGAGAGAGAGAGAGAGAGAGAGAGAGAGAGAGAGAGAGAGAGAGAGAGAGAGAGAGAGAGAGAGAGAGAGAGAGAGAGAGAGAGAGAGAGAGAAGAAAGTGAGACCTAATCAGAAAGAAAATGTCGTGTCGTGGCATTCTTAAACGCACCCAGAGTCTGGGAACCCCGCACTGCAAGCGGAAGACCATTCCACGCCCTCGCCCCCGCAATGGCCACCGACTGACCCATAGTCCGTGTCTCGTGTCTACTTACAGCAAGGTTCCGAGCTCTACTGGAATTTCCATGAGAAAACAGGTCTTTTATATAATGAGGCTGATTGCCATGAAGAGCACGGAACACAAATCCAAGGCCCTGGACATTAAGGTAGGTGACGATATCCATCCCAAGAAGCTTTTCTGAAAAATCAGAGACATGCCCTCGAGATTTTAACCGAAACACATACCTCACACAGGAATTGAAAATTATTCTAAGTTTTTTCATGGCTGAGGCATCCATAGACCAAATGAAAAGCACTGCACAATAGGTAAAATGAGGCAAAAGGAGGGACTTAAATAAATTTAATCGTACGTTGAAAGGTGTGCAATATGCAAGGTGATGTAGAGCGTATAGGGATCCATACACTGCTTTGGACAGTTTGGCAATATGGTCTTTCCACGTTAATGTATTATTAATAATTAAACCAAGATTCTTAACTGCAACCCTTTACCTATCATGAATGTATAGATCATTGAAAAGTATTAAATGATCTTGAAAAATCCCATAGCGGAAAAGAGTAAATCAATCAGTAGCGTGAAATGTCATAATTGGTCAATTAGGAAACGAAAAAATGACACTCAATGTAATTTACGTACGTACAAGCGCAGAATGAACTGATGAGTTGAAAACAATAAAATAGGTACGGAACCAGCAACAACCTAGCCCGTACATCCCCTGAAAATTTCATCCAGATCGGATGAAAACTGTGGAAAATAAGCTTGTTCCAAGGATTTCATATTGGCGCATACGCAGTAGCTATAAATTATACAATCATGTTGGAATTGACATGAGAAACTAAAATCGTTATTCCCCAACTATCATCCAAATTTGAGCGAGGTCTGATGACCAGGGCGTGAGAAAATGACGCTTGGTAGAAATATGTTTGCGCATGCGCAGACTGCGGTATTGAGTCAAGAACGATGAAACTGATAGGGGACCGTCTACCCCCTAGCCCGCACGTTCCCTGAAAATTTCATCCAAATCGGATGAAAACTGTGGAAAATAAGCTTGTTGCAAAGATTTGCGGATTCACGACAGAAACACTCACACATAGACACACAGACAGACAGACACGGAACCAAAGCTGTTCAGAATGGTCAAAAACGTAAAATGCGAGTGGAAATTTTGATTTTGGAGAACAACAATTTTTTTTCTTCCGAAACTGAAAACAATGCTTCCGCTACCTTTAGTTAGACTCGGAAGCAATAGCTAAGGGGATATCTTGTTCATGAGTCTTTTTTACAATTTGAGATTGAGGCGAAATTTCAAATTTCACAAAAATTTAAAATTTTTTTTGGGGGGGATTCAGAGAAAAAACTCGGGGCTCCGCGCCTCGCCAGGGGGCAAGCCCCCTGGACCCCCGGTTACCTCTATTTACATACTTCGGACGAAATTATTGAAACACAGAATGTGTTTGCGTTGTCGCGCAACCAAGTGACAACCAAACAAGCGTCATTGTTTACTATTCATTTATAACATCAATTTATATAGTTATAGTATGAAACTACGAAAAAAAAAACGAAATAAATTCGTGATAAATCAAGTAAATGTCCTAAAGAGGCTACATACGAAATTACAGCTTCCTAGAGTGTAAAGTATAGAAATTAGCTTTAAAAGCCACTCATCTGATCCGGACCCTGGACATCGTCAAGTAAATGTCCTAAAGAGGCTACATACGATATTACAGCTTCCTAGAGTGTAAAGCATAGAAATTAGCTTTAAGAGCCACACATCTGATCCGGACCCTGAGCATCGTCAAGTAAATGTCCTAAAGAGGCTACATACGAAATTACAGCTTCCTAGAGTGTAAAGCATAGAAATTAGCTTTAAGAGCCACACATCTGATCCGGACCCTGAGCATCGTCAAGTAAATGTCCTAAAGAGGCTACAAACGAAATTACAGCTTCCTAGAGTGTAAAGTATAGAAATTACCTATTCAAATTATTTAACCTCCGTTTCACAAATCAAACCGTTTTCGTAATACTCAGATCACCTGCTATGAATCAAATCATCGAAACACAAGCTCAATGAAATCATCAGAAATTAACAAGCGGTTGCAATCATGTTCACAATATCAATTATTGAGAATGATCACCTGTGTGTAAACAATTATTTATATAACCATGCTCATAACTCAGTTTGTTGGACACGCACATAATATTGTTGGATAAATCGAGAGCTTTCGAACGAATGGTCAACGAATTTTGTGGGATGAAAAACGACGAAGTACCATTTCCCTAGCAACGACTCGGTTGTACGTGAAAATCATCCGTCACACATTTCGTTACCATCCCGCGTTCCATTTTCGGCTAGTTAGTCCATGGCTAAAACACATTCTGTGTGAAATCTCTTCATCTCAACAGTTGAAGATTAATTCTAGAATTATTGCCAAAATTTAATCATGACAGGTTGATAATAATAATGGCGACGTGCATAATAACACCTACTAAAACTGAAATTCCTGGCATTACTTCTTTTTTTTTTTTTACTGCCCTGTCTAAATGAGCAGCCATACCAAAATTTCCTTTTGTTTGCATGTTTTACACAAATATATCTACAATTTGAGACAAAAAATTTTTTTAAACGTCGAAATTCGAAAAATTACTTTTTGCAATTTTTACCGCATTCTTTGGAGTGAAAAATTTTTTTGGTTAAAACTAAATTCACCACTGGAAAGAGCAAGATTTGTTCTGTCAAACACAATAGAAACAATATTTTTTGTGGTTGCAAAGTAAGGGCAATAACAATCCACTGAAGTAGACCCTTACCATCAATTTCTGTGAGGTTTGGCTGCCGGTGAAAGGGCTTAAAATAATTTTAAAGATCTGCAATTTGGGGGGAACTATTTTTCTACATATATGTACAAGCTGTGAGGAAATGGCCAATTTTGGAGGGAATTCATTTCTGGAGCTTCCCGTTTTTAATAAATACATTTATTAATTTCTTCTCGGCAAGCGTCTGCGTAGTTACATGTAAATAAAATTAAAAAATTGATGAAAATCAATATTTGCAGAGGTTTGCGGAATGAACGGATTAAAAATTCATTCATTCTGGTTTAGAGACTTGACAAACCGGTATTCATACTTTTTCAAATTGGCAACTTAATAGCACTGGTTTTCAATATCCATTTTCTGACAAGAAGAAATAGAAATTAAAAATTAATATTAAAAACTTGAGAATATTATTCGTTAAAACTTCCGGGAGAAACATCTCAGTCCAAGTCAAGATGATCAGAAGGGGAAAAATTAAATACCTATTAGATTTTAGAGGAATAATGTCCTTGGGGGTTCCGCACAGTAGTTTTCTATTTGGTGCATTCAAGAATCTTCAATTCAAGAGGAAGACGACAATCACTGGGGATACGCAAGGCCAGCCTCAGGTCCGAGAAGAAGCTGAGCCCAGAAGAAGAAGCAGAAGCATTCAAGAAGGGAGTTATTCGAAGGAAATACCATAGATTTGAGAGCTTTACCTGCCACCCTGGATGCTGAAGACTTTTTTTCGAAAACTTTTATTCTGATTTTTTTCCACGTGAAACATCAGTTGAAACACTGTGAGACCCACCAGCAATAGAATAAGGTATAGGACCGAGCAATAGAACGACCTAGCACACCACGATCTCGGAGAAGACTGAAAAATATTGTCTTGTGGAGCCTTGTATCTCTTGTAAAACTTACTGCGCAGGTCCGTCAAGTTCTTCGAATTCGAGTCCTCAGAGTTGTGGAGGTGCAGCGCCTGTTTCTATTGGGTTCCGAGAAGGTGGGTAGGCCTGGCAGTCACTCAGGTAGGCCTGACTGTCACTCAGGGTGCTCCACGGAAAGGATGAACGCGAGGCGAGGACCGACCCAATCCTAAACTGAAAACATCTGTTCAACCTCCTCCCCCAATCCTAAACTGAAAACATCACACTCAGGCTGGTGGTCAATGCATACATTTCGAGGGATTTTTTATTTTATTTTTTTCATCCAAAAACGTAACGTTTAAATTTATATACAGAGGGAGAAATTGACAGTGTGAGATGCAGTGAAGTGTCAAATGAATCGAGAGCTTTCCAACCAGTGGATAACGATTTTGTAAAAGAAAACCCGACAGAGTTACATTTCCCTAGTTACCAGGATTTTTCTGATGGTTTTCCATTGAAATTAGTTGGGTAAACAGTAAATTTATTTATTTTTCATGAGTAGGTTCAGAGTTTCAGAGTAGATTTATTTTTCTTTCATGTGTTCATAAATGTAGTCATGTGAACGTACCAAACGCTTTCTCAAATACGAACTAAATCACTCGCGACGAAGTTGTGGAAACCCATTATAAAACGGAAGTTAGTGAAAAACGTTGTCTATTTCCACGAAAAATAAAGAGTTACAATGTTAAATCGATTTCGACGGTTAGGCCATCATCGGTAACAACAAATAACTGAAGACACATTAGAAAGGACACAGCTTTTATAGACACAGGTGAAGGGAGATTAAATCCCATTGGTCGAGAGAAAGGAAAGGGGCAGGAGGTACAACCAATCAAGTGCATACAAAGTGAAAGGGAGATTGAATCCCATTGGTCGAGAGAAAAGAAAGGGGCAGGAGGTACAACCAATTAAGTGCATACAAAGTGAAAGGGGATTATAGCTAATCAGATGAAGTGAAAAGGGGGGGGGGGGGGGGGGAATAACTAAATAGGGTTTCAACAGTGTGAAGGGATAATTCCAAGGTTTACAGAAATGGACCTATCAGTGGTGAAATATATTGAGGTATATCCTCATTTAAACATTTACCAGACCTGTCACTTTTGATAATTTCGAATTTTTCAAGTACATTCAACATACCTCCCTTTGGGCAAAAATGAAGAAATTCTACAAACTGTCTGTCTGTCAAATCAAAATTGTAACTATGATTAGATTCCTTAAGATGTTTTGCAAATGTAGACTTACCCTTATTTTCCCTGAAATCCTCCATATGCTCGTCTATTCTTTCCCTAAATTTCCTACCAGTCTGACCGCAATATTCGTAGCCACAAGAACATTTTAATTTATAAACTCCACTTTTATACTGCACACTAATTTTGTCCTTAACGGATCCTAGTAATGCTTTAAGACTATTTTTAGTTTTTAAACCTACTTTATGACCTCTCGATGATAGAATTTTGCCAATTTTATCAGAAATTTTCCCATAATAAGGTAAACTTATCCATTGCTTTTCTTCTATAGTTACATCTTCCCGAGCAAGATTGGAAACTTTTTCCCTACTCTTTTTCCTAAGAACCTTATCCCATATGGTATCAACGAGATCTCCTCCATATCCGTTACTAGCCGCTATGTTTTTGATAATGGATTTTTCTTTTGAT